>OW026520.1:112153200-113353200 GCA_932274085.1 Protocalliphora azurea
TGGTTCTTAAAATTGTCTTTGAAAAACTAAAATTTTAGTATTTAAACAAAAAAAAAAATTATTTCTTATTTGCTTGTACTAATTTTATTTTTACAGAATCATCAATTTAATAATTATTTTGTACTAATATCTAAACAAAAAATCGGTATAATTTATATTTTACAAAAATTTTCGATAGCGGTTCTGCATTCTTCAAATCAAATATAACTTTTTTCAATCTCTACTTAGTCAATTATTATAATTATTTTTTAATAAACTTCATTCACCACAGAAACTATTTATAAATATAATTTTAAAAAAATTTTTATAAAAGCGAAAAATCACCCAAAAATATAGAAATTATTAATCAAACAGGAATTATAATTCAAAAATGACGAAAAATCACTTTAAAACATTGGTTATTTTTCATATGAAATACAACCCAAATTTGTACGGGAATTTTGTGGTTGATTTTTCATTAGGTAGTCTTAGTAACAGCGGTTTTATTTTTTCTTTATGAATTTATTACAATATACCAAAAACTAATGAGAACAAAAAAATAAATTAGCTTTTCTCTGGCTTTATCTTTTGGTTCATTTAGCCTTCTCTGACCTCTTTTTAGCCTCTGTTTTTCTCACCTTCTGGCAACACTATTAATCACTGATAAAACTAATAGAAAACAATAAAACAAAATTTAAAAAAAATATGCAGTTAATTATCGTGTTTGGAATTGTCTAATTCATAAGTTTAATAAATTACTATAATTTTCGCACACTTTAAGTAATTCAGAAACTAATAAATATATTTTCATAAATCTTTCATAACCTAACTGACATAAGTGCAAGTAATATGTGTGTAAAATATTGTACTGGTCACAGTTGCATATACTAAGTTATTACAAAAATAAGAAGAAAGGACAGTAAAAATTTAGAACATTTTGTTTAAATGTTATGGTTTAATTTAAAATGAAGGCAACGTGTACATTTGAGAAAAAGAATTATATATTTGACAAAATAACTATACAAATTTATAGAATTTATGTAGAATTTCTTATATCTTTTCACGGATATTATTAGAAGATTAAGAGTTGCAAAATATTGTTACACAAAATTGAACTAAATCAAAATCACAAAATTACTACAATACAAATAAGAGTAAATTATCTTAAAAACTGTATACAATTGTATAATAATAATTGATCATCTGAATGCCTTCTAAATATTGAACAAAATGGATCAGTAAATTACAAAGTATTGTATAACCTGGTGCACTGATATTATTCTGAGCATTATGGCCCAAGTTTTTGTATTATTTAAAGCAATTTCAGCCTCAAGGTATATATATATAGATATAATTTGTTTAAATTACTTAGAAAGATACTATACTTGCGGTTGATTATTTGCTGGCATGTAACGGGTAATTTCTAAATGATGCTATTTTAAGATATCATTGTCAACCTGTACCAATTAATATAGTAAGAACTAAATAAAATTATATCAAGCACTTAATTTATTTGGATATGTCTGGAGATCTGTCATTGTAGTAAGTGGGTTATACGTACCCAAATTCTAATTAGTGTAGTTTTGATACTAAAAATGTTGAGATATGTTTTCGCTATTACTAAACCATTTTAAAGATATTCTATGCCCAAAATAAATCATAGTTTAGTAGTTCTCCAATACCCAAAAATATTGTACAAATATTTTTAATTTAACTGGAAACCTGTATGTAGCACATATATTAGTGTGTGTTTTGAGACAAAATCGCTAATTGGAAAAGTGATTAGTAACTCAAAATTTATTTTTATTTGGATCAAAAGTATAGATAGTCGCCTTTATTTGAGTATAAGTAGTTTTTCATTAGTTCAAAAACTAGTTATTTTATAGCGTTTCAAAGATGACAAAAAGCACTTCGGATCACACTTTATTGCTTTTACTAAAGCATGACATTTTTGGTTTGTTTAATCAAATTTTCTTAGATATGATCATTGGTGATTAAACCAATTATTTACTACATTTTCAGCAAAATTGCAAAAAAAAAATTGTATGGAAACCTTGTTAAATTGTATATCGCATTTAACCCCATTATATTTTTGCCACAATACCCCAAATTCATAAATTTTACGTCACGTAGAGATATGAAAAAGCATTATGTATTTGGGAGAAGTATTCAATTTTGTTTTCACTAATATAAGAATGATCTTGATGGGAAGCTAAAAAGTTTTGATAATAGTAAATGCATATATTTATTCCAAAATATTTAAGCACTTATACCACAATATTTTTTGATCTGAAACTAATATATTTCGAAGTGTTTGTAATGTTTCATTCCTCAGAATTTTAATACATGAAGATTTTTGTCTTTCTATCTATGAATATTACAGTATAGTTCCAATATAACATTGGTTGTTCTCCTTTAAACAAAGCTAGGTGGTCTAGAGAAGAACTGAAGAACAATTTGTCCGATTTAGATAGATGAAATACCAGAAGATACGGGTCAAAATTGTCTTTAAGTCGTTTTTATATTATACTTTTATATGATCCATTTTTTCGGAGTTATTTAGAAAGTAGAGTCGGAAAATAATTTTAATACATTGTTGTAGTAAAATACAACAATGCACTCATCTATCAATTAAGCAAATAGATTTCGATTTCTCATTACTTAAACACCTCGCCACACTCAGGCTGTTCTAATTTGTAAATGGTACTTTAACAAACCTTCATTATTTAAATTATTCAATGACTCGACAAAACCTACGCATTAATTGAAAATTGATTGATGACTAAAATTTAAAAAAAAAAAATCTACACCTGTTGACAGCCAAGAAAAAAATCACAAAAATTCACAAAAAAACACTTGTTTTTTACACTCACAAATTTTTTGAGCAACAATATGACCATAAAAATAGATTAATGAAATACAGCTATCTTACAATGACATAACAAAATATACAAAAAAGAACGTTAAAATACAATTATTTTTTTTTTTACTTTTTGTTAAATTGTAACATAAAGTTTTTGAAATCATTCCAAAAACAATTCAATTCGGCCAATTCATTTTCTTTGTGGTTCTTAATGTTCTGTTTAGTTTATGACTCTGTAAAAAAAGAATTGTTGACATTTTATGTCATTTATGATTTCATTAATATTATGAAAAAGCCGACAACCATTTAACAACATGACAGAATTCAAGACATGATCTTCAACGAGCAAAAAAAACAAAAATAAAATGAAAAACAAAATTAACGACATACAGTTTATAATAAACCAAAATTTTTTATTAAAAAAAAAAACAGATCATTCTGTTTTTCTTAAACAAGAAGCCAACAATATAATAAAAATGTTAAATATGAGTCTAAATTGCGGTTTATATCATAATTTTTTTTCTTCCTTTTTTTTTTTGATTTGGTTGATTAAAACCAACCAACATAAATATGCATATATATTAGGCTGCACCAAAATTTACTGACTAGTGAATTTTTGACTATAGCTCCCCCTAGAATCGTTCATTGGGTTGTAAAAACATATTGTGTGAAATATTAGTGAAATCAGATATCGTTAACCATGCGTTTACATGGGAAAGTATGGACTTCTTGCAATTTTTAGAAAAAATTATCTATTCTATAATTTGTATTGTAGCCATGTATTAAAAAATCATATCCTGATCTATAAAACAAGATATAAAATGAAAAAAATGAGTTAAAAAATATTCAAGTTGTTACGAATTACCCAGACTATTAATGTGTTTGCGATCACTTGCGTATGGTGTGTACAAACAAATTTTTAATTTTTTGAGAAATATTTAAATAAAATACTATTTTTAATTGAATTTAAGACATGATTACTGAAAAATAAGTTTTCGTTTCTACAGAATAATCCAAATCCCTATACATGCATGGTTAAAAAATATTGATTATTTTCAAAAATATTCAAATAATATAATGCAGATTTATATACAACGCAACAGGATATAAAACTGAAAAAGAATTAGGTTAATACATTCTATGGTTAACCCATACCTGCCATTTGAATTTTGAGGATTTCGGCAAAAAGTCATCATTTGCGGTTTTTTAGATATAAAGTCAACTTTTGTTGAACTGATATTCTTACTAAACAAAATTATTACAGAATTAGATAAATAATATCTTAGAAGATATATTTTGATGAAAAGAAAAATGGACAAGCATAAACTTTAAACCGCGAAGTTCAAAGGTCAAAATTTTGAATATTTTAAAGATTTAACGAAGATATAAAAAAAAACTTTTTTATTTTCATCTGGATTTCGATAAAATTTTATGGAAATATTACCGAAAGACTTTCGTTGATTTTAAAAGTACAAAAGCCAATTTTAACCCTGAACTTTGGGTTAACATTTTTTTAAACGCATCTCTTCTTAAAAAGTTGTAAGGTAAATTTTATTAATTAATATCATGGGCAAATAAAATGATAATTACCTCATTACAGCAAGTAAAGTCAAGTTAAACCATAAAAATTCAGATAAAAATTAAGTTCAAATTATGACCTTGATATTTTAAATATTATCCTTATCCAATTATCCTAAAATCTTCAGAACGTATTCCTTGAGACATGTTTTATTTTACTCTGTAATAATTCTGTTTAATCTGAATATCAGTTCTAAAAAAATGACTTTATAACTAAAAAACCGCAAAAAATACCTTTCTGCCGATATCCGCATAATTCAAATTGCGGGTAGGGCTTAGTCACACAAGTAATACCTAATTGCTTTTTAATTTTTTTCCGTAGTGTTGTCTATAAATCTGCATAGTTTTATTCGAACTTTTTTGAAATTTGTTTAATAAAATTTTTAAATGTTTGAAATTAGACTTTTGAAAAAGACTTAAAAAATCAATATTTTTAACCAAACATGGAAAAGGGCTTGAATTATTTTGAAGAAACAAATACTTATTTTTAAGTAATTATAGCTAAAATTTAATTAAAAATAGCATTTTCTTTAAACATTTCAAATTTTTTCTTTTTATATTATTTTTGATAGATTATTTTTTATGTGTAGATTACGATTCTTTAACACTTGCCTACAATGCAAAGTATTTGATAGCTAAAATTTTCTAAAAACTGTAAAAAGGCCATATTTTTCACATATAAATGCATCCTACAAACTTCAGGTCCTATGCGGCACGAATTGGCGATATCCGATCTCACTAATATTACACATATTATATTTTTACAATCCAATGAACGATTATAGGGAAAGTTCCAGTTAAAATTAAAAAGTCGGTAAATTTTGTTGCAGTCTAATATACATACATAGTTGTCTTTCAGCAACCAGGTTATTGTTTTGTTCATTTTGAATATCATATTTTTGTATGTTTTTGGCCTTTCATGAGAGCAGGTTAATTGTTACACATCATTCTTGGTTAAGACGTTTTGCTCGTTTAAACATGTCAGTTTTTATTTCCCAAATATTCGAAATATGGTTGATTCTGTTTATCTTTGGAGCTGTTGTTTTTTGCGGCTAAATGTATGTTTTTCGGAATTTTTTAGCATTCAATCCTTTTATACTAAAATATAATTAATTTTTTGTTCAAATTTATAAAACGTCATAATTTTGGTTTATGATTTTGTGTTAAATTTCTGGGATTAAAATGTATATCTTTAAATGCCAAATTTAAAAATAATATATGATTTTTTCATTTCAGCGATTTTAGTTTTTAATGGAAAACGCAATATTGCTTTAGTTTTAAAGACATGAATTTAAAATAAAATGGTATAATTTATGCTTAGATAAAATTCACTAATTATTTTATTGTTTTATATATCTATAAATTTCACTATAATTGGTCTTAACTGAACCTGGTTCCTATATAATACCCATTCCCGAAAATCAATTAAACTTATATAAATCTCAAATAAATTTCAGTATCAAGATAAAACTCAACACAACCAAGTTTTGTGCAAGTATAGATCGCTCCACTAAACTTTATAATGATCGGTACATAATTGACCATGTCTCCCATATAATTCACATTCCCGGAAAAAACCTAAACCTAAACCAATCTCACATAAATGAAAATATCGAAATACAATTTTTCGTAAATTATGTTCATATACGCATAAATTACTTTAATAAATTTTGTAAGGATCGTTCCACAATTGACCATAATCACTTAAGTGTCCATACACAAATTACTAATCAATTATTTTGAAATTTTGGTTTGTGTAAAATTTTATTAATGTGGGATTTATGGGTGTTTAAGTAATTTTTAAGCAATGGAATATACATGAAAGATATAATCAATTACATAACGATCATTATAAGATTTGGTACAACGATTTACACTTGTACAAAGCTTATGTGTACTGAAATTTACATAAATAAAATATATTTTAATAATTTATATGCGTTAAATCAAAATTGGTTACACTGAGTTATAGTGAGTCTGCTAATGTATTCCTGAAGCTTCTAAATTAATATTAAATTATTTTTTAGACATCAGGAATTTGATATATATACGACTTAAAAGACTTTTTTTCAGGATATCCAAGGATAAATGATATTTTTTTTATTTTGGAGGTTCTTGCGCCAGGAAGATGTTTAGATCTTATGACTTTGTAAAACTTCTCAGAGCCTTAGTTTTTTACTGGTCGTGCAACATAAGGCTGAGCACTATTATAATTTTTTATTCATGTCTGGTGGAATATTTTGGTAATTTTTCGCTCAATGCTATTTTCAAAGGGATCAGTAGTAGTGAAAAATTGAATTGATTATTTCACAGAGTATAATCTGAGCGACAGTGATGATCGGCTTTGGTGGCGAGCTTCACGTACAATGTTTTGCACTTTGGATTATCAGAATGAATGCACTTCTTATCGCTCTTAATAATTCATTGCAGAAACAGACACGCAAAATCGCCACTCGATGTCTTTTGTCTGCAGTTCGTGTGACACCCTATTTCCATGTTATGAATCAAAGTTGTTGTAAACGTCAGAAAATCGCTGCTGGAAACCACAAGTTGTCTTAGCTAGAGCATAATCCCTATAAACTTCCACCAAAATATGATGGCCCTCCGTAACGGTTTTCATCAAAAAATAATAACAAAGTAAAACTTTCCACAAATGCTCCTTTTTTGGTACCGATCCCTCCATATTTAAAACTTTAAAAAACTACGTTGTAAACGCTTCTACAAATTGACACATACTGAATAAGAATGCACAATGACAATAATTTTACGCGGTATAGTTGTCCAAATTAACCACTTGGAAAAATTACTATTAACGCAATGTAATGTAAAATGATGGGAATTAATACATACGCACAATATATTCTAACTTAATTTCAACCGAGCCAAGTAACGAACACCATAAACCTGTAGTAAAGACACTGGCCAGACTCTCTGGTGAAAAACGAACCCACGACCCCTAGCTTGATAGGGCTAACCAATTAGTCCGCCAGAACACCCGACTTTTGAAATATATAAAATCAAATAAAACCCCATTTTCGAATTTTTTTTTTTAAAACACATAATTTTGAAATACATTAGGTATTTAATTATTCGCCAAAAGAATAATAATAATAATAATAATAATAATAATAATTAACAAATTAAAATTCATTCGTGAATATCATCTTAATCCTAGATATGTATATAATTATGTTTTTTCTTTATCTTCATACAAATTAAAGAATTCATGTTCATGCTAGAAGTGGTCAACTTTAACACTCTGTTCACCTTGCATTATAAAAGGTTGATTATAGAACAATGTTGCAAAGAGTATTTCTGAAAAATCCCTGCCCTGATTCAAAAAAATCTTTTGTATCCCTACGTCACCAAAGAAAAACCCCACAATTTTCTCTGGTACGTGCAATTCAACTTAACCTTATATAATCTTAAGTAATTAAGCATTTAATTTTAAATTAGATATTTTAATAATTGAATTTACCTATTTAGTTTTTTGTAAATATTTAAGCCAGTTACAAGAAAAAATCTTTTATCATGCAGATTTAGCAATATCAATATTATTTAAATGTTTTGAAAATATATTACAAAATAAATTAAATCTCTTGAAAATATACTAGAAAAATAACGAATCCTAATTTTTTAAACACTGTATGTGTATGTAGAGTCACAAAAGTAAAAATCGGTCCATATTTCTCTACATTTGAAATTTTGAAAAAAAATCTAAGATTGTTAACGCCGCTATAGGTTAATTTTTCTCAAAAACTTTCTTATACATTTTATTTCGATCGGATCGGTACAAATTTATTACAAATTCATTTGAATTTATATGATCAGAAAACATTTCTCTGAAGTGTATAAATTTTTTAATAAGTATGTATTTTCACCATTAATTTTATTTTGAAAGTAAACTATACTTGAAGACCACAATATTAATAGCAAATGACTGGTCTCTCGAAAAGAATAACAATAATTTGTACAAATTTCCACCCGCATCGTTACAGGTGGTCCATTGTTGGCTTTATGTTAAATGATAACTCGCAAAAGTCTGCACAGAAATTATTAGTTTATTTTTAGACTAAAGAAACGAATATTTATTTTAAACTTTATTTGTTGAAAAACAATAAATAGTGAAAGCATAATCCTATTAGTAATAACAAAGAAAACACCACAAGAAATAATTTCTTGCAACGTTGAATGATTTACAAAAAAAAAAAAAAAAATAAAATTGAAAGATTTTTTTTTTTGTGTTTCATTATAAGCATCAAAAAGATTTTGTGCGTCAGATGCGGGTGTTGAGAATGTTATATTCGACTTGGCCGAATCTATATACGCACCATCTGCAACTTTTTAAAATTTCATCTCATATGGGAGGTTGGTGGTAAAGTGGGTGGATGACGCCCATTTTAGGTTTCCGAGTTAATATCGATCCTCGAACTATCTGTACGAAATTTCGCTGTCTTACATATTTTTGTTAAATTGATATCAGCAGAAAATTATGAACTGATGTTACAACTGACACCCTGTGTTTCCAGTATTTCGGCCATAACTTTTTTTTTATTAACCGTTTTATAAAATTTTCAATACAAAACAAACCTTATATAAGATAAATATTGAACCCAAATTTCATCTCCCGATCCCTATCCTGCTTTAAACAGACGGACATAACTAGATCGACTAAGAAACTTGCTAGGACCCAGAATATATATTCTTTATGCTATTTTAAATAATCTTTTCAACATGTTACACACGGGATGACAAACCCAATATGCCCCCCATTTTTTCATGGTGGGTATAAAAATTAAAACTGAAAGTGAAAAGATGTTAAAATTATTTTTAAAGTAAATAATCTAAAGAAGTTATACCCATATAATTTTATATTATTACCAAAAATAAAGGCCAGCATACAAACAAATAATTTGAGTATGATTGACTAATTTCTGTAGGCCTGATAATAAAATTGAACAATATTTGGAAATGATTAATGGTTTTTGGTAATATATTAACAAATTATGCATTATTTTTATTTTCTTTTAAGTATAATAATCTTATATGTAACCATAATAAAAGGAATAATGTTTGTATATTTGAAAGTACATTACTTTTTCTTTAGGAATTTGTATAAATAAATTGTTACAAGAGTGTAGAAGGAAACCAAAAATATAGAAAAATGTTAAACTAACAAAGTTTCACTTGTTATTTTAATGGATTTATGCATATTTTTTGTTAGCAGGAGTATTTTTAGTTTTATTTGCCTTATTGATATTAAAATATGCTTCAGTATACCAAAAATAAAGCAAATAAAAAAATGCCACCTAAAATGAAAAATTGATGCACTTTTCATATCAAGAAATATATAGGAAAAAAAACACTGGTACTATGGATATACTGGCAGTTAGATACTCTAATACATGATTGTATGTATAACATAACGACCACCCACACTAAGTTAAAGTGTACAAAAAAGGGGAAGGCACTCCAGGGAAGATAATTAAGAAAATATTTAATCTTTTGCTGTTAATTTATGATTACAAAATTTAACTGATTTATAATGTTTCATAATTAGTTTAAATTAAATTGCAGTTTGAGTTTTAAGTAGAGTATCCAAACCCGAAAACGAAAACCGGTTAACCGGCTTCTAGTCTTTTACAAACGGATTTTTGTATAATTTTCGATTTTATTCGAAACCGGTTTCTTGAAGTCTGTTGAATGGTTTCTTTTTTAAACAGCATTTAATTTAACTTTTTATACAATTTTACTCAGAAAAATAATCAAAAAAAAAATAAATGTTACATGATTAAAAATATGCTAAATATGTGCAACAAAAATGAACGATAGCTTATTTAACTTGAACAATTCTCTTTAAAAAAATAAAATAAATCGAACTATTGAGTACGCATGGAAAGCTTACAATTTTTATTAAACCCAATTAGAAAAAAGATTTTGTTCCAAATACGAATATAAAAAAATGTATTTCATAAAAAATATAAACCATCTATTGGTAAAATTTTTACAACTATTTTATGCACTATTTTTTTCGTGCTTAAGTATAACGTGAAATTTTTAAGTTATGCACACCAAAATTTATTATTTTTTTAAAGTAAAGCTTATAAGCACGTATAAATTTAGGGTTTTGTATTAAAAAATTACAAAAAAAAAAAATAATAATAATATTGAATAGAATAAAAAATGTTGTAGGTATAACTTTTAAATAATTTTAATTTGGTTTTGTTAAACCCATTTAGATATTTCATTCTCGTCATATGTTGCAATATGCGTAGCAACGTCATTAATTTTTTATTTTAAAACATATATTGGCGAGTCAAATCAAATAAACATTTATAGAATATTTCAATTGAAAAAGGTTATCCCCATAAATGTATAACTCTTTACTATAATAATTCCTTGGATATATGAACCAAAATTTTCTTTGTTTGGAAGTTATCCTCCCCCTAGACCTATCTGTCATATTTAAAACTCAATTATGGAAGTCGGTGAGAAAATTATCAACACAAAATGTTATTAATTTTGCTGTAATAGTTCCTTAGATATGTGACAATAAATATTCTCTTTGTATGGAGAGTAACCTTCCCTTGATCTTGCGCATCTTCCTTTTATTAAAGTTTATGCGAATGTTATTTCCACAAAATTTTAAAACTTTTTCTGTGACATAATCAATATTTTCTTTGTAAATATATAAACTAATTTCATTGTGCGAAATTAGTTTATAAATTTGAAATATAAACTTTTTTCTGACCTTATTTTTATAGAATTGAGCCTATTTGTTTCTTCAAAATTTAATTTTATTTTTGTTTTGTTAATGAGAAATATACTTTAGCTTTTAGTTATTTGGCTGACAACTGGTTGAAACTAATTACGGAATCTGATGAGATAAATACTTTGGCTATAAATTGATTGATAATAGAATTCCCATGAGATAAAAACTTCTGCTTTCGATCATCTAACTGGTATTAAATGGGTCACTATGGATACTAATTACAATCTTACGAGTTAGTACTTTTATTAGTTGGCTTGCGATTGAATATTGGGTCCAGTGTTGTCAAAACCTAAATGGGAAAAAGTGCCAGAATTTCCAAAGAAAAATGTTAGAAAGTGTTAAGATCAGCACTGCTTGTATTTGAAAAAAATAGAAAAAGAAAGCTAAAAGAATATTCAAGAAAATATTAAAAGCACATTCTGAAATTGATTCTATAGAAATTAAACAAAATATATAAGTAGATTTTTCAAAATTCTAAATTTGTCATAAGGCAACCACGTATTTGTTATCTGAATTATACTGTTATATGTATACCAAACAGCGTTACCGTTGAGAATTTTTAAAAAGTATCAAAACAAGAAAATATTGCATTTCAAGAAAAACTACAAGTAATAAACTCAATTTTATTAATAACAAATTATTTTATTTATAATGATTTTCATTACTGCAAAAATAAAGATTTATTCATAAAATAGTTAACATAAAATTCTCTTTTTACTAGTTAAACTTCTGTACTTTTGTACGAACTTCACTCAGATTCCAGTCTTACAAATCCCCATCGAAAAAATTTAGGATTAAAAGCATGGATTCACAACTGTTGGCCTTAAGTCTGTTGGACAATTTATTTTTCATTAGTTATAATTGAGAAAAATGACGTTCCGTCGAGGCGCTGCTATGAGCTAAAGCTAAGTGTATACTAGGATATAAGTATTTAGAAATCTACTTTTTATTTTCCCAATCTGGTCTAAAAATATTCGGCATTTGATGTTATAAATAGTTGTTCATAAGCTTTATCATTAGCTTTAGTTTTTAACAGTTTAGTTCTAAATTCTTTATTATACTGTGAAATAATCTTAAAATAGTTAATTTCTTCATTGGAATTAATATTTAGTGGGCCAAGATATTCCAAATAATTTAGTTTTTCGTCATTTATGACATAATCTTAAAAAATCGCTGTTCAGTTTCATTTTAAGAAAGAAGTAACGCTGAATCCAAACAACATATAGGGTAATATTATGACAAACTAAAAACATGTTTCTTTTCCCGAAAATTTGATTTTTAAAGTCTCGTTTATTACTAAAAACTAGACACGGTATAAACTCGAAAATCTGGATAAATATGGTAGACCCGAATCCGGATTGTCGAATTAGTCGAATTATCGAGAGTTTTTTTTGGCCAAATTTTAAATTAAAAAAAACTATTAAAATATATCTTTTATTTAATATGTGAAACACTTAGAGTATAAAAAAAATTTATTTGTACACTTTTTACTGAAGCATTTTTAGAAGAAATGAAGGAATTCAACTAGAATCAATTTTTATATAATAATTATATAATTTCTTATTTTATTTTAAAAGTTACACTAAAATTTTAATAAGAAAGGACTTTTTATTATTTAATCCGGATTGTAGAGTTATAGAATGGAAAGTTAGGATTATAGCCTTTATATTATACTCATTAAATTACTTAAAAATGTTAAAAATATTACATAATAATTTTAACTCTATAAACAGACTTTTACCCGAAAACCAATACTTAGTAAAAAATAAAATCCTCGAAAAATATTGTTTTCAAAAAAATGATTTAAAATATAACAAAATACTTGCAATAATATTTCAAAAAGTAAAATAAAACATCATAGGTCTTTCAACTTTTCAATTTTAAGCAAGTGTTAAAGCATAACCATGTATAAGGTGACGTACTTTTTACACAAACTAATCATTTTTTTTTTTCATATTCGAAACCGAAATGAATTGAAATCGAAAAAATATGTGATGTATTTATTTTTCGTTTTCTTTATTGATGAAATTTACATTAAACTAACTTTTAGTCAAATTTTATTACAAAATTTTAAGTTCCACGAAAATTATTTTCTAGGTTTTCAATAGTGCTGTATGTTGTAAAGGAAAAATAAAGCTTTGTTCCAAAAATTTAAAAAAAAAATATATAATCGATCGAAATTTATCACAACTTTTCAAAACATTCAATGACAACTATCGATTTCCGTCACACCTGAATTGCAAACTATATTAAAAAATAATAAGTTACTCTGTAATTGTTTTGGTTTTTATAATGTCTATTTTGCTAAATGTACTCTTTAAAGATCGCATTAGTTGGCATCGTTAAATACACCATATCTTAGTTGCATTTTTCATTTTTAGAAAAAAAAAAAACACTATGAAAACATTATTATAGTGCAAAACTACACATTAATAAAAAAGTGCTAAAAAATGAAAAAAATAATTCGAAATGTGCTAGAAAAAGTGTCAGGTGCTATATTATAGATAAATGAGGTTAAAAAGTGCTAAATTGGGAAAAATTGATTGGGAGTATGAATAATAGATATAATCGGGCAACATGAGCCACATTACTTACAATGTCATCTATCAAGGATTTAATCGACTCTAGCTGCTACTAAAAACAATCTGTCAAGATAAATGCTTCAGTATCAATCTCAATTATTAGCGTGAATGATTCGGAAGAAGGAACTTTGATCTTACCTGGTTACACTTTTTTACCAAGTTCGGTTCTTATTTCCCTTTTGGATCTCAATCTTAAAGAATATAAGAAATTTTTGCATAAAATAAATTAAAATTATATTTTTGTTAAAATATAGTGCAAATTTTATTATAGTTGCACTTTTCTACTATCTAAATTATTATTGCTGGAATACCTTCCCCTCAACTAATAAA
This sequence comes from Protocalliphora azurea, assembly GCA_932274085.1. Classification (NCBI taxonomy): domain Eukaryota; kingdom Metazoa; phylum Arthropoda; class Insecta; order Diptera; family Calliphoridae; genus Protocalliphora; species Protocalliphora azurea. Next base: position 112,167,305 of record OW026520.1, read on the forward strand.
ATTCCACATATTTATAAGTTTGTATACATGTATGTATATATTTACTACTACCCACTATAGTCAACAAAATCAACTTTAACATTTCTTCTTCCTTTTTTCTAAAGTTTTGCTGCAACTTGTGCATTTTTCTTAAAACTCAGTGTCAATTTTACATACATATCAAACGATAACTATTTCAATTTTATATATCTATTCAATTGAATATAGATACTTTGTAATTTGTTTTCTGTTTTCTTTATTTCGCTCTCAAGGTAGTTCATAATATACAGATGCTAACAAACATACATTCACGTGATTGCTAGTAGAGGTAACTAAACAAAAAAAATTGAAAGGAAATAAAATATAAAAGAAAAATAGCATTGTATAAATATTATCATATGGTAATTTTTCTTTCATTTTAAAATTTCTGTTTCGTTTGCCGTTTTATGCTGAATATTGTGTTTTCTCTTGAAGAACAATTACCAATTCTGAAAAAAACTAAGAGTTTTTAAAACAATTGTCTTTAGCAACTGGTAAAATAAACAAAAAAATTTATCGTCTATTTGAAAAATTGCAAACCGTTGAAGATTACAACAAGTGACCTAAGATGCGGCCAAAGCAACAAACAAACATATTCTACCTTATACAGAAGTAACATCAAATAGAAATCAATAAAATGTTATGTATGATATGGAGGTTTTTCCATTTGATGATAGTACATATGCAGAGCTTTCTTAAAGGATATGAAAAAGGGCCTTTAAGTAAAATAAATTTAAACGTAAAAGCAAAAGACTTAAGAAACAAACATTTTCTAAGGAAAAATCATTTGGAGAAACACTATGAAAAGCATATTTATTTTAATATACATAGACATAATAATTTTAAAATTATTCATATAATAATATTTAGTTTATTTGGGGCAAATTAACAAAAAATTAGTTTCTTAAGTTTTTTATATTTACTATTTTAAATTAGTATTTACGCTTATATAAAGATCTAGTTTTTAATAGTTTTCACTTTATTTGATGAATTGAATTTTATTGTAACAACAAAAATGTTTTCTATTTCGAACTTTATTTTAATGAATTGAATTTTATTGTAACAACAAAAATTTTTCCCATTTCGAACTTCCTGGGGCCCAAAGTCCCCAAAAAGCCTTCAATCCGCCCTTTTTCCTTATGTTATCTTTGCCATAAATGCGTGGTTATATTTATGGCTAAAGTTAGATTATAAAATCGTATGCTAACTTCTTTAAAAAGCAAAACTTTTTAAAACTAAAATATTTACGAAAGTCTATTCACTACCGTCTAATAAAAAGATGCAACACATTTGCAACATATTCATTACAGCAACATTATGTTATATACTAAATGAAACTGTGATTGTACGTGTGTTTAAACGCCTCCATTTTGGTGGCACGTACTTTTTCGTAGAGGAAAAAAATTAAATAGTTAATTTTGAGGTATGACACTATGTTTCTAGGAGTTATATTACTTAACAGGCTTTTGGACCATCTGCTATTTATTATGCTAAATTTTAATCGCATTTCCTTTTTAAAATTTGTTCCAGTTTTTGAGATATCTACAGTAATATATCTTCACTATAATTGAGATATAAAAACTAATTTATTCAATAAAAATAAAATGAAAATAAAAATGCGGTCAAACTAAGTCTTTTGTATTGCCTGGAACCTGTTTCACTCATTAAAGTACAATTTTGAATTCCTATATGCCCTCGTTTTTTTCATTTTTGCCAAACTTGATGCATTCGCTCCCCTTTTCCGTAAATCGTACCGCGATGTCAAATGAAAAATCGAAATGGAACTAAAGAAAATTAAATACAAAGGAAATTCGAACTCCAAACTTGTAGTAATTCTGCAAACAACTCTCCATATTTAGTTCAAAATCAAGTAATCTGATATTATCGAGAATTTATTGAAAAAAGCTCCGACTTATCTCTCAGCTGACGGTTTACTGACCTTAAACATTTGTTAAATTCTGTCCTTCATTAGTTTTTGAATTAGATAATGTTTTCATTGATATTTGAACCTTCATGGGAAAGTATTTGGATCAAGTTATTGATAAGGTAAAATTTTATGTGAAGAGGTAGAATTTAAGTGTGAGCTTACATGTAGTGAAGAAAAGACGTTTTGTTTTCCACCAAAAGTCATACCGAAATGTGTATATATAAAATCAAATAAATAGTTGATTTCACCGCTGAATCATTTGTTTACATTACCGTATGTATGTTAGATTGTCAAATATGTTTTACTCTTGCAACCATGATGTGATCAACTATGCTATTTGAATGGGTAATTCAAAAAAATTTCGACCCAGGTTTATATTCTATAAACCTCAAAATTTGGACACATCGAGTTTTTTTGTCAAAAATTTAAGCTTAAATAAATTTTATGTAGATTATCAGATTGCAACAAACTTGGTATCATTTGAAAGCACTGAGATTTTTCTTTATCATAAAGTCATAACAACTAAACATCTTCCTGGCGCAAGGACCTCTAAAATGAAAAAATATCCTTTATCCTTGGATATAATGAAAGCATTCTTTACACGATATTTATCGATTTTTCATTGCAGTGTAAAAATTTCAAAATGGGATCTTAATGGGATTAGAAGTTACAACAATTTTTCTTTACAAACTAACATATTTCCTATTGGATATTAAGAGGTTTTTAGGCAGTTTGATATAGTTATTCAAATTTTAATATAACAAGTCATTATTTATTGCAATAATTAGTACATTCCTGATCCTGAAAAAATAATTTAGTATTATTTTAGAAGTCTCAGTAACACAATAACAGACCTTTAACCCTCTGTAACCCACTTTACAAAATCCGCCGAATTATTCGTAATGATTTTAAAGATTATTTACTAAAATTTGATATATGAAGTTGCAACAGCAAAATCTACTGAAGTTGATCATGATTGGTTTTATTTCACCTATAACCCATACAATATTTTTCCTTGGAATAGTGGTTTAATGCATATAAATATTTGAAATATGTTTTATTTGTGTAAATTTCAGCACACATAAGATTTATACAGGTATAGATCGTTGTACCAAATTTCATAATGATCGATAAATAATTTGTCATATCTTTCTTGTATATTCTATTACCTAAAAATTACTTAAACGCCCATAAATCCCACATTAATGTTAACGTAAATATAAAATTTTACATATATGAGCTATATATAAATATAAATCATCATGCATAATTTTACAATAATAGGTCCATAATAGAATATGGTTCACATAAATCAATTCCATTCCCGAAAATCAATTAAATTTGCATAAATCTCAGATAAATATAAGTATCTAGATAAAATTTTGCACAATTTAGTTTTGTATAAGTATAGATTGCTTCACAAAACTTCATAATGATCGGTCTATAATTGATCATGGCTTCCATATAATTTGCATTCCCGAAAAATACTTAAACTTGAATAAATATCACGTAAATGCTAATATCGAAATTAAATTTTACATGAATAATTTTCATATGCGCATAAATTATAGTAATAAATTTCATAAAGAACATTTCACAATTAACCATAGGTCTCATATAAGGTCCTGTCCTGATAATAATTTTAGCGCCAATACGCAAGTATGTAGGGTATTATACGGTAGATCTTAACCAACATTGCTTGTTTTTATCCTTTCCTATTTGTTTACATGTACTAACTTGTACTAACTACTATAGACAAACTGTCACAACTTCTGATCCCATTTTAAAACTTGTACACTATAACGACAAATTGATTGTAAATGGCATGTAAAAAAATAATGAAAATTAAAGGACCCTTTTTCAGAATGTCTTTGAATAAAGAATTTTTTCATTTTAGAGTTCCTTGCGCCAGGAAGATGTGAAACTTTGTATGGATACCAATTTTATTAAAATCGGACAATGCACATAAAAGTTATTTAACCTTAAGTTTTGCTAATTTTTGACAAAAATGCACGTGGTGTCCTAATTTAGAGGTCCATACGCGATAAAATGCATGATGAATAGTTTAATGAATTTTTAAAACTATAAACTTGCATTGAAATTTTACCCTATTAGTAAATTCAAATAAACAATCTCGTCATTCAGTTAAGTAAGTGAAACACGACATGACAGTATTATGGATTGTAGTTTTTCCCATATACATAAAAGCTTATTATTTAAAAATTTCTCATTTAAAAACACTGCTCTACAATGAAATTCTCTGCTTTTCTAAAAAAATGTGGAATATAATAAATTTAATACATTGCACTTTGCGTCAGAATCGAAATCTTTTGGAAATAAATCTGTAACTTCTGATCGGTTGGTTGGATTTTTGAAAACAAAAGGGTTTTTGGAGAAAATACAAATTTTTTAATTGTAATAACAAATTTGTTTATAAAGATATCTTAATGAAATTTGCAGGAAATGTGGATCTCATTAAAATAAATAAAAGAGAATTCCCAAAAAAATTAATGAAAATTCCCAAAAATGGGATTTTTTATATTTTTGGCTATAGAATCCACATTTTTCCGAAGTCCCTTAGATTTTGATTTAAAACTTTTAACAACATATTGAAGATTCTTAAAATATAATCCGCTTGTCGATTCGTGCTTTGGGATTTGAGAAAATGTGGTCTAAAATCAAAACTTTCATATAAAATGGGTCGAATTCGGGAGAGTGTGTACCATGACCAATTAAGTTATTGGGCTTGTTTTTATCTTGAAGTCATCTCTGTGAATTTATCTTTCAGAAAATTACAAAATAATTATATGTTGCTAAAGAAAATTTTCGTTTAGATAAAAAAGAGTGTAGATACTTTTTCGGCTAAAAAACACAAAAAGTCGTCTTTTTTGCAATTTTCAAATTCAAAATCGTTTATTTTAGGACTCGGTAAAGATATCGACTTAAAATTCTTTTATTCAATAGATAATTTTGTTCTTTAACTAGATAATAAAACGCTAATAAAATCGGTCGAAAATACTAGGATATATATGAAAAAAACTGGACCAAGAACATGGAAAATTATGGTGCTTAAAAATTCAAATGCAAATAACTCGAAAACTATAAGACACGTAAGCATGTTTTTTATAGGCCTTATCAGAGCCTACAACAATGTATAAAAATATTTGAAATCAGACAAGAAACAAAAATTTGGCAAGCGATTAAAAATTTTTTACGTCAGAGGTACCTAACTTTGGGCCCCCTTAGCTCCGCCCCTGAGGGGTTTGTTGTGCCGCTCTTTCAAACTTAACATTGAACTCTCCTCTGCTACGTCTATACCAAATTTCGATCAGAAGTTACAGATTTATTTCCAAAAAATGTCGATTCTGCCCCACTGTGCACTGTATAAGAATATGATATCAGTTTTTATCTGCCATGAGGAACTTTTTTATTGATGTGATCATTTTTTGAGATATTTACGCGAGATATGGAATATTTTGACGTTTAGAAAAAAATTCATACTTTACGTCATATTAAAGGTAATTTTCATACCTTTAATATGAGATCTCAACGGATTTTGTACCGTAAATACTTTAAAAGATATTTGTGGTTTTTTGTATATAACTTTGCATATTTTTTTAGCTGTTTTACACTTTACAGAACCACTTTATAAAGTTATATGAAAATTTATGTCAGTCTTGTGCTAAGTTCAGATTATGCAAATATTTGGCATGAAATATTTAATTTTTTTCCGCAATTTTTGCGACTAAACACTGAATTGAGTTGACGTTTATTGTTTGATGAAGTAGCTATTTAATATTATAAAATACGAGAAGGGGAAAAATATCTTAAGCCTGTTCAGATTAGATGAAAATTATTTGATTAAACACAAAACTACCATATATTTATTGGACATCAATTAATAAATGAATTTATAGGAAAATCTTACTTTTTATTTTGTTTTAATCAATTTAAAATTATTTTCTGAGAGAACTTCGGAATATGTGGATGTCAAGATAACATTTTTAGCGTTTTTTTTTAATGTAACGAAATGAAAATGCTATTTATTCTAAATACAAATATTTTTAAAATTTACAAAGTCAAATATTTAGATAATTATAGAAAATGCGAACTATTATTAATCGACTAATTGCAAGACTTAATACGCACATTAAAAAAATTGCTTTAAAAAATATATGTTTAAATATTTTTTATAAGTAATTTACGTTATTTACAAAACAGCCCTGTCTTCATAAAACAACACTGTTTTCTTTGCACGCCACTTTCAGGTATACACAAAATAATAAGTATTATTATGGTTAAATAATAAAAAATATTAATATATTGAAAGTTTTATTTAAAACGCTATATTTTAGCAGATAAATAAAATATATCTGGATCACTACTTTTTTGCCAATTTATCATTTTTTCTACTCAAGCCGACCACCTCATCAGCTGTTGTTTACTGCTTACTTTGTAATATCAAACAAAAATTCTTCCAAAATAATGGCCAATAGTTTACATGTTATGTTTACACAATATTCACACTTGCCACATTTTTGCCTTAAGGCAAATATTTTTATTTTATTTTTATTTGACGAAAGTCATATTTGGTGTTCACATTAGGCAAATCAAATTTTTGTGAAAATCGTCAAATATTAACTTAATGTGAACTTATATGTATAATGATTTTACCAAATATCATCAAATTCGGAAAAGGTGAGGAAATCAGCTGGTAGTTTTTTAAATAAAATGACTCATAAGTGGAAGATAAAATTATTTACAACATCTTTTACTTTTCTTTAAAGCGAACACAGCGTTCTCGAGTTATACTATTGTGACCGCCTTATTAAGAGATCATGTTACATATGTCCATTAAAAAATCTATACGTGATAGAACAGAATTTTATTTAGCACATCAGTCATATATTAATACATTCATTACTTGTATTTTAAATTTGTGAAAAGGAGGTAGGTCAAGATTTTTATATTAAACCACCTCATCTGATGTACTTTGCCACCACTACCGATACGATAACTAGTATTTACTATTTCCCCAGGGCCTACCCACCTAATTCTCATCTCAACTGCGAAATGCAAGAAAATTATTACTAAAAATTTCAAGGCTTTCATATAATAGTTCTTTAGAGATATGATAACTTATATTTACTTAGTATGGTAGCTACTATTCTCGACCCTCTCGAGCTATCCTATACAACTTTTTAAGATTTTTACTAAATTACTACTTTAGATATTTGTTTTATATAGGGGATACTATTCTCCATAGCCTTATCTCTCCTGTTTTTATTTCACTAATGCAATATAATAGTAAAGTAGTTGTCACAATTTGACGATGTTCACCCTAATAGCTCTTGAGATATGCCACTGCAATATAATAAAAAAGTAGTTCCCACAATATGATGGCTTTCGCCACAATACCTCTTGAAATATGCCATTAAGAATATTTGTTTTCTATAGGATGTGGGATAGCATTTTCCATCGTCTTTCCTGTCCCATTTTCATTCCAAGTTTGCAGGTTAATGTGAAAGATATATCTGTATAATTTTAAGACCTTTGCTGTAGCACTTTATCCGATAACTAATATTTCCTTTGTATATGTTCCTCTTGGTCTTATCCTTTACACTTCTCGTCTCAATTATAAATGATGATAAGGTTCTATCCTTTCCACTTTCATCTCAAGTTATTACTTCTAAATTAAGACTTTTGCATAAATAGTTCTGAAGTTATGCGATAATTAATATTTTCTTTATATTCTCCCTGCTCCTATCGGAGAATAAAATAGCCTATTTTAATTCTGGGTTTCACAGAATTATAATATGAGCATTTTAAGAAAACCGTTTCAGCGGTTTAGCTGTCTATAAGATACAAACAAAGAAATAAACAGACACACACAAATCATTAAATTGATTTTAAGCTTCATTCTATAAATTGTAGCTAAAAGATTAAGAAATCCCAATAAAATTTTGTAAATTTATAATGTCCCAAATTCTGTCGAAGAAATATATTGTGCTTAAGAAAAAAAAAAAAAAACTTTATATATATTAAAACATTTAATATTATATATTATTATTATTATTATTATTATTATTATTATTATTATTATTATTATATGTTATTTATTATATGGGATAAGTGCCTTAAGTTCGGCATGTACCAATAGTCGGCAATTTTTTATTTGAATATAAATAAATAAGAGCAGCGATTATTAAATATCAATATAACATCAATTTTGTATTGAAAGTATATTCTTCTCTCTAGTTGTAAAGATTACATTGACAAAGATGAGTACTTTTGTGGCTTTTTGCCTCATTCTGTAACAACAACGTTTTGAATAGTTTTTTCAAGAGATATGTTTGTATATAGACCAATTTAAAAATTATAATTTCCCATAATAATTTAAGTTATCTGCAAAATAAATATCTTATATGGTTTGGGTAGATATATATATATATATATATATATATATATATATATATATATATATATATATATATATATATTCAAATATATATATATATATATATATATATATATTCAAACTCTGTTATGAATGTGCACAATTTACTGAACAATGATGGGATTTCTTATTTTAATGGTTGCCTTAGGAACAAAAAGGGTTCGCAATTTCAATCCTAAAGTCGCCATCAGTTTTTTATTTTTATTGTGATTAACAAAAATAGTCCAACGGGTCACAAAAAAGATGCCATTTTGGGATATGTAGCTATTTTTTTTTTTATTTTATTTTATTTTATTTTTTAATATTTGTATCAATGCACATGTGAGTGGTTTGCACTTTATTTAAATTTTAATATCATAAATATCGTAAACTAGCTGACCCGGTCCGCGTTGCTGGTCCTAAGCAAATATTAGTGTTGTATTACCACACGATTTAAATGATGTAAATATTTTGTAAATAAACCGAAAACTCAGATTTTTTAATGTAACATTTCGAAAGTTTTAAAATTTTGATATTGGATCATTATTAACATAGGTTTTTTGTAAATATCTTCGGAACTACATAACCGATTTAAGAGTTTGATATCTCGTTTTGAAAAACATAACAACGGCTTTCAAAAAAAAAAAAAAATAATAATAATAAAATAAAAAAGCAAAAAAAAATAAATATATGTATATGTCATTGGTGGTGCAATATGAAAATAGGATTTTGCCACGCCACTCCGTCCGCAGACCGAAAATCAAAAATCAGACTTCACAGTGTCACCCACCTGAATATTCTGAAGATTTCTTGAAAATTTCATCAAAATCGGCCCAGCCGTTATGGAGTTCATACGTTACATACATACACACATCCTGTTTTATATATATAGATAAAAATGTGTCTTGGAGCAAGAAAATCTTAAACGCTGCCTACTGGAAAGACATTAAAAAAAATAATAATAAAAAAATAAAAGTAGTCTTAATTTTTTAATCAGTGATTGAAAAGTACGAGTCTTGCACATTTTTTTTTTTTTTTTTTTTTTTGCAAGTCTTAAGATCTCAAGTATTAAAAAAAATTGCCAGAACATCTTAAACAATCCTCTTGTGGACCGAATTCGCTAGAGGAAAATTCCATAACACCTCCAAATTAGGAATTTTTTGAGTCATATTTGGATACAAATATTGAAATTTTTCCTTGGCAAAGATGTACCAGGCTCGTAATTTTCAACCTCTGGTAGGGAAATAAAGAGTAGTTTTTAAAAGTTTTTAATATTATTAATAAATTAATATTATTAATTAATATTAATAAAAAATATAATAAATTATTAATAAAAATTCTGTTCCGACTACTGGAACATGACATGCCGAATATTGAAGAATGCATGTCGACTACAGGTAAATTCTACATTTTCTATAAAATACATTAATAAAGCATATTTGGCAATGGAATTTTAAAGAAAATCTACGTAAATCTGAAACAATATACATTACTGCTGTGCAATATTTATTTGTCATGCCAAAACTATCTTCATGTTCTTAAGCAGACAATTTTAAAGTAAGAAAAGAAAGTTAAAATATCAGTACACTTACTCTATTATGTACTCGCATTAGAAATGTTTAATTTTCATATCAATTATTCGTAAAGAGCTTCTGTGGAGTTTTTGAGAAATACATGTGATATATGTTTATTATGTAGAGTTCAATTAAAAATCACCGATTGCTTCCATTATCTGACAGTAATATATTAAAAGTTAAGTAACCTGTTAACATTGATATGACTGCTTAACAATACAGTGAAGAAAAAGTAGAAAACATAAAATTCGCTATGGTTTATTAGTTTCTCGTTTACTATAAAATTACAAATGTTTGTATGATAAAATAGTTTGTTGTGTTTTGATATTTAACATAAAGATTATAATTTTCTTTGACTTTAGTATTAAATATGAAATTTTCTCTTTATGTTTAGCTACTGTTTGCTTTATTATTGTCTACATTTTGTTGAAAAACCATTCATTTGCTATTGGAAAACCTTTTTTTATTTTTTGTTGGCTATTTAAGTAGGTGTGGTCCTTCTATCATCTTTTAGAGCACTTGCTTTTTATTGTTGCTGTTGTTATGATCATCGTATGATGATGTTGCTGATCAGTACGCCTTCTTTTTAACTCCTCTACTTTAGTGATGCTGCTAATGTTGTTGTTGTTGTTTGTAGCCAAGTCCTGTCGTGAGTTAAATGCATGTTGATATTTTTTCCATCATAACAATATTTTTTTTCTTCGTTTAACTATAAAATGACTGATGATTTCCGCGTTAATCTCTTTGGATTTGCAATTGAATGTAATTTTTCTTAAAGGTTTATTTAAAGATTTTTAGCAGTTTTACTAAGCTGCTACTGGTTTTGAATGGTTTTATTTTACAGAGGGCGTGTACAGAGTTTAGGCAATATTTATTTTTAATATGAGAAGAGTTTTAACAAAGGAATTCATATTTGTGTATTTGTAGTAGCATTTGAATAAAATAGGAATGAAATCTTTAGTTAGTTTTTGACAGTTTTATTGCTACTGTAATGGAGCTGATGATAAAAGAAAATTTAAATGCACTGATTTACAATTAAATTTAATGGTTTAGGGAAATTTTAATCAAATTGCTGTGTTTTTTCAAGTATGGGTCTTAAGTCTTTTATTTGGTATTTATGATATGAGGAAAATAACAAATATATTTTTCTTTTAGTATTGCCTTCAAAATTCGAATTGTCGATATATTAAGTTTAGATTTTCAATAACAGCAGTATGTAGGGATACATTTTTATCCTGAGTTTTAATAAAATGTAAAAATAAATAAAATTTTGTAGTTGTAATTTCTCGTTTATATTATATTTCGAAAAAAATTTTAATAATTAGCCTATATTAATAAAAAAAAATGGCTTGATAAAACTCGAAACAACTGCTTCAAAAATTCCAATGTAAAATGAAAGCGTACTAGTAATTTAGCACAACCCCAAAAGGGATTTTCAGAGTTAGTTCGAATTTTGGTTTTATAGCCCCTTAATTTCGAATTTTTCAGAGAACTTTTTAATAAGATTATAAATAAAATACATTTAAATTATTTCATGCAAACGTTATTATATACTGTTGTAATTTAATAGGCTACTAGGATTATTTTACTAGATATTCTTCTGGATGCCACACCATTTTTACGCTCACTTTTGTCATTATGTTGTTTACATTATTTAACTTGAACTTATGATTAAACTGCTGAAATGATTGAAATGAAACTTGGGAAATATAAATATCTTTTAAAGATTTACTGACTAGATGCAACTCCCACTTTTTTTGAAAAAAATATTGCTTCGCTTTTTAGAAAGCAAACCTAGAAATGAATCAAAATTTTTATAAAGTGGTAATAAAATATTATAGTATAATAAAACTGGGCAAAAAAGAGGCATGGCACTCATACAGCTTTTATTTTGATTGATTTTTACTGATACATAAACTGGACGTGGCAATCAACTTATATTTTAGCCCATACCTTTCTCCTCAAAATATTTAATATATGTGCTAAATTTCATTTAAACTTAAAAAAAAAGAAATATTTGCAAAAAGTGGGCATGGGATTTTAATTAATATTTTATCCTATATTCCTTCTCGAAGGATTCACAATATATTTGTGTAAAATATCAGTTAAATGGTTGAATAATAATAATATATTGCAAACAATATTTTTATTAAAAGTGGACGTAAAAAGGAAGGGGAATTTAAAAAAAAATCTAAAATCATATCTAAGAGAAGCTTTGTGCTCTACAAAACAATAAATACCCATAAATAAAGTTGAAAACTAATGATTTAAATAATGAAAATGTGCACCCCAATAACCGAATTTTAAAAGCCCATATAATCAAAATTCTAACTAACTTTGCAAAATCACTGTGGTGATTTTATTAATCTGTCGGCTTTCATTTCGCGTTGAAATCATTGTGGCAATATTTGAAGACCGAAAATTTGTCTCATAGTGTAATTTTACTACTAACAAAATATATAATATAAAAATAATAAAGATGTAAAATATTATATCTTATTTCTATATGTCATTTAAATTTTTATATGTATCAACCTTGAGATACCTCACATCACTATTTGCAAAACAAACTATATAAAATTTTATCTGTAAAAAAAATAATTTAGTTATCTAGGAACATGAGAAGTAATCAATATTTTCTTAAAATTAAAATTTCATTTTTAACATTTTTTTCGATTTTTGAAAAATTATATTTTGTCACGCCTTTGGTGGCATACGAATTTTCCAAAATCCAAAATTTTCCCAGACTTTAGCAATACTCACACAAATACTACATATTTCTGTATAATTTTAGCAAATCGTACATAATGTCCAATCTATAAAACAAAACAAAATATTCACACGTTAACAAAGATATCAAAATAAACAATAGCTACAATTCTAAAATAAAAACAAATAAATGAATGACAATAGTTATTAGAAACCATGTAAACGTTTTCAATACCATTTAATAACAATACTCTAGAGTTGTGTTCAAAGCAACAGGTTTTTTTTTTTTTTTTTTTTTGTTCGAAAAAATTCAAACAAATACTTGTTGCAGTTTTTCTTTTCAGTCTTCTTGGTCAAAACGACAGGTAATTTTTGGTTTTAAATTCTTTTGTAACAGCAGCTAAAGAATTCTTTGTTTTGGTTAAAATAAAAATTTATCAATTTCTTTAGTTCGCATAGTTTTGGCGAAAAAATAAAAACATTAAATGTTTTCTGCAATTATCTGCCATTTTTGTTGTATATAATCTTTTATTTTCCACAAGCTATTTGCTGTTTTGTTGTGTGCTATTAAAAAAAGGCATCAAATTTCTTCTTTTTTATGAAATGATTTATTTCTATTGAAGTCTTATTTTGTTTTATTAAAAAAGAAGAAGATTTTCTTCGCATTTAGAAAGGGAGATTTGAGGCCATGTGTGTGGTCATTGTTTTTTAAATAAATCAAGTTGAAGAAAACCAAGTTGAAAATAATAAAAAACATAAGTAAAGACAGTTTTCATATATCTTATTTAAATTATGAAAAAAATCTCAATTTTAATACGTTAAGGGTAGTCAGTGTTACTATTGAAAAAATAAAGATAAAAAATAAAGATTTATTCATATAAATAGTTACCATAAAATACTCTTTCCTTTAAAACAAAACAACAAAATGCTAAAGTATTACATTTTTCAGTTATGTCATTAAACAATTCACGTTACACTAAAAAAAAAACAAAAAAAAATATTATAAAATATTCATTCTTTTAAAACAAATTGAAAGCTGAAAACATGATTCAAAAGTGTTGACCTTAATATTGTTGTGTAATTTATTTTTCATTAGTGATAATTCAGAAAAAAGTCCTTCCTTCAAGGCACAACTATAAGGCAAGATAAAAATGTAAACAAAATATTTTAATAAATAAAGATATAAATATTTTAATTATCCCAGTTCGATCCAGATTTGGCATTTAAAGTTTTAAATAGTTATTCATATACTTTACCATTAGTTTTATATCTCTATCAGTTATTATATCTCTATTAAGATTGTCTTTCGAATAGAAATCATTTCATTATTCGAGGAACAATTTTTTTTATTACTTTCGAACGAATAAAATTTTTAAATTAAGAATAAAAAATTTTTCGATAAATTTTTAACAATTAATGGAAAAATCGAATAATTTTTCAAAACTAGTTTTTGTTACATTATTATGCCGGTTTGAAATTATAACTGTAAAAAGTCTTGGTTCGTTGGAAAACTCTGTTAAAAATGATTAAAAATTTCTGTAAGATATAAAATATGTAAACCACGTTTTAATAGATTTCGAGTAAAGCCTTCCACGGAAACCGAAGTCTCAGTATTATTTCGAAAAAAAAATATGGAATAGCTTTTCTAAAGATTTAATAAAATGTCTTAAAGTTAGAATAAACGGGAGACGTATTATTTATAACTAAATTCTGGAAAATTTCCAGTGCATATTAATTCTTTTTATATATTCAACAAAAAGTAAAACAAAAGTACATGCAAATGCTTTATTTTTTGAGAATTTTTCATTTAAATTTTTATTACAAAATTATTTTAATGATTCACATGATGTGAAAATAACCGAAGATTTTGAAATGTATAACGATGGTTTGTTAACTGAATTCAATCAGTTAATAAATAATATCAAAAATTAAAAAAATAAATTTTCGCAATATAGATCAATGACTCAATTTAGAAAAATTTTCAAAGGACAAAAAACTAGATTTGCTTTCAATGCTATGTATTGCCAATATCAGTAGTAAGGGAAAGGATTTCACATATCAAATTTTATTAAAAAAACAATAGTCATTTTAAAGCTAAAATGCTTAATTATGAATGATAATTTTAAAGGAACTTTAATTTCATTATGTAATTTGTAATTGTAATTTAAATATGGTCTCAATTATTGGATATATATATATATATTTTTTTTTTTTTTTTTTTTTTGTTCTATGTTTATGAGTTGTTATTTTAGATTTTTTTTTATAAAAATAAAACCAAAAATTGGTTTAAAAAATACTGCATTTTGAATTTTTTAACTTGTGATTAATTATTCGATCAATATATTTTATTCTTTATTCATTCGGTTAATCGAAAAAAATCAAATTTTATTCGATCACATGAATAATTAAAAAATTTGTGAGATCCCTAATCTCTATATTGTGAAAAAATCTCAAAATTTGTAATTTCTACATTGGAATTAATATATAATTGGTAGAGATATTTCATACAACTTAGTTGAGCTAAAGGTAAAGTAAAGGATTAAAAAAATGGAATTTCTGTTTAACATTTTTAGGTTTCTATTACTAAGCAGAATAGAACTGTAATTAGCGGATGCAAAATATCTGGGTCAGACGTTGATAAATTTACCTCAACTAAAGTGAATTGTTCAATATAAAAATACTACTCTACAGAAGAAAAAAATGTTAGAAGACTGTTAAGAAAAATATTCTATTTTCCTATCGCAAATGCTTGAACTGGATCCACACAAATGCCTTTCTGGATAGTAAGTTATCATGAAAAAATGCAGATGAGAGTTTCAAAATCGCCCATAATGCAAGTTACGTCTACAGAAATTTTAGAGGTAATGAAAGGGACTCACAAGCAAATGTTGTTAACTTGAAATATATCGAAAACCTATATTCAAAACGTTTTATCTCAGGATTTCATGAAACTGCGTTTTTAATGATATTATATTATTATAATAACCCATATCTCTAATATAAATTTCAAATGCAAATTCCTAAATTTTTCAATTTTATCCCCGTTTTTTATCCCTCTATCTTACAAAATAAATTGCAAAATAAACATTTATTAGTGCAAAACTCCCTATTTCTCTGAGTAATTACTTTATTTGTTGACAATTTAAATAAAATATATACCAACTGGGATTAATTTATACATTCTGAATATGAATCTGGCAAAAAATTAAATCGATTGAATAGTAATTTAGATATAAAATAATAAATATTCACTTTCTATGGCGGCTACTACCTCTTATAAAGTTACCCCACCTATTTTCATATCAATTGTGAAACTTGATAAGAAAATTATTCAAACAAAATCTTGAGACTTTCACAGTAATAGTTCCTTATATATGGGGGCAGATCTAGAGGGCTAACACGTCCCCTAGAGCTGCCCGCGCTATTTCATTAGAAATAATCAGTTATGATTCTTGATAAGGAAATTATTCCTACACAATTTTGGAATTTATGCTCTAATAGTTTTTAATTTAAGCAATAAAAAAATATTTACTCCAACATAAATTATTATTTTGTTCGTACACAGCAAAAATTAAATTTCTGATTCAATAAAGAAATTTAAAAATTCAATTTTTTTTTTTTTTTTTTTTTTTTTTGTATTGGAACCTATCACTAAACTTGTAAATTCAGACAAATAATTTGTAAAAATTTAATAGAAAAAAAAAATTTTTTTTGCAATAAAAATATTTTGGCTTTTGATAAAAAAGTTTAACTTAAATTTGTATTGAGGGAGGAATACAAATTTTAATTTCATTCAAGTTATTTAAAACTCCTTTTACACTTTTTTATTAAAATTTTTATTTTCTAGCGACACCCCCAGTCGATCCACGTTCTTCTTATTTAGCACATGTTGCATAGTCTTACACACTAACCACTCAGTCACAAATTACTATCGAGATGCGCTAACAGCCCATCTACATGTAACAGAACATGTAAGATTTTTCTGTTAAGGAGTGTCGAATTTGCCCTCTGAGAGAATTATCTCACGTGTAGATTCAAATATTAGTATTATAAGAAGTATTATACCATTAAACACAGAGCCATCATATTTCAAACGTTTCAGAAATTATCTGTTTTTGCTTAGATATCAAAGGTTAATTAATTTAAACCTTAATTCAAATCTGCATCAAATTTGGAGAAAAAAATCTCCCTTTTTGAGAATGCTATTATTCTAAAAGCATTATCAAATCATTCTGAAACATTAACATTTGAGAAAAAATTGATTTCAAATCATTCTCAAATTTTAAATCAAACCTTTGGTTATCTCACATATTATATCAGCATTAATCTCAATTGTAGACTTGCGGTAACTGCGCATTTAAACAACATACTAGAATTTGATTTTGTTGTTTTTTTTTGGGGTCGTTCAAAAAGTGTATGTGTACAGTACGTATTCCTTCAACAAATGTTCATACAAATATAACTTTTTGTAATTTTTTGTTCTAAATCTCTATGGTAGTTATAGGAATACAGAACATTCATACACTATGCTACGCTTTTTTCTACATTTTTACATAAAGTAGTATTGCTTACTATAATACATAATCTGCACAAAACTAATTTGTAGAGGACTCTGAAACGAATGAAATTCAAAAAACTTTGGCGTGTATATTACAATTGTTTATATTGTCAACAGTATTGAAAATCAAATTCGAACAAAATATTAATAAATACCATGAAAAACATTTGCATTGACGTTTGTTTGAAACTTTTTTAGTTAACATTTTTTCTGTGTATTCCTTCCAGGGATGTCAAATGTAATGTTTAAATTGTATCAACTTAAACTTAAAATTGTAATTTTTAACCCTAATTGCACCAAAACAAATTAAAATAAAATATTATAAAAATCACAATTTACAATGGAAAATTTTAAATTATTGCACGTTCTTCAACTCAATTAACTTTCAGAGTTACCGAAGAATTCCAGAAACGAATTTATTACTTTCAACTTATTATAAATTATATATAATATATGCTATAGTATATCTAGAAATTTTTATAACAATTGATAATTTCTGTCAACAAAAACAATTTATTACTAATTTAAATTTTATAATTTAGGTTCTATTTATCCCTTTAATAGTTGCTTGTTTATCAATTATTTTAATATTATTAAAACTTTATGTCAATACGTCTCCAAATATATAGGATTATGTTAGAACTCATATCGTTAAAAGAATAAAAAGCAAAGACTAATTATAGGGAATAATATTACTTACATTTAACTAATCTGAGACTATTTGAAACCTTTTTGCGTTATAAAGGCTGCAATTTAGATGATTTCCGCAATAATTCTATAGAAAACTAAACTTGGGGATAATTTAAATTATACCAAATTGGTCATTGTATTTTTCATATTCGAATTGTATCAAAAAAAGTACAATTGTGTCAATTTTAACATCCCAGATTCCCACTGCTCCGATCCCAAAATAAAGTAGTCTATTCGAGTTATACTGATTTTTAAAATTAGTAACTAGTTTAAAATCTTTAAAAGTCATACATTAAATGGTTTTGAAATTTATTTATTTTTTTTTTTTTTTTTTTTTTTTTTTTTTTTTTTTTTGTTTTTGCAATGTAAAACCCTCTATATCGTTATTTCATTTATACCCATTGAATACTTTAAAAGTTCAAACCCCCTACCTCTCTTTAAAATTTCCAGTATTTTAAAATGTTAAAAACAAGTTGTATGTAATATTTAGTCGTGGTTTTAAATAAATATTGTAAAATTTGAAATATAAAAATTACTGAATGTAGTAGAACTATATGTACACAAAAAATCTGTTAAAGAAATTATTTCCTTTCAGCTATAAAATGTTAAAAAATAAACATTTTCAACAATTCTAGAAAATTATTGGAATGTCTATTAAAAAAATAGTGATAACCCAGAAAAAACTTTGCTTTCCTCATAAGATAGCAGGTAGAATTGGAAACAAAAATAAACTACTTATTTTTTGCCTGAATAACTAGTTATTTTTGAGTTTGAGTTGTCCGCAAATTCATATAGTTTTTCTTAGACTCTAGGATTACTCAAAAATATGTACCTAAACGAAAAAAAAAAAAAAAAATTTGCCGTCAGTGAGATCTGAACTTGGATGCAAGCTAACTAATTTCTTACTCAGTACACCATCTCGCATTTAATTTTCTAAGTGACAAAAACTTTTTTAGTATAAAATATCTTTTTGGACATTTTGTTATAAAAAAATAACAGCATCAGAATGGGGTTGTATTAACAACGCTATCAAGCGCTCTAGTCAACTCATCCACGTGATTCCAATATTACTGTGCTATTATACTACTGAGTACTTATTTATGTAATATAGAGTAGGCAAATAATAATGATGCCTCAATACCGAGAACCCACTTTAATAAGTAGTTGCCATTACCGAAAGCAAAAAGTTTTTGCTGGGAAATTAGAAAACACATTGATATTTATAATATTATTTTTTATACTTTACAACTAACCTATGTTACATCTTTATACTTTTTAATAATTTTTCAATTACAAATTATATAATCCTCAATTTATGCATCCTTTATACTTAAAACCACAATTGGTATTGCATATAAAAAACAGCAACAAAACATAATAACAACTATAAAAACACTTTATTTCCCTATTTGTCTAAGTTATAGTAACTTTTACTGTTGGTCATAAAACTAACTAGAAAAAAAAACAATACTAAAAGAAACAACTTAAACAATACACTTTAACTGTTAAACTTTTTAAAATTGATACAATTGCAGGTGCAGCCTTTAGACATTTTTAACTTAAGTTGATATGTTTGTATGTAGCATTTATTTTTTCATTTTTTTTTTTTTTTTTGGTCATATCACCGAAAAACTTTATCATGTAGCAAAATGTATGTAAGCTGTTATGTACAAATACATGTATATATGTATATGAGTCTAATGTTGAACATTACACACGCATTTCAATTTCAACTAAACAAATGGTAAAACAAAAAGACAACAAATTTGAAAATAAAAAAAACAAAAAATAGCAGTTACTTACAATAGAGAGAGAAAAAAAACTAACAAAATAATACAAATGTTATTGTTAGCCATCATGTTAGTTGCCAATTGTACAAATGTCGCACATAAACAACACTAACAATAATATAAAGACTTGAAATGTGAAGAGTCTTATATGGTTAAAACTTTGCAATTTATTTCATTGTATGTAGGTAAGTTTACTTACAAAATGCCTATTTTTTATGTTTCAGAGCTAAAAGTTTATTTTTATATGTTTGCAAATGTTAAATTTAGACCAAAATGTTTATAGGAAAGTTTAGTTTTAATTTGATTGTTAGTCATCATATAGTATTTTTAATCTTAAATAAAATTAGGTTTACAATGTTGTTTGTTAAGAATTATTAATTAATTGGTTAAATTAAAAAATAATTTCACAAGAATTTGCTAGTTTTTAGCATTGAATATATTGTTTTTGAGTCCATTATTCAATGTATTTTTTCCTATTATATGAGATGTCTAAAACAACTAATATTACGAGTGTTACCAGTTTAGCCCTTTTAAGATTAAATATGGTATATTTTGCTATTTTTCTAAAAAGTTTTGTTTTAGGTTTTCATTTTTTTAGTCTTCTTTAATTCCTAAAATTGCCTTAAAAATGTTTGGGTTTAGCAAGTAACAACGAGGAAAATAATTCCTTATTTGGTATTACTAATTTAATTTTTACAGAATAATTCATTCTTTTTTTATATTTAACAAACATTTTCGGCTGCATCACTTCGTTCTCCAAATCAAACATAACTAAAATTATGCACCTAATAAATCGATTATTATTGTTATTATTATTAATATACTTTAATAAAAATCTTAAAGCTTGTAAAATTAAAAACCAAAAAATAAATAAAAGCCAAAAAAGCTCTAAAAATTTTGAATATACTTTCACAGAAAAAATTATTAGCGTATATTTTTCAATTAACACAGTTGTTTCATTTTACATATAAATTTAATAAATATATTCAAATATAAAATAAAATAAAAATAAATTTTAAGTAAAATTTTATTTCTCACTTAAATTTTTAATTCATTCAAACATCTACTTGATTGATTTGATCAATTTTTTTGGTTGGAAAACTTTTTCTCTTTTCCATTTTCTACAGTTTTTAATAGTTGATTTTGGTGAAAGGTACAAATCTAAAGACTTTTTTAATTGAGTGAATTATTTACTGATTTATTTGGTGATTGGTGACTTTTCTGTGTGTTATCGGAAACGAATCGTACTGTAAAAATAAAACAACAAAACTTTCAAACATTGCAATGCATTGGCTAATTTTTCTTATGAAAAATATATATTGGGTCATTTAGCCGCAGGCATTTTATGCTTTATTTAGAAACTTATTCTAAAATCTTTAAAAAAAATCAAAAACTAATGAGATCAAACAAAAAATAATTAATATTTTAAATTACAAAAACCATATTAACTTTTTTCTGGTCTTATTCATTGTCGCTTAGCCTTTTTTGAAATCTTTGTGCTGATGTTTATAACATCAAAAAATATTGATCTTAGACCCACCTTAATATATACGAGTTAGCTTAGAATCATTTTCTGAATCGACTTAATGATGTCTGTCTGTCTGTCTGTCCGTCCGTCTATTCGTCTCTCTGACCGTCCGTCCATTTAAAACTTCTAATCAAGCTACAGGTTGCAATTTTGAAAACACTTTAATGAAATTTGACACGCATGTCTGATATGGTCTAAAGACGAAGCCTAATTAATGATGATCGGTCCTTTACAAATATCCCCTCTGGATAGGGGTTTAACGATGCTATAACTATAGCAATATTTATTTGAATTTTAGCATATATGAGCCTTATATAAATAAAAAACTATATGTCAAGTTTCATGAAGAGCAGCCTCTAATTTAAAATCACGCGAACGCATAAATAACATAATATAATGAATAAATATTTTTCGTAGAAATATACAATACTCTTAATACAAGTATCGGTCAACAGTTGAATCCAGGATTAATACAAGATCCTATCGAACCTTTATGTTATGTACATAATGGTTTAGGGCTTGACCGACGATAATTTTCGTACTTGATGATCTTTATTAAAGACAATTTTTCCTTTTTAAGTATAACGCTTCTGTAAAAACTGAATATTACTCACTGTTGATGCTATCATGAAAGTATACGTTATGGCATCATTTCATATATAGATAACAATATGAATATTTGGGTTATAACTTTTTGCAATTTTTTCAAATATCCAAAATACCAAAATACTTCGCGATAGTTAAAAAAGTTCACAGAAAATATTATTTTAGTATCAAAACTTTTAATTTTCTGCTAAATTTCTAAACCTTTACCGCTTATTATAACATTTTTCTATGCAATTTCTATGACAGCACCATGATTACCTAAAAATTATAAATGATTATATAAAACGTATAAACTTTTTTGTTTTAATTGATAGTATTTTTTTTTTAATTGTTAGATTCCTCCACAATTTATGATATATATTAAAATGGGAAATCATATCCTACAAGTTACCCATAAAATATGGGCAAAAATACGTTAAATTTGTTTCTAATCAGATTTTTATTTTTTGATGAAGCACTTATATGACTGAATATCAAAAGCACAATTCTCTGCTATGATAAAGTGCAGAGATCGAAATTTCTAATGATTCTTTAAAATCGCTACTAAATCTACATAGAATTTATGTTTAATATTTGCACTTTTTAAATATTTAATGTGTATAAATAATATAACTATATCGACGGTTTTGCATTGCAAAAAATATATTTAATTACCACTTAATGTATGATTTTTAAAGTTTTTAAACTAGTTGGTAATAATAACATAACTCAAGTGAGCTACTTTTTTCTGGGATCAGAGCGGGGGGCATGGTACCACCCATACAAAAAAAAAAAAATAATAACAATTAAACATAGCATATCTAAGTATATCGTAGCATTTACTAAGTGATACAAAATGAATATTTATTATTGCTTATCTAAAAAACTACTCAACAGATTTAAATTTAAGATTCATATTCAGCATGCATAATTCAGTCGGAAAAGATATGTTATGTTTATACTATCAAACAATAAAATAATTACTCAGAGTGATAGAGGGTTTTGCACTCAACAAGATAAAATATAGAGGAACACAAAATTGGAAAGACTAGGAATTTTCATTATATTATAAATGAGGGTTACTATAGCAAACACAATAGCATCAAAAATGCAATTCCATGAAAACCTGAGATAAAAGGTGTTGAAATAGTTTCTCGATATGTATCGAAGTTCTTTTATATTTAAATTAACGTCCTGCGAATATTAAAATTTTACTTTATCGCACGATTTCATACTGAGATTGTCATTCATATATCCAAAATTTCTTGTCTATAACAAGTTAATTTTATCAGAAGTGTAATATGCCATACATCATTGAATAATTACAATAAGAGCCATCTATTCAAAATCTTTTACCACTTCAACTAAAAACTTGTGCGTTGCACGTAGTAACATTTTTGTTAAAAATAAAGAAAAAAACAAATACCAAATTTGGTACCATAAAATTTTGCTTAACTTAGACTGAAAGCATATACGTTAATTAATTATCCGTACTCAAGGATTTTCACTTTTGGAAAACTTATTTTCTTATTTTCGACGTTGCTTAATGATTTTATTGCAAAATTTAAAAATGATAAAAAAAAGAATAAGGATTACGGATCACAAAAAATTATATATATATATATATATATATATATTTCAAATCATAAAAACAAAATACAACATATTTTTATATAAACGTGCTTAATTTTTCTTTAAAATTAAAGAAAATAATATACTTCAAATGTCTTAATTGTCAAATTGCTAATAGATTTTAGAAAAAATTATCAGAGAGAGTCCTTATTTATGCAAATTTGGAACATTGCTCCAGTTTATAATGTATACAATAGTTTCCAACATATCAAAGGTTCTTGTCTTAAATCTTTTGTTATGAGATCGTTAACAAAGCAAAATCATAAAATTTGACTTCTTAAATCTCTCACATTATTCCCAATAAATCTTTTACCATTTAAAAGACTAAACATTAAAATTACAGTTAATTAAAAACATCAAAATAAAAACAACTTATAATGCAAAACACAACAATCTTTATATTCCTATTTAACAAATTTCAACAAAACCAAAAAAGTTATGTGGTTTACAGCATATAAAAGCATAAAAAGATAATAAACTTTAAAATTATTTTTCTTCTTTTTTTTGTAAATCAAAAAACACTTGTTACGACATACACATATTCATTATCTGTTTGACAAACTTTTCACAGAATTATGATTGAGATCGCAACATACTTATATATTTATATATTTAGAGAGAACAGTAAATGAAATGTGAAGAAATTTACAAATTTAACAATAATAAAGACACAACTCAGGCAAGTATATAAAGATCTTGAGAAATTAAAGATAATGCTTGGAATTTGTATTCCTCAAAATCTTGGTAATCATTTGTTTCATTTCTTTATTATAGTACAGCAGACAAATAAGATCAAAAATAAAATAAAAGATTTTCAAAAGAAGTAGCAAGTGTTATTGCTTTGCAGATAAAACAAAATTAAATTAAAAGAAATTATTAAAAAACTACCACATATTTAAACGTACCATAACATAAAAAGTAAACCCATGAAAAAAAGGCTTGAATGTCAACATATTTTTGAGTACATAAATCTTAAAATTATATCTTTTGCTTATAACTACTTAACATTATCGTTTTGTTTTGCTTTAACCATTAGATATGAATTGTTGTGTGGTTGACAGAATGAAAATTAACTGAAATTTATAAGCGTGAACTGAATTTTACACCACTTTTTTATGTGTTCTCTTTTTTATAGTCTTAATGATAACAAGTGCTTTTTATAACAAGAGGAAGTCATGTACGTACGAGTATGTTAGTTCAACTCTAGTCAATACAGTGTTGTTTTCTCAAGAATTACCTAAGAAAAAAATGAAAATTAAGTCTTAAATTACAGTTTATTAAGAAACCAAAAACAAATTTATTTTAAAACAGTAGTTTTTGTTTAATTTTGGTAGTGGTATATTTTTAAACTTGATGGTTAAACGTAGATTAGAATATGGTCACTTTATTTATCGGTTTGTGGTAGAGATGCCAATGTTATGGAAATAGCTTGAATAAATTTTTTATATTTGTATAATTGTAAGAAAAAAATTATAACTCTTTGACCTGGATTACTACACAGAAAAGACTCACGAATCACCAAAATAATTCATTCGATTAAAAACTGTTTAAACTTGCACCTCTCAGCAAAATGATTATATCAATCACGAATAACTAAAAAATGAAAAACAGAAAATTTGTTTCAATTAATAAATGTATTAAATCAATCATGTGGATGATTAAATGAATTATAAATTCAAATGAGAAAAAAATCTTACTTATTTTACTTTTGCTTGAATATAATAATTAAATTTTTATGTAAAATGAAGCAAATGTGTCATTGCATTTAAAACCTGCACGAATAATTATAAATTTGGTCCTTACTTTTCCGAATTTAACAACATTCGACCTAATCATTATGCTCATCAAAACAAAGGCTGATTTATCAATTGGTTCGCAAAATATAGTGATTTGGAAATATAAAATAGCTACAAAAATGTGCAAAGTTATATACACAAAATTACAAATATTCTTCAAAATATTTATGGTATCGAGATTAACTGAGATGTCATATTAAAGGCATCAAAATATACGCATTAATATATATATATTAATAAATTTAGTGGTCCTTAAGTCTTAAAATATTTAAAGTAACTTTCATATCAAATTTTTAATAGGGCACATATCTTCGCCATTTATGAACTGATCTTGCTGAATTTCAAAAGCAAAATTATTATATATATATATAAATATACATATATATATATATATATATATATATATATATATATCGTCCTATCGACATCAAAAAAAAAATGATCCAGAAAATATTAACATTTTACTCTCCGACAAAAATTGTCGAAATTACAAACTGAGTGACAAACTTATATATATATATATATATACAACTGTCGTGAATGGTATAATCAATAAGTTATTGATTTCAATTTTCATAACATTCATATATTCATATATTTTTTAAGAACGTAAATTGTTAATTTTGATTCCTCTTTTTTGCTTTATACAAAGATACAATTTTACTTCGATTTTTTTTTTTTTGTAATAGTCTTCATTCGTCTGGGGCTCTAATCTTGTACATTGCAAAAATTTTTTTTATATAAAATTCCTCTAATACTGTTGACAGTGCTTTTTCTCGAACTTTTACCAGGTCTTATTGAATTTAAATTTGAGTAGCATTATCATACTTTTTGTGGTTGATCTTTCTTATTATAATTAAATTATATTTTGGTATATAACTTCCAAATCTACAATGAAATTTTAGAAGAGTTGGAAGGGGAGCTATGTAAGCCAATATATACATTTTTTTCAAGAATTTAAAAATACCGTTTTTTGAAATATATGTAGTTATTTAATTTTTATATGTCGAACTTTGACCTTTGAACTCTTAATAAAAACAAGCTTTATAAAATTCGTTTGAAAATTTATATATTTATCTATGATATGAACTATTTTAACTATAATAAAATCAGAGACCTGCAATCTATATTTTAGAAATTATTGACAATTAAAGAAGCAAAACTTTGCTAGATTTTTTTCAATTTTCAAAACACAAAATTTTTGGACCAGCAATTGCCCTGAATCTAAAAGTTTGTATTTAAAAAACACTTCCAAAGGCGTCACTAGTCTCAGGATGTCATTAAGTTAATTTTTGGCCATTTTGTATAACAGCAGGACTACGACTAGTCATCCTAAATATAAGCGCTTTCGTGTAGAATGCCTTCGACAGTATGATGAACTTTTTCTCTAGATATGTCCAATATCGGTTTCATATACAATGGATTTCTATTCCAGGTACGTTGAATAGAGTTTTAATTAATATAGAATCCAGCAAAATTACATACACAAATATCGAATACGTTAATAATATTTATATTGCGAAACTGTCATTCGATATATTTATATATCCACGAAGAAAACGTTTCCGTTTAAATGATGGTCTCCAATACAGAAAAACAAGCCGCTCATACAAATACATGCACATAGTTTTACTGATTTTTGGTATTAAAGTAAAATTTTGGTAAAAATTTGTCTTTTTTAAGAAATTACAAATATTTTATTTACAATAAAATCCTATAAAAATTGTCAGTAATTGTAAAATTTACCTTTTGTAATGAAAATTTTAATAAAATTAATCCCATAATTTCATTATCTGACGAGGATCAAAAAGATTGAATTTTTTACAATTTTGCCCATAAAGTTCACATTTATTGCAGTTTAGGAAAAACAAGCACTCTTACAGCGTTTTCTTTTCTGGTAAAAATATTGCCTTTATGCTGCCATTTGCTTTGTATAGCTATAGGAAAGGACAGAAAAAAGGCAAAACTTAGAAAAGCAAACGCTATTAAACACACGTGAGGGCTTTTGAAACTACGTTCTGTTTGTGGATCCATGATGTTGATTTTAGAATATATGGTCAAATATAAGTCAAAATTTTGACACAGAATATTACCTGAATAAGCTTGTTTTCTACATAAAATCATCTCTGTGAAAATACCCTTTAGAAATGTAAAAATATGGTCAGTTAAAAAATTTGACAAAAGTTTAATTTATTTAAATAACTTTTCTAAGAGTATAAATTATTGTAGTGACCAAGTTTAAAATTTTTCTATATATCTATTTTAAAACAAAGTCATTCATCAGCTTTCGATTAATTTTCTAATTGTGCTAATTAATTGGTTAATTAAAAATTTTATGTAAATCCAAATAGCCGATTAGAAGTTACAGATTTATTTCCAAAAATGTTTGATTTTGCCCCACGAGCGTTACCGTTGAGCCACTTTAGTCGCCAATTTCCCCCCTTTTCAACCACCTGGCCACTTGTTTGGACTCTTTCTTAAAATGGAACTCATTGGCGAGTTTTTAGGACAATGTGCTAAATGACGAGAAACTAAGTTGTTTGAAATATCTCGATCCATTATATTTTAATTCCAACAAATAAATTAATTATCTTCTTGTCAAAAACCCCGAATGAATTGAAACTATTAGAAACTAATGTTAATGATAAAGTTACAAACAACTGTTTAAAACATCAAATGCCAAATATTTTGGAATGGAATGGGAGAATAAAAAACAGGTTCGATGAATACTTATATCCTAATTTATATTTTTATTTTGTCTCATGGCAGTGCTTCGGCGGAACGCCTTTTTTTATTAAATTATTACTAATAAAAAAAAACTTTCTAACAGACTTAAGGTCAACACTTATCAACCCATGATTTCAGCCCTAAATTTGTTAGATGGGGATTTCCTAGTGAACACCTCGTAAAAAAGTTTAATTAATAAAAAGGGAATTTTATGTTAACTATTTTTATGAATAAATTTTTATTTTTGCAATAATAAAAATTATTATAAATAAATTATTTTGTTATTAGTAAAATTAAATTTAATAGTAAATAAATAATAAACAAATTTTAAGGAGTTTTTTGTTAGGTAAGGAAGCAGTTGGCCCCTTTTTGGTAACTTTTTTTAAATACCCTTTTTTTGATCACTATTTGAAAAATTCTCAACTGTAACGCTGTGAGCCATTATGAATAGGTGCAGTTTATGTCAAGTATTTATGACAAGTTCTTTGAAGATATTAGGCTAAGGGCTTGAGAAAGCACTATAAAAAATCTGATGCAGTCAAATTGTTTAAAGAATTTATGCACCAAATCAAGTTCAATGCACTTTCCCTCAAACGCAAACACAATTTTTAGATTAATAAACACTAATTTTGATACGCAGCAAAAAGGGAACTGAGATGGTCATGATTTTAACATTTTGTGTTGTCATTGGAGGGAAGTACTTTACGCTGAAAAAGAGCTGCAGGAGTACTTTTTTTTAATCATGGCTGTCATTGGTAGAATATTTTTCTTTTATGCTTCTCGTTCATTGTTTTGAAATAATTCTCTTAAGACTAAATTTATAATTTTTTTTTTTATAAAAATATGGTTTTAGTTTTGATAATAGATAATAAAAATACTTCTCAATTTGTGAAATTTTTATTTTCTTAGAAATTATACACTTTTTTTTTTGCTAAAGTTACATTTATTTTCACTTTTCTGGAATAACTTTGATTAAGTTAAAAAAAAAAAAAATGCAAAATAATCACTTAGTTCCACTTTTGAAGTGGTAAAAATGTTTCTTTTTGGAAGCACTTGCTTTTTTTTTATTTGCTAGGATAATAAAGTTTTGTCGCTTGGATGTAACTTTATGTACATGTATAAGGTCTACCAATTGCAATAGATGTAAATTGTTGAACTGGAGAAAAAAAATATTCTTACAAAATCTTAAGACCTTCACTGTAATATGCGATCTGCGAAATTTTTAAGAAAATGTTTACCACAAAATCATAAAACTTACGCTACAATAGTTTTATAAATAGTTATTTGTATTATTATACTATGCGATTAATTTTGGTTCATTGAATATTGTCTCAATAATTCTAACACGAAGTTAAAGTACACCATTATGTTAATACAATATCCAAAGGGTTTTGCAAAGGTAGTTCGAATTTCGATTTTATGAACTCTTAAACTTCGGATATTTTGGAGCACTTTTTTCATTATGTGTGAAAATAAAAAATATTTAAACCAGTAATTTTCCATGTATTTATATGTAATTATTGTTTCATGTAATGTAAAGCTTCTCTAGAATATTATGTTAAATTTTTATTCAGTATCAACCCCCTATTATGCCTGCTTTTCAGAATAAGATTGATAGTAGTATATAAGTAGTCACATTATTTAACTGATTTAAGTAATCTTTGGTAGATATATGTGTATATCGTGCACTATCCAAAAGGTAATATAGGATATAATGTAAATAAAAATGTTACGCCCACTTTTTAAACGCAATTAATTTATTTATTTATATATTTATTAATTTTTTAAGTTTTAATTCAAGTTAGCACATATGTCAATTATTTTTTGGAAAAAGATATTAACTAAAAACTAATTTTTTTTTTTTGTATGGGAGTCACACCTCTTTTTTTGGCCACTTTTATTACACTGTGATACCTTTTCACCGCTGTCATCAAAGTGTTTATGAAATTTGAAATTTGCTTATTACGAAACAAAGCAACATTCTTTTTAAAAACAAGTGGACGTGGCATCCATTCAGAACTTCATTCAACGATATGTATATATACAAGTTTAATTATAATAACTCTAGTAGTCTATAAAACAACAACAATATATAATACAATTTTAATCATATAATTTAAATGACTTTTATCAAGGGCTATCCTATATTATTAATTTAATACAAAAACTATTCCCTCAAAATCTGAAAACATTTGTTGTAATACCTGAGGTGTGCAATTATCAACAATTACTTTATATACGAGCTACGACTTCTATTAGATCTATTTGTCCTATATTCATTCCAAATGTGAAAGTTTGTAAGAAAATGATTCCCACAAAACTTTTTGACTTACATTAGAATATTTCTTTATAAATACGATAACAAATATGTGTTTTGGTATCTTTCCTGTCCATTCTGATAACCTTTGCTACAAGAAAAGTAGTTCCAGTCATTGAAAATTTCAGAATATTCAGAATACTTCTAGGAGTTTTAATTAGTGTAAACAAAAAATCGACATTTTCTGAAAACCGGTTTTTGAGTTATTTTATAAATAGCCTTTTTTAAAAACCCATTTTCGGGTACGGTTTTACGTATAAACCTGTCTAACCGATTTTTATTAAAAATACAAAATTATTTTTTCTAAAGAAAGTATATTTATAATACATATCATTTTTAATGAGAAGTAATATAAAAATAAAAAGTCATATCGCTCTTCTGTAGCTAAAGTATAATGATCAAATGTTGTATTTATTGAAATGAATTCTGATAAGGCTTCCTCTGATCCAACTCTACCTATGTACCTATTTATTGAAATTCACCTTATTCTTGAGACAACCGTTAAAACTAAAATTTACTTCTTACTTAGAGTCTGTTAATAAAAATTAGTTTAAATCTATTAAAAAATATACAAGTCTCAGTTTTTAACAGGTCTGGTGCTACTCAAATCTCAAATTAGATATTAAAAAAAAAAATTGCCTTAAAGCTTTATTAGTTGATAATGAAAATGAAAAATACCTTTAAATAATTAAAGACCTGATTCAGTAAAACAAGCGAATTGTTTAAAAATAAAATTTTTATGTAATCTATTCAAAAAATTTTACATTTTCATACAACTTTTATTTTAAACAATTTAGTACTTTTAATGCATAAGGCCATAAATAAAGTTCAATTAGCAAATATGAAAAAATGGGAAGTATAGGCTAATTTAGTAAACAAAAATAAATGAAGGAGCATTTCATAAAAAATCGGTTAACTAACAGAAAATAAAAACGGCCTATGAAATTATTCATCGGTTTTTTAAAAAACCGGTTAAATGACAGAAAAAAAACCGGCCTGTCGAATTATTCGAAAATAAAAATTATTCGAAGCCGATCGGTTTTTTAAAAAGTAAAAACCGGTCAACCCAGTTTCCAGTTTCGGTTTTTGAATACACTAATTTTAATTTAATTTCTGGCAACTCTATCACCATAACAAAAATCCGCCCTAGATAATAAAATAAAGATACAAAAAAGATTTCGTCGGTTTTACTTTGTTTAGGTGCAAGTTAAACTAATTAAATAAAGTTTTTAATATGTAAACTTGTTAAATTCAAAAAACCACAAGAAGCAATAAGACAAAAAAAGCATACAATCTTTTAACCAGAACTAAAGATTGTCAAAGTAAAATTAGTTATAAACAAACCAAAATAAAATTACGTTATTATAATACTAAATTATTATGATGATGACAATGATGTTGATAATAATCTACTTTTATTTAAATATTTTCTTATGAGCTTTTTGTACACTTTTTAGTTGTTTGTCTTACATTTTTCATGGGTCATTCGTGCAGCTTGTTTCTTTTTGCTACAGTTTTTTTTTTTTCTTTTTTTGAATGCCCTACATTATGGAGTTGAGTAAAACTCAAAGTCAGAAAAAGAACTGTGGAAAATTTTTTAATAGAACCGATATGATTATGTAAAAAGATCTTTCTTGAATTAAATTTAAACTCATACAAATTATTTTCGAAAATGTTTATTGAACATCAGAAATAAATTTAATACTAACATTTCATTTTATAAAATCATGCTATACATTTTTAATTTACATACAAGAAAAAGTTAAAAAGGATCTTTCTGTAAAATGTGGGCAGGAAACAGAACACTTGAAAGTCGCCTTATACCACCTCCTAATCGTCTAACTTACTCTTCTCATTTGTAGTGTTTATTTGAATGAGTAGTTCATGTCAATTTTGCGTTTAGTCTGGTGCTTTATTGTCATTCGTTGTTTTTTTTTTTTTTTTCTATGTTCAATTGGTTTAATTTAATTCCTTTTTTTGTCTACAATTTTAAGCATTTCGTTGGTTTTAAAAAATGATACATGTTTTTCTTGATTTTGTTTACATCGTTACAATTTTCAAAGTAGTTTATTTCAACTTGTCTGCTTGAAGCTCTCATTGTGGTTAATGTCAAGTTTTACTTTTTTTCTTTTTTTCAAACTATTATTTTGGTTTGTTTTCGAGACAATACTTTTGTAGTTTTTCTAAGAAATCACGAAGGTGCCGTACAACAAACACGCTTTGACCTGTATTTTTATTACAACAGAAACCAAAAACAAAACAAAGAAAAAGAACTCTAACTCGTAGTTAGAAATTATAATAATTTTATTTTAACATTAATTTCATTTTGGACATAAAGAAATTTTATGTTTTGTTTATATTTATCAGGCATCATTTAGAAGGAAAACAACCAAATTGAATTTTTCAATAATCCGTAACATCTTAATGGCTATTTTCCTGATACGAACATTATGTGTGAAAGATGGTTAAATTATGGACATGTGTTTAGCACACGTTTGCATTTGTGGCGTGCTGAATTATTAGATACGTACGTACACACATTGATATCTTTAAAAAAAAATAGATAAAAGTGGTGCTGATTAAAGGTTTGGTTTTCAAAAGCAAATGTTAAAAATTGATTGGCTACAAGATTTGTTATTATACAGTATCTCTACCTTAGTACATATCTATGTATATTAAAAAGAAGAACATATATACGTATATCAAAAAGAATGTCTTCAAACAATAAATAAATATTTTGTTAGAAAATGCATATGGAATAAATTACTTATTGGCTTTTTGAGAAATGCAAACTAGAATAATATTAAGAATTTATAAAGATTTATGATCCTTAATAAGAGTATTATACGATGTACATACATAAATTCATTATATGCTTTTAAAATTTTCAGAAATTTTCCAGATGGCATCTTTTTCTTAAAAAAAAAAAAACTGTTTATTTTTCTTGATTTTAATTGTAAGTTTTTAAAGTTATGAACTTATAATAAAATTGCAGCACTCAATTCTAAGGATATTTATTAAATTATGATATGAAAGAATCACTTTAAGTGAGACGAGTACTAAATATATACTGTGATTTTTTTACACAAATGGCTACTCAGTCAATTTTTCAGATATCTCAAACGGTTCGTCTTTTTATTATTCATCCATGAATTTTTGTCAAATTTTCTATGTGGCTATAGGAAATAACAAGTGTTACACCCACCTTGAAGTTTATGCAAAAGTCACCACAAGAGAGTTCTGTACCACTGGCATATTTATCTATCCTTCAATAACCACCAGCACCTTGGGATTTTCTGGGTTCTGAAGCTGAAGCTGGCAGAACGCAAGGGGAGCCACTAGCCCCTGCTACAACAACACTTGCTTGTCGGTGATATTGTACTGGACTGGTTGTTGGTTGAGAAACTTTGGAAGTCACGTGGTGGTTGTGGTTTCATGTGTTATCTGCTTGTAGAAACACGGATCACAAGAGTGATCTGGAGAGGGTAGCTCCAACCCCTAAGCAAGGGAAAGTATCTTGACCAGAAAACGAGTTATTAGATTGCGACCTATATGTGTCAAAGAATATGGGGGCGTTCGTTTTCGCATTATACTTCACCCAGTGTTAAGACCACCGTGTGGTTAGGCAGTCATGGCAGACACCTACGTTAAGCTTGAACACATCTATCCTTCAATAACCACATATTATTTATCATTATTAATATTATTATTCGCAAATCCCTATTTGATATATCGCAAATCCCTATTTGATATGCCCAGGATCAAATAGGGATTTGCGATATATAAAGGAAAATTCTGTATTGTTATTACTAATAAGTTTAAATGAGGTTTTTAATATACAAGTTGATTGAATGTCAACAAAAATAATTTTTAAAATATTCCCTCGAATTTTCCTCTCATATCCTTCTATTCGCTAATAAATAAGTTATGTTAGATATACAGCACATTATTCTTACTCCATTCGACCCCTAAGACTTTGCGAGTGCCTGTTTAAGGGAAAAGAATAGAAGACTTGTTTTTTTTTTTTTTGAGAAACCAGTAATTAGGGGATGGCCCCTACTTATGCAGTTCATTTTGTTGGTACTAGCAAAATAGGTTATGGGAGGCAGCGTTACTGATGAGAGTTTCTACAAAGTGTCCAAAAAAAGGGATTTCAAAATTTATTTACTTGATAAAGACAAGAAAAAAAATATTGTATTTTTAAAAAACCACTAAGTTAATTTTTATTAATAATATAACAATTTATTTATAATAATTTTTATTATTGCAAAAAAAAAAAGGATTTATTCATAAAAACCAATCACTTTTTATTTTAATAATTAAACTAAATTCTGTACTTTTGTAAGATGTTCTTATTTGGACTCCAGTATTACAAATCCCCATCTAACAAATTTTATACTGAAAGCATGGATTCACAAGTGTTGACCTTAAGTCTGTTGGACAATTTATTTTTCATTAGTGATAATTTAGAAAAAAGACGTTCCACCGAGGCACTGCTCTGAGTCAAGGTTAAAATATAAATTAGGGTATAAACATTCTTGGTTAATATTTTTTAATTTTCATAATTAGATCCAAAAGTATACGGCATTTGATGTTTTAAGTAGTTGTTCATAAACTTTATCATTAGCTTTAGACTTTAACAGTTTCAGTTCATTTATAAGTTTTCGAGCATCTTTTTTACATCACTATATTGTGAAATATTCTTAAAATAATTAATTTCTTCGTTGGAATTAATATATAATGTCTCGAGAGATTTCAAACAACTTAGTTTATCGTTATTTAGTTTCATTTTAAAAAAGGGGCCAAAAAAGTGGCCACAATGTTGAAAATGCGGCAATTGGGTACTAAAGTCACCAAACGGTAACGCTGATGGTAGGAATGATAGAGGAAGTTGTATTACCCTACAAGCAAAATAGTACGCAAGTTATTCGAATTCTTATTGCTTAGAAAAAAAATTTGGTTTTCACAATAATCATATTCATATCGCGAAAGTTTCTCCTATCAGAAGAGATTGTGTGTCACAGGTACATCTAAGCAATATTAAATCAATATGCCTCTAAGAAAAATAAAAAATATTACTAGATAATCGTCCAGAAGAAAGGTATAACAAATATACAGCAAATTTAATAATAAAATAATCTAGAAATATTATCATTTAATTATTTTTACACATGTAAAGAATGCAAATAAATATTGACATCATAAAACACGTGAAACTATAACGTTCGCATAATTTTCAATGTCCTCAATATTTTTTTTATTTTTAAATAATTTTTCGACAACTGAAAAAATTGTGACTGAAAAATAAAAGTATTGCATTAATTTCCTACAGGTGATTTTAATGGGATATCATATATTTATTGTCGAGATGATAATCACCTTACTGAAAAAAATTAATATTTTGAAGATAAAATATACTGTGTACATGACAAAAAATCAAATTTGTATTTATTTGTTTGTTATTTATTGCCTAATTTTCTTTAAAATAAAGATTTTCTTCCAAACAATAAAAAGGAGTTATTTACGCAGTATGTCTTCTACGGAAGATTTCTTCCTAATGATTGTGGGTAAACTTGAATTTTCCTAAGTTTCAAGTGGCAGAAAAGACCTCCTAAGTTATTCTGTTTCATATAGTTATAGTACGGCTAAAGAACGAACGAATTTTCCCTATAATGGAACAATCCTTCTAATGTCATCAGAACACTTTCAATTATAGCATCGATAGCTCTAGTGACTTAATAGAGTTGGACACCTTACTGTCAACGATAAGTACTTTTGTGAAGCACCGGCCCATACATGAGAGTTGTATTCTATTTTAGGACGGACATATTCTATTGTACCGTTTTAAAAATCGAGGCACTTGAATGCTTCTTTAGTAACTTGAAAAATGTGCTCAGTCCAAAGGACATCACACAGTATTCCCATGCTAAGAATGTCAAGAGCTTCTGATTCCTTAATATTTATACCACCCATATATACAGATGAAGGAACATGAACCGTTACACAGAAGTATGTTAACATTAAAATATTGAGTTTTACGAGTGATAAAGTCAACTCTGTGCGACCCTACGGTTAAGCGTGTTCTGCCTCATTGCACCGATCTCTTAGAGACTTAGTCTATAATTGAATGAGTATGAATGCAAATTTTTTAGAAATTTTAGAAATAGAGTATATAGCTGCAATAGCAGATGTGCAATGAGCAAACATGATATGTACGAGCAATCAAGTAGAATTGTTCCATATGATCACTCTCTAGTAATAATAATGTTAGATCAAATTCAGATTCAACTTGTGGCTTTATCAACATTCTCACCTTACAAAGGATTTTCTTTACTTAACGATAAAAAATTAAATATATTTTCAGAGATTTCAATATATAAATACAATATTATCACAAACACGCTTTGTGAGAAAAAATTTTAATTTTTGTTGTTTCCGTTTCAAATTTATACTCGAATGAAAACTATTAATTTCAAAAGAAAATTGAATTATATAAATACATAAATATGTATATATATATATATATATATATATATATGATTACTTTGGAACACAAATGCCTATACTTCAATTTTAGCCATTATTCTAAAACTTCATTTTATGGTAAAGAACCATTTATTGTGACAACCGAATTTATAGTTGATTAAATGATTTTGTTTATAAAGATATTTTTTTAAATTTGTGAAAATAATCAAAATTCCTGCGTAATAAATTTTTTAACAAATAGTTCGTTCGGCTATTAGGTAAACACAATAAAAATATTTCTCTTATGTGTTAACCTAAGAATATATATTTCTTTGACATAAATCATTAGGTTCTTCTGTTAAAGCTAATGGAGAGGCTTTCCTGAAAATTGAATTCATATTACTAATATTTTGAAACTATTCTGCAAATATTTCGATATGCTTTAATTTTCCCTAATTTAGCTCTTAGTCAAATTATTTTTATTATGTCAACCTTCCAGCAGAATTAATGTGTCTGGCTCACTATGAAATTTTACTTCAGCTAAAATATTTTCTTATTTTATTTACTTTTTTTAAATTTATGTTATTTATTTTTCTGGTAAATTAAGTAATTTCCTATGTAATTACCACTTTTTGCCAAAATTGATCTACAAAAAAATTTAAAACTAAATCGTTGTAAGCAACAAGTTGTTTACAATCTTGATGTGGAGCAGCAGAAAAATATGAACGACAATAAAGCCAGCAATTGGCAGACATAGCATAAATATTAATTTGTTTTTATGAACTCAGAAATAAAAAAAAACTATTTTCCCTCACAAAATAAGTTATCAACTCAATAAACATTTAGGAGAAAACACATTTGCATTTTAATTGAATGTGCCTTAGTAAAAATTATATTTAAAATAAATATATATGGGCATTTCTTCAAACTCGTTTACTTTTGCAGTTCAAAAAATTTAAAAAAAATTTTAATGGCACATCAACGCTATTTAGATAGTCTTAATGAAACATAAAGCTGTTCGCGTTAATGACTTTTAGTGAACGGTGTTAGTTTTATGAAGTTTTAAGATAAAAAGTTATAAAAAATTGCAAAAATTCTATTTTCAAGAACATTTAAAAAATTACCATACGTTTATAATCCACATCACTATTCCTAAAATACAATTTTTTTGTAAAACGAAACGAAAATTCATTTCAAAATTTTATATTGAAAACAACAAAAAAATTCAAATTTATTTGACTGATTGATTGTTGATGACACCGATGATAATAGCGACCGTAGTGATTTTTTAAACATTTCATTAAACAAATTTTAATAAACAAAGTATGAATAGTTTTGCTCGTTTTTTAAGTTTATAAAATATTTTTTATATATTTTTTAAATATTTGGCAATCAAAAAATTTTTTAAAATTATATCAATGTTTGTGTTATGGTAGTAAAAATTCAGAAGTTTGAAAATATTCTAAAAATTAAACTTTAAATCCATTATAAATAAGAAATGCGCATACAGATATGAGCATAAAATATGCAACGCTGTGTGATGTGATATTTGTTCGCATATATTTTACATATAGCCAGACCCGATATAACAGCGCTTTTATGGTTTTATTATTTATAGCCATAGATTATTAAAATTATTTAACGGTTAGTAAAAGCAGTAGTAAAATGAAACTCTAAAAAAATCAACATAATTTTCTTAAATTTTGTTAAAAATCATTATTAGAAAAGGTTGGAGACTATAATATTCTTAAATACCATAATTTTCATATGGACATAAAATACATGAAATCTGCAGATAATATAATTTCTTAAGTTATGTTAGGTTAAAAAGGGCGGCGTCTTCACGCCTCTACCCAGAGACCATCCGGTCCATTGTGATCCCTTTACAAATACCAGAGAAAGCTAACAAAACGAAGAAAGAGAAGATCCCTAGTAGAATAAGGCACAAGGGTAGAAAGAAAGTAGAAAGAAAGGAAAAGAAATATAAGAAAAGAAGGGTATAGAACCTAAGACCCATCAATCATCCCCGACTACCTCTAAGCCACTTTCTCCCCATTACGAACCCAATAAGGTTGTCGAGTTTACTACTCCCAACCACCTCCAGTTCGTGTAGAATATGGCTCCCAAACCACTTCAGTCTACTACGCTGAAGCCCTATATAATGACAGAGTATGTGTTCCACTGTCCTCCACATCATCACTCGTCCTACAAAAGTCCGACATGCGGTTTCCCACTTACTGGTCATATTCCCTATTGCGAGGTGATCGGTAATCATATCAACAATGACCATTAGATTCCCACGACTCATGCCCAAAAGATGCATCGAATCTGCTGGTTTTAGACTAGGCCATAACGCTCTAGATACCTTGCAGTCCATTCTATTCCTCCAAAAATGATTCGTTCTGCCTAGAGTCCATTCCCTTATGGGCATGAAAAATTAAAAATTGGAATCCTAACCGATACCTCCACAAAGAACCTGTCCAGCTCCGAGCCTTACGAGCTAGCTCATCGGCTATTTCATTGTCAAGAATATCGCAGTGACCAGGATACCAACAGGGTCATATTCTGTATGCATCCATTAGCCTTCTAAATTATTTCCTACACTCAAGCACCAATCTGGAACTGACACAATAATTTGTCATTGCCATTAGTGCTGCCTGACTATCCACAACATCCTCCTCCAGTAATCCTAGGGCCTTGTAAGTGCCTAGAATTTCTGCCTGCAAAACGCTGCAACTATCAGTCAATCTAAGAGATCGTCTGATATCTGTTCCCATGAAATAAACAGCCGCCCAGCCTCCATGGATCTTTTCCGCTCCAGTCCACAAGTCCCTACTAGGGATTTCAATAACGGGAGTAGCCTCGTAGTCAATTATAGTACCGACATAATCCGTTTGGGCGACCGAGGATAACGTTCGACTATCAAACTTGCTAACATCAGTATGCTAACATGTCCCGCTGTCTAAATAAGCTCCGCACAGCCATTCCTCCCACGAACTCCTCAATTGGAAGAAGGTGGAAAATGATGTCCATTGCTGCCTGAGGTGGCACCCATAATGCCAATAGAAGCACATTTCTGAACTTTAGAAAGGTTCCTATACGTCCCTTTTCTCACCGCCTCCCACCATAGCGAACTTTGATAAGTGAGTATATGTAAATCTAACAACCGATATGTATATCCAATATACAATTACCGGTTCTTCCCTATAGAGCTCCTGCATGCGTAGTAGGCAGTAAGCCCCTTCCAGACCCTTTCCTCAGTATTTCTCCTCTAAGACAATTTGCTGTCCAAATAAATGCATCCCTTGACAAACTGAGTTCCGTCCCATTCAAAACTAGTAGACTAAATGTCTCAACCTTATATCTCCTGGTAAACAGAACTAGTTCAGTCTTTTCAGGGTTGACTCCCAATCCATTACTATTTGCCCATTGGGAAAGTTCTTGCAGCCAAGATTGCATGACTTCGCTGATCGTGGGTAGAAATTTACCCGAGACCAACAATACCACGTCATCAGCGTAGGCTACGATTTTCTTTCACATGGTATCGAACTGTCTCAGTATGACGTTCATTGTCAAAAGCCACAATAATGGAGAAAGAACCCTCCTCTCCCTGCTTGCGGTGTGTCCCTTGTCACAAGCTTCCTTATACAAGTATCTCCCATACTAAAGTTGATAACCCTGCTGCTTAGCATCAGGGTGATCCACTCGATTAGGAACACACTAATACCCAACGAAGCTAGTGATTCCTCAATCGCCTCTATCCTAATGTTATTAAAGGCCCCCTGTATATCGAGGAACGCTGCCAACGTGTATTACTTATGCAGCACACCTCGTTCAATAAAACTCACTACATCATGCAGAGCACTCTCAATAGACTTACCCTTAATATAGGCAGGTGTTCCCATACTTATCCTCAGATACAGATCCATCCCGTTTCAAATTTATACTCGAATCTATTATCTTGAGTAGAAATAGGCTGATCGTTCCATAGTCCTTGGGCGAATAGTTTACGATAAATCTTTCCATTCGTCTTACTTAATAACAGATAGGGAAATAAGATATGGATTCCATTTCCCAAAAAGTTGTAAGTTAAATAGACGATGTTTACAGAGATTACCACGGACTAGAAAATGCATTCCATTCTGCCGAAATACAAAGATTCGAAAAAAAAAATCTTATAGTTTTTTAATAAAATTTTTTTACAACCAAATAATGATAATAATGACTTATTAAAAAATATATTTGCCATAATTTTCTCTGTGCATATTAGAATTAGATATTAATATTATTTCAGTACTATCATCATAATATTGTTCTAAAATATTTCTAAATTCTTAAAAAGAATGGAGAAAGAGTATTTTTTAATATTATTAATATCCTTTGTAATTAAAATGACCTCAAATTTATGTGTGTTGTATCTTCAATAATCATTTTTAGCAAAGTGACACAATAGTTGGTTAAGAACAAAATCACAACAGAATAGGCTAATTTAATAACGTTCTAGCACTAATCAATACGATCAAAAATCATATAGCCTAGTGTTGCATTTTTTTATGCTCACAACTGTATGTAACCTACAAAGACCTATATAAAATTCTAAGTTTTCTATTATTGAACATAATCGCTACCAAAAATAGAGCAAACAACAAAGTGTACATGTCTTTTTTCAATTGCATTTGATTCGCTGAGGCATTTTTCACATCTAACTACAAACAAATCTTTTAATGATGTTAATAAATAAAAAGTTGCATATATTAATTATTTAGCTATAAAACAAATTTTTCAATGACACAAATACACACCCAAAAATGTTAAAATTTGCATTAAATTCAAAAGCGTAATTATTTGTGAGTGCCACTTGATTCCGATATAAGCTATAAAAGCAGCTGCAGATTGATATACATTTTCACCGATTTTAATTAGCGCCTTCGGTGTACTTCGACGATATATGAAATATTAAAGATCTCAGATCATGAATACTTTTTATGCAATTTTTTTTTTTTTTTTTTTTTTTTTTTTTTTTGAAACACATTTTTCCCTTAACTTAAACAGAATAGATGTACTTAAAGTAAAAATAAATAAATTAAAATAGTTTATATTAGAGGAATGAGACACATATGCAAAAATCCGCGATTACAGGAATCAAATTCTTAAAATTTTGCTGTTATACTTCAGGAGGTATTGTTAACATAATTGCATCAAAAGTTAGTTTAAAAAATCTAACTTAAAAAAATGTATATATTTGAGATTTAAGGTTGGTTTCATAAAAGTGAACGTAAAAAGAGAATTCCCCATATATACAAAAAATAAACAAAAATATCTATGAATCTGTCTATAACCATATGTGGCAACAATATTAAGCTGTTAATGTGTTTATGTAAGTGATTTAGAAAAAAGTGACTTAAAAAATATGTGTTTTTTTTAGTTTTTTCAAAAATTATTTATGTTAAATAATGCATAATGATTTTTTTTTTATTTTTTCTGTAGCTTGATTTATTCATTGATGAATAAGTTGGAGTGTAAGAGCAACAAAAAAAGCAATTATTAAATTGTTTAAAAAACTGATTTCCTTAATTTTTCAGCTGTAGGTGTTAATAGAGACCGTAGTAGAAATTTTGAAATGTTAGTCATTTTAAAGTGAAATGAAAATAATTATTCGTTTGTTTCTTAAGCCCTTCAGCAAAGGAACGAGCTATAATAATTTGTCATTTAGTATGTTACACTTTAAAAAACTTTTCAACTGAAAATTATAAAACTATTATATCATATTAAATTTCTAAGAAGTTATAAGGTAAGTAGTTATATTTTATAACCTTATTATACTTAATATAAATGCTACAAATCTATAAAACTCCTTTTGGATTCAGTTCCAAAGATTTCAAGTTATGTAGGGTACTTCCTCACACTCAATTTCATACCACAAACTTTTTTTCAGATAAATCACGATTTCCATTGACTTTCAATGGATTACAATCACACTCCGTTTGTTTATTTATAAATCAAAAATAATTATAAAATCCACAATTGTCACTTAAAAACAAAGCAGCCACCAGATGTATCATCATCTTAGCAATCATATGAAAAAATTTATTGTTTATGAACGAACATCATCCCTCGTTTAAAAGTCTCCATATGAAAT
This sequence comes from Protocalliphora azurea, assembly GCA_932274085.1. Lineage (NCBI taxonomy): Eukaryota > Metazoa > Arthropoda > Insecta > Diptera > Calliphoridae > Protocalliphora > Protocalliphora azurea. Next base: position 112,210,196 of record OW026520.1, read on the forward strand.
TGAAAATAAATAAGGAAAACTTATAGAAAAGGGATTTTTTTTCTTTGTAAACGAAAATCAGTGTTGCCGGTAGGTGAGAAAAAACAGGCTAAGTTGAGCTTTAGAAAAGGTCAAAAAAGGTTAAATGCCCCAAAAAATTAGGCCAGAAAAATTTAAAACTTTTTTAACTTAAAAACTTATTTTTTTTTTTTTGTCTGCTAGCAAAATGACCCAAAGCGTGATCGCTCAAAACAAATATAGAAAAATCACCCAAAAAATTCCCATACAAATTAGGATCAGAGGTTTAAAATAAGCCAGAATTGAAAACTCATACGTCCGGTCGGTCTAGGAAACCGTTTAAATACAGACCAAAATCTTACCCAATCTAAAGTTAGAATTAATGTAGCTGATTTTGCCCAGAAATGTTATCATATCACGTATTCATTTTCATAACAGAAAGTGTCACAATGAACATTGGACGGGAATAAATTTTTATATAGTTGGGCACTTTTTATATTTTTTGGGCAAAATTTAAATTTTTTATTTTTGGGCAATTTTCTATTTCTATTGGGTGACTTTTCTTTTGGGCAATTTTGCTATATTTGCTTTGGGTCATTTTGCTGGTAGCCATTTTTTCTCATTCTCTTTAGTTTTTAATATTTTTTCAAAGATATTGTAATAAATTTATAAATAAAACATAGAACGGCTGCCAGCAAAACGACGCAATGAAAATCGCCAAAAAAAAAAAGAAATCCCATACAAATTTGTGTTATATCAAGTTTTATAATTTTGTATATTTGAAAAATTACCCAATATTTTGAAGTAACTTTTCGTCATTTCTGCACTATAATTTTTTTTTTAATTAAGCATTTCTAAATTATTGGGTGATTTTTCACCTTCGTAAGATTTCTTTTTTTTCAAATTATGCTCATGAATCGTTTCAGTGGTTAATAAAATGCATTAAAAAATAATTATAATAATCAACATAGTAGGTCCATAAAATTAGTTAAGAGCCGCAGTCGACAATTTTTGTTTAATATAAATAATCTCGATTTTTGTGAGAATAAATAAACATGATTTTGTAAAAATAAAATTAGTTACAGCAAATAAGAAATTATTTTCTTCGTTGTTGAAAAACTGACATTTTAGCTTTTTTAAGGGAATTTTAAGAATCAAAAAATGCTAGAAGCTAAAACGAAAATTTTGAGGTTAAAAGCAAAATAAGAATTATATTTAGCCTTAAAATGCTAAGCTGGCAACACTTTCATTGGAAATATTTGTTTGCTTCCTTGTATGTCTCGTTTAAGCCTCAAGTGTAGGTTATAGTTATAAAAGATAAAAGTAAGTGAACAAACACCTTCAAACGATTATAATAAAGTGCTGACATCTTGCTTTCATTTTTTTAGCATTTTGTTACTTTCTCATCAGAAATTCCTGTCTACTAAATAGTGAAAATTATCTTATTAGATTTTCTTTTGTTTCATTTTCTTCCCAGGGCTGTCAAATTTCTTATAATGGCTGCCATATGTGTGTGAGTATTTAAAATTTTCTAATAATTTATGATAGTTTGATGTTTTATTATAATTAGAAACATAAGAAGATACCTTTCAATGCAATTTTGTTTAAATGAAATGGAATATTTTCTTTTAATGAGGAACAAACAAAATTTTCTCAAAGGAAAGAAAATATAATTAAAAAATATTTTAGGCCAAAAATAGTATCCACTTAATTAGATATATAAACAAATAAAAAATATTTATTTGAAAAATAACAAACACACATAGCAAGCAATGCCGCCTAATATCTATCACATAGGAATAAATAATTCTTAATACTTATTTATATTTTCTTGATTTTGAATTTGTTTTAGGTTCTTATTTTTCAAATTTTATATCGAACCTAAATACGAAATGAAAGGGAGTCAAACTATAAACAATCAAGGAAACAAGAGGTGTTACAGCCAAGCGGAATATAATCTGGCTTCACCAGTGCTGCCATGAAATTTTAACAGAGGCTGCGAAAAAATAATGCGAGAAAGAAGCTAATATTTTAGTTAATTTTTTTTATTATTCCCTTCAGATTTTAATATATATTTTTTTAAAGAAAACATTTAAGGCCGTCGTAATACGGTTAAGGATAATATTGATTACGAATTCGTAAAAGAAAATTGTTTTTGCTTTTAAAAAGTAACAAACATTTTTCATGACATTTCTTTTTATATGAGGTTATATTGAGTTTGTTATTCGGCTCATAACGTTTATTTATTTATTTAATTATTTATTTACTAATTACAATACAATTACAAATTATATTCTAATTCTACGAGCGGGAGTGTCGAAGATCCATGTGCTCGTTGTAGTGAAACAAACCAGAGTCTCTGGTGGGAATCAAACCCACAACCCCCAGACTGACAGTCTACCTCACTACTAACTTGGCTATCGGGGCACCCTCCACTCATAACATATTGTGAAATTCTAAGACGATCAGTGGTTCCAAAACATTTTTTTTTTTTTTTTTAATAATTCCGTAACTTGTGAACCGTTGGATATATCCCAATGAAATCTTAGGTCTCCAGAGACGAGGTGTTTTCAAGTCGACTTGACGAAGCACAGATTTCTAGCACGACAGAATAGTAGTGGGTAAACCTAAAAATGTGATCACCTCGGGTATATAATTTTTTATTATTATTATAATTATTTTTTTTTTTATCGGCAAAAATTAATTTATGATATGACAGAAAAAAAATTATACATAGATATTCCTCTCTACAAAAAACACACTTACATGTGTAGTCTTTTTTTAGAATCAAAAGTCAAGAAAACTGGAAAAATTATTAAAATTTTTATTTATATTTTCAATTTGTAAAAAAATGTTTGAAATTTTCTTTGGAAAATTTTAAGTTTTAATGATTTTTAAATACATTTTGCGAACAGAACAGAAGCACTTTTTATCCAAATGATGTGCTGCAGAATGCAAGCAAAATTATGCAAATTTCTAAACATTATTTTTTAATGAATTTTGCAATTTTGAGACATTTGTTGTTAATATTTTCATGTATAACTATTTTCATTTGCAATCATATCTAATAAAACTAAAATTTTTGGTGTCTACGCATTTTCTGTCAGTGCGACTTTAAAAAGTTAATCATATCTACACCGATTCCTAATCCCTCATTTTTCATGGTTTAATGTGGGTTAATTTATAAATTCTTTCTTTTGACAATTAAGGGCTATATGTGGTAAGTTGGAGTCTTGACTAGTAATACATTTTTGTAACACAATTTATTGTCTTTAAAACATGAATGATTAATTTGCTCTACCTATTACCTGGAAAATTATATAACATAAAAACGTCTCAGAGAAGGATACTTTTTTGATCCTCCATGAGTTAAAAGCGTGATGTGATGAATTTATATTTTTCTTATGAAAAACTTAAGTTGCATTTTATAAAGAAGTACACAGAATTCTTATCAATTTGTAAAAATATACATTTACATTTTTTACATATTTACATAAATATACAAATGCATATATTTACTTATTGCCAGGGCAACCAAAAATATACAAAATCATAGTTTTCTTGTCCTTCAAATGAACCAATCTTTTAATTATTTGTACGTTTCAGATAATTTTAAGAATTTTTGCATCGACTTGTTATAGCCTATTTTTGCATATTTTGGTCATAACAGCAAATTTTCACATATTTTGGGGTTTGCGGCATATTTTCATAGATAATTCTAATTTTAAAGTATATTTCAGCAATTTGAATGGCATATAGCGTAATTTTGCATATTTTACACTCTTGAGAAAAATTTTGCATATTTTGTACCCAATATAATGTTTTAAAAAATTTGTTATTAGTGAAAATTTCTTTTAACACGTGTTTTATAAATCCGATATGCTAACAATTTTGATCTTATAAATTGATAGAAATATTGGAATTTTCTGATATAATATATCAGTTTTGAATACTTTTAAGTGCAAAAAAATTTTTTTTTTTTTTTAATAAAAATCAAGCATTTTTATATAAATAGTAGATAATTTAAAATTTAAAGCAGAAAAAATAATATTTTAAGAGCATATGTTTTAATTTTACGGACATATTTTCCGATTCTAAGAGCATTTTAATGTGCATAAAGCACTTTTTAGAGCATGTTTTTTTTTGTCCTGCTTATTACAATCAAAGCTACATACATTCACCCCCAGCATTAAAGGAACTGAAAAAGAGCTGGAAAAGTCATGATTTTATCATTGTTTTGTGATCGGAAGAAGCTGAAAAAGAGATGCAGAAGTTCTTTTATTAACCTATGGTTGTAATTGATAGGATGTTCTTCTTTAAAGCTTCTTGTTCATTACTTTTTAAGTACTTCTCTTAAAACTATATTTATAAAATTTTTTAATAAAAATTCTGTTTTAGCCTTATTGAAGGATATAAATACTTTAAAATATATGAAATTTTAATTTTCTTGGAAATTATTTACCTCTTTTTTTCTGCTAAGAATATATTTATTTTCATTTTTTTGGGAGTAATTACCAATAACTTCCAAAAAAATAAAAAATATGCAATTAGTGCTACTACTGAAGTGGTGAAAATGTTATCTTTTTTTTTTTTTTTTTTTTGCTAGGTCTATAAGTATACGTACGGATATGTTTCATTATTATTATTATTATTATTATTTTATATTTTTGCCATAATCATGCAAAGAAAAAAATCTTTGAATTGCCATTACAGACAATCATCCACATGTATTCATACATTTATTTCAAGTGATAAATAAATTCTGGCATTAACATGCCATATATTTTCATTATGGGCGACACAAAAAAATCATGTTTTATTTCGTCACAAGTGGATTTAAATAATAAAATGTGTCTAATTTCACACAAACATATGGACATGGCTTGGAAATGGACTTTAAAGAGAGAAAAATTTAAGTAAATTCAGAGCGAATTTAAAACACAGTGCATGATAGCTTGATCAATTTCACCATTTCTATGATGATTGTTGATGAATTCAGTAATGAAATCAATATTTTGATAATTTTGACAATATGATATTAATCTGTGTATTCACACTTTCTACACTACACCTTCTATATTTTCCAACTTTCTTAAAATAACAAAAATTTCTTAAGTTCTAAAATATTTTCTGTAATTTTTTTTTTTAATTTATGTAGCGTACACCATAACTTTTACTTGTTACATTTCCTTTTATTGTGGCTGCCTAAAAAGATGTTGGCGAAAATTATATTGTTGCAGTGGCTGCATAATCATATCATACACATATACTAAAATTTATACTTTTTTATATATTTAAAAGTCTGTTCAACATTTCACACTTACCAGGAGATTTTCAGATTATTTATGATCATTTTGTTTTATATCACATAAACTTGTAAGCTCGTAAAATGTAAAAGGGTTTATATACATATATATGTACATTTTATTTTATTGTTACTCTAGCTGTCTCCTGACCATTGTTGCATGAGTAACAGGTCCTCCTCTACACTTACTTGCAACATGGATTATAAGTATGCGAAATTATTTTGAATGTATGGAGGTGATCTCGTGCTATGTGTCAATTGTTCATTTGTACATTTCTCTTGTCATCTTTAAGCTTGATTGCAAATTACGACCATATGTCAACTCCAATGAAACACGCATTTTTTTGTTGCTGCTGCTGCTATTGTTTCTTCTGGTGTGTTTGTTGTTGTCATTTGTTAATTCAACTTACAGCAATGTAGACATGTGGATTTGTATAAAGTATATATGTAAGTACTTTTGTGTAAATAACGGTGAAGTAATCAGTAAGTAGTTGTGGGCTTTATTTTTGTTTTCTTTTGATCCTAGCAAAAGATTTTCTCTTAGTTGTACGCTTTGGAAAATATATATATTATTATTAAGCTGGTTAGCCTATGATCTATTTGTTATAAATAGATTAATATTAAACATTTTGCTTCTAAATTGATAAATTATTTATTAGCATCTCAAATTAAAAAAAAAGTATATTTAAAAATTAAGCCATATCATGAATAACCCAATAAGCAGACGAAAAATTAAAATTCAGATACTTAAAATTTTATTTGAATTCAATTGGAATTTCAACTCACCTCTAAAGTATTTCTCAACTTGCTTTAAATTCTAATCAAATTTTTTGTATCTCTTATGTAGAAGAAAAAATAAGATATAAGCAAAATTTTTCCAACTCAACCAGCACCGCGAAAAATATTTCCATGGTGGAATCATAAGCTAGAACGTCTCAAAAAAAAAAAAAAAAAAAAAAAAGAAATAGAGCATGGAACGCATTTAAACGAAACATGACAGCTGACAATCTAACAAACTACAAAAAAAAAAAAAAAAAACAACTTACGAGAGAAATAAAAATGCCAAAATAGTTAGCTTTATTTAACTTCACCTCTACTATAAATCCTAAGTCTCGACTGGAAAATATATGGGCCAATATAAAATCCTTCATAGGTTACAAATCGACACCTAATATACATGGATTTGTTCCCCTGACAGCTCCTCATAATTTTTTAACCAAATATGAAATATCCACCGAATTTGGATAATTTGGTCACAAAAATTATCTGATGTAAACTTTCATACTTAATTTGAAACAAATAAATTAAACACCATAAGAAATCCACAAAGTAACCATCCAACACCTGAATCTTCAAAAATAGAATCCAATATAAATACATATGAATTAAACACAGTCTTAAATAAAGGAACTTCCAGTCGTAATGAAACAACTATTACTATTCAATAATATATGGAATTTCTACATTCCATACCAGTTAAAAATCAGCATAGCTATACCTATTAACAAAAAAGGAAGTAATAAAACAAATCTCGACTTATATCGCCCTATATCGCTAAACCCCTGTCTTTCAAAATTGCTACACAAAATTGTTGCTAACCGAATATGTTGACTCGTTACAACGCAAAACCTATTACGTAAATGACAATTTAGCTTTACAAAAGGCAAATCGACAATAAACAATAATATGTTGTACGTAGATCATCAAGCCACTAACGATCTTTCTCTTTGTAAACATATTACAATTGTTTCATTGGATTTTCAAAGAACACTCGACAAAATTGGACCACATACTATAATAGATCAACTAATTGCTTTAAAAGTTGGACAAAAATTAATAAATTATATAATAAATTTTATAAAAAATCATCAATTTAAAGTTAGAGTTGGATTCCACTTTTCTGATAGTTTACCACTTTTTAATAGCATCGCGCAAAGTTCTCCTCTTTCAGTCATCTTATTTCTAATCGCCTATAATAAACTTTGCCAAATTATCTTACTCCAACGAGACATCGACTTTATATCGTATGCTGGCAATTTTAACCTAATTTATCCTAATCCAACTGTAAACCTAAACAATCTTTTTAAAGATATTCTCGACTGGTCAAATTAATCAGTAGCCGGTATATTTCCAACAAAATATAAATATATTCATATGTGTCGAAAAAGAAAAATTATGTAAGTCTATAATACTTTCTAACTAAATACAACTTAGGGAAGTTGATAATCTTAAAATATTCGGCCTATATATTAATAAAAGGTATAAATGGAACGAAGAAATAAAATATTTATCCGATTCTCTTAATAAACAACTAAATATTATTAAATGTCTATCAAGTTCTAAATTCAACTGCAATACAGCCATACTATTAAGAGTTGTTAAAGTCCTTCTTTCACCTCAAAATCTCTATGAGAAAAATAACAAAATTTATCATCTCTTCTATTAGATATACTTTATGTGCATTCCGGACATCTAGAACATATAACCTTTATGCTGAAGCTAACATATTGACACTATAAATACGAAGAAATATTCTTACCACAAATGCTTCTACGACAAAAAAACTCCGCTTTTTACTGCACTCCTAAGTACTAAAAGATAAAAGAAAAGCTCCAGAGTTCCGTCAGCTGTTACCAAAATTTGAAGATATTAACATACCAATCACCCATCAAATATCCATCGGCAAAAACTACCCTCCCTGGTCACTATTTTGCAAATTGCAAAAATAACCATAACCCATATTGAAAATTCGAAAAATGGTGTAATAATCTACTCACCCATTTTATTTTCAAAAACTTAACAAAACATTTTTATTAATATCTCAGAATTACACATTATGCCCGTCCAGCTGTATATGCGGAAAATTAGCCTTTAACCCCAAATAGTGTTCTATTATCACAGTTTAAATCAACTGCGGTATATATGAATATCAATTCTTTAAGTCAAGTACTTTTATTTTCCTCATTCCTTTAAGTATTATGAATTTTTTATAAAATTTTAAATTATCAAATAAATAACAATGAATTTGGAATTCAAAAGGAATTTGCCAAATGGATTTAGCACATATTAACTAACATTATGGAAAAATTCTTAAGATATTTGTGAATTTATTATAAAAGATTAAAAAGTTACAGAACAACCCACTGTGCGGTATCCCCACGCAGAGGTTATATCGTCACCTAAAATGCAAAAGGCCGTAACCACTGAAAAATCAAATGTTGGTTTTTTGGTGGATTATAATGTACTGACCCAAACATAACACAAAAACTTTCATAATCATACCTTCTAAAATGACACCAATATTAACAAAAGTCAAAAGGCAGTAACACCAACTTCATAAATGAAACAATCGTAAGATTTGTTCTATTTAAGAAAAATTTAGGATTTTTTTGTTAATTTATGATTAACAAATTTTACTTAATTTTTTAATTTTAAAGCAAAAAATTAAAAATCGTGGTTACAGCCTTTTGCATTTTTATAATCTTTTTTGCTTCTGCTGTAAAAAATTAAAGTGTGGTTACGGCCTTTTGAATTTTTGGTGACGATATGTAGCTTTCATTTAGTATTGATACTACTTAGATATCGAAACATTTAGTTTTGTTTAAAAAGAAGGACTATTCTTAACAAAAAAAAAAAAAAAAAGAAGAAAACTAAAAATTTTTTAATAAATTTATTAATTTGATTTTTAATAAAATAAATGAATAAAATAATTACATTTTAAGAATTTTTAAACTTAAGAAGGAATAAGAGAAAATTTTCGTTTGAAAATTCAAATAAAAATAATAAAAAAGATATACATAATAAGAAAAATCAGAAAAATGTGTCATTTTACAATTCAAATCAAAACGTTTAACGAAAATTTTTTTTCAGTTTTTTTATTTACATCATTAGTCTTTTTATATATACAGATGGTTCCAAAAACGAAAGCAATATCGGTTTCAGTGTTACAACAAAAGCCTTTGAATTTATCGATTTAAAAAAAAAATAAAATTTGCCACCTGTAGCGATTCACTTTCCTGCATAAAACGGATTTTAAATACAATATTTATTTAAACTTTAAAAACAATAAAAATATCTAAGTGTATGTGCTTTAAAAATTCGTAACATCATAATTAGAAGATATCCGGACATTAAATAAATTTGGATTCCTAGCCACTGCAATATAACTGGTAATGAGATTGCTGATGCAGCAGCTATATATGCTTTTAGGGCCCCGCTAATTAAAATAGATAACTTTAGCACAAAGGTATATCGAAATAAATAATTACATATTTTAAAAATAAAGACATATCTTTTCAAAGAACTTCTTCCCGGTATAAGCAAGTTAATAGCAACAACTGTGGAATTTTATCAAATATCTACAAAAATCTGAACACCAACAAATAAGATCAAAATAAAATTACTAAATTAAGACATGATCATACAAAAATTACACACGACTATACCATAAATATTCCAATTACCAGAACCAAAATCCCGATGTTTCAAAGTTAAAAATCCAACTGATCTGCTTGATAATCCAATAGACGGAAATAACTCTGTAATAATTAACTATTTAAGATCCATAAACTTATATAATTCTATTAATATTTATCTTATACAAAGTCAATTAAAAGTAATTTTATCTTACCTTTATCTTACAAATTATTTAATGCTAACATTTAATTGAATTTCAACACCTTATATACATATATGTACATAATAATAAGCTGAAGGCCTTAGTTTCTATTGCTAAGTATTTAATTAACTTATAATTTTAATTGTATGTTAATTTGCAGTAAATAAATAATAAATTTCTCAATCTTTTTTCATAAAGTGTGTAATATTAACAAAGAATATTCATTACAACGACCAAAAAGCAAATTATTTTTTTTTTAACCCGTCAAAGATATCACCTCCAATCAGTATTTTAATCCCCAAAAATGATAAATGTGTTAAATTGGTTGTTATTTAATAAACGTGTTTTTATAATCCTTTGTGTTGTACATTTAAATAATTTTTGTAAAATAAAAAATTTAAAACGTTATGTTTATTTTGATTTTATAACAATTAACAAAAATTTAGCTTCATTTCCATTATGTTGAGTACTTGATTTGCACTGTTGCCAAAGGCTTGATTCGACTAGAATTTCACTGTGATTCAATACTTGAAAATAAATATATTAGCATTGTTATGTTCGACTTGAATTCAAGTTTCCTTTTCACTGGAGTATACTATTGAATGAAAGTGTATTAGAACTATATTTTAATTCTTGAAATTTTAATTAATAAATGGAATTGAACACTTGAACTCCAAGAATAATGCTTATCAGGAACAAACAGTCATTCAAAAAACGACTGTAGATCTTCCTAAGTACGTACAACCCAAATTTTTGGTTTTTTGTCAAGAAAATTAAAAATTAAAACATGTTGCCGAACTCGTGATTAAGAGAAATAAATAAGAATTTTAAATTACTTTATCAACCTATTTAGAGATTGTATAGAAAAGAAAGTTCATTATAAGGGTCAAACTGCATATCTTTTTGGATACCGATAGTAAAACTATAAATTATTTTTGCTCAAAACGCAGTTGTTGCATCCATTCAACATAATCCAAGAAGGCAATCAGAATTTTGATGCAGAATATTGCAATAACGTTGTGGTGCTGACGTGTTCAATTTTAATTTTAATTTCTTATTTAAGATATGTATCTTTTATTATTCTAAATTCACTTAGCTTTTGTTTTCCTATTATTATAAGAATGTATTTATGTGAACATGGTACATTAAAAATTAAAAAAAGCAAAATTATGTTTGTTTTGAGCATAGAATACGAGTACAATTAGAAGTTTACATGAGAGGCAGTTTAAACTAAATTTACAAAAAATTTACTAATTTTTTTTCAAAACACAAAAACAAAATATATGTGACTATATGTATTTTTTTGTTGCATGAATTAGATTTTCGACAACTGAATTAGGTTTCTGTCTCTCACATAAAGTTCCAGTTGTATTCTATAGCTTGATTTCTATTATATCTAGTACTTGAGATGTACTGTTACCAAAGGATTGATTTATATTATATTTTCAAGCTCGAACTCAATAATTTTTTGGCTGGAATTGTACTAAGATTGCATACTTGAAGGAACCTGTGTTAGTATTGTTATGTTCGACTTGAATTCAAGTTTCCTTCTCACTGTAGTATACTGTTGAATTATAATGCAATTCAATTACATTTCAACACTTGAAATTTGAATTTTTGACTGGAATTTAAGTTGTTTTATATTTTAATTCCGCCAAAATTGCTCATGAGAAAGTAAGTTTCACAAATTTTTAAAAACCTTCTTTTTTGTTTTTTTGTTTTCCATAAGACGTATAGCAAAAACGTACTCAACGAAGAATTCTAAAAAAAATATCCAAGAAACTATGGGTTTAAAATCAAAAGCTAGCTCCTGTGGAGGGATATAAAAATTTACAAAAATACTCTAAATAGTCCTCTGAAGGACTAAATCTCATGATGAAAAATTAAAAAATATTTTTTTTGCGATTTTTGTTAGATCTATTTGGAGAATGAATCAAATTTTTTTTTGCCTAAATGTGCCGGACCAATAATATTTCAGTCGTATTTTCTGAAAAGTTTTGAAGTTTGATAAACATTTTATTTAGTGGTGACGCCTGAATATTGTGGAATATTATATGCAAATATTAAAAAATTCTATCGGGTATAAATATATCAAAATGTTGACTAAATGTAGAAAGTTAGAAATCAAAATATTTTAGCATGAAATTACATTTATAACATTATTGCAATTTTGTGTAGATTTAGTTTTCTATCATAAGCTTTTAAAATAATATGCAATAAGCTTTTATAATATTTTCGCACTTATTACATTAAAGATATTTTGAATAAAAAATATCTTGGATGTAACTTACGGGCTTAAATCAATATAAAATATAGCTTTATTCATCATGTATTAAAAAAAAATAATCTACAGATAAATGCGGGTATGGCTAGGGAGTAAGATAACATTGACATAAGTTTTTGTATCGGACGTATGAACGGACGTAAGTATATCAATAGGAGTTCACAATGACATAGTAGGAAATTATATGTGATTCACTATTACCAAAATCATATCACAGTAAATTTTTGTCAATATTATGCGATCGGATTTGGAGTTATTAATATAATTGTATTGGTAATAGCAATTTTTCATACAAAATATTCAAATTTTTTATTTAAAAAAAAATTCTCAAAAAAATATTTTGCTTAAATTAAATTGTATACTTATCGGATTGAGTCTACAAATATCTAAGAAACTACTTGAATGGTTGTCAAAATAATTTGTGAAAAAACAGTACCACATATTACCAAACAACACATTATCTACTATGTGTTCTTATAAAATTATATGATGATCTTTTTGTCTCTGTCCGGATGTCTTTCTGCAAATTCAATTGTTGAACCCGATGAGTGCTTTATTAGCATTGGGTTATTTCATATCAAAACGTATAGAAGACAACAACGAAGCTGAGAATTTATGAAGCAAAATATCGTGAAAAGCTTATTTTTTGTATGTAAAAATTAAAATAGTTACAAGAATTATTTTACAAAGTGTGTTTTTTATTATCTCATATTTAAAATATATGAAATTTTATATACAAAATTGGACCTTAGATTATATTTTGCTACATAACTTCTAAACTAAAAGAGTATCCGACACGAAATTTTGTGTGTATGGAGAAGAGTTATCTTAACACTACACAATTTTTAAAGAAATTTAAAATAATCCTTTATGGTTTAATTTTTATACGTTTACTTTTGACCTTTGAACTTTCGAAATGAATTGACTTACTACATATACTTTTATAGACAATATCTTTATCTTTAAAATAATACAAAAATTTATTTTTTGTGTGTAGTTCAGAAGTTATTATCAATTAGATTATATTTTGGTCCATAACTTCTAAAGTAAATAAGTGTCCACCTTGAGTATGAGAGAAGATTTATGTCAATGTTATATTTTTCAGAATTTTAAAAATACCGGTTTTTGGGATAAATGAAATATAATATAAGGTTTTATGTGTCCTAGATATATATCATGTATAGTTTAGAAGTTATTAGCAATTAAACAAGCATACCTTTTCGAAGATTTTAGCTTTTTTTCATTTTTTAAAATGTCATATTTTTGGACCAGGAAGGCCTGAGAGTCTAAAAGTTTATGATTTAAAAAACATTTCCAATAGCCAACATCTGTAATTAATTTCATTGAAACCGGAGATACAATTATCGAACAATCTACGTATGGATTCAGATTATATAGTATAAAAATTACTCTTAAGACTATTGATGTAAAGTTATGCTCATTTATAATCAAAAGTTAAAAAATTACAGATTTATGGTCAGAAAATTACAACATTATTCACAATATTAAATTAAAGAAAAAAAACTTGGTCAGGCTTATAAGTGCATATAAAGGCCTAAGGCCTGTCTATCAAATTTTAAAAAATCGGTTCATAATTGACATATTTTGTCGTCCATCATATAACCCCTGAATAATTAATTTTATTAAAGTGAAAAAGTCTATTTTACTTAACAAAATTTTTAAAATAGTAAAGTTGTTTTTAAAAATAATATTCTTTTGTATGAGAAATATTATTTATTATGTCTTAAGTATGGTTACTAGTTATAGACGTTATGAAACAAAAAATTAAAATAAATTATATTTGTCGCATAAAAATTATTATTTAATAAATATTTTTATAATAAGTCATTAACAACGATATGCCACATGCTACGATCGGACTTGAAATGGCGCAAAAACTATTAATTATTCTTTCATGTGATAGTCACCTCACAATATATTTTTTATAGAGACTGACCCGCTCTAATGCGGTATCAAATATAGTTTGTAGACTATTTTGAGACTTTAGCAGAATGGAGTATGAATTTTGTGAATTTCAACACACTTCAAGTTAGAGCACCTAGTCATAGATGTGGTTGCATCGTCTTCCAACGGCTCGAAGGGCAATAAATAAGTTAATAATAAATAAATAATGTTGAAATGTCATAAATGAAAAAGCTTCTGTTCGAGATATTTAGTTGTTCCCCTTTTTTATTCAAATACAAATACCTTTGAACTAAATCTTAATATACTTACTTGACAAATTTCATTAGGAAAGAAAACTTTATTCCTTAAATGGAACTTAAAAACACGTTCATTTCAAATTACATTAAATCACATTTTCCACAAAAATTAAAATAAGCTAAAAATCTAACTCATTAAAATCAATAAATCCATAGACGACACACAAGAAAAATTACTTTAAAATAAAATAAAATAATAAAACACAAAATACAACAATCATGATGCAGCGTTTGAGAGGCAATTATGATTAAATTGGCAAATAGTTCACATGCTACCAAATATGGTTGCTTGTATGTTTTAAACCAGAACCACCACCAATGAATACGTTTCGTTAAAATTGTCCAGTTGTTGTCTAAGACTCCTCTCTATTCCTGCTATGGAGCAACTTTTCGGAAAAAAAGAAAAAAATCTAAACAAAACTACCGCCAGCGCAACTAGCTCACACATACAAATGTCCAATCAACTAACTGCTGGTTGGTATCTCTAATGTTGTAAAGAAATTCCTTGAGTTAAATCATGGTGATGGATAGATAGATTATTGTGGGTTAATGTTGTAGACTTTTAGAATAAAAATTTGTAGTATTGGTGTGGTGGGTCTAAGAATTGAAAAAAAATCTTGTTAAATATTTCAAGTGTAAGTGTATATGTGATACGCTTGAGTGTAGTTTCAATTAAACTCAATTTGTATGTTTGCCGCTTGAAAAGGCACATGATCTTCTAAGAAACACAAAAAAACTAAAATGACGCGGGTCTTAAGAAATTTAGAAAAAAGCTAAATAAACTTTATAAAGTTTGCAATGATACCCTCTTGTTTTTTGTTTCACATGACGCATAAGAAAACGCGTTTTATTTTAGCTTTTTTGTTGTTTGGTTTTCTTTTCCATCATTCTCCACTTACAATTGATGCTCATTGATCGAAATTGTAATGGACATAAATAAAACAAGATCAATCAATTGATTTATTTTGACATGTTGCAACAAAAACTCAAACATCAAACTACAACTAAAACAACTTAAATAAATGAAAAAAACAACTTGCAGAACTTTAAAGGAATATAATCAGTAATTTGTGTATTAGTTATTTGAAATTGGATTATATCCTACTGAAGTTTATTTTAAAATACTAAAAAATATTTCCTCAATTAAAAAATTTATTTGTGAAAATTGTCATACGGGTTCCATTTTAAGCACTAAAACACCGTTCCCTTTATTGATCAGTAAGATCCAAAACAATTCCTTAATATGCTTTTAAACTTCTGTCTCATAAGGTTTCTGCATTTTTGGTGGTGTGTTATTTTAGTGTCTTGGCTTCTGGCGCTTTTTGTTCATACGTTTTTTTTCTTGGCCCCTAAGGTTGTTACAAAAGGTTTTTTCTTTTTATTTGATCTTGTTGTTATTTGTTCGTTTCCAATTTTTTTGCTTCTTAGTTGTCTATAGTTTAAGTTAATTTGCGTGTTTTTTTTTTCTTCTGTAAAGTCTGCTAAACCAATTCACTTGAGAGTTTTTTTCTGCATTGTATTGCATGTTGTTTTATTTTAATTTTTATTAAATCAGGTTGTTTTATTTATTTCATATAAATGTTTTATATTCATTTACGTTTTCTTAACGATTACCTACAATTTGTGGTTTATTTGTTAAGTTTAAATGAATTAAGTTGGATTTTCGTTGCCAAAATTGTAAACAAATTTATTATATGTTGAACATTTGAATAAAACGATATATATGATGTGTGCTAAAGATAAATGAGTCATCGACATGTTGTGGAGTTTTTTCAGTTAAAGTTTTTGGACTAGTATTAAAGTAATTTATAGAATTTTTGATAATAATAAATTAGAAAAGTAAAAAAAAGTAGTTTAAAGAGTGTAACCATGTTTTAAAATATTTTAATACTGCAGAAAATAAAAGACAGAGAGAGCAAATCGAAGAGGTGAAACAAAAAGTCCTTTTAGAAATATTACATTTCTTATACCAATTTGAAAACATTACAAGGCAAATTTATAAATTTAAACCAATTTCCTGCTTTGGAAGATTTTTTTAATTTTTTTTTTTAAATTTTTAAAATTTGTAACGTGGAAATAGTACACTCAGTACTACTATTTTCACGTACATATTCCTTAATATATTAAGTTATTTTCTTTACTAATTTATTTATGTATTTTTAATTATTTTTCTTTTTCATACTAATACATTGAATATGTTATTAGTAATAGGTAATTACTAATTATTAGTAATAGGTAATTACATTGAGCACCCCTACTGTAAATACTACACATCCACACAAATGTGTAACAACTGCTTTAGTTGTGCAGTGGATATTGCTTAATGGTCAACAAGCAATATAATTCTCATTTAGTTCATACATGACTAAGTATAAGTAAGCAAAGTTTGATTACAGTCGGGGCGATTCAAACAGAACGAGAATCCGCCGCATAAGTCTCTGTGATATTATTCTAGATAAATTGAAGAGCCGATTAGATTTTGCGAAAGTAGAATATAATCGTACTTTGCACGCTCAACTTCGGTTGGGTCCCTTAAATAAATTTCACACGCGTGACTTCGGTTACAGCGTTCTCACGAGTGACTTCGGTTGTTCGTTCTCACGAGTGACTTCGGTTGTTTGTTCTCACGAGTGACTTCGGTTGTTCCTTCTCACGAGTGACTTCGGTTGTTCGTTCTCACGAGTGACTTCGGTTGTTCGTTCACACGAGTGACTTCGGTTGTTCGTTCTCACGAGTGACTTCGGTTGTTCGTTCTCACGAGTGACTTCGGTTGTTCGTGCTCACGAGTAGAATATTAACCCGTAGAATTGCATGGTAATAGTAGTAGAGAAGTAGCTAGCCATTAGCTTTAAGAAACCATTGTAGAAAAAGATACAATCTTCGATTAACGAAGCTGCCACCTGTACCAGAAACCGATCCAGCCGACGAAAAAACCTCATTATAAATTACTAGAGTTATTCGTATAAATTATAGCTTAACATTTTGCTCATTTTTTCCAACATTAACAAAAAATAAATCAAGCATTCTTTGCTGCCTTAGTGTTTTAATAAAAATAAAAAATAAAAAACTATTAATAAATAACTAGTTGAAGTGCTATTTGACACACAGACAGTACCAGTTATAGGTCTTGCTAGATCTCGATTGGAAGCCACACCCACATTTTAAACCTACTTTTAAAAAAATCTATTTTTTTTTTCAATTTTACACGTTATTAATGAAGCTATTTGCATAAAATTTGACGTAGAGATAGTGCTCGCACTGTGGAATGTTATAAGTTATGTTAAAACTCTCAAGCGGATGAATCAATTAACTTAAAATCAGAGCACGAGGTGTGGTACTCCCATATAAAGCAAATATTCATTATGGCATATCTAAGAAACTATTACAGCGAGACTCCCAAAAATTTCGTGGGAACCTTTACCCTATATATAATGAAAATAGAACGGATAGGTTCAGTGGGAGAGGTAACTCCCATACAAAGAAAATATAAATTTGCTTATCTAAAGGACTATTACAGTAAAAATCTTCAAAAAGTATAAAAGTAATTTTCATTTCACATTTCAACTAGGGTGAACAGGTCCAGGGAGAGTATTAGCTCCATATAAAGTAAATATTAGTTTTCGCAACAAATAGGCTAGCGAAGCGCACCTTTTACCTAGTAAATAACAAATTTAGTACTTTGAAATTTTTACAAAAGTTTGGACATATCTAAGAAAGATATAATCACTTCGGTACAGAACAGATATTTTATATATATATAGACTATATTAAAATTTATGGACCGATTTGGCTGATTAAAAAAACCCAAATTTGAAAAAAAAATTGTGATAGATTTATTCCAGATTGAGGTCCATAACTTATATAGGAGCTCGGTTAATACTGGATCTACTTAGTTCATTCTTTTCAACAAAAAGTTAAAAGAAAAATCCAGATTACATAGCAGATTCAAAAGGTTTAAAAAACCAAATATGCCTTAATTTATTGTTGTTGTTGTTTTTCAGTACCCATGAAAACAACAAGTATAAGGAAAACAGACATTAAATAAATAAAAAAAAGTTTACCAATAACTCGCTTGTTTATAAGCCGATTTGGTTGATACAAAAAATCGAAATTCAGGAAAAATATTTGTGATCGATCTATATAAAAACTTGGATATTGGCAGATTTTTCCGTAATTAATGGACCTACTGAGTTCATTTCTGCAGCGGAAAAATTTTCTGATTTTAGTTTGCAAAAACGAAGTCCCTAACTTTTATATAGGAGCTTCAAAAAATTGAAAACCAGTTTGAAAGACCGGGTTTTTTTTAATATCTCCGCTATTTTGGAACCGTTTTTTTTTTGAGTTTCAATAGAAAAGTTTCGGAGAAAATTCCAGAACTTTTGATACCACCATTTAAATCATTCATTCAATAGCAATACTCGTATATATACATATATATATATATATATATATATATATATATATATATACATTTCGTTGACATTATTTCTTATAAGGATCCAGAAATTATAAACTATTTTCCTCTCCGACGAAAATTGTATTATAAATTATAAACTAAACGACAAACTTATATATTACCTTTACGCCTTTTATATGCCCTTTTGTGGCATAAAAAAATAAATAAAAATTCTTGAAAACATCAAAAATATGTCGGCATTAATTGAGATCATTTAATTTAAAGGAAAAGGTTAAATTCCATTTCTGAAATAGTAATTTAAAAATATAAAATGTAATTAAAATTTTAATCTATTTTTCTCTTTTTTTCTAAGTCATTATTTCTCTATATTATAAAGAAGTTTAGGAATTCCTAATATAAAATATGCTTAACTGAATTTTAAGTCCAAATCCCTTCTATATCGCAAGTTTCATCCAAGCCATCATCATTATATCCAATAAACCAGGCTGAGATCTATTGGTACATCAACTTTGACTTACATCTGTCGACTGCATTATTTTTCCAAATTATTTATGTAAAAAAAATTAAATATCCACATCTCTTGTGAAAAATTGCTAAATTTTGGACTCATTTGGAATTAGTCCTAAATTTGTTGCTACTTCATTAAATGCACATTGTAAAAGCTATTCTTCCGATACCAAATTTTCCTGCGATCCTTTGGCTAAAATATGAAAAAGCATATTTTTTCGTTTTTTAGAAACGGTATCTTAGAACTCTGAAAATTTTCGTTTGAGTTGGGAACATCGATATCTTACCTCCTCACCATACATATGACGTAATTTTAAAAATAAAACGATGAAATTTGATACATCTCTTAGTTATTTATCCATTTTAGCCAATTTTAAGATTTTTGGCAATAATTTCTTATACCTTGGTCATAAAAGCATATTTTTTCCCATTTTTGCTTAGATGATATTGTCAGAAAAAATGTTTAACCCAAATATTTTCATCTTATAAATTTATAGACATTTTTTAATTTCTTTATACAATGAATGTTTCTAAATGAGAAAAACAAATATTTTTTACCATCAAGACAGGCATGGAAAATCACATACATAGTTTAAAATTTAAACGGAAAAAGTTATACTTTTAAATTTTAAGAATATTTTTAATGCCCACTGAACACTTTTTTTGGAACATGTTTTTGTTTGCCATGATTCATTTTGAACTAAGTTTTCCATTTCAAAATATTTACTACCTAATTCCATTCACCATGAACGAGGGTTTTTAATTCATTCTATTCACAATGAACCAAGGGTCCTAGTTCATTCTACCCACCACGAACCAGGGTTCCTACTTCATTCTTTTAGGCATGAACCAGTTTTCCTACCTCATTCTTTTCATCATGAACCAGGTTTTCTAGCTTATTCTATTCACAATTAACCAGTGTTTCTAATTTATTCCATGAACATCCTACCTCATTCTTTTCATCGTAAACCAGTGTTTCTAACTTATTCAATTCACCATGAACCAGGGTTTTTACCTCATTATTTTCACCATGAACCAAAGTTCCTTCTATATTCTATTCACCATGAACCAGGATTCATACTTCATTCTATTTACCATGAACCAGTATTTCGTCTAAATCCTACCCACCATGAACCTTAATTCCTGCGTAATTTAATTCACCATGAGTGTCTATTTCGTCAGTCGAATATTTCCCTTAAATTAAATTATAAATCAAAATCCAAATAAACAAAACTCTAATTTTTTACTAAAAATTAAAGTTTTCACTAAAAATTTAATGTTTTACTAAAACTTAAATTTTTCTCTAAACGGATTCCTTTTTTTCACTTAAAATTTCTTTACTGAAAAAACCAATATCATCACTAAAAGTCCAATTTTTCACAAAAAATCTGAATTTTTAAAGGCAAAATATTCTTAAACTTTGCATGAAAAAAGTTAAAAAAATTAAAGATAAGAAAATTACTGTTATGATGACTCAAATGCAATTTTGCTTCTCATTTATCTAAATCCGATAAACTGTTTTCAAGTTATAGTGAAATATACTCATATGGTTATTGCACCTCCACAAATAGATTTTTGAGCTACCACGAAACCTAAATTTTTATATTCTCAATAAAAGTACTACAAAACTTAGTTATCTTATATAATATTGACCCTACGAAATTTTTAATAATTTTATTTTAATAAAAATATAATAAAGACCTTGTCTTTTCATATCAGTTCCTCACTTATTTTATTCTCTCACTTTTTAAAATGTCTCCTTATATGGGAGGTGAGCGATAAGGTGGGCATTTTTTGTTTCCGAGTTTACGTTGATTCTTGGACTTTTTGTACAAAATTTCGTTGATGTTATAACTTATATGGGAAGTGGGCGGTAAAATAGGCGGACCACGCCCGTTGGTTTTTTTTTTGTTTCCAACTTTACGTTTGCCTTTCAACTATTTGTGCAAAATTTATTTGATGCTTTTTTGTAAAAGATATCGGCCGAAAATTACGACAGACACCATGTTTTCCTAGTATTTGATCCACATTTTTTTTTTTTTTTTTTTTTTTGTTTATGACCCAATTTCGCTCATTTTCAATGTCAAAGAAACCATGTATATAAAAAATATTTGAGCCAAATTTCGTTCACGTAGCATGTCAGCACCGAACACTATTCCGCTTTCAAAAGACAGAAGAACGGATATCTTTAATTCATCTTAGAATTTCACGAAGATCCAGAATATATATATATATATATATATATATATATTATGGGGGGTATATTGGGTTTACCATTTCTTATGTAGCATGTATATCTATATATATATATACTACATAAGCAATGATAAACCCAATATACTCGCCACAATTTTTTGATGGGGGTCTATAACAAAACTTCACCCACAACAAATTTTTATTTAAACACAATATTACTAACTGAAATAGGAAACTTAAAAACAATACATAATAACTGAATGTTTGTAAAATTAAGTAAAAATATTACTAAACGTCAACAACATTTTCATAAAAAAAATTAATCATAAAATTATTTCTAATTTTTAGTACATAAACAATATTTTATTATTTATTCCTAACAAAAATTCAGTAATAAATATTTATAAAAAATTTAGAAAACTGGTTTAATTTATGCTCCACTCTTTAAAAACAGCTCATTAAATTTAATTTTATTTATCATTAGTAACTGTCTTAAAGCAAAATATTAAAAATCTGTTCTTTTTTTGTTTTTTACATTTAATTGCTTTGAAAATTGACAACACCCTCCGCCAATAAGTAACTTAATATTTCATACGTTATTTAAGCTCTCCACTTAAAACAAAAGCAAGGAAAATGTTGCAACAATGAAATAAAAAAAAACAAACTTATAGTAAATTGATTTTTTTCTTAGAAAATGTTGGCAACATTGAAAATTAATTGATTGTTTGCTGTATGAATGTGGCACGCACTAATGGTTTTTAATACCAATTTTATGTATGTAGTTTGCTACATGATTGTAAGTGTGTTAGTAATTCTGCGTATGTTGTATATTGCAAATGTTGTAAATAGCAATCAAGTTAAGTGTTTGAAAATTTATGGCACATGTGTGTTGAAAAGATATAACAAAATCCAATACATACATACACATAAAACAAAAGTGATTGAAATAATTTGCCGGAAATTTTGACAAGTAGACGAAGTTTAAATTTAAGCCTATATATTTATTGTGGTGATTGTTTATGTTTTAGAAAAATCATTTTTATTTTCGAAACTTTTGACAATTAGTGAGTCACCGTGGAATATTTATTTTGTTGTTTCAGTTGTTTTGAAAATACTATTTCTTATCATGAAAAATGGCTTTAGATGATGTCTGAGAAACCTCGTTTAGCTTATTTGTTTTTTTTCTTTTTATATAAGGACCACCTTTAAGGATTTTTGAGAAAATCGTTATTACCAAAAGGTATTTAAATAAGAATTACTTTTATTAAAAAAAAAAAAAAATATATATATATATATATATATATATATATATATAAATATATTTTATATATAAATATATATTTATATATATATATATATATATATATATATATATATATTATATATATATATATATATATATTATATATATATATATATATATTATATATATTATATATTAAATTAGAAAATTTCAAGTTGTTGAATACAAAAACAAAAGACTTAGGCAACGAACCTGATTTCATACATGTTGGAATATGATGTAAGTTTCAAAATAACAAATACATAACATTGCATGAATATATATTAAAGAAGGTACTTCAGATGAGGAAGATTTTTTAATAAAAAAAATAAACACCTTTAAGTAGTGTAAATTACCCATCCATTTAGAAAAATCAGCAACAACTGAGAATTGGCCAAATTTATATACTCACCCTTTAAAACTTTTTTTAATTTCACCATATATGGGAGATGGGCAGTAAAGTTTACATTGGTCCTTGAACTGCTTGTGAAAAATTTCATTGATGTGTATGCTTTTTTATAAAAGATGTCAGCCGAAAAGTATGAAGATGGAGTTACTAAGGACACCTTGTTTTTCCTGTATCCATAAGTTTTTTGTTTATGAAACTTCCAAACAAACGTTATATAAATATTTAAGTAAAATTTCATGCCCCCGTGATGTCCACCCTGAACCTTATTCTGTTTTCAACACACAGACAGACGAACGGATATCGTTAACTCGTCTTCGATTTTCCAATATATAAAAATTGTTAATCAAAATTGTCTTCAAACTACTCTCACACTAGATTTTTATCTGCTTAACAGTTTCGGAGTTATTTAGAAAGATTTTTTCTCTTAAAGTTCTTTAAAGAAATGAAAACTGAAAAAGTATTTGGCTTTTTATCGTTTTTCATAAAATTATTTTGGCTGATTTAGCTTTAAAATCGATTTTTATGTTTTTCATATAAAATTATATTTTTAAAATGAATTACAAGTGATCATAGATTTTTGTCCTTTTGTGTCTATCGCTGCTTGTTTAGCTTTTTAGAAGGAAATGATTACAGATTTTTGTACTTTCGGCTCTATCTGTGCTGATCTAGCCATAATTTTTTTGCATTTTTTTTTTTTTATATAAGAATCGATTCGCACATAGAAAAGCGACAACTACAAGTACGAAGTATATAAGAAAAAAGCAAGGTGTACACAAAATAATGAAAAGTGAATGTTTTATTAAGTTAAGAATCTTATTTATATAAATACTAACGTCCTATGAAATAAAAAGTAGCAAATACTTTTTATATACCACAGTACCTGTTATTGAACCTCCTTCTTAAAAATCAATACTATTTTTTTTCGCTTAAAATATAATAACCAGCCACTTTTTATTATTTTAAAGGAAAAGTGTTTATACAAAAAATATTACATATATATTTAACTCCAAATACGGATTTTTTTAAAGGAAAATGTAAATTTTTTTTTGTTCAATTGCATGATTATTACAATTATTATAATGAGATAATTAAGCACACATTACATCACACATATAATGAGTGATGGTATTAATTTTCGTTGTAAATTAATACCAGTTTCACACAAAGATTCTGTATTCTAAAATGATTCTACTGCTCCAAATATAATAATATTGTTTTTCTTAATATATATAATTTAGTCTCTAATTCCTTCTCAAGCTATAAAAAATCACTTTTCTTAACCTTAAAAATTTCCCCAAAGGTAATCTCTAAATATTTCAAAAACTTCTATAGAAAAATACTGAACATAAAATAAACATAACTCATTATCTGAAAACTCTTGTCCTTTGCGTTTAATATGTTTTTTTTCTAGTCCAAGAATATGAAAAATTCGGAGGCGTTATGTAATTAATCATTGAAATTTTTAAAGCTATTTGTAAATCATTACAAAGACCATAAAAATCTAACACTTCCCTCACACCATACTCGTATGTACGAGTTGGAACACACGTCATACATACAACTGCACACGAGAAACACCTTACAATTTGTAAAGACAAGAGAAATCGCTAAAGACAAAAAACAGCAAAAACAACTACTTACTTGCAGAAAAAGATACCAACTAACATTATTTCTGCTACAATAAATGAATGTTAATGTTGGTTCTTTGCTAGCAAATACGAGAAAGCAAGAAAAAGCCATAAAATAAAATGAGTAGATAACCTAAACATTAGCCACGTTTAGAGTTATCAAAAGCTACTGAGTCCAAACAGCAATGTGCTAAAGAAAAAGAAGATGACTTTTAAGCTGCAGCAGAAGCTGTGTAGAATCATCATCAGCAGCAGTAGTACTTGTTAAACACACTGACTTAAGCAGATGAGTTAAAAACTCATAAAAAGTAATAATAGTTATAATTGCTGCAACAAAAGTCATAGAGAAAACGTAAGTTGGAGGATAATAAATTTTAGTTTAGACAAATTGTTGGTGGTAATAAACGAACTAGGGATGCTTTACATTAGACAAAAAGAAAACGAGAAAAAAAGAAATAGTCGGTTAAGACCGACTATATGATACCCTACACTATTGCGTACGAGCATAAAAATTCGAAAAGGGCACTTATATTATACCTGTGGCCAATTTTACTAAATGTAAAATAAAATATTCAAATATATAATAATGCATTGATACTAACATGCAGAAAAAGATTCGGGGAGGATGATTCCTGGAAGTGAGTTTATATGGAAGCTATGGTAAATTGTGGACCGATTTTCATAAAATTTGGCAATGTTATTTCCACTTACATAAGACTTATTTGTGTCGAATATTAATTTGATAGTAACATTCGTATGTTATTTATATACGTTAAAGTGATTTTCGGAAGAGTGGTTTATATGGGAGCTATGGTTAATTGTAGACCGCTCTTCATACAATTAAGTACAAAGATTTATACTTGTACGAAACTTCTTTGCACCGAATTTCATTAAAATATTCTTATTTTTAAGTCATTTTTGAGTGTTTAAACTCTATTCCGGGAGGACATGGGTGAAATAATGGACCGATCAAAACTATTTTCAATAAACTAAGTCCTTGTATCATAGAAGTCCCACGTGATAAATTTCATTGAATTATCTTTAAAATTGTGACCCGTACTTTTTTCACAAAATTTACATGAACAGCCACCCAGACGGACGGACGGACCTGCATCGTTAGATCGATTTAAAAAGTGATTCTGAGTCGACTATTATACTTTAAGAATGGTGTTGGATAAATTTTTCTATATGTTATAAACATCAGCACAAACGCATAGTACCCCAACCACCTATGGTGGTGAAGGGTATAATAATATCAGTAGTCGACCCGATTATATGGAAGGGACACACAGCAAATTTACTGCCAATACATTTAGACATTTTTTGTTCTCTAATAAAAGCTAAACATAGTCAGACGTAAGTCAGATGTATTTTCGATTAGAAAGACAAACAAATTATAACATAAGTTTTCAGCGGAATATTCGAAATTTTTTGGAAATAAATCTGAAACTTCTGATCGGCCGGTTGGATTTTCACGAAATTTGGTATAAGCGTAGCAGAGGAGTGTACAATGTTATGTTTGGAAGGGGGACACAAGAATCCCCCCAGGGGCGGAGCAAAGGGGGCTAAAAGTTATTTACCTCTGACATAAAAAATTTTTAATCGCTTGCAAAATTTTTGTTTCTCGTCCGATTACAAATATTTTTATACATTATTGTAGGCCCTGGTAAGACCTATAAAAAACGTGCTTACATGTTCTATTTACCTCTTATAGTTTTCGAGTTATTTGCGATTGAATTTTTAAGCACCATAATTTTACATGTTCTTGGTCCAGTTTTTTACATATATATCCTAATATTTCCGACCGATTTTATTAGTTATTCTTATCTAGTTAAAGAACAAAATTATCTATTGAATAAAAAAATTTGAAGTCGACATCTTTACCGAGTCCAAAAATAAACGATTTTGAATTTGAAAATTGCAAAAAAGACGACTTTTTGTGTTTTTTTAGTCGAAAAAGTATCTACACTCTTTTTTATCTAAAATGAAATTTTCTTTAGCAACATATAATAATTTTGAACTTTTCTGAAAGGTAACTTCACAGAGATGACTTTAAGATAAAAACAATAACTCAATTGGTCATGGTACATACCCTCCTTAATTCGACCCATTTTATATGAAAGTTTTGATTTTAGACCATATTTTGTCAAATCCCAAAGCACGAAAGCGGAATATATTTTAATATATTTTAATAAAATCGGTCGGAAATACTAGGATATATACGAAAAAAACTGGACCAAGAACATGCAAAGCATGGTGCTTAAAAATTCAAACGCAAATAACTCGAAAACTATAAGAGATAAATAGAACATCTGCATGTTTTTTATAGGTCTTATCAGGGCCTACAACAATATATAAATATTTGAAATCGGACGAGAAAGAAAAATTTTGCAAGCATTTAAAAATTTTTTATGTCAGAGGTACCTAACTTTGAGCCCCTTACCTCCGCCCCTGGGGGGATTGTTGTGCCCCCCTTCCAAACATAACATTGTACACTCCTCTGCTACGCCTACACCAAATTTTAATGAAAATCCAATCGGCCGATTAGAAGTTACAGATTTATTACCAAAAAATTTCGATTCTGCCCCACTGGGCAATGTAAGTTTTGAAATACAAGATCGCGAATTATTATATATAAACTTAAGTTTTATATATATATATATATATACATAGCGCATCGGAATACGCCCAAAGTAAAATCTATTTTACTTTCAAAACAGTTTCTCAAAAGCTCTAATTTTTGGGTGTAAACAATTGACTTCGCCTTATTATTATTATTATTTTGTTTTATACAGGTGTAAATTGTATTCTAATTGTAATTCTAGAATATTCATCTAAGACGGCTTATTTTAAGAATTCTCCAAAATTACTCGAATCGAGAAATTATGGAGTAAGTTGCGGTGCTGCGAACATTCACATTTGATTAATTTTCGATAATTTCTTGAACATATTTGTTCGTTTTAGCGAACATTCAATAATTTCTTTTCTCAAGTCGAGCGGGTTTGGATGCTTTTTAGTTGGAAATAGAAGCAACAAATCAGTGTTATTATTATTATTCTTTTTTTTTTCTTTTTTTGTTTTTTTGTATAAGCATGTTTCTACATACAAAGATATGTGTATAAATTTAGTAGTCATCAGTGTGTTACTGTTTTTTTTTTTTTTTTTAAGTAACGCTAGCTATGATAGCTTAATTTTGTGTTTACATTTTTGTAGTTTAGAAAAAATGTCGATTATTTTTGTATGTATAAATGTAAAAATATCAAAACGTACTTTTAGGCGTAAATTGTATTATTTGTCGGAAAGGTGGTGAAGGCTATAAAAGATTCAGCACAGCCGTATGTAGCGCCCTAATTTGTTTTCTTATACTAAGATGTTAGAACTAAAACACCACATTGAAATCCGCCTTAAATTAAAATCTATTTTGTTATTAAAAAAGTATTCTCAAAAGCTCTCATTCTTTCTCTATGCCGGTATTGCCATTGTTGCAAAATAAAGCAAGAAAAAATCCTTGCTTTAAATTTTTATGTATGGAGTTAGAGAGAGGGGCGAAATAAATTTTAATACATACATTTTTGTTGTTGTCAGAAAAAAATAAGACATATAAACAAAATGCATATAAAAATCCGTCTTCGTCTCCGTCTTCATTTAATTTTAATTGCTCTCTAATAACGGAAAACCGTCACCGTCATGAAATCAGCCATAGAATTGCATTTAACTTACCATTTAACCATATGTAGGGTACATTTCAAAAACAAAAAGAAAATTTTCCAAACAAAATACCAAAACATTAGTGCCATAAATTGTGATTTTTTTTTGTGTTCAAATATTCTGCCATTAAAACTATACTCACACTTACAACTAACCCTAAGACTATAAACAACTATTATTTACTCACACACTTGGTTAACATTATTTGTTAAAACATTTGTAAACTCAGACGATATGAGCAAATGGACATATGTGATCATGCGTTTGAAGCGAATATCATTTTTTAAATTCATAGATTTTTAGCTCATCAACATACCTGGACGTTTAATTTTAGAAATGCTTCCACTTTGAAGAATGCGTTTGAAAGACATATACGCAGAATAAGGCGTAAAAATTAAAAAAAGCCAGACAAAAGGATTTCATCTATGACAAAAGAATCTTGGTATTATTGTTTTTCTTTTGTTGCCATCACTACTCGTATGATGTCTCATAAAAGTCGGTCATTAGCTGCTAATAGACCTTAAATAATAAAATGCAAATGCCTATGTGCTGGCATAAATTGTATTATGCTGGTGCACGTAGAAAACGTTGGTCAGGCAGCAAGTCATACAAAAATTTTTTACTATCACAGGTGAGTAATGACTTAAGGGGTCATTTATGTCAGTGGCGGCAATTGTTATTAATTCTTTTCTTGAGTCCTTTTTTCTTCTTCGTTCTTTTGCACTTTTTCACTAAAATTCTATTTGGAACTCTCTAACTTTTTTTGGGTGATGGCATTTAAATAAGCCTGCCAATGTACTTTTACACAAACAAAAAACTTAAGTTTTTTTCGCTAGAAAAAAAAAACAAAAAGTTTACTTCTTTTAGAAAACCTCACCATTGTGTGTGTTCTTTATTTTTACTCTGGTCGTTGCTGTTGTTTCTGTTGTTGTCACTGTTGTTTGTCGTTATTATTATATGGTCCATATATGCCAAGTTCTTGCTGTTCCAGTAGACAGTTGAACAGCATCAGTAACAGCATCATATTGCTATTACTGATCTTTGTTTGTCCTCATGTCTTTTTTCGTTGTTGCGCACTAACGAAGCCGATTTTCAACCAACCATCCAACCAACCACCTTCATTCTTCTTTTTCGCTATTCGAAAGTTCTTAAAGGCCATTGCACAAGTGCATTTCTAAACGTTCGTTACATGAAATAATACAAACAAAAAGTTTAGAGAGAAAAAAATAGGCATTGTACAAATGTGCGAAAAAAATTCGCTTAAAAACATTTTTGTGTGCACACACTTAGTGGAACATGTGTGCATCTAGGAAATGTGAAATGATCGATCATTTATCAGCTATTATACCAAATGAAAAACAGTGGGTTAGAAAATATTAATTCGTGTATAAATAAAAAAACCAAGCTACTTTGTATTAAAGAAAAATTCCTTATAGGATATATTCTGTACAAACTAGGGACTGCACACGAAAAAGTCCGTGCACACATTAAGGTTTATAACTTTTGCTACCCGTAAAAAAAGTTAATACCGTTAACTTGTTTATATTTTTTAGTATTCTCAGTAACTATATGTTACTAAATTTTGTTTTATTATTTGTAATTATTTTTTCTAATAATTACAAATAATAAAACAAAATTTAGTAGCACCAAAATCAAATTATTTAATTCCAACATAAAATCCACTCTGTTATATGGATGCGAGACCTTGAACATGGCACAACGAGACATACAATGCCATCAGGTATATCTCAACAAATACCTCCGCAAAATCTTACGGATTTTCTGGCCTGTAACAATGTCCAACAACCAACTCTGGATGGAGGCAAACCAGCAGCCTATTAGAACGAAAATAAGTAATCGGAAATGGAGTTGGATAGGTCACATCCTCCGAAAACTAGACGATGATATTACCAAGAAATGCCTAGATTGCAACCCGCAGCGAAACAGACAAGTCGGGAGACCAGTGCATACCTGGAGGTGGCAACTGACAACAGAACTTTCGAGATTACGTATGAAGTTAAATGAAGTCAAGAATCAAGCCAAAGATCAAGATTACTGAACCACCTTGTTATGGTCCTATGCTCCCCCGAGGAGTGAAAGGAACATATATATATATATATATATATATATATATATATATATATATATATATATATAATTATTTTTTTTTTTTATTAAAAATTGGACAAAATTAGTTGAAACACATAATTAAATGTATTATCAAAACGCATTTAAGATAACTGCTAGGAAAGCAGGTGAGTTGAAAGTCTATAGATCTTTGGATGGTACGTAAATTATTCTTTAAATTTCTCTGTATCTTTTGTCAGAAAGGTCTAAAAAACTGGCTTAGGGAACCATGATTTACAAAAAAGGTCCTAATAAGAACGCTAGAAAAAGTACGAAGAAAAAGAGAGTACGAATGTTATTGAGGTTAATTTATATTTTCAAAAATAAGAATACTGCATAAAGTGTGATAAAGATTACGTACTTAGGTACCTTTTACAACATTCTGATCGTGAATTCCATATCACAAATATTATGGGAAGTACATATATCAGATAAATATCCTGCAAAAAAAATTAAATCGTCCAATAAACATTTAGAAATCTATCCATTTTAAATGTATTGGGTCACAGTAAAAAAATTTTTAAAGAATACTTAAAGTTGAGTAAAAATAATATAGCGTTTAAAAAGAAGTGGACCCATTCCAACAAAAACAAAAGTAACCGAAAACACAATAAAGCTCTTATATATGATATTCCAGGAAACATTAAATATTTTATTAAAAACGAATAAAATATTATTTTTTTCTTTTAACTTTAAATCTTAAATACAACCAAATATCCAAAAGAGAGTTATATGCTGAATTGTATATAAAAATTTTTCGTACGCAATCCTTAGAAAAAGTGTTCATAAATTTTGGAAACAATGGTCTGTTTATCTATATCATTTCCTGAAGATATATTTCCGATTTGTGACTTATGTGTAGAGTTTGGGGTTTCCCGTAATATTTCTTTTCCCGGGAAACGGGAACGAAAAAATCAATTTCGCGGGAGCTCCCGGGAATTTTTTAAAACTTTAGTTATAAAAAAAAGACCATAATTTCTTATAAAGAAAATTATTTCTTTTTTATTAAATAAAATAAAATGAAAATGAAAAAATAAAATACTGAAAGATTATACTGAATTAATGAAAAATGAAATCATATAAAAGTATAACGCCATTTCTAAGATTAAAAAAATTTTTAATATTTTATACAAATAAAAGTAGTACCTTTCATAATTTATGTTAAAAACTGTGTCTCAGATTTTTACGTTATTGAGTTTTTCATGCTAAAACTTTTTAAAAATATACAGTAAACTATTGGATAAATTTCATTATAAATAGGTTGCCGTTTATTACCACTTTATTTCTCTAACTTACATTATTTTTTTTTTTTACTAATTCTTACTAAATTAAAAATCTGGAAATTACGAAAAATTGGTCCGCAACAATGTTTTTCGGAGCAATCATAGTGTTCAGAAATCTGGTGAAAATAATCTCATATTCGTATAAATACAACATGAGATTAGTTTTTTTAAGTATTTTGCAGTTATAACATATACATCTAACATTTACGTATCCATTGCTTGGATAAGAAATACTGTATCAAAAAAAAATGTTGTGGTAGAAAAATTTACCAGCCAAGTAATCTTTCTACAATAGTGAGTATTTTCAAATTTAAACTTATTTAATATTCATTTCAAAAAATTTATAATAAAACTAAACTATCTAAAATTTGAACATGACAAAAATAAAAATGACTTAAAATTTCATGTCAAACAATTTGTAAATAAATTCGTTAAATCATAGATAAACAAATACATAGATACATAATAAAAAAATAATCTAATTCAATAATCAAAAACCTAATTCATGCAACATTAACATTCCTTTCAGATAAGGCTCTAGTTGTATTATATGCATTATATGTTTAGAGAAACATCAATCTTTCATTGATATAAGGTGTTAAAAATAGCAAAATGTTTGCTATAGAATTTTTACACTACGAGAATATTTAATTTCCGTTTTCCCGGGAAAACTTACAAAAATTCCCAGGAATTTCCGAGAGTATTTTGACAAGAAATCGCGGATTTCCCGAACGGGAATTCCCGGACCCCAAATCCTGCTTACGTCAGATAATTTTTAAAAGGCTTCAAATTCCTTTCTACCACAGATCATGTAATTCTCTTTCCTAAGTATTAGAGGCTTTGAATAAAGTTCTTTTTTCATCTGGCACTGAAACACTATGGAATTTCAAAAGATTTAATTAATGATCAACTGATCATTAAACTATTTCTGGATCAAGCTACGAGATTACAACATATCGAAAATTTTATTGATAAAAGCATCCAATTTGTTTCACCGTACCACCTTCAATATATCATTTCATTTTACCGCATATAAACTCATTTTCTCTTTTTCTACCAATTACTGAATGTCCCCTCGGAACGCACCAACAACAAAACTAACAATAACGACAAAAAATGTGGATTATTATTTGAAATGTGAGTGCATTTTATTTTAAATACAATTTAATGGCGCAACGTTGAGACCATTTGTGGCCATAATGTGAACAACAAATGAGCGAACGATCAAACATTTAAACAATCTACAAGATAGAAACAAAAAAAAAACATAAAATAAATACAAGAAACATAAAAAGTGTCGTTAGTTTCTATATAGTATACAGAAGATAAAGTTTAGTTTATTCTTGGTCGGTAACCTGGTCATAAGTTGCTATTTCTTCAGCTTCTTCTTTTTTCCATCACTTGATGCTTTAGCATTGGGAAATGCAACATGAGTATGATTTATTACTATGTTTGTTTCGGTTTATGACAAAACACAGACCAGAAAAAAAGTCGGCTCTCCTTTTTTCCATTATAAGTCTAAGAAGATGATAAAAATGGTCAAATGATTGCCAATATAACTTGGGTTTATTAAAAAGATGATAATGATGAGGATTTTTGTAGTTTGATGGCAACAGAAACATGGCTACATGATAAATAATATTAGTAAGTCAAAAAAGAAAAAAAGTTCTGAAAATAGGCAACATTATGGTCTAAACACAATGATTTGTTAGATGCACCTGATTTGTTAACGAATTTGAAAAAAATTTTATACAATAATTTTATTAAACATATACATACCTATAATTAGCAAGAAAAAACATGAAATTTAAAAACTTATAAGAAATTGGTTTATACTCGTATTTAAAAAATTGTCTCCAACTTAATTGCTGAAAGGAAAGTGAAAGAAAATTTAAAGTAGAACTTAAACTACACTGTTCCCAAAAACATATTTCACAAAATAGAGTTTCAATTACAAGAACTAATGTGGGACTTCGTCGGATGTCTCACATTAGAGTAGAAGCGCCAAAAAAATGGCGCTTAATTTAGGGAAAGGGTATAGCGCATTATTTATAATTTTAGTGTAGTAATCAGATCCGACTGTCTGTGCATCAATAACTAACATTTGAGGTAATCTTTAGTACGTCGTTTTAAAGACAACCTAATCAAATTCATTACGTGAGATTTTCTTGGGCCAATAATATAACATGTTAAAATTGTTTATAATTGAACTATTATTTCACTGAGTCCCATATGCAAATGGGTCAAACACTTATAAAGGTCTTAAATATGTATGTATCTTCATGAATTTGTCAACAGGTAAGCTTTTTCTAACCATAAATTATATTGCTAAATTTCGTGAGGATCGATCTAAAATTTACCATAGCTCCCATATAATACCCCCGTCTATACCTTTGACCGACTATACCTTTCTTACTTGTTTTATTTTATTTTTGTTCTGAAAACATGCATATTTTCATTGGATTGCAAAAAGTGCTCAAAATGTTATTTTTTTCTTTTTGTGTTTTTCATACTACGCACTACTAAAAATATAAAATTTTTATTTTCACCCAAGTTCGTCTAAAGACTTTTGGGATTTCTACACAAAAGTAAAAAAATTGCAAAAAAAATCTGTGACTTTGACGGCGCACTACACGGATAGTGATAATAAGGGTGTTTTATATTATCTTTATATCTATCTATCTATCTTTATATCTATCTATCTATCTATCTTTTTTTACCCAGAATCAATTACTTTTGCAAAATAAAAATTTTAATTTTATACATTTTTCTCAATTTCAACCCCCTGTGGGTCTCTCAGATTCACAAAGTCTCACCTAAGCTTTCCAAAATTTATAAAAATGTGCAAAATCCGACTGTAAGTTATAATCATATCGATAAAAGGAACGAGATTCAAAAAGAGGTGCTTTATTTGATGGAAAGGAACAAGACTGAACCTTACTTTGACTGATTTGAATACAGACTGCTACAGACGAAATTATAAGAGATAAAATATCCCTCAGGTCTGCCAAGTTACTACAGCTTCTTTGGAGCAAAATAGTTCCTTGCCAACGGCAGAAGGTCATCTATTTAAGCTCAGCAAAAAAAAAACGAACAAGAGCTTGCAAAAAAAGTATATTTTCACCACTTCAAAAGTAGAACTAAGTGCATATTTTGTACCTTTTTAGATTTTATTAATAATTACTTCCAAAAATGGTAAAATAAATCTATTTTTAGCAGGAAAAAATACCAATTTAAAAAAAATAAAAACATAAATTGAAAATTTTCTTTATAATGTTTCAACAAAGCTAAACAAGTATTTCTATTAAAAAGCTTTATAAGAATAATTTTAAGAGAAGTTTAAAAGCAATTAGCAAAAAGAACATCCAACCGTGGTTTAAAAAAGAACTTCAGCAGCTCT
Organism: Protocalliphora azurea; assembly: GCA_932274085.1. Classification (NCBI taxonomy): domain Eukaryota; kingdom Metazoa; phylum Arthropoda; class Insecta; order Diptera; family Calliphoridae; genus Protocalliphora; species Protocalliphora azurea. Next base: position 112,245,579 of record OW026520.1, read on the forward strand.
TTTTCAGCTGAGTACTTCCTTCCAATGACTATGTTAAAATAATAACTTTTTCAGTTCTACTTTTGCTAGCAGATGGTTATAGAAGACACTGTGAGGGAGCTATTGCTAGAATTAAATAGCATTCTGCCACAAAATGGCAGTTTTTATTTTCACTCAATGATCTAATATTGTTTTTTTTTTTAAGAAAAAATGGTCTATCTACATGTATTTATTTGACTTTCAAATGTTTGTAATGTTTAAACTACAAAAATGTTTAATTCACAACTGAATTATTGATAAGAAATTTAATACAATTTTAAGCAGTTAAAAATTTTTTTTTCAATAATTTTTTCGAAATCTTTTTCGCATTAAAATGTTTCTTGCAATATTTATTTATAATTTGAATTATGAACATATTTCAACATATCATAAATTTAATATATTAATTTAAAAATTTAATATACTAATTTTTAACAAAAATTTTATCTTTTTCACCTTTAATTTGATAAACAAAAATTTATTAAGAAAAAAAGGATATCTACCATAACTTCACGAATAAAGGGTTTAAGGGATTTATTTTTATGTGTTAGGTTTAGTAGACATATTATTAATAAATCGAAGTGCAATATGTTAAAAATTAAAAGTTAAAACGGTATAGAAATAGTTTTTATGCTCTCCTGAACAATTGGGGTTTTACAGATAACCTTTTTTGAATGCAAGCCCTCGATATGATCATTACAGCATCCATTACGGCCAGACATAACATTATGGATTCCTCCACCGGTAAAACCCATGGAAACTATAAAAAATTAACTGTAATCTTTAGATAAGTTACTACATACACTGACTGCCACTTGAATAAGGAATCACATTTTTTTAACTTTAATTAAGTATATCTCCTAAACTAAAGTTCAGAAAAAAAATATTTTTTGCGCAACCAAATTTCAAAGTGTTGGCTTAAGTTTCCTGAAGAAATAAAAAATATACATATTTTGTTATACTAAAATTATACATTTATTTAAAGACATGTATTTCTGTGGTACTATTTCGTGTGTCACTTGAATAAGAAATATTTTAAAACTTAGCAAACTGTAATTTATTTTTAAATTTTAGGTTATAAAAATTAAAGTTATTATCTTTCAAAAATTATTTTTTTCTGAACTTTAGTTTAGGAGATATACTTAATTAAAGTTTAAAAAATGTGATTCCTTATTCAAGTGGCAGGCAGTGTATTCCATTAGCATATAAAATATAAAAGCTTTTGCCTTGGATAAATTTGTTTATTTTCAAAAATACAATTTTTCCAAATGTTTTGATCGTAATGACGTAAAGCTTTATGACTCTAGTTTTTTGACACTTATTTGGTTGAAATTTCGTTGTTTCTCTTATTTTAATTATCAATATCAAACGTTTTCTTATTCGTATAGTAAGCTATTTAATGCAAATAAATTTAAATCCTTAAATCATTGAATAATAAATTTGGCTAAAACCTACAAATTTATTAAATATACCAGCAATGATCAAAACAAAAATAAATTTAATAAAAAATTATGGCATTTATAGTGATTTGTGAAGAGGTCAAAGGTTTGTCAACACAACCACAAATGTTATCTTAGGTAGAAAAAATTGTATTATGTATGAATTTCAACCTATTATAAAGTTCTTCTCTTATATAAGTTAGTTCATCACTGACATCCACTTATTTTATTCTCATGATGAAAATGAACATGATCAAGATCACTTACTTTCAGAGCCAAGACACGCGCTTACTTACGTTACATTTTTTTTTTTTTTTTTTGTTAAATTTTTCTTTTTAACTTAACATATCAATAGTTTAGTAGAAGTCCTAAAAACCAAATAAAATCTTTCTCTTATTTATATGAACACACAAACACATTTGCATAGAAAAGGAGTAAAAATAAGTAGACACAAAACAAAAAAAATTAAGTTAAAACTATACTTTTTATGATTTTTAGACATTATAAAATGAACTCCCTCTTAACCTTAAAGAATAACATATAAATATGATCATGATCTTCTTTTATACGCTTCACTTTAAAGTATAAACAAAATAACAACAAAAATATATATTTTTTTATTGTGCTGTATTAAATATACGACAAGATCGTTAATTTGATTCTGTCTTGTTAAATTTCATCGTCATCGTCATCATCATCATCTGCATTATATAAGTGCAGAAAAGCACTAGAATTGCGAATATGAGAGTTAAGAATTTAAGTTCAATTGGAGTTGATGTAAGAACCAAATCTAAAAGGGAAAACGAGCAACAGTGTTTTGAAAATTGTCTTCAGTACATGAATTAGATGAGGTCTATATCGATAAATAAGTAAGTCCACTTTTGGCCACTATAGCCTAATATGATCTACCTTTGTTGATCCTCTAAATAAAAATAATTCTCATAATCGAAATTCTACTTTAAAGTTTAGATATAAACATACATGTTCTATATGATAACCAGAATGATGTCTATGATGATGATGGTCTGGGATGTTCATAAAAATGTTACGATTGTAATCTCAGTTATTTCTTTAAAATTTTCTTCTTCATGATTGTAAATGAAAGAAAAATTTTAACATACATAGCCAGAAAAGAACAAGAAGAGTGGACAAAAGAGACAACAAAATTTAAATTCCTAGATGACCACCACCATCATGATCATTGATTCTAAACATTTATTGCATACAAGTTTTATTATTATAACTATTTGCCCCTCTAAATGTTTATTCGTAAGATTTATGTTACATTGCTGTCATTTTTACGTTAATGGGTTATTGTCGTTAGTGAAAAAGTGGAATAAAGTTTTTTTTTCGATGCACCATTATAAATGTTTTATTAAATGCTTAACAAAAATTTATGCACTTGCATATTTGAAGAGAAAGAAAATACTTATTTACTATAGAATATTTTGAAGTGTTAAGATCAGGTTATTGTAAAATATTTTGTTAAACTTTTGAATAGAGCTACATCTTAAGTTTGACACAAAAAATATTTGCTAAAATTTTGATAAGAAATTTTTTTATTTTAACACACTTTCTTAGATATCGAGAAAGTATTTACCTTAAAATAAAATTTAAATTCACATTTGAAAAAGAAATCATAATAAAATTACAATAGCAATAAATTTTCCACTGCTTAACTAAATCAGAATATATACTTTTTTATTTTTATTTTTATTTATTAAAAAGCTCATCATTTCTAAGAATTAAGTTTAAATTCACTTTTGTTTCCAAGGAAGTTGCAATTGAACTTTAAATTCATTTCATAGTCAAGGATTTATGTTAATATCGTTTAGTCACATGTCGTTAACACTTCAAAACTCGACAAACTGCACGTACTACAATTCACTTAAAGTGAATGAAACGAAATAAGATATAAAGGTTTATAAACTTTAAAGGAAGACATTCTCTTCCCATGGATTAGCATTAACAAAATATATTTACATTTTTTAAACACCAGTGGGAGAAACTATATATATAAAGAAATTAAATGTGTATAGCAGTGATCTGCAATATGTTTGAACTATGATTTTAGAATTAAATATTCCAGGTATTGTATTGTAAACCAAATTTAATTAGAAATAACATTATAATTAAAATATATATTTTGCAAATATATATATATATATATATATATATAGGATACAACAAAAGATAGCATTAAGTAGAAAAAAAATGGATATGAAGTTGTTAATATCTCTGTATTTTTTTACAAGAGGTATCATCATATTTTTATAAAAAATTTGTTTGGAAAGAAACTCACATACTATAGGAAGCATTTAAAAATTACGGAAGGTGTTAATATTTTTTATTTATTATTTTTTTTTTTTTTTAATTTTTCATATCCTAGTAATTTGTTGATTTATAAGCAACGAATAAAACTCGTAAAAATTTTACACAAATAAAAAAATCCGAATAGTTTTTTTCTTTTAGGAAATAAGATGTTTTAAATAATTTTCTAAAATAGGTAACTTTAAGGTAGGAAAAAATGTATTAATATTTTGTTAAATTTCATAATTTTGTTTTATCTAATACTTCATCAACAATGTTGCTAGGGGGTGAGAAAGCAAGAAGCTAAATTGAACTTTAAAAATGGTAAAAAAAGGCTAAATATCAAAAAAAAAAAAAAAATAAGGCCAAGAAAAAGGTTTTTTTTTTAATTTACAATCTTATTTTTTATCATTAGTTTACGATACGTTTTTTTTTATAGATATTGCAATAAATTTATAAACTAAATATAGAAAGCCTGCAAGTAAAATAACCCAAAGAAAAATCACCAAAAAATTTCCATAAAAATTTGGATAATATTTCATATGGAAAACGATCCAATGTTTTGAAGTGATTTTTTGTAATTTTTAAACTATGAATCCTTTTTGATTTAAGAATATCCTTAAAATTATATTCATAAATAGCTTCTGAAGTTAATGAACTATATTAAAAAATAGTTATAACAATCGATTAATAAGGCCATAAAATTAGTTAAGTTATTTTTGATTTGGATTGTTGTTAAATATAAATAATTTCAATTTTTTGTGCGAATAAATATACAAAAGTACTTAAAAGTATGAATCTGTAAAAATTAAATTTGTAATATCGAATAAGAAATTGTTTGCTTCGTTATTGAAATCCTAAAATTTTAGCCTTTTTAAGGCAATTTTAAAAATCAAAAACGGGTTAAAAAAAGCTAGATGCTAAAACAAAATTGTTGAAGCATAAAGCAAAACAAAGAGCTGATTTAGCCTTAAAAAAGAAATAATCGAGAAAATTAGAAGAAAAAATTACTAAACCTCGGAATTTAATGGATAATGATTATTTTTGTCCTGCCATTTTATATATGTGAAAAAAATGAACTTTGGTGTTCGAGTGTAACCATATACCACAGTTAGTGATATATAATTTTACTACAAAATTTGGTTTAAAAATGTTTGAAGATGCAGGTCCATATATAGATTCTAAATGAAGTCTTAATCCAGATAATGATATGATATATTGTTTAATTAGACCTCAACTAAACTATGCTTCAGTAGTATGTATGGTATACATCTAAGGATATTAAATATAATATAGAATTTTTCTATAAAAGGTCCAACGAACGTGCAAACAAGGAATATATATTGCGACCAGAACAGCACCTACAAAGGCTCTAGAAACAAGTTTTTATACTACCAATACAAATTCGAGAATGATATCAAGTAGCCCTTACGGCAAATCGTCCCTAAACGATAGAGGAATGCATTAACCGGGATCACAAATCATTTCACCAACATATAATTAATGCAAATTGGTTTCATATTTAATAAAGTAATCCACCATCAAAAAATTATGATACCCCCATGATTTTTTGATAGTGGACTACTTAATTTAATGGGTTCATCATTCTGGTATAACATATCGATAGGGCTCGGGGCGGACATCCGAGGAAGACGAAATTATGTAAATAAATATAAATATAAATATAAATATAAATATAAATATAAATATAAATATATGTCTTATGTAAAGTTTATTTGGAATTTAAAATGAGCAAAATTGGTTCATAAAGTTATGCAAAAAATAATATAAAAATAGGGTATCCGTAGTAACTCCAGTTTATACTTTTCTTTTACAAAAAAAAACGTACATCAACAAAATTTTGCACAAATATTTCAAGGACCAATTTAAACTCGGAAACCAAAAATGGACATGGTCCACCCACTTTACAGCCGACCTCCTATATAAGGTGAAACGTTAGCGAAATTTTGTACAAATATTTCATGAAATATTGTAAAGTAGAAAACAATTGGCAATGATCCATTCAATTTACCGCCCACTTACTATAGAAGGTGAAATTTTGCCTGACTATTTCCAACCGAAAAAGTAAGAAAATAAAAAATCATAGATTTGACTTTGTTGATCTTATCGGCATATGATTTGTTTTAATTATATAGATTTTCACATCCTTACTTCATCAGTAACAAAAAAAAAACTAGATCTTTATTGTTATAAATATCTGGAACTGTTAAAAACAACCGTTTGCAATACAGTTTATTTTCAAATTAGAATACATGATGGTGTTATATGATTTTCTTATGTTAAAAGTCAACATTGTCAGATTACACAAAACAAATATAGACATTAAATATAAATGCATCTGTTGCTAAAAACCGTACACATGCAAAAGTTGTATAAGGAAATAAATTTATATTCTAAAAGTCATGTATAAGTTCTTTTGTAATAAAGTAAAAATACATACATATGTACATGTTATGAAGGTAAGGACGATTACATTTTCAGCTACTTTATACATACATATACATATATACACATATATATATATAGGACAATGCCTCTGAGCACTCATAGAAGTTTGAAAAAAGATATATGCGATTAGGTTGTAACGGTATCTGTTACTTAAAAAAAAACAAAGATCTTTAATAGTACTTCTGAATTTTAAACTTACATGATTTAATATTTAGTTCTAAATGTTACAAATGTTCCGATTAATTAAGCTTATCTCACAGTTTTCAGTAGATCAGTATTTTTTCTTATCACAGAACAAATGACATACTCTTTCTAAACTTTATATTAATGTATTCCATGAGGTATTTTAAGAATTCTAACAATTATTTAACATTCTTCTATTTTTATTTTTTCTCGTTTGCAACTGCAGTTTAAAATTCCAAATTATAAAAGTTATTTTTAAAAGGTTATATAAGTATTTTACATAAATGTGATTGATCTCAGCTTTCGAAATATTTACCAGCAGTTGCTTGAATTTCACAGTACTTCACTATACGTACTACAATAACAGTTTTAAAAAGTTTTCACCAGACAAAATTAAAAGAAATAACAAACAGACAATACATTGAACTCCATTTCTGTTATATATATATATATATATATATATATAAATGAAGTAAAAAAAAAATCATCTAAAAATTAAATTTCTTTAAAAATTTACATTTTTTTCTATTATTAAGAACAGAAAAAGGAAATACATATGTATGCATATGAAAACAACATACGTCGAAAGTGCATATGGTGACTATTGGTGTTTATCTAGATTTTTTCCCTTTTTTTCTTAGTTCTCTGAAATCTTGGATACTGATTTTAAATAACTCATTTGTAATACAAAATATACTATAAATTTGCATATACAATTAACTACAGAACAAAATGCATTGACATTTTTGAATACAATACAGCTGATGGACCATTAAAATGATTAACTCATTATAATAAAATGACGTTTTATGGTCATTACTCTCCTAAAGTATTGGGAATACTATAATCTTTTAATATATTTTTGAACTTACTATTTGGAGCATTTTCACCATTTTGTTTCTTTTTAAACATTTTGTTCACTACGAATCATTGCTATGTAAATAAATGTTAAATAGCTAAAGACCATTTCTCTATTATTCTCTCCAAACTAATATTAAAAATTCTGAGTATTTTTTAAAACACTACCGGTCCAATCTAATATTTCGAAAATTCAACAAACGATGAAAAAGAACTGACAAAAAATGTATATGTTATAATATGATAACACTGGTCAGAAAAAAATTTGTGTCCTACTTCAAAAGAAATAAACGGATTGTGTGGAATTTGACCTGTTAAAGACGAATCTGCTTTCTGTTTGGTTTTCATCAGGTTGTGAGTATATTTATGGGCATGTTTAATATTTCCCATTTTGTAAGGCGAATACAAGAGTATATTTTGTCATAAGATGCAGACGAAAATTATCATCAAATTATTCTAATATTATTTTTTTTTTTTCTGCCCAACAATTTCAGAGTTATGCAGAAATTACTGTCGTTCATTCAAATGTTTCAAATTCCAAAAGACTTCATATATGTATATCTATCTGTCTATCTGTTAAAGACTCAAAAGAAAAGACGAAATTTGATGAAATATTATTTAGCTCTGGAGGAAGGAGAATTTTCAATTCTCCTTCTCCTTTCATATAATTTAAAGATTTGTTTTTTTTTAATTTCCCTTAAGTAACAAAACCGAAAAAATATGCAGTTTTAAATCTCTTATCATAAAGTACAATTAAGTTGATATACACTGGTGGACAAAACAGAAGAGTTTTCTCTTCTTTAAACCAAAATTGTTGGATTAGATGGAATTTAGCGTGCTAAACTTTTTTTCTATCAATTATTGATTTTTTATGAGCATGACTAATATCACCTCCTTTTTAGGCAGCCACACTTGTATAACTCGAAAACGGTTCGTCCAATTTAGATACGTAAGACTCCAATAGCTGCCGATTAAAGTTATCTTCCAGTTGTCTTAACATTATTTTTTTACCCGCTCAATAATTTATTTTTTATTCGGTAATTGGTGGCGGAAAAAATATAAATTTTTCATGAAAACTAGTACGAATTTTCCTTCTTAACTCCGAAAATATTGACAGGATAAGAAAATAATTTTTTCGGACACAAATTTCAAAATAACTCCGTAAATAATAAGCATATAAAAAATGCTTAAAGATATTTTTATTCCGCGTATTTTGGTGTATAATGTTATAGTGTATCTTGAGTTATGGTGAAATATACTCGAATTGCTAGAGCAAAACCAATTAAAATATGTTTCTCATCAAAAAAAAAACATTTTTTATACGAATATCTAAAATCTCGGTTTATAAGCAAGCTAGAAGGGCTAGAACAAAAGAGATTAAGATCTGTGAACACTTATATTTCTCACCGAAAATCCATTTTTTATGAAAATCTAAAATATCCTTTAGTAAGAAAACTGGAGGCGCTAGAGGAAATAGGGTGAACATCTTCGATCACTTATACTTTTTACCAGGAGGTGGGATGAAAAGAGGCTGCACTGTACTTTAAAAGGGTCAGAAAATTCTAAATGCCCCAAAGAATAAGGCCAAAAAAAGGCTAATATTTTTTATATTTAAAAACATTTTTTTTCATAAATTTTTGATATTTTTTTAAGTTATTGTAATACATTTATAAATAAAACATAGATCCGCTGTTAGAAAAATTACCCAATCATTAATCGGCCACAAAGTCTCCATAAAATTTTGATTATTTTATATAAAAAACCTCTCAGTATTTTGGAAGGATTTATCATTTTTGAATTTCAATTAATTTTTGATTGATTCAAATTTTTTGGTGAAAAATCTTTTTATAAGAATTTTTTTTATTGCTATTGTTAATGGTGTATTAAAAAATAGTTATAATAAATAATTAATAAGTAAGTCCATATAATGATTTGTTATAAATAATTTGGAGGATGAAGCGCCGTAGACGAAAATTTTTATAAAATATAAATAATCTCGATTTCTTTTACATAAAATACATAAAAAATCTTAAGCGTGTAATTCTGTAAAAAAAATATTAAGATCAAATAAGAAATGTTCTTCTTTTTGTTGAAGTGCTAAAAAAAAAGCCTTTTAAAGGCAACTTGAAGAATCCAAAAAGACTAGAAAAAAGCTAGAAGCTAAAACCAAAATGTTGGGGCTAAAAGCAAAATAAAAGGATGGATGTACCTTTAAGAAGACTAACTGGCAACACTGCTTTTCCAAAAAAAAATCGATTTTTTGATGATGAAAATCTAAAATCTCATTTTATAAGGAAACTTAAAACGCAAGAGTAATAGCAATTAAAATCTGTGATCAATTCTATTTTTTACCAAAAATCGACCTTTTATATGAAAATCTAAAATTTAGTTTTATAATGGAGCTTTATTTTAAGTACTACAATGATCCGGTCTGTTTCTTAACTAAATTAATCCACATTTCTTACGCCCTAAGAATGACGTGAAAGGTGGAGGAATTTAGAATTAATTACAAATATCCTTTTTATCTCCCTCGTCTTCGAGTATTCTAATTCTATCATCCAGCTCTTGTCTTATTTTGTCGCTTGATGAGTCCTTTAAGATAGAAGAAGCAACACACACTAGAGGTATGATTAAACATTTTTACAGACCGCTAAATTTTTTGGTATAGTTTTTGTAAAATTGAGAGCTTTCTCATTGTCACATCCAATGATCTTGACGCCGTGAACGTAGCAGAAAAGTCATCCTCATTAGTAGTTTCATAGATTTAGCCTCTAACCCTGAACTCAAGGATAGAATAAGATCACACATACTATGAGTTAGACGTACCTTGAATCTATAAAGACTGTTAATTGCAGACAAGACCGATCAGCGCTCTTAAGCTAGAGAATACATAAAGAATACTGTATAATTGGATTCACACTTCCTAAAAGAAAAACACCAAACAACCAGATGTACATACTGTGGACGGGAGTGTAATAAAGAATAAACCCCTTGTTTTTCCAATACTGCTTGTTAACCACCTATTCGTTCATTCCGAAAAAAAAAATCCTCATGTTCCTTTATAATATATTATTCATTTTAATGAACTTATTCAAATAAACCCTAAAAATCTTCACAGACAATTAAAATAAATTTCAAGAAAAACAACAAATATTTAGAGCTTAAAACATTAAGCCAGACGCTTTTGAAATATTTTGCATATTTGTTTGCCAAAATATCAAACGAATACACCTGAAATGTACATTGAACTCTGAAAATTAAAAGAAGAAAATTCTAAATTATTTAACATTTTTGTTTGAATTGGATTTCAACAGACTTCAAAGCAGACAATAAATCATGAATAAGACATTCAACTGTAAAGTATTAAATTTTCAAGAAAAAATGAAACAAAATCAATAAAGAGCGTCAGCAAAAAAAAGCTCGACTATATGATACCCTACACCATTCTGTTTATACATCAAATTTTGGGGAAGGATCTTATATGGGATCTAGGGCAAATTTTTGTACGATACTTGTATTAAGAGTATTATATATTTCTATGAAACATATGTACATTTTATATTATGTTATTTATGCGTTTTAGGGTGATTCCCGGAAGTGGGCTTTTATGGGAACTATGGATTATGATAAAATTTGACACTATGATTTTTATTTATATAACATTTATTTGTGTCAAATATTAACTTGAAACTAACATTTGTATTTAGGTTTCAACGAAAACACTATGAATGATGATGAGGTTCGTAGCGGCACAGAAAATACGTATTCCATTCTGCTGGTTTCTAATTATAGTGCACAAACCCTGCTGTGGTACTGTCAAACAGAGAAAACAAGGCAGTTTACGATTGCAAACGTGTTTATGGTCCTTCGAGCCGGATGTCGACTTACGACACTATTGTAACCACATCTATAACAGAATTTATGACGCTGGGTTCAATCTCTCTTTTACTTGCCCCAAACGCCTGGCGCTGCTAATTGAATCCTTAAAAATTGCACCCAGTGAAAGGCGGGCACCATGTTTAGGTTTCAATGAAACTAAAATGGATAAGGCGATACGAATGCTGATAATATGTAGCGGCATAGAAAATACGTATTCCATTATGCTGGTGTCTAATTATAGTCCACAAACTCTGCTTTGGTACACCAAGACAACAAAATTGCGACCTGTAGTTTGATTACAAGGTTTACAAGGATTGACGGACATCGTTAACTCGACTCAGAAAATAATTCTAAGCCGATTGATATACATTAAGATAAGTCATAGACTAATATTTCTGGATATTATATCAGTACTAATGCATAATACCCCAACCATCTATGGTGTTGTAGGGTATAAAAATACACAACCTGTCTATTAAGCCTGCAATAAGGAATTTAAAAAATTAACATATTTCTTAGAATACTATTTTTATAAGAAAATTAAATTCTTAACATTTCTTACATTTTTTTAATTAAAATAATTTTCATTACAAGACAGACTTATAGAAATCCTTCTTTAACAAAATTTCCATTTTATTTTATCCTCATTACCCCAAAACCTATTTTAATAAAAACGAATTGTGCCTCTATTAAACAACAAGACTTATGCAATAAAGTGTTACTACATACTGTGACCACTATCATAAATAAACATTTTACAATTACTTTATTTTTTCCAAGATATTATTCGGCAAACCACTAAATAACGCATAAACATTGTTACTTCACAATAAGTTTAGAAATGACCATGTGATTAGAAGATTTTTGTTACATGTTCACACATGCAAGAGGGGCATTAGAGATGTCTCTTAATAAATAACCGAATATTTATTACTTACTTAAAGTTATATGTACTTATCTAATTATAATATATTTATTCTAGTTGCTGTGATTACTGCACACTGGATTATTGTTGCGTATGTTGCAATGAGGAGGATCTTCTATGCCACTGCCCCGCTTTTTCAAAACTTCATACCGAAATCTACGGCAGTATGTTTGTGCATGCATAAAAATTGTGATCTCTTCTTTGTAAAATTTTATAAATTGACAGATATGAGAACGTAATTTTAGAAGACAACAAGAAAGGATAGTTTATTCAGCTTGGAAGATCCGAATATAATATACAGTGTTGGAAAAAATAATAGAGACGACTAAAATTTTTATATATTCATATATTTTTATTTAGTGTTTCATAAATAAAATTAGATATATACCTTAACTTAAAGAGCTTCAAAATACTTATATACTAAAATAAAAAGAACTTAATAATACTGCAAAATTAAAAAAAAGTGCTTTTTAAAAAAAACTGTCTGGAAAAATAATAGGGACATTTAATATTTGAAAAACAAACATATATACTTTTATTTTACATTACCATACATTCTATATATTTTTCAATACTTGGTCGAAGCTCCTTTCATTTGTACTATTTTCTGATAACGACTCTTTATAGAACTCACAAGATTCGCACAAATTTTCGGTGAAATGGAATACCAAGTGTTCTCGATTTTGTTCAACATTTCTTGCTTATTTTTAGATATGAAACATTCTATTTTATTTTAAAGGAATCCCCAGAGGTGCTCCATGGGATTTAAATCCGGAGATTGAGACGCCTACTCTATTATAGACTTGATAATTCTGAAACTTCTTCACTTCTGACAGAGTGTTTAGGCTTATTATTCTGCATAAACTCCCACTATACAATATCAGACAATAATCCATACAATTGACCGATGCCTGAAAAACATCCCCATAACATCAAAAACCCGCCTCAATATTTGAAGGTCATTGTGATGTACTTTAAATAATACTCTTTATTGATAGGGTATCGTACATATGATTTTCTATCAGATCCAAACAAATCAATTTTTGTTTCATCGGACCACAGCTCGTTGTTCCAATTTTATCTATTGACAAATTCTATCAAATTCCAACCTTTTTTGTATATTTCGTATGCTTAAAAGTAGTAGCTTACTGGGACTACGTCCCTTAAGTCCAGTTTCCTTGAGCCATATAACTTGTTAGTCAAATACATAATTAATTGTTAAGGCTATTTGATGACTCAAAAGCGATATCTTTGCGTAACGAATTAAAAGTTGATTAAAACGAGCTGAAGTTTTTCGTTTTATTACTCAGTTTTTATGGTATTTTGCGCCATGTGTAACACATGTTATTTTTTGAACACTTTATTATTTGCGCACTTTTTTTCGAATTGATAGCCTGTTCTCTGTCAGTTTAAGAATAACATTTCTATCATTATCAGTGCAATATACTCTGCGACCCATTCTAAAACACTCTTACCGAATGTACACAACTCAAAATATCACTTATGCATAGTTTTCAACACTTTAAAATGTTTAGTGTAAAAAGTTAACTCAAAGTAATTTTAACGGAATTTTGTACAAAGTATTATATTTTTCAGGTGATCTCTTTACTTTTCTCAATTTTTTGTAAATAGGAATTTAATTATAAAAAAAGTAGTAAAAAACTAAACAGATTACTTAATCCTATTATACAAAAATATTTTGGCAGTGATTGCTAATAAAAAGTATATATTTTTGAACCTTAATAAATATTTAGTGTACTGCTGAAGAATAATTCCATTTTAAATTTAAAAATTTTGACCTCTCTGAAATTTTCTCTATAGTTAGTATACCGATAAGGCTTCCTACCAAAAAAAAATATAAAAAAATAAAGAAGGACTTTTTTAGATACACGTCACTAAAGAAAATTCTTACAAATAAATATGTATATTAATAAAAATATTTTCAAAATTCGTATATGGCATCTTAAAATACAAGATTTGACAAATCCGCTGCAAAAGAAATTATTTTGATATCTTTTATATAACAAAAGTTATGGACATTTAAATAAATATATTAAGCACTTTCAAAGATGTAGAGTTGCCACAGTTCTCAAAATAAAAATGAGAAAAATTTTCGACACAGTTTTTAGATAAATTTTAGTTTTGCCTTATTTTATAACATTAAAATATTTAAAAAGTACTTCGTTTAAATGAAAAAAATTACTTTTGCTTAAAATAAAAAAATTTGTTTTCTAAGAGCATATTTTTTTAGAGCATAGTTTTTGTTTTTTACTGCATATGTAATGCGCATAAAACACATTTCTTGGAGCATATTTGTGGTTATAGCATTTTTGCCAATTAATATTTTATCGCACCACAACGATTTTAAAATGTAATATGGAAAACTTTTATGATCTCGCAATATTTTAGCTTCGCTGAATTTACGCTGTGAGTGTTCCTCGCGAAGAAAGCACTTCTTAGGGAAAATCACGATTTTCCTCCCGTATAGTGCTGCTATTGAAGGCACATTAATGAGATATATCTCAAACGATTCATAATTACAAAAAGAATAAACCTCCATTCTTTATTTTACAATTCTTGAAATGGCGAAAATTTTCTAATCGAAAAATTACAAAAAATTATAATTTTGAAAATTTTGGTTTCACCACTTGTCCACAATATAATTCAACACCGGCAACGACAGACTAATTGAACACAAGTTAGCCTATTTCTACAAGTATTTATAATTTATATTAGATGAATTGAATAAAAAAATTTTTAAATTGCAATGCGATTTCACTGAAACAAAAGGCGGACGTGAAAAAATTATGCCATCTTTTAATCCAACAATTAAAAAATAATACTGTATAAAAAGTGTGCATTATAATGCAACTGCATTTTTCAGATGTATTTTTGAAAACATTCTCCCCTTTCGATTTTCATTTTTTTTTTATATTATATATTTTTCTAGGCCAGTTCATTGGCCTAGAAAAATTCACTATTTTCGAGCAATGTTGGACGAAGGGAAAATTCTGAATCAAATAAAAATTTATTTATTATCCTTGTCTGAAGAAAAATATATAATATATATATATATATATATATATATATATATATATATATATATATTTCTTTTTAAGTGAAATAATCAGACCACTTTTGTGTAAAAAAAAACAGCAATTTTCAGTACACATTTTAAGAGACTTCACTTTGATAATATCTCACGGTTACTTAAATTGAGATATTTAAAAAGAATTCAACACATTATTTTGGAATGTATTGTGAATCTAAGGGTATTTAAAATATATTCACTCTTGTAATAAGGAAATATTAAGTTCTTCACAAAGGTTTTTAAATCATTTAAATCAGAATCGATTTGTAGAAATTACGATTTTTTGAAACTTTTTCATAAACGAGGTGGTAAACTTTTTACACCCTATAGCTTATCAAGTATTATTACAGAGTGACTACAAGATGATTTTTCGAAAAGCTCCAGAAAAACATTTGAGTGGGATGTAGAAAAAATTAAATTTTAGCTAAATTTTTACAAAAATAATTAGAAACTAGATTTTCTAAGCATCAGTTTGAACCTAAGTTTATTTAAAACGTCAAATAGGGCCGAGAATATATGAAAGTAATTTCATGCATTATAAAAAAATTTGAAAGAAATACTAAAAAAGTATTATGGCGATATTTAAAGAGCCTACGTAAAATTATTGTTTAAATTTTTCATATTATTACATAAGATTTCTAGATACAACTAGCATTAAAAGAGATTGCATTAAAATCTTGATTAAAAAGGTATCCCAAATAGCAAGTCTTTATGGTTATATGCAACTATTTTAAACGTTAATATAAGCTATGTTCGCTTACTTTCCAACAATATTTATCCAGCAATTTTTTTTGAGAGAATAAAAACCAATTTATTCTCAAATTGAAAAATATTCAAAAAAATTGCGAACGACAAACATTTTTTGTTTGTAAGCAATAATTTTAAAATGCTAGTTTATCTATAGAAGCAATAACACATAGAAAATTGCTAAATTAAGTCGTTTCATAAAAACTTAATTTTTAACCAAATAATTAAACAAAAGCTCAAAGTCTTTCTTAAAAAGCTAACATGGCATTTCTTAAAATGATTTTCAACAGTAAATAAAAACTTTTATAAATTAATTTTCATTTAATTTTTAACATAATTTTTATTCATAACGCGAACACAACTATAACTTTATTAGAAGTTACTCATGCACTTACTTCAATATTTTACCTTAAGATTTCCTTACTTATAAATTCATTGCAGCACTTGCGTACCTGAAGATACTAGTTTATTTCAAACTCACCTATTCACGCAACATACAGCTGACTTAAGTATCGAATATCATGGGTTAAATGTAACAGCACTAATTTTCAAGAAACATACACACTAATACGATTACACAAACAACAATTGTCACATGAATGGAAATTAATTATCGCAAACAGTGTTGCCACCACATGCAATCGTTTAAACATGAATCATGGACGAATGGAAAAGATAACAGTCGAAAAAAGGCAGCCAGTCATCCAGCCAAACTAAATAAACAACCAGCCAATAAGTAGGCAAGTAGATGAAGTTAAGCACAAGCTTACGATGTAAACTTTAAAGCTACAGACGCTGCTGCACAACACAGCAAGTTAAACATGCGTGTTAATTGAAATCAGAGCAGCTAACATAGCCAATGACTGCGTTGTCAGTGAATAGTGGCAACTAGTGGTGGGATTTTGATCACCCAGAGAAGAATGCAAATGTAATAAAGTAGTAGCTGAAAATTATCATGAAACAAAGGTGATAACGAGTTAACAAACATACGTAATATTTACTATTGCTAAAGCTGTGATTTTATATTTTCAGTTTTATTTTATTATTTTTTGCGGTTTTTTGTTTTTTACTATAATTCAATAGTTTTCCTGGTTTACTATAAAAAAAAACACATAAACTATGTACACAAGTATCCCCGAACAGAAGATAATTGAAATTAAAAGTGAAATCTTAAATTGTTAAGATTTCAATTTTAGCCACAAAAGCTAAATAAAATAAAACTTAAAATATAGCTTTAAATAAATATGTTTTCAATAAAAAAAAAAAAAATAAAATAAAAATTAAATGTTAAGCATTCACATGATTGTTCAGTTTAAATCATAAAATTAATTAATTTATTGTTTATTGAATGTTGACATAACGTTGTATATTATAATTTTTGTCTGTTACTTTTATTTGCCACAAACAGAGAGATGGGGATTTAATTCATACACACTCGTGCAACAACCTTGTATAACAAATTTCATATAAATATCTGCATCTTGGTAAAGTTTTTGTTTCTTTTTAATTTTTTATCGACAAGTTTTATGTTTGTTGTGGCAAAAATTCGGAAGTATGTTATGGGCGTTACAGGTATAAGCCCCTCTAGATATAAACGATAACAATAAGCGTTCATATTTTATTGTTGCTTCTTCAAAAAATCAAAACTAAAGCACGAAGAAAAAAAAGAAGAAAAATGATTTTCTTTTAATAAAATGACCAAAGGACCATGACCAATATTAATAAAAATACCATAATACAAATCATTGCTATAAAGGAAGAAAAATTGTATTTACAATTGGAGTGAGTGAAACACTCAAGAAAAAATTTAGGCAAAAATGTGTTTTGTTGGATTTAATAAATTTCAAATTGAATTTCAGTCATAGGATTTTATATCGTTTGATTTGTGTTTTAGTCATTAATTTTTATTAAGTTAAATTTAAGCGTTAATTCTAGATTTTTATATAGCCCGACTTTAGTTTCAAACAATTGAGGGTATTTATGTAGTCGAAATGTGGCTTTAATCGTATACTCAAATGTAGTCCAATTTGAGCTTAAACTGAAGGTTCTTCGATCATTATTCGCTAGTCTTCATTAACAAAATTAAGCCTCAATTGCAAATGTTTATATAGTACAATTGTACTTTGAATCGGAGATTCTTATATGATCAAACTCAGGTTCAATTGTAGGTTCTTATGTAATTCAATTTGCGCTCTAATCATTAGTCTTCATAAGTTCCAACTTAAGTTTCAATTAGGATGATCGATTATTCGACTGTTTTCGAATATTTCAAATAATTTGAATTTAAAAAAAAATCGGATGCTATTATTAAAACTCAGTAAAAACTGGTTAACCGGTTGTTTCAGACGTAAATATTTCCACCAAAGGCTATATTTCTCTAAAAAACTCAACAAATCTTATAATATTCAAATATAAATATAATGCTAAGAATATAATCTAAGAAAATAATCATCAAAAATGAGACTAAGTTTTATATAATATTTATGTAGAGAAACTATGGTTTAATATGAAAAAAGCGTTTCTCTATTTTCTTGAAGTCTATTTTGCAGGTAGATCTCTTTCAGATTAGGGATCGCATCCCGGGAATCGCGGGCAATTTTTTGTGTCCCACTATCCCGGGAATTTTAAAAGCTCTTAAATTTATGAATACTTCTAGAACTAAAAAAACAAACTTATTAATTTAAGTAATTTTTTAATAAAATTTGGCTTAAAAACTCAATTGGGAACTGAGACAGAAGGAAAATTTCACAATTGTGAGTTAAAGCATGAGATGACATCATGTGACTTCCTTTTCTTAATGACTTTGACAGCACTGTCTAATGATAGACTTATTTTTAAATTAATTTATGGTATATATTAGCACTACAGGCCACCAAATGAAAAAATATAACCGGTTGAAACGTCATTGTCGTAAATTTGTCAATACTATTGACATGCTGAATATATCTTGCAGATATTTTATAAAAAAAAAATATATATATATATATATGAAATAGTCAAGAAACGGTGACTCTGACAAGACAATAAAGTATTTATATTATGATTTATAAATAAAAATGCATCGAAAATTTATCAGATCTATAGTGGTAACAAAGTTAAGATTAAGTAGATTAAAGCAACATACTCTTTAATACCGTTTAAACTCACTTTTAAATTTACATATTCAGTGACTTCCAAAAATATAAAATTCTTGAATTTAGCTAATTAAATCAATGTATATCAGATCAAAGTTTCTATTTTAATACTGAAATAACTTTAAAGAAATATGTTTAGAGAAAATTTACTATTTTTTTTAATTTTACCAAATTTTGTTTAATTATTTGATTTATTACTTTATACTGAATTTAAATCGAAAATAATAAAAGCTCTACGTTGTAATTAATTGGTTTTAAATAAAGTATAAAGTAATAAATCAAATAATTAAACAAAATTTGGTAAAATTAAAAAAATATGTATATATATATATATATATATATATATATATATATATATATATACATATATATATATATATATAAATATATTTAAAACTGTTTTAAAAATCACTATATATATTATACAAAATGTTTAAACTAATTCTTTAAGAAGATATAAAAATTTATTAGTTTTTAATCGATTTGGCTAATCAATAGGTCAGATTTTATTTTCTCCTCTTTTAGATCCGTTAATGCATAGATTAACATCCTATATATATATCTCAACTTTTCAACTTAGATCGATTAGCATATATTATGCTTATACATACATCTTACTCGCAATTAAAAATATGACGAAATGAAAATTTTGCATATAAATAGTGAGTTAATATTTTATTTGTAAGTTTGTAATTCACAAAACGTAATCGTAATTATTGAAACTAATTACAAATAAAACGTATGGCATTGTCACTTACTTTTACGTTCATAGAATTTTCTATAACAATAGTTGTATTTTTCCCATCCGGTACGACAATTAAAGAAATATATTTCTTTATGCAATTTGTGTATAAACAGTGAGTTATTTATTTGCAAGATATTTTGATTTGCAATAATCGCGCGTATAAACGTAATATATACTAAACAAATTTTTATCAAGACAAAAGCCAAAATCGAAGCAAAGATATAAAAGGTGAATCATTAAACAGTTAGTTATTATTATTATTATTATTATTATTATTATTATTATTATTATTATTATTATTATTGTTATTATTATTATTATTATTATTATTATTATTATTATTTTTATTATTATTATTATTATTATTATTATTATTTTATTGTTACAGCTGTGAAACTCCATGTATAACAAATTTTAACTTACTGTCTGAAATGGCTTTCATAAATTTGCCATAATTTTAATGTTTGTCTTGATAAATATGTAATTCATGAAGAATATAAAATTAAAATTTATTTTGGATTGCAGCTGTATTTGTGTGATACTCGAAAATATGTGAAAGAATAAAAAGATTAGCAGATATAAAACTTAACTTTAAAAGTTATTTAAAAAAAAATTCTTCTGATTTCAGGAAAAGGTTATGAAGGCCATTCTTTCTTGAAATTGAATGCCGAAGTCAATTTTTATCAAACTCGATTTGGCCCTCAGAAAAAAAATGACTCGTATCATTGAATTAACAAAATTAGGAAAATGTAAATGTAAAAAATTTTCGAGGGTACTCATATATGTATCCTCATATACAAGGTATGCTTTTATATTTTTTTAGTGATTGGCTTAAACATATTTTATGGCTTATAACTGCAAAATGACATTAAATACTTTTTAACCACATTCATATATACGCGAATACAAATCGTGCATTCGAAAATCATATTTACTTACCCCAAAAAAAAAAAAGATTCATAAGATTCTTTTAAATTGTTTATTTTTTTTTTATCTTTTACATCATTGCCTGAATATTGTCTTCATTTTGTAATTTAATAATATTTTATCGCAACGCAGTAACAACTTCTTCTTTGGCGATAAACCAATGAGTGAATACTAACATATATTTTTGTTAATTCTTTTTTATTTAGTTGATTTCATAATATATGGCAGTATGTCAGTGTAGCCGCCCTACACCCATTACTTACATTGACCGATATTTTGTTCAATGGTTGTTGAATAAAAAAAGGATTATTTCATTTTTCTTCATGTGTTTCATATATGAAGCAAAACAAATTGTATTTTACTTAAAATTTAACATAAGAGATTGTGATTGTTTTTTTTTTAATTTTTTACTTTTCGTTATGGATTTTTTCTTTGGGAGGAAACAAAAAAAAAAAAAAAGTAAAAACTTAAGCTTTCACTTGACCCTAACGTATCAATATAATAAATATTATTTGTTTTGACGCGTGCTTAGTGAAGGTAGGTATGTTTCTTCATAGTTCACGGTTAATAATGAATTTCAACAAATTTTGTATAAAATGAGGTTTAATTTTTTATATATTTTTAATAGTTTAACTAAGACGAATGTAGAAGGCTTTCAATTTGAATGGACCTTTAAAGAATATTAAACGTTTTTCCTTAATTATTTTAAAGGCAAACTGAAACCTAGTAAATGCTAGAATAAAACAGAAACATCTTAAAAATCAGATAGGAAATACATATTTCACAAACGTTTTAAAAGTATGCATATCATAGGTATCATATTTATGGTGCTCATAGTGCAATTCATAATTAAACTAGAATTCTACTACGATTGTGTAAATTTTATGTAAATCGGTCCAGTCAGAAATTACAGTTATATTTTAAAAATACTTTAATTCTGTTCTACTGTGAAATTTATTTTTAATATGTAGAACAAACAATTTCGTTGCTTTCATTACCGCCACAAAATTGTTTAATATTTATAAAGCCTTTAAATGGAATATATGAAAAAAAATTCGATTACCGCAAAATCAAAATTTCCAATAGGTGCAGTTTTTTCTTTAGGAGGTATCACATACGTTTTTAATACTGTTAACTTTCTCTCCACTTTTCGAATCACTCAAATATAAGCAAATTAACAAAATTGTTAATGAACAGTGCTGTAGTGAAAATACTGGTGTTTTTAAATTCCCATATAAATCTACCTTGAACCCATTACCTTAATCTAATATGGTGGTAACATACTCACGGTATAATTAGAAGTCTAAACGGGTGTAATAAATTCCCGATTTTATTAAAAAAAAAAAAAAATGGCGATATTTAAAATTTTTTAAATATCGAATATTTTTAAATAAAGTATAGAAAGCATTGATGATCCCTAATTTAAAATCTAACTCCAGGGACTACAGGCCAATATCTTTGTCGTCCTCATTTGGAAAATCAGTGTCATTATCATTTCTTTATGGTTTTTCAAACTAAGGACTGCGTATGAAAAAATTAGTGCACACAATTCAGTTTATATAAAATTCAAAAAATGGATAAATATTTTTTATTTTATTTTATAATATACATATATATATATATATATATATATATATATATATATATATATATATATATATATATATATATATATATATATATATATATATTTAAGACATATTAAAATTTTAAATTTCAAAGAAAAAATTAATTTTTTTATTAGTTTTTAATAAAATATTTAATATTTTCTGGATTAAATTCAATAATAGCTTTATTATGTTTTAGTTATTTTTTTATGCGCCCACTTCTTTTTAAACTCTATTTTATTTTTTACTCAACTTCAAGCGTTTTTTAAATATTTTCTTACTACCACTTAATACATTTCAAATAGACTGAACTGGATTGGAGTGCTTTGGTACATAGCAATACAATTTGTTTCATACCACTGAGTTATAATGAAAAAAAAATAGACTTCGTTGTGCTTTCCAATGATTAGAAGAAATATTTTCCGAAATCACTCATTTGCCCAAATTAGAGCATCATAAAGTATCATTTTTTATAAATGAAGTTCTTTTATCCCCGCGCGTGCAAATTTCTTGCCGGACCAAAACTTTGTTCGATAATTTTGATGTTTTTACATGATATTTATCTTCAGGTTTCTTTTCTTTAGCAAATAATTTCTGAGAATAATAGAAAATGTACACAGTGCTAAATTCCTTTATGTATGCTAAAGATTATTAGCCTTAAAATGTGTACTAATTTTTTTGTGCGCAATCCTTATGTCATAATTTTTTAAACTATCTGGCTAAATCCGAGATCTTTGACTCAAAGACATTCATACAGCATTATCAATATGATATTGGGCTTAGTTTTTAATAGGTCTACGTGTATAATAGTTGTAAGACTTTTGAATGATCGCGAATTCAGTGTGAAAATAAGTAAGGAATTATTTGGCATTTGTCTTATCTTTGATTTACCTTAGTCATCGAAATGGGATCTGTTACTTTATGGAGAAAATAATAAGGGAGAAAATAATCTTGTCAACATTTCTGGAATTTCTTTCTACGATTTGCCCCTAGAATGTGCCATGATGGAACGCAATAGACTACGGATGGATTGACGCATTTATAATTGATTCAGGCTTCGATTTCTTGAGCATAAATCCTCTTTGGAGATTGATAATGATAAGGAAATGCCTCCATAAGGCTTTTAATGTTATCCGCTAGCTCTTACTAATTTTGACTAATAGATTTTATTTTATCCCAAAAGGGCTATTATTTTGTAATTCTGTGATCACATACATTGTTTATTTGATTATTGATTTTTCATTTGTTTTAAGAACTAGAACCAATTTTAAGTTTTTTTATATAAAATATTAATTTTTGCCCTTAAACATAAGTAATCACAAAATTTCATTATTTTCTTGATTTGACGCTTAATTGTGAAATATTTTAGGTTTTTTGTAAAAAAACATTTTTTCATTATCTGATTTAAGAAACTGATTTAAGAAACTATCACAAATTATAAGGTTTTCATATTAAATATCTATGTTTGCCATGAAATATAAGTGACATTTTTGGAATTTCATTGACTTGAAACCTATTTAAACAATTAGAGCCAATTTAAAGCTATGAGATATTTTCTTTAATTTACGCTTATTTATGAAATAATTTTCGTGGTTAGATTCTTATTTAATAAACTAATTTAGAGAGAGGTTACCACGTATTTCAGTTGTAACTAAACTCATTTCTATGGATCTTAATTTGTTTTACCATGCCAATTAGCCATTTATTTTTAGTTATTTTCCATTAACTTTCCCTCTTTGAAAAACTGAAAATAAAAATCCTTTTTACTCAATCGCTTAAATTATAACATTTCATTTAATGAAAACTTTTAAAAATTTATGCTGTTTTACTAAATTTGGCTGCCAGTTGTCAAAATAACTTTACCTATAATATTGTTTTTTTTTCTGCTTTTTTCCACAGTATACCCAAATTGGAATGTGAATGTGTATTATGAAGATAATAAATTTTTATTACTGTTTCACAAAGATATCAATTTCGTTATTGTTTTCTAACCAATACCGAAAAAGTACCTCCCAACAAATGTTAAGCCATTATAGTTTAAAAAATTCATAGTAGGAGCAAAAAAAAATGAAAGAAAATATAGTAAAATGTCCATCATATTAACATGTTAAATTGTGAAAACAATGTTTGGTGTACATGAAAGCAACCTACTAGTTGCAAGTTGCAACAGTAAAAGAAAATCTCTACTATTTATATTCAAAAAATTATCTTAATGTGATGTGTATGGTGGACCTACATTAGCAAATGTGACCAAAAATCAAAAAAGAAAAAAATAAGTGATTTTTAGTAAAAAAAAAGTACAATGACCACTTGAATATAGTCTGTGCGCATTTTTTTAATTTTGAATATTGCTTAAGTTAAGTTCAGATTACGAAAATATTTCACACGAAATATTACATCGTATTCTCTCACAGTTTTTGTGACTAAATATAGAGCAGATCTTTTGTTCACATTATGTTTACTTATTTAACGTTTTTTGTTTGATGAAATCGTAAAATATGAGAAGGGAAAAATATTTTAAGCCTGTTCAAATTAGATGCAAATTATTTACTCCAAATTTTTTGTTTAAATAAAATGTATTTTTTAGTTTTAATCAATTTAGAATAATTTTCTGTGAAAATATCAGAATAAGTGGATATCAAGGTAATGTTTGCAGCATTTTTATTTAAAGTAAAGCGAAAAATGCTATTTATTTTAAATACAAATATTTATAAAATTTATAACGTTAAATATTTATATAATAAAGGAAATACAAACTATTATCAATCAATTAATTGCAAAATAAGATACGTATATTAATAAAAATTACTTTAAAAAATATTTATTTAAATTTTTTATATAAGTAATTTACGCTTATACATAAGAACAATCCTTTTTCCTTTTCTCGTCATTTACAAAAAAGTCCTGTCTTCACAAAACGACGCTATTTTTTTTTGCACGACACCTTCAGCTGTATAAAAAATAACAAGTATTATTATGCCTAAAGATTAACACATAATAATAATAAAAATAATAATAATAATAATAATAATAATAATAATAATAATAATAATTATAATAATAATTATTATAATTATAATTATAATTATAATTATAATTATAATTATAATTATAATTATAATTATAATAATAATAATAATAATAATAATAGTATACTGAAAGTTTTATTTAAAAACTATATTTTAATAGAAAAATATAAATTGTCAATTTAAAGTTTTTGTAAATAAAAACAACAATTTTTTTAACTCAAGCCATCCATCGCATCAGCTGTTGTTTGCCGATGTTTGATCTTACGTTTATTTTGTAAGATCATACAAATTTTGTTTTTCACAATAGTGGCAAATATTTTACAACTTGTGTTCATACAATGTTCACACTAGCCACTTTTTTAGTTGAGGGCAAATAATTTTGTTTATCTAAAGTCAGCTGTTATTTTGTTTGAATCATTTTCACATTAGGAAAAGCAAATATTTGCAAAAATCGTCAAATATTAGCTTAGTGTGAACTTAGCTTTGCAAACATGTGTACAAAATAAAAATTGATATTTTTTTATTTGTATGCCCTACACTATATCAAAGTGGACTTCAGTATGAATTTTATATTCATTTAAGTAAAAACATGTGATTGCTATTGAAGTTTTTGGCATAAATAATGATATGATAAAATCTCAGCCTCGATCCGACAGGATTACACATCAAATAAGCAGATTAAGCGGCAGCTGATAATAGAATTATTACTTTGACAATTTCTTTAAAATCTTTGTAGTATTCCCAATCTTTCGTTCTTACCTTATATTTCTCAAAATTCCTTCTATACCTTCAATATTTGACTTTGAATTGTACTCGTATTGAAGACAATGTCATTGCCAGTGCCAATATTGGCAAATAGCAATACAATATTGACAACGTTGTCGATTTTTTTCTGTTTCTCCTGTTGTTGTCATTTTATTGTTAAGTGCTTGTTTTTTTAGATTTTTTCCTTTTTCAGTTTTTTAGTTGGTAGGACGAAATTGTTGTTCTGTTTTACTTCATTCATTGCATTTTATTTAAGTTTTTTTTTTACTTTTTGGTCATGTGGCGCTTTGATTGTCATGCAACATTACTGAGGAATTGTTTTGTATAAAAATGCCAAAATAATAAAAGTAGTAAAAGTTGTTATCATTTTAATGTTATTGACATTGTCAAATGACAAGTCGATATTGGCCTTTTCGTAAGACTTTCATTGTTTCTTTTTTGGTGGCATTTAAAGTAGAATTCTTAGGAGTTTAAGTATTGGTAATGGCAAAGGTTGAATTACATTATAACAGTAAGTAATGTAAGTAGCTAAAAAATAAAGAAAAATACTAAATTAGTTCGAAAAACTTGTTAAAGAAAAAAAGAAAATTATGTGCAAATGTTACATATATATATTTAACAAGTTTCGGAACTCACTGAAATAAATATAAATTAATTTTGCAAATAATTACTAGAGAGTATAGTAAATATTTGCTAATAACTTATCCGATAGCAAATATTAAGGTATTAATTAAAATCTCTTTAATTTACATTTTAAAAAGTTTTTAAACTTTTGTTTTTGTTAAAGACTGTTATATTCAAGCTTTAAATTTAAATGGAAAAAATACTCCATATTAATAAATTCTTTAATATAAACAGAAAGACGTTGTCTGGAAAATGGTTGCCTCTATGGTAATTACGAAAAACATCACGAAATTTTGTTTACATTATTTAATATATATAAATGCAAACGACTCCAGTAGTTAATAATTTGTAATTTTGATGGAATGTAGATTAATCTAAAGCTAAAATTAATCCTCTTAATCAATTTAAAATTTTCCTTAGAGCATTTTGACTATGTCGGTTGAAATAATCAAAATTAACTCGGAAAATACTTTTCAGTATCATTAATGCAGCTCTTGCAAAATTATTATAACAACATATTTGTATAAATAAAAAATTTTTACAGTTACAATAGCCGATTATTCATGGTAAGAATATGTATGCTCTTCGGTTACAATAAAAAAAAAGCAAAATATAAAGCCAAATCGGTACTCTCAAGCTTTAAATAGTTGTGAACTTAGGTTTTGGTTATGAACTTCGATAATTTAAAAAAATTATATATATATATATATATATATATATATATTTATTTATATACACTGCCTGCCACTCGAATAAGGAATCACTTTTTTTAAAATTTAATTAAGTATATATAAGGGTCCTTATATTTAATCTGTTTTCTACATTTTTCTACCATTTCCTTATATTTTTCCAGATAAGCTAGCTGAAGTATCTAAAAGTTGTTGGAAACATGAAGATTCATTTTATTTAAATTTTTTTTTTTTTTTTATTTGCTGCGGTATCTTGGAAATTCTTTTTAAAAGTAGTATGAGATCCTTATGATATATATATATATATATATACATTAATATTACTTATTATGTTTCAAATGAACTAAAATCTGGACAGCTCATTGGATTGGTCTTCTTTTCTACATAGCAGCATCGTTTACTTGATAACGCTCGGTTACTTTTCTTCTAGTTACAAGAAGTGAGTTCAGGACAGAAAATAAGAATTCATTGTATTTTCTGATTATAGAAGGGTATTTATTTTAGTATATTTATCAATTAACAGTGACATTTGGTATGCTTTTTTTTCCCGCACGAAGAAATGACTTGCCTGATCAGTCTTGATTTCTTTTAACACAATAATTATCTGCTGCACTTCACATAAATATGTGATATGCAAATCAAGTCCAGGATATTTTAAAAGTTCTCCATTACATACTTTTTACTGAACATAAGAAATCATTCATATTTTTGAAAAAAATATTCTGAAGGAACTCTTTTCTATTTTGTGGGTCTCTAGAACAACTTTTTTACTTTTCTGATAACAGATACAGAGCAAATTAATGAATTAGTCACATTCCATTCAGAAATGTTGAAATTTTCTGTAAAAAATCATATTTTTTCCTGTGCTTCAAATTAACCAAACTGTTAGTTATTTAACCATTTCAGACAATTTTAGGGATTTTGGCATCGATTTATTACAGTATATTTTCTGTTCTTACATAATTTACTATTATATCCCAGTAAAAATAAATAGAAATTGCTTTTTAAAATTTGTTTTACTATCAAGTAATTCAGCAATGACTACAAAAACTTAAGAAATAATCCTGTATAGCGTTCATCAGTGTTACAGAAAATTTTTTAAGGAACCATAAATAAACAATATTTCTTTGATAACAGTTCTTTTTTTTTTTTTTTTTTTTTTTTTGTACTCTCACTTTTGGACCCCGAAATTATTATAATACTGAACAA
Source organism: Protocalliphora azurea (assembly GCA_932274085.1). Classification (NCBI taxonomy): domain Eukaryota; kingdom Metazoa; phylum Arthropoda; class Insecta; order Diptera; family Calliphoridae; genus Protocalliphora; species Protocalliphora azurea. The sequence goes on from OW026520.1 coordinate 112,274,227, forward strand.
TTACTCCAAAACATGGGTGACGTGATGGAAATATTTTGTTTAATATTCTACACTTTATCTGAGCATATTCTACAATAATGCATTAGCGAGGATTTCAAGTTCTAATACTATTGGCTTCAAATATTGAGAATTATATGCAGTGAAACAAATTAGGATTTTCTAAATAAATATTATTGTTTCAATATTTCTTAATTCGGAAATTCTTTTTTTTAAATAAATATAATTTTATGTTGTTATATTTTACTCAGAGTTACTTACAATTCATATATTCGATTGATTATAATCAATGGACGCTTTTTTGTAGAATTTTAGACTATTGAAAATGATTAAAATGCACATTTTTTCTAGTTCTTAATTCCCGAGTTTCCCGACAAAAAATCGCAGGAAAAATTGACAAAATTCCCAGGGTTTCTATCGTTAAATCGAAAAATTATTGAAAATCTCTGATAATTCATATTTCATGACAATAATAAATATTTTATTTGAAAGACTTACAATTGGCTTCAGATTTTTAGAAAGCGTCAAATCGAAAAAAATTTGTAATCACTCATGTTTCATGGCAAAACTTGAAAACTTTAAATTGGTTATAGTTCCTCGAAAAAGCGTAAAATCAAGAAAGTAATGAAAATCTGTTATCACTCAAATTTATAGCAAAAATTGATATTTTATATTAAAAATATAAATTGGCTCTAGCCTCTCAAAAAAACATCAAATAATGAAATCTGTTATCACTCATATTTTATCGCATCAGATCTTTAAACTTTAAATAAGCGCTAAATCAAGGAAATCATAAAACTCTGATCATTCATAGTTCAAGTCAAAAATCATTATTTTATATAGAGAATATAAATTGGCTCTAGTTTCATAAATGAAAGTAAAATTAAAAAATAAGTAAAATTAAAATAAGAGTAGTAAGAAACATATATATTATAAAAATGAAGTTTAAGTTTGTTTATTTGTTTGTTTGTGTATAAATAACGTCGAAATGGCTGAACCAATTTTCGCGAAATTTGATACGCAGATAGTACCAGTGCCGAAGGTTATTATAGGCTATGTTACATCTCGATTGGATGTCACGCCCACATTTTGTACCTACTTAGAAAAATTTATTTTTCAATTTAACACGCACATAGTGCTTGCAATGGAGAATTTTATAGGCTATATTGGATCTTGATCCGATACCATGCTCAAATTTTCCGCTCACTTTTTTAAAACTCTCAAACGGCTGAACCGATTTGCTTCAAATTTCCACAGCATCATACTGTGTGCACCTAAATTAAAATATGATATTTTACTTTTCGATCGGAGCAGGTTACAAAGCGAATATTCATTATAGTATATCTAAGAAACTATTATGGTGGGAGCCTTCAAACTTCGTGTGAGCTTATCATATCGCTTTGACGAAAATGAAATTAGGATGGTTATATCCAGGCCCCTCCCCCTGGCCCCATATAAAGAAAATATTAATTTTCACATATCTAAAGGAGCTTTTAAGTGAAAAGTCTTAAAAAGTTGTAGAAAAAATTTTCTTATCAAATTTGCATAGGTCGAGAGGGAGTAGTAGCAACCATATAAAATAAATATCAGTTATCGCATCAGTACTTAATATAAAACAACTGATTTCAAATATGACAGTGTAGCACTAACTGAAATTTAGAGCAATACGAATTATCATAAATCACTGTATGAAAACTTGTTTCTGTGCTCTATACATGGTATCGGAGATGTCAATGGAAATTTTTTAATTGTACAAACCAGCTGTTAAAATTGTACTTTTTTTTGCCACAATTATATCAAAATAGAAAACTGTTATAAAAATTATCACTTGAAGTTTCAAGTTATTTTCATCGACATAAATAAAAATAGTAGCTGTATTTTGCTTCTAACGTTCATAGGCAATTTCATACAAAATTTAATGACTAGAAATGAAAAAATATAAAAATAAAATTAAAATCAGTTAAAAAATTTGTTAGTTTTTAATTTTATAAATAGCAACGTGTAAATTTAGTAGTGAAATTTACAAATAAATAAAAGGTTTCCCAAAATCGGGTTAATGTCGTTTTTTTTACTATCAGTTAACGTTAACATTCAGCGGGAGCAAGAAAACAAAGCTAGTATTATTTAACCTATGATCTTTTCTTGAACTATAATGGCATTTATATAAATTTTGATAGCAATTTATAATTCCTGCCTATAAATGCTTTTTATTTCTTCTTTAATCCTATAGTAAGTATCCTTCTTAATCTTTTCATAGTTTTTGTTAAACAATTATGTATCCGAATATTAAAGGGTCTCTGAGACCCTGATAAGAGAATTTTATTTTAAAATAAAGAGCTGAGACTGGATGTCAAGTGTAATTATAGTGCTTGTGTTAAGTAATTTGAGATTTTTTACAACATTTTTGTAATTAAAGTTGAAATTTGGTTTCAAAACTAAGATGATTTTCTTTATAATAAATTGAAATTAGAAACAAATTTAAATTGCATTAAATTGGTCATTAGTATACCATTGTACTTTTCAGTCTCGAATTGTACCAAAAAGAAGCACAATTGTACCAACTTTGACATCCCTGCATGGTATTAAAGTTAAGCGTTACAACGTATCTTCTCACAGAGGTTTAATCAAATGTATACTGTCAGGTGTCCTGGCCATCAAATTGTGTCTTTATTTACTAGTAACATATATTCTTATGTTAAAATTCTACCTAAAGATAATGTTTTTTCTTCATCATTCCTAGAAATAAAAATTATATCTACAGTTTTTCTGGCAACATCGTAATGTGCTCAAGTTATTTTCATCGAAATTAACAAAACCCAAAACCAAAAAAAAGCATACGAAAAAACTGAAAACTTCAAAAAACGGACGCCAACAATTATTTTAAAACAAAGTGCTTGTTTTTGCTCTCAGTCTCTCTCCATTCATTCAGTTAGCCAGTACACAAAATATCTGTTCGAAGCGAGTGTTAAACAATTTATGTAACACCAAATGACATATTTTAAAGCTTTTGCTAAAAGTTGCCTTAAAGCGACAAATACTGCACCGTTTTTTTATGTTTTTCTTTTATATATTTTTGTAATTTTCCATTAGTGTGTCCTGTTCAGAAACAAACAAAATATATGAGTATTTTTTTAGACGAAACGAACATTTTTTTGTTTGTTTTCTTAACCAAATGTGGAGGTGCATAATGTTTATTACAACCACATGCAACAACTTGCCTCAGAGAAAAAACTCTTCTATCTCTGGTCAAAAAAATAACAAAGAAAATGAAAGCGACTTTAAGGAACCTTATTATAGATTATAGTTTTCATATTTGATTAAATTGAAGAGGAAGATCCACAAGGTAATGAATTAATATGTCATATTTAAAAATTCTTAAGGTATTATAATATCTAAAGTTTTATAAAAAATTGTATTTCAATTACTTGACAAATTCGTGAAAAAATCAGAAATAGTCAATGATGGACATATCCTTCCTAGAACTAATAAACCAAGTATACTCCTCATAGAGTGTTCTCGATGAAAACAAGCAAACATAAAATAATTTGCCTTATTTTATATAGATGCTGTTTGTTGCTGTTGTTATTATTTCGGTTGGTTATTGTGCCACTCTTGTCGATGTTGCTGCTGAAAGCCAAAAAGGTGACCTAATGTTTATGTGACATGTTTCTACGAGTTGGAGTTTGTTTTCTTTATTTTTTGTTTGTTTTGTTGCCTTTATTACTTTTTTTATGTTGTTCCTTGCTTAAGACTTTGGTGTTCCATCTTTTGTTTTTATTTTGTGTCTTTTTGCACAAATGTAAGCTGTTAAATAAGATATCATGTTAAATTACGAGCTAGGTTTTTTCCCCTCTCGAAAATGTGGCACCACAATTTTATTACATGTTAAGTGTATGTTTAAGTTATGTTTTTCTTCAATCTTTTAAATTTGATGTACAAAAAAAAAAAAAATATATATTGTCTTGAATTTACAAACTTTTTGTATATTTGTATATGCATACAACATATAGAGTAATTCTTTTGGTTGAGGGAGATTTCATTAATTATTTAAACAAATTTTATATTTCTACACCCAACAAAAAACTAACGGAAAAAGAACTGAAAAAGTCATGATTTCTACATTGTGGTATCATTGTAAGAAAGTACTTATTGCTAAAGAGAGCTTCAGAAGTTATTTTTTAACCCATGGTTGTCATTGATAGGGTTTTCTTCATTGCTTTTGAAGTACTACTCTTAAAACTATATTTACAAAATTTTTTAATAAAAATATGGTTTTAGTTATGTTAATAGATAATGAAAATACTTTTCAATTTGTGGAACTTTTATTTTCTTTTAAATTATTTACATTTTTCCTGCAAAAAAAATATTTTCACTTTTTTGGAAGTAAGTTTTGCTAACTTCCAAAAAAGTGCAAAATATGAACTGTTTTTTTTTTTCGAAACACTTGATCATTTTCTTGCTGGGTAGCTGATGCTCTAATGATTTAAAAAAGTGGTAAATTTTTATCAGATAATATGACAACTGTTGGCGATTGTTTTTTGTAATCATCGACAATTAACTAAAAAAATTTCCTAAATTTATTACACACAATGCTACTCCGATAAAGTAATTGTCTGGACAACAAAAAATCGAAATATATTGTAATTTTATAAAATTTTCAGATTATAGTCCTCATAGTAATTTTTTAAAACAAACAAAAATATAAATGTTTGAACTTTAATTTATGTAAGATTAATTAAAAATGAGTAATAACTACTTATAGTTTAACTATAAGTATGTAGTTTGGTAAGTTCTTACATTTTTTGTAGAATTTTAACTCTAGAGTACAAAGCATATTTCAAATCCCCCAGTAAAAACTTCGCCTAAATAACGTGTCTTGTAAGCGAAAACAATATGAAAAACAGCTCTTTTTGGTTCTATAACTAATGAACTTTGTTTGAAATTTTGGGTACCAAAACAGTGGTTTTGGATGATGATTTTTATTTTTATTTTTTTGTTACGCGCAAGTAAAACATTTGACACGGTTGAGATTTGAACACACTCCTCACTATACTGCTTATGTTTGTTAGTCTGCGTTAAAAAGTGATTTTCATATAGGGATATAAATAAACATTATTTATTAAAAAAATATTTGTCACAGTTGTGAGTTGAACCCCTTTGGGTTTTAACACTGATGCTCTAGACAACTGAGCTACGTAAAAATCAAATTCCTTTCATATTTAATAAAAACTACTTATTTAAGTACTAATAATTAAAGCGGGGAGTGACGATTAAGGCTACAAAATAATGCATACAGAAAGCTGTTGCTTTTAAAATGAAAAGTTAAGTTTTTGCCGGAACGTTATTAATTTAATTTTGAAATGTATTCCAGAATATATACATATCAAGATTGGATGAATATGTACACAGAAAAAAAAAATTCATATATTTGAAATTTTTTTCATAAATATTATGAGTCAAGCATGACTTTTTTCCCCAAACTTTTTCATAAAAAATAAAATTTTGTTTATAGATATTATTAAATTGTTCATAATGAAAATTTTTGTAATTTTGCTAAAATTTTGTTAAATCTTTGGTTTAGATTTGATTGCAAATGGTAAATGAAAATAGTTATACATGAAAATAATAACAAAAAATGCCTTAAAATGGCAAAATTTCAATGAAAATCTGTAAAAAAATAATGTTTAGAAATTTGCATAAATTTGCTGCCATTTTGTAGCACATGCATCATTTTAATAAAAAACGCTTCTGTTATGTTCTTCTGTTCCCAACATGTGGCTAAAAATCGTTAAAAATTTTCTAAAAAAAATCAAACATGCATTTACAAATTGAAAATATAAATGAAAATTTAAACAATTTATTTAAGTCTTCTTGACTCTTGATTAATTTCAAAAAATGTAAAAAAGTATTAATAGTTAATATATAAGATATTATATAAATTTTTTAAGCTTTTTCTTAAGGAAAAAATAATTTGGATATTTTATCATATATTTTTAAAATCATGATACTGTATAGTGCAATATTACTCGAATCTTTAAATATCAAAATATAAAAGTTATTTAATCCTAATTCATAATAAAAGCATTTTTTTATGTTATAATTAATTCAGTTTTTTGTGCATTTTCATGAGATCACCTCAAAAGGAATTAAAATTTATCACAACTTAAAATATGAAATAAAACGCAAACAAAACTTGAAATAGCAGGTTCAAGGCAGTTTAAAAAGCAAAGCAAAAAAAACATTATAAATCATAAAATTTGACGTTTTTGGTAGTGCACATACTTTTTCTGTTTTTCTATTTCATGTGTACGAGTATTTGCTTTATTACTAATTTCATCTTTTGTCATAACATTTTTCAACCTTTCGTTGATCCAGGATTCTACAACAACTTTCTATATATATTCTATATGGTTTAATAGTTTTTTCTTAAAACTGAATATATCTGTGGCTAAAAGGAAAAACTACATAACTTAAGTTATGTCGTTTTCCATTTTCCAAAACTTGCTGAAGTAAAATTTTGTGTGAGAACGTAAATGCAAGTTTAAAAAAAAAAAATTTTAAATTTCAGAAAGAAAAATTGCTGTGCGTGAACTTAGACATAGCCAAGATATATTTTAAAATTTAATTTTATATAACTTGAGATATTATTTAAACAAAATATTAATTTTATAAAGAGAAAAACAACACCATTACTTTTTTGCTGTATTTTTCGATAGTTACTCGTAATACACATAATACTTTTCGTACGAACTGCGGATATATTTACATAATAGATAATTAAAAATTGTATAACGACGACCTTTAATTTCAATTTAAAACCTTAAAACGTATTTATTCCTCCTTTTGTGGATTTATAAAACTCGTTCATCTTAAGCATAATAGTAAGTATTATTATTTATAATTTCTTCATCATTTCAAGATGGTAACAAACACACCACTTTATTAACATCGTTTTTTATGAAAGTAGTGTATTAAATCCCGGTCATATCAAGACGTATAAGTATGATATTCTCGTCCTTTTTTTTTTTTTTTGAGCAATTCTTTAGGGATTTTCTATTCGTTTGTAGGTAATGGTCTTGCAAGTCTACTAAACTAATAAGCAGTGAAACAAAAAACGAAGAAAAAAACTACCAAGAAACAAGTGAGAATATCTATATCCCACTATCTTCAAGTTTTTAAATTTTTACCTTGGGTGGTAAAACGGGTGGACCACGCCTATTTTTCAGAGTTTACATTGGTCTTTGAACTATTTGAACAACATTTTCGTTGTAGTTTCATCTTATTTGGGATGTGGGCGATAAAGTGGGTGGATCACACCTATTTTTGGTTTTCGAGTTTATATTAATCCTCGAACTATCTATTCAAAATTTAGTTGTCGTATATGCCTTTGTTTAAGAGATATCAGTAGAAAAGTATGAACTGAAGTTGCAACGGACACCCTGTGTTTGTAGTATTTGTCCCATAACTTTATTGTTTATTAACCGATTTAATAGCAAATGAACCTTATATAAGGTAAATATTTACCTTATATATATAATATTCTTTTGTCAAGAACGTTGTCAATATGTCGAAAAAATTAAAAATCCTTATGGATTTTCAATACTAGATACTCTATTCGATCTGAGATTTCTATTTTTTATTTCACTTATTTTTAAACAGAGTACATACGACCTATAATTTGCTGCCCTTAATCTTCGTACTGTCTTCTGTGTATTGAAATTAGTTCTCCATCTAGAAAAGTAACTCTTCAATCTGTCCATGTATATATTTATACGGCTGTTGTTTGTCAGTGCTTTAATACAGAAGGTTCTAGAATATCCGCTATAAAAATATTATTCAGCACATGTCTAAGTAAAGAGAGCCGTGGCACTCCAGCAAAAATGGACTTCTCATCTGAGACTGTATCTCCAATTCTCATTCAAAATTTTGGCCACCAAGAAAACTATTTGGGTTAGGCTTGGTTAAAATCCTATCCTCATCATCTTGTTTATAATCCCTTCATAACAAACCGATTCGAAAGTATTGGTGACGTGAAGGCTTATTGAATATTTGGTGTTCTAGCCCTTAGCCCTTCAGAGCATGAAAATTGGAAAGCCCACTAAGGAAACCGAATTAAAATTATCGCAAAACACCCTTATCCTCGATTATACTATTAATCCCTATCATGACAAAGGATTCAAATAAAAAATACCTATCTATTGCGGGATTGCAAAGCTCAAGATAGACTTTCATACTCATAAGAGGAATATCTTAAAACTTTACACAAAATTTTAGTATTCATATCATATTTTGAAACTATTTAGTTGTACTGCACAAAACTTAAGAAACAAAATTTTTACTGTTTAGAGTGCTGTATTCGAATATTCGCTCCTTTTTTCAAAATTGGTTCTAGTTTTTGAGATATCGACCGAAAAAGTTCTATATATATTTAAAAATAATGATTTTTTTCTTTCAATAAAAAATGATAAATCGAAATTGAAGAGAAGCCAAACTGAGACGATTGTATTGCTTTGAAACTGTTTCATGATTAAGAGTTCAACAGAAGGATCTTAACATGCCCTCATTCCAAAATCCATGATATTTTTCGATTTTCGCCAAATTTTCTCTCTCCTTTCGCCAAATTTTTCTCTTTCTTTTTCTCGTTACTAGTACCGTCAAAGTTTTAAGTGAAAAATTAAAATGCGAATAAAGAAAACTAAGAAGGTTTTAAGATATTCGAGTTCCAATCTTTTGGTAATTTGGAAATAATTCTCTACAATTATGATCAAATCAGAAGATTTGCGACTGCACAGATTTTTGCGGAAAAAATTTTCAAATTATTATATATTATATTGTATTTTTAAATTAAATTGTATTAAATTATTATTATATTATTAAATTTTATTTTTAAAGATTCCGTAGATCATTAGTTTTCGAATATCAGATATGAAAAATATTTCTCCTTTGCTTTTTGTCCTTACGTAAAGCATTTTGAAGAAGATAAGGCAAAGTTTTGTGAGAAAATTTACAATATTCTCTAGTTTGAAAGTACTTTTTGGTTTTGTTTTCGGACACAAATGACATCGAATGGTGTGTTTAACAAATGAAATAACGGAATTATAAGTTACCTTCCTTTCGACCATCTGGAATAGTGCTTAATTTTTGGTTCTGTTTACATTGACGTTAGTTAGAGTATCAAACATTTTTTACTCCTGCAACCACAATACGATCAACTCTACTAACTGTTTTAGTTAATTCAAATCACGAATCAGATCAATTAGTTTAGCTAGTGAAATGAACAAAGGTAATGAAAATACTTACCTCTGCGCATTTGGCATCAGTTTATTCATTTTCCAGAGTATATAACATTCGTAAATATAAATATAAATCATATTTGTTATTATTTTTCTATATTCCTACACAATCTGGAATAAAATCCAACATATAGGATAGGTAGTTCAGCACCAAATTCGTTATTGTTTCGGTACGAGAGAACTCGAAAACTAGAAGCAATCTTTAGAAACGAATATCATATCTGCTCAGGTTAGCCCGAATTTGCAAATTTGTGATATTTTGAACACTGAATTTCAAAACCAAATTGATGACTATATTTTTCCTTGCTACGATGGTTATCGTACAAAGAAGCGTTCCAGTACTTTATCTATTCAAATGCGATCTTATATAAAAATGATAAACTAAACATGGCTAATTCAAAAAGGTCTGAAACTATGTATATTTTTGCTTCCGAAGCACTTCATAGAAATGCATTAGAGGCAACTTTACCACCTGGCTACTTTTTTGAATCCTTTTTTTATTATGGAACTAAATGGCGACTTTCTAAGACTATGTGCGACCTACTATATATTAATTCTAACGAAGAAATTAATTATTTTGAGATTGTTTCATAGTATATGTAAAGAATATAAAAAAAAGATCCCGAAGAATTTATAAATGTACTGAAACTGTTAAAAACTGAAGCAAATGATAAAGTTTATGAACAACCATTTAAAGCATCAAATGCCGAATCTTTTTGACCGGATTGGGAAAATTAAAAGATAGATTTGATGAATACTTATATCCTAATTTATATTTTTACTTTGGTTCATAGCACTGTCTCGGCGGAAAGTTTTTTCTAAATTATCACTAATATAACATAAATTGCCAAAAGACTTAAATTTGTTAGACTGCGATTTGTATGACTGAAGACCGAATGAAGACCGAATGAAGACCTCGTAGTTCTTTAGGCATTGAAGTAGTTGGCCCCTTTATTTCAATAAATCCCCTTTTTCTATAAAAATCTCAAGATTAAGTAACTTGCTGCTAAAATTGTATGGAATTAGATGGTGCAGTATATAAAAAATAGTTTTGTGAAGCACATATATATATATATATATATATATATACATATATATTAACTTACAGCAAAAATATTTACATTCTCAATTTTATTTACATTCTCTCTCCCTTCTAATTTCTCAAAGTAGAGTCCATAAAACAACTATTTCTGTCGTTTTCCTGTCACATAAACATACAGAATTGATCAATAACAATCAAATACTAATATCATTTATATTATTTCATTTTTGAACAAATTTGACAAACGCCCATTGTTAACGATAAAAATTTCTCTTTTCTTTCTATAACCCTCCATTTTCTCCTAAATACAAATATTTTGTATTTTAAACAATATTCATCTAAAAAGAGACCTACATGTTTGTTGATTTAGAAAAGAAAAAAAAACAACTCTTAAATGTTTATTACTTTAAGATTAATTGCATTTTAAGTTAAAGAAATTATAATCGAATAATGTTTAAAGAAAACTTTAACAGACAGTCAAATAAATAAATTGCATTGCACTTGATTGATTAATAGATGATGTCTTTAACGATTCAATGAATATGTATGAGATGAAAAGACTTTTGTTGGATGGAGTTGAGTTTGTATGCCATGAATCCCTCCTGGAGTGTGACTTATAAATGTATTCAAGCATAAGTTGTATATGAGATGTACAATTGTATATGTATTATTTTGTATCTTACAAATTCTAATTTCATTTTAGGTTCCGTTTAGTTGCATTTAAATTTCGTTAACTGACAACAACAGAAATACAAGTATACAACAACAATTCACAAAAAAAGTAACTGTAGTGTAATCAATTATTTAAAACTTTACAGAAATTTTCATTCAATATACAAACCAACCTTATTTTTGTGTTGTTGTTAAAAAAAAGGAAGGTGTTTCCTAAAGCCTACACTTTAAGCTGGGATGTTTACAAATGGGTTGGAAATTACTTTACTCGCCTAATAAGACCTGTATTTAAGATAAATATATACATACGTGTGTTATTGTTTTTTAACTATATCACTAATAATAAATAATCAAGAAAAAATTAATAGGTATTATATGACTTTAAATTTTTCTATCTATAATTTTTCTTTCTATAACAACTACAGAAATTGATTAACAAATTAAATAGAAAGATCCGAAATGACTTAAACTGGGAGAATCAACAGAGGAAGGCTTAGCCTTCAAAATTGACAACGTTAAATTTGAATTTTCAAAAATTTTCTTTTAAAATAATCTAGTACACAAAAAAAAATGAAGTAAAAAATAAATCTAAAAAATTAAATTGTTAAAAAGATTTCTAAAATAATTTAAAATATTTTTATAATTAAATAATTTACTCAAAATCGAAGTATTCTAACAAATTAAATTCAAATTTTACATAGAAAAATTTAAAATCCATTTTCAAACACGAATGGTACATATTCAATTATTTTATACATTGAAATTCAACCTATTAAAAAAATAGTATATTCAATTATTCAAGTTGTCACTTATTTTTATTTATGTTTGATAAATTTTCTAGTTGATAATTGAATGCCAACAAATTGTTTTAATTAGAAATGTTAGAATATTTGAATTTTGATCACTTGAGTAATTGATACAATTAAAAATGTAATTGGAATAGTTTTTTTTTATTTTTGGTAAATCGTTTAATAGACAATATAAAGAATATTGTAAAATATTGCACTACATACATATATTTTTTTTTTTTTTTTTGTACTACATACGCAGAAAAAAGAATATGGTCTATAAAACGATTTGTCAAAGATAAAAATTATTCCGACTACTTTTGTAATTGTATCAATTATTCAAGTGATCTAAATTCAAATTTTCTAATATTTTTAACTAAAAATAAAACAATTTGTCGGCTTTCAATTATCTTTTTTATTATCCCAATTAATATATTAATCAAATATATATAAAAATAAGTGATAACTTGAATAACTTAATATAAAATGTTTTTAATAGGTTGAATTTCAATTAATAAAATAAATGAATATGTATAATTCGTAACTGAAATTTGATTTTAGATTTTTCTATGTAAAATTTGAAGTTAATTTGTTAAAATACTTCGATTTTAGGTAAACTATTTAATTATAAAATTATTTGAAATCATTTTAAAATTTCGATTAATAATTTATTAAATTTATTAATTCCAATTAATAATTTATTAAAATTTTAAACTTGTTATTCAGTTATCGTATTATAAATAATTAAAAAAATATATATATATTTGTTATCTTTTCAGTATTAAATTTTATACTGAAAAAATATTTTTCAAAAATAAAAACTATGCCAATTACTTTTTCAATTATATCAATTATTCAAGTGACCAAAATTCAAATTTTTTAATATTTTTTACTAAAAATAAAACAATTTATTGACTTTCAATTATTTTTCTTATTATGTCAATTACAAAAATTAATCAAATGTAAACAAAAAAAGTATTAATTTAAATAATAGAGTATACAATTTTTTTAATAGATTGAATTTCAATTAATAAAATAATTGAATACGTATCATTCGTAATTGAAATTGGATTTTAGATTTTTCTATGTAAAATCTTAATTTTATTTGTTGGAATACTTCAATTTTGAATAAATTATTTAATTAAAAAATATTTGAAATCATTTTAAAATTCTGATTAATAATTTAATTGAAATTTTCTCGAAAATATTTTTTTCTGCATACATTACAAAAGTTACTTACTTTATATTTAAACAAAAAAACTTCAAACATTATAATGTAGAGCCCCTACTGTTAAATCGTTCCTTTTTTTAAGAAATGTGTTAAATTTATATTTGAATTTATTCTGTATATTTTATTTTTCATAAAAATGCACCATCATCATTTCTTTTGACTACAGGGAATGTTGTCAAAAAAAATTATCTGCATAGGTTTATAAAAAAGTATCTACACAAGTTTAAAAAACAAAACACTTAAAACTATAGAATATTTTTACATACCATTAAATTCTTTAGAGTCATAAAGTCTATTATTTTGTTACTTCAGGCTTTTTGCCTTAACTTCAAGTGAAATGCTTTCTTCTCTTTGTTGTTTATTGCAATGTGATGTTTGAAATTTTTTGTGGTTTACCGAGACACAAAGCCATCACACTTGAGAAAATTAATTAATACATGCGTTGAAAAAGGTGTTAACGCTCTTAATGTTTTATATCTTGTTATGGTGATAAACAAATATAAATTTTAATAATAGTAATAAAAGCATAATAATAGGTAATAGATGTAAAGTGTTTATTTGTTTGCTATAAGAGAGATTAAAAAACAATTTTTAAATATTAATGTGCTTTCATTATGCAGGATATTTATGTGTTAGTTTTTACATAAAATGATATTAGAAATGTTTTTACCTGAGACCAAAAATTACTAGTTCATTTATATTTTTGCAGTTATTTAGCATCATTTACCATTTCTATATTGATCGCTGAAAGTGAGAAATTTTTAGAAATAATTAAAAACAATGTTCGGCACCTGTAGCTCTTAATATAAGCATCCATTCGACATTTGTATATACACAACACGATCATCAAAAAAGAGCATCAAAATGCAAAATAAATAAACAAAGTTCTATACAAAATAGCGTAAGAAAAATAAAAATATATTGAGTTAAAATAAAATAAATTTTTATGTCTTCTCTTGGTGCCAATCAATGATTAAAAAGTTCTTAGGCATTTTCTTTAATATCCCTTTTTAGACTTATATTAATTTACTATTGAAAATAATTCGGTTAAAGTATTTATTATTAGCTTTTTTTTATTTTTTATTTTTTTGCTTTCAATAATGTTTCTAAGCTATTCATTTAAACTGTAGAAATCAATATTTAACGTTCGAAACATTTTGAAATATGAAATTATTAAATCTATGAAAAAATTGTGGTACATTAATATTTTTTAGAAAAATCGTAAATATTTTGAACAATATATTTACACTTTGAAATTGTTTTTGAAATCGCTTCGAACAAAATACTCGTTTAAAATATTGTGTTCGAAGGACCAAAAACTAATATTTTAATATATTTTCCGTAAATTATAAAATGAATATCATGTTGTTCAAGTAGTTCGAAATTCAGTTTATTGTTCAAATGTTTAAAACAAGTTTTAGGCATTTTCCTTGATTTAGTTTGGAACTTCCTTTGCCACAGATTGACACCGGTGTGTTTGGTTCCAGAGGGCACTACCTATAACACCCTTCGATTTGCCAGGCCGAGATTTACACAATCTTCGCTTATGTTAAAAAGTGTTTAAAAAATCCATGGGTTTAAGAACGTATATAATGTCTAACAGTCAGGCAGCTTAGAAGGCTTTGTCGTCTTCTGAGATAAAGTCAAAGATCATTTGGAGACAAAAGAGCTGACTGCTTGGTAAACAAAGGATCTCGACATGTTTTTCGGTACACCTGTAGGATATCCCAGGACTAAGATCAATTCCTGGGTTGGAAGAGAATTTGTTTAATTATGAGAGACAGTCGATTTCACGTTGGACTTAAAAATGTTTACTCAACTTGTTAAGCTCTTCGAATTATTGAGTGGCTTTCTTTACTTGGTTGGAAAAATCTGCTCTTGAACCCTCAGCGCCAGTAATGATGGACTCAGAATAATAAATCGAATTTCATCGAATATATATATGTATATATATATATATCGAGCTGAACTTAACACATTTATTTTTAGGTAATATTTTTACTAAAATTATTTTATAAAAACTACATTAAATTTTTAAGTAAATATTTGTAATTATAATATATTGAGAAAATGGTACAATTATGGTTGAAAAAGTACATTTTATTTTTGTGGTTGATACAATATAAAATAAGACATTTTCCATTCCTGGATTATACTTAATCATGTAAATAAAAATCTCTTTATAGCTGTTATTAGTACGATTTATTTTTTATAACTTAAAATAAGTGGCAAGTTATGTAGTTTTGATAAGTAGACCAGTTATCTTTGGTCTCAGGTTTTTACCTACAGAAAATGTGTATAAAGAAGAAAAATAAAGCAGTAATTTTAAATTTTAATTAAGTTTTATTAAATTAAAGCAGAATAATAAATCGAATTTCATCGAATATATATATGTATATGTATATATATATATATCGAGCTGAACTTAACACATTTATTTTTAGGTAATATTTTTACTAAAATTATTTTATAAAAACTACATTAAATTTTTAAGTAAATATTTGTAATTATAATATATTGAGAAAATGGTACAATTATGGTTGAAAAAGTACATTTTATTTTTGTGGTTGATACAATATAAAATAAGACATTTTCCATTCCTGGATTATACTTAATCATGTAAATAAAAATCTCTTTATAGCTGTTATTAGTACGATTTATTTTTTATAACTTAAAATAAGTGGCAAGTTATGTAGTTTTGATAAGTAGACCAGTTATCTTTGGTCTCAGGTTTTTACCTACAGAAAATGTGTATAAAGAAGAAAAATAAAGCAGTAATTTTAAATTTTAATTAAGTTTTATTAAATTAGTTGTTACCCTTTTACTTTAGATATATAATTCAAACATAAAAATTTTATCTTAGTTCGGGAAAATATTGGTTTGAGCTTAGAATTTAATGGAGGGAAGCGAATTGATTTTTAATGAAAAGATGTTTACCTTATTTTACTGGGTTATTTCAAAAAGTGCCTCAAAATGAAACCCTGTTGGAAATTTCTTTAGGGCATCTGTGAATATGTTTTCTGCAAAATCGCTTATTTTGTGTTAGAACCAGGTCAACCAAAAATATGCAAAATCATATTTTTTCTTCGTCTTCAAATGAACTAAACTGTTAGTTATTTATCCGTTTTAGACAATTTAAAGAATTTTGGCATTAGTTTATTATAGCATATTTTTGCATATTTTAGGCTTAGAAGCATTTTTGGTCATATTTAAAAAAAATCTTTATTTTACAGCAAATTTTAGCAATTTAAATGGCATATTTTTGCATTTTTTACATTTAAGAGCATAATTTTGCATATAGAGAGCAATAGATATTATTACATTATCTGCCATTAGTGAAAATTTCTTATTACTGTAACATACATACGTTTTTTAAATCCTATTCTCTAACAACACGCTGCTACAGTGAAAAATCAATAGAGAAATGACAGCGTACATAATAGTCCTCTGAGGAAACCATAAATTAGTTTTAAAAATATGCATTACATCTCAAAATTTTGTGTTATGCTCGTGTTTGGTTAGGTTCCTGTATAAATGTTTCCCTAATTCTGTTATCCTTTTGTTTCTTTTTAAACTGTTTTAGGAAGTAGACCAATAAGGCTTTTTGACCATATATATCTTTTTATGTTTTGGTTAAATTTTAATACCAAATTTTGCAGCATTTTAAAAAAATAAAATTTTTCCAAAATTGTTCATGCTTAAATGCATTTTAGTACACGTTTTTGTATAAAAGCCTATACATCGATGAAATAATTTTTAAAGACATTTTTCTTGCAGATATAATATGATTTAGTCTTTTTCAAACTGGACAATAACTATATAATTTATTCGATTTTATATAGAATAACTTACTTTAACATCCCATACATTTTTAATTTGTTCTTCTAAAAGTAAGCATCAAATAAGAAATATACGTAATATTTTATTTTAAAATATATGAATAACTTTTTAATAAAGCTTAGAACATTTATAATAACCTTTTGAATTTTTAAGCGATTTTATATATCATTTAAAATTTTATATACAAATATGTTTAGTCTTAAATCAAAAAATCCAAAAATTTCACATCAAGATGTCGGTAAAGAAAATAATAAATTATTTAAAAATGTTGAATAAATCAGTACTTATATGCCGTGTATATAAGACATGTTAATATATCCTTTTTCGTGTGAAATGAAAGTGTAATTTTGTAGTAGCATGTAATACAAATTTATAGAATTTTTTTCCTGATACAAAAATCAAATTTTTTACCTTGAATAGTAGTTAATTTAAAATTTAGTCAAAAAAGTGATATTTTAAGAGCATATATTTTAATTTTAAGGGCATATTTTTCGATTTTAAGAGCTTTTTTATGTGCATAAACACTTTTTTTAGTGCATATTTTTAATTGCCCTGGTTATGACAGTCGTGAAATAAATTGGGAAAAATTATTTCATTTACCAATTTAAAATTGATATTAGTTTGGATTCCTTTTGAATATATTTTACTTGTTTGTGTTGAAAAATATATAATTCAATAATAATAAAAATAATAATATTAATAATAATAATAATAATAAATAATAATAAAATAATTTTTTCAATAAAAGAATCTAAATATATATAAAAAGGCTATATTTTTAACTAAAAACTAATTTTTAATGAAATATCGATTTCATCTGTAGTGTAAGATTTACTAGCTAAGGCTATGAAAATATATTTTTAGAAATTATTAGTTTCTATACTATAAAGTCATAGAATTCTTTTAATATTTATTTTTTGATTATAATTTTTTTAAGTTGTAATATACTAAATTTATTATTGAATCAAATTATCATTAAAATATTCATTAATTTGTTTTAGTATTTATTAAACCAATTCATATACTATTTCTTTTAAATACAAACGTTGTTGATTTGTTGATGATTTTCTTTTTATATTTCCAAATGAATTTTCGAAGATCGTTGCTGTGAAAGAAAAAATTTAACTATTTTTTTTGTTGGTAAAAGAAAATAAAATATTTTAGCGATTTTTACATTATATATTGTAACACTAAAATAAAGAGGTAAAATCTGCTGTGTTTATCTGCTTCTACTTGTAAGCCGCACTTAACGCATATAAACGCGTGGTAACGCACATGAGATAAAACGAATTTTCGTTAAATAACCGAGTGGTGCATTACGAAATTATTTTCATCGGAGGTTTTCTAGCGCAAAGCTCACAAATCGTTAACTCTTTTCCATCTGACATCCGACTGAAACACATTAAAATTCTCTAAGCCCCAAAATATATTTTAATAGTTAAAGTGAAGTATATAAATTGAATTGAAAGGATTTTATTAAAACAAAATACTAATTAACAGGTAATAAATAACTAAAACATATTCGTAGCATCCGCATTCTAAAGTAAATTATTTAATTATCTATTAGATTTCATTTTGTTTTAATTGTGTGCGCAATTGCTTAAAAATTTCAGCACCAAAAGCGAACATTTTTTAAATTGTTTTCGATTCTTTTGAAGAAAGAAAATTAAGAATTTTATATCTTACCTAAAATCTCAACTTATAAGGAATTCTAAAAGGAATTGGAAAATAAATCGTATATAAAATCAAAGTGGACGGTTATATTTGCCAACACTGTAATTGAAACAATAGTTATTAATTCATTGAGAATAAATATCATCCCAGAAACAAAATAATACATGAAATAGAAAATCCGCTAACTAAAAACATCTGAGAAGCAGAATTGAAGGCAGAATAAAGTCAGCAGCGAGCTAGCAACATTTCTGGCCTAGCTTACCTTTGGCTAGACTCCTCGTGGTTTAGCTGTAGTAACATCATAACAAGCAATAAAACAGAACAAGACGAGCACACAAAAAAATTAAACTAAATAAAACCACATTTAACAGCACGCAATTAGATCATAAAGTGCAAAAAGATATTATTATTAAAACTAAATATATTAAACAGGACACAGAAGGAATCAAAAATCCTCATCCTCAAATCATCAACATAAAAACAAAAAAAAAAAATTTGATTATTCAAGTGGAAAAATTGTAGCTATTTTCTATTTATTTTTATTAGCTAAGATTAAATTTTATAGTGCCAAAAATTTATTAAAACAATGTAAGAGTGTTGTAATCCTAAATTTGAAACAAAAAGGAAATTATCAGTCTAAAAAAAAAAAAATCCTATCACATGTTTAAAACTAAGTTAAAATATATCAATAAAATGAAAGTTTTAAAGTAGATCTTAAATCTATATTGCACCTAAATGTTTTAAATATAAATTGCCCAAAACCATCCCCCAAAGAAAATGCACTATAAGGTTTAATTTTAGCAATTTTACTTCATACATTAACATTCTTTTAACTTCATTTAGATAAGTTAATTTTAAGTTATTTGGAAACCACCCTAATATCAGATCACTGTAGTAGTAAAAAGTAAGAGTAATTAATTTGATCAGCACCAACATTTTAACCAGCATTTGGAGAGGCCTTTTCAACCGCTGCTGTTATCAACATGTATCTTGGTGAGTCTCTTTAAATATTTTTATTATACATTTTTTTATTATACAACTTTTTATTATACATATTTTTTTTAATATTCGATCTCTTTAATTTCGGTCGGGTAATTATGTTTACTAATTACTCTTAATTTCCATGTACTAAGAGACAACAACGGTAGCTTTATATACATGTTTAGCAACATTATGTGTTTTTTTTTTGTAATATCTATGAAATTGCCTATACTTTTTTTTTTTATTATTATCACAATATTCACGTTTTTGTTTCTTGGTGCTCTACAACTATAATTTAGGTATTATGCCACTCGAAATGTATTACATTTATATAGATCTGTTACTATGATTTTTTTTTTCTTTAAATTTTTTATATATATTGTTTATATTAAAATTCTCCATAGATAGTGTCTTTTGGGTAATAAATCTTGTTGTAACTTATTTTTTTTTCTATTATTAAGGTTTTTTAAGAATTTTGTTACAATTTTCTATCATTTTCTTTACTTAGCATTATGTTAAATTTATATTATTTAATATCCAGTTGAGAATAAATAGTGTTTTGAATTAAAATGGAAAGCTAAATCTTCAAAGTTTTCTTACTGATGTGAAAGAAATGAGGTAGTTTTATCGTGGGATCTTGGCTTTAGATTTTGGCGCCATCAAGATCAAAGGTAGGGCGGGTTAAGAGGCGTTATTCTCTCCAATAACACCGAGGGGAGAATGTAGTATTTTTTTCAGTTTTTTTTTATGGTTGACTTTGTTTTTTTTCAGTTTTTTTTTGTTGATCATAAATGGGGTTATTTTACAGCAATTTTTTTTTTTAATAGATCAACATCCGGTCCACATATTATAGTTTTAAGGGAGTCTATAATAATATTTATGTAATAAAATGGTTCCTATTTGGTAAGGGAGATGGAAAGGAACAAGAATCCCCCCACCCGACTGACAGCTAGCATTGTCAATGGCTCCCGTTCGTTCCCCTTTCTCCACTAGAGCACAAACGCCAATAGCAGGTGAACACTCTTTGGAGTTGTCCCCGTTTTGTTCATTACATAAATTTGGCGCCCAACGTGGGGCCGAGGAAATATGGTTTAAGTTTTTAAACAATAATTTGGTTTCCTTTGCTCTAAAATTTCATTTTTTATTTGCTTAATTTTTACATTTCATTAACTCATAATTTTTATATTTTTTTTATGAAAAGAAATCTGGTTTACAAATAAACTTTAGACTCTTTTGGATTTTCAAATATTTGAGAAAATCATAGTTCGAATATTTTGACCAAAGATTATCTAAAGTTCCTTTTGTATTCAGATGTATTTTCATATAAAATGTATAATATTTGTGGCCGTTTACTAAAAGTATATTTAGCATATTTTGCACTCTACTGGGATATTGACATCCTGATATTTATTAGGATTTACAATGTTTTCGCTGCCTGCGATTTATTGTCCAGTAATATCAGTTCTTTTTTTTTAAGATTAAAATTTCGTATGTCAGCTTGTCGGATTGTAAAATCTGTAAGTTATTATTTTGTAAACGTAATAGACTTGCTTATATTCCTTCAGCCATAAAAAAAAAAACAGTGTCGGTGAAACCTTATTTCAGTTCGCAAATCAGTAAGAAAACCTAAAACATATTTATATATATATATATATATAAAGAAAAAATATCTTAATTTTCTACATAGATAAATTTTTCTAATTTAATTTTAGTCCCAAATTATAAGTAATTGTTTATTTTCCGCGTTAGTATAATCTGCTAAATATTCTTTTCCTAAATAGTTTTTTTTGCTCTATAAGTATTGAAATACTAATTTTCACTTACATTGAATTTTTTTAGAATAATATTATTTTGAATTTAACATTTTGTATTGTACTTCGATGATAAAGTTATACAAATTTTAACTGATCTTTAGTTAACTCAAATGTGTAAATTTTAAAATAATTTGGAATTCTCTTTTTTCGAATGTACTATAATCTTGAAGATTACCTTTTTGTTTAGCTTATTAAATATTTGTTGAAGATTTTCATCTGAAGAATTTAATTTTTACAGTGATGGAGAGATCACCCCCTGCTTCACAGGCTTCTGAGTCTGTTAATGTTAGTAGCAATGAACAGAATTGTTTTGTTTGCAATGAAAAAATGTCTGAAGGACAAGAATGTTTGATAATTTCTGAATGCAATCATACATTTCATCGTCCTTGTATAGAAACCTATTTATCCAACTCGTCTGAATGTCCTAACTGCAAACGTCCCTGTGCTTTGTCAGAACTTAGGAAAATCGATATTTTTAACCAGCCTCAACCAATAGAAAAAGCTAAAGCCATTTCTCGTGGTAGACCTCGCGGGGCTGCAAATGCTCATGGAAAACATTATACTAGAAGTCAAGCTAGAAATCTTTTTAACGATCCTCAAACTCCTTCAAGAGAGGAAAATATCAATCTAGTTCTTTTAACACCACAAAGAAGTTCACAAAATCCAAATTTAAACAATTCTCCTCGAATTCAAAATACCCAACAAAATCACAGATTTGAATCTAATAATATTGCTCAAAATATTGATTATGCCTATCTTAATAATATAATAGAAAATACCGTTTCACGTTTATTACAAAATCTTAATTTAACCCCATTAGCAACAATTCAAAATCAAAATCTCCAATCCAATCAAACACAAAATATTCGCTCAGTTTATAACCAAAATCAATATATTCCACCAGCTCAAATACAAAATAATAATGCTACTCATAATTCACCTATTCAACCATCTGTTAGACTACAGAATTCGGTCAATGAAAATGTTCGTACAAATTATAGAAATAGCTCTTCTTTTGATGAACATTTTGCTATTCGATCAGATAAAATCACGTCCATAATACAAAACTGGAACATTAAGTTCGATGGTTCGTGTAATGGTATCAGTGTCGATGAATTTTTATATCGCGTCCGGAGCTTATGTAAGGAAAACTTCCATAATGACTTTTCGTTGATTTGCAAAAATTTGCACGTTTTGTTAACCGGTAGAGCTCGTGATTGGTATTGGCGATACCACAAACAAGTGGATACTATCGATTGGAAAGAGTTTTGTACTGCTCTAAAATACCAGTTTAAAGAATTTAAATCTAGTTTCGACATTCAGGAGGAAGTTCGAAATAGAAAAATGAAACCGAACGAAACATTTGAATCCTTTTATGAGTCAATATCCATGATGTTAGATAAACTTGAAACACCTATTCCAGAATCTGATTTGATAGAAATTTTGACCCGTAACCTTCGTCCCGAAATTAGACACGAAATATTATATGTGCCAATATATTCGATTGCTCATCTTAGGAAGCTCGTACAGATGAGAGAGCATTTATTAGGCGACGATTATTTTCGTAAGAATATGGCTTCAAAAATACAATCTAATTTTGGAATTAAAAGGCAAGTTTCTGAAGTAGATGCACCACAAGAATTCGATTTTGTAGAACCCAATACGTCACCCAATTTTTCAGTTGATGCTGTACAGCAATCTTCACATACAGTGAAATGCTGGAATTGTGATCAACCAGAACATTACTGGGAGGATTGTCTTGAGCCTAGGAAAGTATTTTGCTATGGTTGTGGGACAAAAGAAACCTATAAACCCCAGTGTCCAAAATGCTCAAATAGAAAACTTATTTATTCAAAAAACTTGACACCCCAAAACTTTTCTCTCAAACGCCCCTAGAAGTCGTAGAAAATAACAATATTGTTAATAACTCTAATGTCTTAGATAATAAAAACGAAACAATTTTAAAACCGGGTTTGTTTTCTGATTATTTTCCGCAAAATCAAACTAGAGATAAAATACCTCAGCCTATTTTGCCTTATCATATAAGATTACAAAATTATTTACAAAAACGTAAAGAAATTTTTGAATGTAATTCGATAAACTCAAGTTCAATTAAAAAACCAAAACGTTCTACGTTACGTTTCCGTAAATATTTTAAAAATCGAAAATTATTTTCGAAATACACTTTATCTTCAATTGTTAAAAATTCCAAAGATAAACGCTATTATGCAGCTGTTAAATTTTTATTCTTTACAGAATTAGGTCTATTAGATACTGGAGCTAATATCTCCTGTATTGGCTCTGAATTAGCGTTACATGATTTCTCAGAATTTAATGAATTTGTCTCCTCAAAATCTTATGTAAGAACTGCCGATGGCAGGGTGCAAAAAGTTATTGGCTTTTTGAATGTAGACGTCACTTTTCAAAACATCGTTCGTAAATTAAAAATTTTAATTGTACCCTCAATCACACAAAAACTAATATTAGGTCTCGATTTTTGGAAATCGTTTAATTTGGCACCTGAAGTTTTTGGTAATGTCGTTTATACGTCAGAAAATGAAAGTCCGCCAAATGTCCTTTTCAGTGTGTCCGAAATAAGTAAGGCAATATCTATTAAACATCCCAAATATCTTTCAAATAATTTTTCATTAGAATATCCTTTAACATTTAGTCAGCGACAGCAGCTTGCTGCTATAATTGAGTTTTTTCCCAATTTCGAAAAACAAGGTTTAGGCCGTACTAGCCTTATAAAACATAGCATTAACGTTGGTGATTCTAAACCTGTGAAACAAAGGTTTTATCCGGTCTCGCCAGCCGTTGAAAAATTAATGTCGGATGAGATAGACCGTATGTTAGCGTTAGGAGTCATAGAGCCCTCGTCTTCTCCTTGGAGCTCTCCCATGAGGCTCGTCGTAAAACCCAACAAAGTCCGCCTGTGCCTGGATGCGAGAAAAGTCAACGAATTAACAATAAAAGACGCATATCCCTTGCCAAATATTGAAGGCATTTTCTCAAGACTACCTAAGGCAAACTTAATATCTAAGTTAGACCTCAAGGATGCATACTGGCAAATTGGACTAGCAGATGAAGCGAAACCATTGACAGCGTTCACCGTCCCGGGTAGAGCGTTGTATCAATTTGTTGTCATGCCGTTCGGGTTATGCAACGCTCCCGCCACAATGTGCCGCTTAATGGACCAACTCATACCCCCTGATTTACGCCACTGCGTATTTGGATACTTGGATGACCTTATCATTGTATCTGAAGACTTTAGTACTCATTTATCTGTTCTTGTTCGGATCGCTGAGCAATTTAAAAAAGCTAACCTCACACTAAACGTATCCAAGTCCAAATTCTGTGTGACTGAAGTTAACTACCTTGGGTATATTATAGGGAATGGTGGTATTAAAACTGACCCAGAAAAAGTAGAGTCTATTAAAAATTGGCCAATACCTAAGAACCTTAAACAGGTCCGGGGATTTCTCGGATTAGCCGGTTGGTACCGACGATTTATTAACAACTTTTCATCCATTGTGTTCCCCATAACAGAAGTATTGTCCACTAAAAAGAAATTTTGCTGGACTGCTGAAGCCCAAAAATCATTTGAGGAAATAAAAAATCTTCTTAGTTCTGCTCCCATACTAGTCAATCCAGATTTTAGTAGGAAATTCTATTTGCACTGTGATGCTAGCGATTACGGCATAGGCGCAGTACTCGTACAAATCGATGACAACGGAGAAGAAAAGCCTATCGCTTTTATGTCAAAAAAATTGAGTACGGCCCAGCGTAACTATAGTGTTACTGAGAGGGAGTGTTTAGCTGCCCTTGAGGCCATAAAAAAATTCCGGTGTTACCTTGAACTTCAGGAATTCGAGGTCATTACGGACCATTCCTCACTAATCTGGCTAATGAAACAG
The DNA here is from genome assembly GCA_932274085.1 of Protocalliphora azurea. Classification (NCBI taxonomy): domain Eukaryota; kingdom Metazoa; phylum Arthropoda; class Insecta; order Diptera; family Calliphoridae; genus Protocalliphora; species Protocalliphora azurea. The sequence goes on from OW026520.1 coordinate 112,299,476, forward strand.
CAAGATATTACAGGACGTTTAGCAAGATGGGTTTGGAAGTTACAAGGCTTCAAATTTTCTATAAGTCATCGTAAAGGGAAACATAATGTAGTACCTGATGCACTGTCACGTATACCAGGTGCAGATATAGCAAGCTTGGAATTAACTGAACCTGAGATAGACTTAACTTCTACTCATTTTTATGACGAAGACTATCAGGCTTTGAAACAAAAGATAAAAGAAAACGCATTTAAACTTGCTGACGTTAAAATTGTAGATAATTTTGTATACATTAGAACTATTCATTACACCGGAGATGAAAACATAGATTCGGAAGCGTGGAAGTTATGGATTCCAGAAAAGTTGAGAAATAAGATTATTACTAGATTTCACGATTCTCCAATCACAGCTCACGGTGGTATGGTGAAAACTGTTGAGCTTATTCGTCGCAAATTTTACTGGCCAGGTTTAGTACGTGACGTCCGACAATATATTAGATCTTGTGAAATCTGTAAGGCCACAAAAGCCCCTAATTTTATCACTAAACCTAATATGGGAAATCCTACTATAACCTTAAGACCATTTCAACGTTTATATGTTGATATATTAGGACCATATCCACGTAGCAAACAAGGACATATAGGAATCCTCATTGTCCTTGATCACATGACAAAATTCCATTGGTTATGTCCTCTCAAGAAATTTACAGCCTCGGTTATTCAGGACTTTCTTTTGAAACACATTTTCCACATATACGGTGTGCCTGAAGTATTAGTTAGTGACAATGGTTCACAATTTAAGGCCAATGAATTCAATTCGTTCCTTACTTCATTAGGTATTCAACATACTTACACAGCGATATATTCCCCACAATCAAACGCTTCAGAGAGGGTAAATAGGTCAGTTATATCTGGTATACGTTCATATTTAAAGAAAGACCAAACTCTTTGGGATACATATTTAAGTTACATAAGTTGTGCTTTAAGAAACTCATTTCACCAAGCCATACAATGCTCCCCATATCACGCTGTATTTGGTCAGGAAATGATCACGCATGCAAGCTCATATGAATTACTTAAAAATCTGAAAACATTAGACGAACCTTCCGTTAAACTGTACAGAGATGATCAGCTACAACTTATAAGAAAAGATATTCAATCCCATATTGCTAAAGCATATGAAATTAACAAAAATCAATACAATTTAAGAGCTCGTCCAATTTCATATAATGTAGGCCAACTCGTATTTCGAAGAAATTTTGCTCAAAGCAATTTTGAGAAAAAATTTAATGCTAAATTGGCACCATCATATATCAAGGCAAAAATCAGAGAAAAGATTGGCAATAATTATTACATTTTAGAAGACGAAGATGGTAAAACAATTGGTACTTACCACGCTAAGGATCTACGACCTTAATCTTTCTTTTCCTCTTAATATTGCTACACAAAGTGTCAATATTACGCGGTTTGTAGTGTAAGATTTACTAGCTAAGGCTATGAAAATATATTTTTAGAAATTATTAGTTTCTATACTATAAAGTCATAGAATTCTTTTAATATTTATTTTTTGATTATAATTTTTTTAAGTTGTAATATACTAAATTTATTATTGAATCAAATTATCATTAAAATATTCATTAATTTGTTTTAGTATTTATTAAACCAATTCATATACTATTTCTTTTAAATACAAACGTTGTTGATTTGTTGATGATTTTCTTTTTATATTTCCAAATGAATTTTCGAAGATCGTTGCTGTGAAAGAAAAAATTTAACTATTTTTTTTGTTGGTAAAAGAAAATAAAATATTTTAGCGATTTTTACATTATATATTGTAACACTAAAATAAAGAGGTAAAATCTGCTGTGTTTATCTGCTTCTACTTGTAAGCCGCACTTAACGCATATAAACGCGTGGTAACGCACATGAGATAAAACGAATTTTCGTTAAATAACCGAGTGGTGCATTACGAAATTATTTTCATCGGAGGTTTTCTAGCGCAAAGCTCACAAATCGTTAACTCTTTTCCATCTGACATCCGACTGAAACACATTAAAATTCTCTAAGCCCCAAAATATATTTTAATAGTTAAAGTGAAGTATATAAATTGAATTGAAAGGATTTTATTAAAACAAAATACTAATTAACAGGTAATAAATAACTAAAACATATTCGTAGCATCCGCATTCTAAAGTAAATTATTTAATTATCTATTAGATTTCATTTTGTTTTAATTGTGTGCGCAATTGCTTAAAAATTTCAGCACCAAAAGCGAACATTTTTTAAATTGTTTTCGATTCTTTTGAAGAAAGAAAATTAAGAATTTTATATCTTACCTAAAATCTCAACTTATAAGGAATTCTAAAAGGAATTGGAAAATAAATCGTATATAAAATCAAAGTGGACGGTTATATTTGCCAACACTGTAATTGAAACAATAGTTATTAATTCATTGAGAATAAATATCATCCCAGAAACAAAATAATACATGAAATAGAAAATCCGCTAACTAAAAACATCTGAGAAGCAGAATTGAAGGCAGAATAAAGTCAGCAGCGAGCTAGCAACATTTCTGGCCTAGCTTACCTTTGGCTAGACTCCTCGTGGTTTAGCTGTAGTAACATCATAACAAGCAATAAAACAGAACAAGACGAGCACACAAAAAAATTAAACTAAATAAAACCACATTTAACAGCACGCAATTAGATCATAAAGTGCAAAAAGATATTATTATTAAAACTAAATATATTAAACAGGACACAGAAGGAATCAAAAATCCTCATCCTCAAATCATCAACATAAAAACAAAAAAAAAAAAATTTGATTATTCAAGTGGAAAAATTGTAGCTATTTTCTATTTCTTTTTATTAGCTAAGATTAAATTTTATAGTGCCAAAAATTTATTAAAACAATGTAAGAGTGTTGTAATCCTAAATTTGAAACAAAAAGGAAATTATCAGTCTAAAAAAAAAAAAAATCCTATCACATGTTTAAAACTAAGTTAAAATATATCAATAAAATGAAAGTTTTAAAGTAGATCTTAAATCTATATTGCACCTAAATGTTTTAAATATAAATTGCCCAAAACCATCCCCCAAAGAAAATGCACTATAAGGTTTAATTTTAGCAATTTTACTTCATACATTAACATTCTTTTAACTTCATTTAGATAAGTTAATTTTAAGTTATTTGGAAACCACCCTAATATCAGATCACTGTAGTAGTAAAAAGTAAGAGTAATTAATTTGATCAGCACCAACATTTTAACCAGCATTTGGAGAGGCCTTTTCAACCGCTGCTGTTATCAACATGTATCTTGGTGAGTCTCTTTAAATATTTTTATTATACATTTTTTTATTATACAACTTTTTATTATACATATTTTTTTTAATATTCGATCTCTTTAATTTCGGTCGGGTAATTATGTTTACTAATTACTCTTAATTTCCATGTACTAAGAGACAACAACGGTAGCTTTATATACATGTTTAGCAACATTATGTGTTTTTTTTTTGTAATATCTATGAAATTGCCTATACTTTTTTTTTTTTATTATTATCACAATATTCACGTTTTTGTTTCTTGGTGCTCTACAACTATAATTTAGGTATTATGCCACTCGAAATGTATTACATTTATATAGATCTGTTACTATGATTTTTTTTTTCTTTAAATTTTTTATATATATTGTTTATATTAAAATTCTCCATAGATAGTGTCTTTTGGGTAATAAATCTTGTTGTAACTTATTTTTTTTTCTATTATTAAGGTTTTTTAAGAATTTTGTTACAATTTTCTATCATTTTCTTTACTTAGCATTATGTTAAATTTATATTATTTAATATCCAGTTGAGAATAAATAGTGTTTTGAATTAAAATGGAAAGCTAAATCTTCAAAGTTTTCTTACTGATGTGAAAGAAATGAGGTAGTTTTATCGTGGGATCTTGGCTTTAGATTTTGGCGCCATCAAGATCAAAGGTAGGGCGGGTTAAGAGGCGTTATTCTCTCCAATAACACCGAGGGGAGAATGTAGTATTTTTTTCAGTTTTTTTTTATGGTTGACTTTGTTTTTTTTTCAGTTTTTTTTTTGTTGATCATAAATGGGGTTATTTTACAGCAATTTTTTTTTTTAATAGATCAACATCCGGTCCACATATTATAGTTTTAAGGGAGTCTATAATAATATTTATGTAATAAAATGGTTCCTATTTGGTAAGGGAGATGGAAAGGAACAAGAATCCCCCCACCCGACTGACAGCTAGCATTGTCAATGGCTCCCGTTCGTTCCCCTTTCTCCACTAGAGCACAAACGCCAATAGCAGGTGAACACTCTTTGGAGTTGTCCCCGTTTTGTTCATTACACATCAGAAAAAGACATTTCTTGAAAAGAAAGAAATCTATATAACATATTACTTATGTTTCAAATATCAACTTCTGAAAATAATTTTCACGATTGTGGAGCTTATAAATGGCTCAATAAAACCACAGTTTGCGGGCTGCACCTTGGCTTTTATTTATCGACAAAGATGGAAATGGGTAAGGGATTATGTTCCCATAATAAAATCGTGGGATGGTGCCGTATTAAAAGTAGTTTCCAACTGCCAACCTTTTCATTGATTTTTATAAAATCTCAACTCGGATCAGCAAGGGCAACATTGTTGAACTCACCGTTAAAATTGACCGCAAAATTGACCTCCAAGCTCAAGTAGAAAGGTCTTCATATTGGCTATGAATGTGAAACAGTTCACATCAACTGGTTCCAAAGAAAGACATACCCAAAAAGACAATGTTAGATGCCAGAGCTAGGTAGGTCATGTCTATCACCAAAGGTTTAAATAATCCTATTACAAACTGATACGTTTGGAAAGGAAATTTCAAATTCAACATGTGTGGTAAATCAAGATCAAGAGTTCACTAAAAATCTCAAAAAGAATCCCGACAAACCTACGTGTTCGAAAGAGGATCCTACTTTTTTGGCGATTAAGCTTAATTCGAGTCATCATGACAAGAAGAAACCCATCGTTAAAAGCAGACAAAGATATGGCTACAATAGTATCCTCCTTTGTATTGCAAAGCTCAAACCATGATATGAAGATGGCGGCACGATCCGAACGCCATTAATATACCAAAAAAAAAAAAACTGCGTCCAACATGCAATGCCACAGATTCATCGCAGACCTCTTGGACATTTGTTTTGTACAGGATCCTTGGGTCAATACGAGAGAAAGAGACGCAAAGCGGCTCTCTGTATTAGGAAAGATTTAACTAATTTATTTCTTTCAGAATTTCTACATGAAGATCTAGTGGCCATAAGGGCCAGAGTTCCATCGTTGGCAGGAGAACACAATGTAGTTCTACCCTCCGCCTACCAGCACCTACAAATAACTTTCCAAATAAATTGACACGTTCTGATTCTCTGTCCAATCACAATTATTTGATATTTGCCATAGACGGCTATTTAACGTTTAATATGCAATATCGTAATATCTGAACAAATTGAGATATGTTCCGTCATCATTTGATACAGACTGAAATCTTCTCAAAGAATATATTATGTTACTCACGAGATATTATATTTTGAATTCAGTGATCTTGGAACCCATAAATATAGTGCCAATTGAAGACTAAAAAGATAAAATGGGAGATTCCTTGGTGGCACAATGGACTATAGAAACGGGCTTATGTAAGACGTCTGTTCAACAAGAAAAAAGGAAATGGGAAAGAAACTAAAAAATCTAAAAATTCAACATGGCAGAATCATTGCAAAAGTCGACAATCTTCCTGAAGAAGTTCGGCTACAGAAAGCATTAGCGCAAGGTCACACATATGGTCTCTGTACGCTGAAATTTCCCAATAGAACATTAACTGAATTCCCAGAGGAAACTTGATTGGAAACTCATTTCCCGGAATCACTTTTTATGTTAAAGACTCGAACTTGCACCTGCTCACCGTTAATGAGCAACAGGAAAATGAGACTGACAAGTAAGATTTTTGGTGAAGACAAGGTAAGAGAGCAATAATGAAATTCAGCGCTTACATGTCACCCTTAACTGATGGAGTTTTTCCATGATTTCTCCAACAGGGATGTGATCTAGTATCTTCAAATTTAGTCTCTTGCTCAGAAAAATTCATATAGAAACTAATATTGCTAGATTTTTTTATTTTTTATTTTATTTTATATTATTTTGTTATACCCTACATCATCAAAGGTTTTTAGAGTATTATGCATTTGTGTGTCAATTTATCGATTTCCGGTCATCTGGCGGGCTGATAAATTTGTGCGCAAAGCCCATTTAAAACAAAAGTCTATTAGTTATAACAAATATCTGAAAAAACTAAGGAAGAATTTATGAGTCTATCTTTTACATCTCGTAGCAAGTAACTAGTTTTATAAGTAGTTACTAGGGGTCAAAAAAATCAGTCAAAAAAAACAAAAAAAGTTCTGGTTTAACTGTGATTTGAACATAGCTAAAAACTACGTTATAGTTGGCAGTTTTCACATATTAATAGAAACTGAAAATATCGAAAATCTACACACAGAAAAAAGATTTGTTGAAATTAGTTGGTTAATATTAAATTTTTATAAAAACAACCGAAATTATGTTATAATTTTTGTAAGATTATAACTATAATAGATTTTCTTCGTTTAGTATTGTAAATACATAAATGGGATTAAATTAAGGTTATTGGAGTTTAAAAAGTTGTGAGTTAATGTGTTTGTGTCTTTACTTAAACTTGCTTATATTTTAAAATTCCAATTATTAGTGATAGCAACCGAAAAATTCAATTATTATACAAAAACTGTTTAAAAATTTTTAAAATGTATGAAAAATAAAACTTTAAAATACACATTTTAAACAAAATAGAGGCAAAATTAAAATTAAGACATAACCGTTTAAAGAAGGTAAGTCAATTATTTTTATTGAATATTTTTTCTAAGGTGTGTATATTTCAGACGGTCTAGTTTGCAACGCAATACAAAATCTTCTTGATATAGATTATGAGATAGTATGAAGATGGTCCTTCTCAGGAACAAATATCTACGTGTATATATTCCTAAAACGAAAGAAATGTGCATTCGTATTTTTTTTTTTTTTTTTTTTTTTTTTGAATTTAGTATATGTTGTCAATAAACTTAGTCTCCAATATCCAGTTCTAATATATGTCCTTGGTGTACGATCTTTCTAAGTCAAATTTGCGGGATTTACACGTTTCAATATATATAATTTATATGTTTGTATTTGTATGTTTTATTCATTTTGAATAAAATAACATTTAAAAAAAAAATCAAAATATGGAGTAAAGAAAAAAATAATAATTGTCCCAAACGATTCTTTCAATACCTGTCATTGAGTTGTTTTCTCGAAAGCGTTATACATACCGCAAATTCAGCAGCGAAATAGTAATTGCAACCGAATTTGAAATATTTCTGAGAATCGACCAAACTCGGTTGTGATAATGAACCAGTCTTCTCTGAGGACTGTTTGTTACGCAGACGTTTTAGCGAACTGAGTAGGACTAAATGAATTTACTATTTACCAGTAGTATAAACACAATGAAAACTAATTACTAAGTAGTGAGTGTAATAAGTAGTATTCATAATCGAAAGCCAAAACATTTCAATGAAAACATATTTTGCCTATTCATTAGAGTGCTCGTTTGAGATTCTAATGTAAGAAAGCTACTCGAATGATACCATGTGCAGAATGTGCATTCTTCATTTTTCTACGAGTGATTAAAAAAACATGTTCAAGAAAGTCCAGATTTTTTAGATTGTTGTGAAAAAAATGTTTTTAAAATTTTACCCTTGCGAATTTGGTCGTCCAACGGATATTTTAGTATATTTTTGTAAACAATTTTCTAAAAGCTAATTTAAGATGAACCATAATTACTACAAAACAGTTTTTCAATATTTTACTCATAAAAGGAAAAAAAGTACGAAATTTTCAAACAAAAAATATTTTGAAAAAAAACATTTCTTAATGAACTCAAAAGTATGAGAAAGAAACCTCGAAGTTTTTTTTTTTTTTTTTTTTCTTGTATTTTCAATCGCTAGTAGTGCATTAAAGATAAATTTTAAAATTTTTTAAATTATTTTCCTTGTATTCTGGTAACCAATACGCATCGTTGGAATGGTCTTCCTACATTTTTTTTTTTTTTTTTTTCAATGGAACCTTCTACAATACATTAATAGTTTCTTACAAAGTTGTTTGCAAAATTTCTTAATTTCACAGAAACTTTTTTTCAAACTATATTTTCTAGAACAAATTTCAAAAACTAATACTAAAACAGAAATGAAATGCATGAAAATTATCACAATTTCATGATTTTAAAATTCTCTAACTAAACAAACTAAAGCAAAAAGTTTTACGAAAAAAACAAAGCCTAGAAAATACCCATAAACTATTTTCTCTAAGTCAGATCTAATGTAAACAAATACAAAAGTTAAATGGAAATGTTATCAAAAAGGTCAATAAAAAAGAGTAAAAACTGAATTACACGTGACTAAAACTACATATGGAGAAAATGAATATTAAGTCCGTCTCATTGTTTCTAAGCTAGTGCGTTTGCCTGTTGCTCTGTATTAAGGATACTCGTATTTTAGAAAATTTATTTATACAGTTTTATTCATTGTAGGTTTCAGTACTCGTCTTCCATATTATGATGATGACGGCACTATGTTGTATTCATGATGATCGTGAAAATTCATGCGTTACCAAATATGGATGATCTATGCTTTCAAACCATATGTGGTTTTCTTTTTTGTTTAGATTAACTGATGTTTAAATTTCATTGGTAGAGAATTAGAAAAGTTACATCAACTACAGCTTGCTTAAAACTATAGCAACTCAAGCTAAATAGTTTTGAAATTTATATTCATTCAAGTCATGTAGATTATATGGTGTGGCAATTGAAGAATAAATAGTGAGTTTTAGAACAACTAAAAATACGTTTTTAAGATATTATTTTGATGTGTACTATGTAGTTAGAAAATGTTCTTAAATGTGAAAACAGTAACATTGTTGATAGACTTAGAAACCAGGAGAGGCTAGTAGATGGGGATGATGCAATATTGTCTTAATGCTAAACGATTAAGAGCTACAAACAAAACAGTAGTAACACCTAGAGGAGGACATGAAAAATAAAGTTTTGAATGAAATAATTGATATATAATGCATTTGTGCAATTCTGAAAAATTCTTGTACTAATTTGTAGCACAAAAGAGCTACTAAATATCCTAAAAGCGAACGCTATATAACATACCATTTTTAAATAAAACTCCTACAGTTTCTGTAAACAATTTCATATCATTTCTTAAGTGATCCTTTTTAATAGTTATCTTTCACTCATCCTTTTCTAAAGATTAAACATTTTCTCCGACATAATCTAATTGTCTTACTTATCTGCTTTGTAATCAAAGCTTTTACTGTTTTCTTAGTATTGTTTTCAAAGATTTAAGTTGAAGTTTAGTTTTTGTTTAAACTCCCTATTTAAGTCATTAAATTGTTAAATATTATAGGTGTTGAGCAGGCACGTTTCAAGCTCTTTTTTCTGCAATTTGTTGTTGTTTTGTTAAGTTTCTACTGTGAAGTGTAAAGCACTCTTATCTTAAGTGCTGATGTTGCTACTGAATTGGGTAGATTCTAAGGCTTTTTGTTGTTGATGTTATTGTGTTCATAGGAGCGTTTGGTAAAATTAGCAAATAAATTTATGGTTCATAAAAATGTTTAAATTACGAAAGAATCCCTATAGATGCGATGTCCAAACTAAATGAACTGTGTGCACCTCAAACAGAATAAATTTAGGGAGAAAACAAACATTTTCGAGCACCCGACACCATCTTCGATTTCGACGAGATTCGTAATACACATTGACTATGTCAATAAAAAATTAAAAGTTCTTAAAAATATTTAAATTCGTTGTAGTTTAATTTTAATCACGTTTCAAAGTTCACTTTTCTAAGAAATTTTTATAAAGCACATGAAATTTAAATCCATATATCTTCGGACCATTTTATTCGATTTAAACAAACTTTGGCTCAATTTGATCGGAAATAAATAATCGAGATTAATATAAAGTGAATAAAACTAAAGAATTGTTTGCGACAAAAGGTTTGTGTCTTAACTAAAACTGCTTGATAAATTCGAAAATAACTATCGAATTTAATTCAACATTATATGTTTTAATTTTAAAATATTTTAACAGTTATAGAAAATTTATTCATTTGTTATCATTAGAAGATGAACATATAAGAAGAAATATCTAAAGAAATTATAAATTAAAACGTGATTCAAGGTATATAGGAGGCATGTATGTCCACATTTCAATGCTGAATGCTTTTAACAAGGACATTTTAATATATTTTAGGTTTATTTTACTAAAACTAACCAGAATTTCATCATGCAAAATGCATAAAATAAAACAAACGTACTCTTTTGTAAAATGGATGCAAAATGAACAAAAAATAGTGAGTGTAAATTAATTTCTATTACATATCAACTATTTTAAATGAACGTTCTTCTTATAATTTAAAATAAGAATAATATTATTGATCTGTGGAACAATTATACGTCTTACAGAAAATTGAGACTCTATCAATTAAGAAAAGAGTAAAACTTGTCACCTTAGTAGAACGACGGTCCAATGCTCAAAATATGCACATGTTCTCTTTTTAGTTGATTCTTTTTGTACTTTCAATAAAATAAAAAGAAAAGAAATCTCTTCATAATATCAAAATACACTAAATTGCTTTTTTTAGTCACCTGTGCGTACCATCAATTCAACAAGCGAATAGTGTTTGCAACCGAATTTATGATAGGACTTATAACCGACAAAATTCTACTGGCAAAAAATTCGGTTGCCCCAACGGCTCTGTTTTCTCTATGTATTGTATAAAAAATAACGTAGAGTTTAAAAATAAGTGAAACCATTCCAACAAAAAAGTAACCGAATGCACAATAGAGCTCTCATGAGTGTATTCCAAAAAATATTAAATATTTTATTAAAAACGATTAAAAATTTAAGTTTACTTTTAAATTTAAAACTTGAAAATAGCAGCTTTTAAAAAATCGAAATTTCAAAGAGATTGACCCATTTTTTTTTTTTTAAGCTGAATTGTATGCACTAAATTTTTATATTTATTTTTTCTCTACAGGGCCACAGTTTAAACAACCCTGCATTCAAATTATCTTCAGTAAACTTAAAAAAAGACCCATTCACCTGAAATCCAAGAAAAGGTAAGCACAAGCAGTCAGACAGAAAAATTACATGAAATACTTCAAAACATTTATAAAAATATTTTAAAACCTTTTTAAACAATGATCTTCACATTGACACTAATTTGCAAAAATTCAATGACAAACAGCACAAAAAAGCCAAAAATTTAACTACAACCAAAAAACTATAAATAAATAAAACAACTGCAATTCGCATAAGTTTGAATGTTTGGACAGGAAAAATACCAAAAATGATTGCAGATCACACATAGCAACATGTCATTTAACATGTCAACAACAATTACTACCGTAACATTAGCCAGTCGCTCACACATACATACAAATACTGTAACAGCAATAAAATTGGCAAAAAAAAAATTGGAGAAAAAATAATACTGGCCGACTAAAATCCAACTAAACTTAAAGTGACACCAAAGTATGCGTTTAAGTGTGACTTGACAGCATAGTCGTCGTCATAGTTGTCGGAGTCATTGTCATTGCCGTTGCATTCGTCAGCAACAAAAACGCCGTCATCATCATCTTTGTCGTCATCATCATCATCATCAACACAATTGTCGACCAAGTGACGACAAGACGCGACAAGAAAAATTTTACGTTAAACATTTACTACCAACAACGAATAAATTGTTAAGGTGTTCACCAATAATTACTTGGGAGAATATAATTGTAAGTATGTGTGTGTGTGTGATCGTTTTTGAATAGTGGTACTTTGGAAGATTATTAGTTGGTTTAAGTGAGTGACTGAGTGACATGATATGCTTGCTACCCATAAAAAGACAATCGTAAATGGCAACCATAAAATGTATGTGACTGTATGTTGCATGTTTTATATAGTCCAATTCTGTTTTTTTAATTCTCTCGATAAGTTTTCTTTCAATTTTCTAAATCCACTTTTCTTTATAATAAATTGTACAATTTCTTTTTGGCTTAAATTAATTTACGGTGGTGTTTATCATTTTGGCGATTTTATGAACATTTTTAAATTTAATTAAAAAATACTGTTAAATTGAAAATGGTAAATGGTAAATTTGGGCCTTGGCAAACAATATGCTGCGTAATTTTGGGTTTGTCTCAGAGTCTACAAATATTATTCATAAACTGTTCGTAAAAAGACCTTTGGATTTTTGAAATTATATCTACTTCTGCTATAATTTTAGCTGATGTTTTCAGAGGCAAACGTGGTGGTTATGGTTAAAACCTAAGCTGTAAGGAGAGGTAGTCACAATATTCTCACTTGGTAGGTATCTACGTTAATTTGTAGCATATCTGTCTATTTATTTCCTTTACTATTACAGTACATTGTAACAGGGCAAAATCTAATTCTATGAAGTTCCGTCATCCTTCTTAGTGTTCGCTGGCAATTGCTGAACAGCTTCCGTTTAACTTGATGTCCCTTCACAATATATGTATTCTTATGGTCCTTCGAACTAGATATCGGCTTTAACCATATCTATAAATAACAGTGCTAAGTTGTTACATACGAATTTTGGAAATTATTCTATAACTTGTGCTGCGTTAAAAACAACTTAATAAAATTTGATATGGCTACAGCTGAGGTATTTTCGAATTAATAAAGTATAGTACAGATCCCTAATGGATCAAATTTGATCATAATTTTTTAAAAAAATCACCAAAAATCCATACATGATTTAATTGTAAAAACATTCTAGACGTAGATCCATATGAACAAAAGAACTTAAAAATTTAGACCTTTAGCATTTTTTTTTTTAGAAATAATGTTAATATTTGGATTGATATAAAATTTTTCAAAAATTCACTGTGTGCATTGAAGTCACCACCCTGCACAGCCGATCGCCAAAATTTTATTAATAAATTGGAAAAGCTGTTGAAATGAACCTAAGCTTTTATAAAAATCATCTTATAGTCACCCTATGATAATACGAGGCAGGCTACAGTATGTCAAACTTGACCACCTCTAGTATGAAAAAGTTTCAAAAAATCGTAACTTCTATAAATCAAATACGATTTCAAATATTTTTAAATTTTTGAGTTATTTACGCTTGAATTTTTAATTTTTGACTTTTTTTCCTGCGGAAATACTTCCCGAGGTATATGAGTGAAAATTGTTTAGAAGTATTCTCAATTTGTCCAGCCTCAATTTGTTCAAAGTTCGTACTCTGAAATTAGTATGAAAATTAGAAGGTATTGATGAAAAATTCCTCTAGAGAGAACAATGTTAAACGTCCACCGGTATAATGCAATTCAGAATATGTTGTACATTTAATTTCACTATACATATTAGCGAGATAGAGCTGCAGTGTGTTTTACATAAAAAACTATAATTTCTCTCTTGCATTTGATGCATTATTTTAGTTAAATATTGTACACATTTGCTTACATCGATTAAAAAATTGTTCGATTTAACTCCAATCATCAAAATGATAATATTAGTTAAGTAAAATAATTGGTTTTTTGTGTAAATATCAATTCATTTTTTTATTAGAATGAATTATACTCATGATTGTAACTTTGTTTAAAATTGATCAACCTGATAATTGATTCGATTTTAAAATTATCTGAAACTGTACTATTGTATAAAAAATAAAATAAAAAAATATTTTAAAAGTTTGATGAAAAATATTTATTGCAAACTTATAGAAATACATGAAATGTAAGTCGTGCACTTATGTAAAACAATAAATGAGTCCATGTAAATTGAACAGTATTTGATATAATCTCCTAAATTTCGAGAAAACACATGTTTAGTACAGTTTGGTTCATTAGCTCAATGAATTGACAGCTCCTTTTAGCTCATATCACTCAATTGAACTAAGTCGCTCTTTTAGTTCTTTCGCTTACTTGGTTCAATTAAACAGCTAGCTATGCGAATAATTTTTAGTAAACATTTCCCATAATGAGCTGTTTCATTAAAAGCCAACTGAGCCAATGAGCAAAAAGAGAAACCTAGTTCAAAATATCTGTTTACTGAAAACCATTCACTTATAAGCTGTTTTTGTTTTTTATGCAATAATTATTTAATAGCCTAAAAGTAGACATTGATAATAACAAAATTAATTTGTTCAATGGATCTTTTTATATGAGTTTCAAAAGTTTCAGAAGTAGAATGTCAATGTGAAAGATATAGCGAAAAAGAAAATTACTCATACGTTTTGCAATAACAGCTCAGTATTGAGCTGAATGCACTCAGAAAGATGAATGATTCACTTCGCTCAATTGAGTGAATCGTTAAATTGAACCAATTCGATCATGAACTATACAACTCTAATTTTTAGGCAGAAGCAATTATCTCCTCGAAACAATCCAACAAAGAGAGAGAATGTAATCTTAAGGATAATAAGTAACCGAAGTATTATATGTATAATGTATTGACAAAAATAAGTCAAAATTAACCAGACCATATTTACCTTTTTTTAAAAAATTGGCCGGACCCCTGAACTTACCGATTTTATTACAAAAAATCTCTCTTTAAATTAACATATCCAGATTGTCTTACCTTTGCTTAAAAAAATTAGAAAAAAGGGCCAATAAAATTGTTGACCTGTGGACAAATATGAAAACGTATATTCTTAATTTATTTATTGCTACAATGGAAACATTGTTAAATATTTTAAAAAAATATTTTCCTTTTTGGTTTGAATATTTTGAAAGGCAGTCATTTTTTGTATAACCGAAACTTTATATAGTGTACAACACCATTTCTCACACATGAAAGAAACTACATATGTATGATTATATAGACATGTTATGATAAAACTGCGAACTCAGTTTTTCAGTGTGTGTTCAATTATCTTTTAAAAACGATTTTAAAACTTCAAAGGATACAAAATTTAAAAAAAAAAAAAAATTATAAAATATTTTAGAATAATATGTTGAATCAATTTTGATGTCAGATGAAAGATTAAACTAGCAGCAATGTAATCAACTTTTTTATTTAAATGTTGCACTACAAAAAGTTAAGAAAATAGTTTGTTAAAAATTCTACTATTTAATTTTTATTTTTATATAAATATTAAAACTGTTAATACTTTCTATAAAAGATTTTTTTCCTAAACTTTTGAAATTTAAATTTTGTTATTTATTGTTTTTCATACACAATAAAATTTAATCTTATAAATTACAGTGTACAAATTTTTAATAAGTTATATAAATATAAAAAAATATTAAAATTAATTGATATAAAAAATTAGAACATTGAATAAAAATTTATATAAAAATTAGAAATAATACTATAATAATATATAAAAATTAGAAATAAGAACATGTAAGTATTTTAAAAATAAAATTTGACAATGATGTTTTAAACTTATTTACTCTGCAATGTAAATTCCAGATACGTGTAGCTTTTATAAGAAATTACCCTTCTGATACGACGTATCGACGCGCAGGTGTGATAAGTCTTTTTAACCCTCCTAAATAGGGTAAATTGCAATATGTTAAACATATAATTGGGTTTTGAGCTATAAATGATTGAATGAAGTAACATTAGGACTCTTATATTGAGAAGATTTTCAAAAGAAACATCATAGAGTTTTTTTTACAAACGATGATATTCCATCAAGCCTTTTCAAACCAAAGACGTACCTTGCAATGTTATTGAATAGTACATTTACATAATTGCAGAACAGTTCGCAGCCATAAAGTGGACCTGGTATGAGGTAAGCTTTCTCGAATTCTGATTGGTGTGTAGTATTGAGTTATCCAAAGAGTACATAGCTATAAATAAGTTTGAGAAACAAGTGTGGCCACGTGACTTGTACAAGTTAAAAAATATTTAAAAATAATTCCAATTTTTTGATTGTTAATTTATATTTCACATTCAATGGTTGGCAGAAAATTTTTTTTATTAATTGTTCAATATTTGGATTTTTTAGGGTTTAGGCATTAGGGTTTAGGCATTGGACTGCTGAGAAATTGTTGGACATCAGAGTACGTATGAATCATTCAAAGTGATAAAACGTTGGGTAGATCGTTGAGAATAATAGTGGAATAATAGTTATTTAAACAAATAATTTGTTTATATTGAAGGGATTCTTAGCTTTCATTTGACACCCACATTGGGTTGAGATAAACTTTAAAAATATTTATATTTATTTTTATATTTTATGTATATATCGTATTTTTTCACATGTAAAACAATTTTTTAATAATTGTTGTACAATGTAATGAATTAAAAAAAGAATTATTTAATAAATTATTAATTATTAATTTAATATTTAAAACAAATTAAATTACAAATTAAGATTAATTACAAAATTTGTTCGAATATTTTTTTTTTTTTTTTTTTTCTGTGTGCCCAAACCAGAAAAATCAAGACACGATAGGGATCTCCAAGTCGACTTTCCGATAATTAAATAATCGACTATTTGTTTAAAAACGTCGAAATCGACTTTTTTTCAAAAATTGTAAAGAAAACCATTTTCTGGTTGTCTGATAGTCGAAAAGTCGAAAAAAGTCTATGCCGAAAAAAGCCAAAAGTCGACTACATAGAATGGCAGCCAGCAAAATAACCCAATGAAAGATGGTTTAAAAATATACAAATTTGGGTTACGTTTCATATGAAAAATTAGTCAATATTTTCAAGTGATTTGTCGTCATTTTAGAATTATAATTCCTTTTTGATTAAGCATTTCCAAATCTTTAGGTAATTTTTCGCTTTTACGAAAATTTATTTAAATTATATTCATAAATAGTTCGTTCCATAGTTAATGAAATATATTAAAAAATTATTATAATCGACTTAGTAATACCATAAAATTAATTAAGTTATTATTTGTAAAATTTTTGTTAAATATAAATAATCCCGATTATTGTGTGCAGAAATGCATAAAAATACCTAAATAAACAATTTTATAAAATTAATAAGATTTTTAAGGCAATTTTAAGAATGAAAAAAGGCTAGAAAAAAAGCTAAAAGCTAAAACGAACATTTTGAGGCTAAAAGCAAAATAAAAGGGCTAGATTTACCTTTAAAAACTCGCAACACTGCCGCCGAGTGACAAAACAGTTTGAAATTGTATTAAAAAAAAATTAATCAGTGAAAATTACCAAATATATGCCTGACATATAACGCGTAATAGAAGTTAAATAACATTTTTCAAATACAAAAATTAAATCAAATATACAAATGTAACTTTAAAATATTATAATGTAAAATTTTTAGTTATTTTTTATTTATAATAATTATATTCTGGTAAGAGATAAAGAAAAAAATTCACTTTTTTATATTCAATTATCCGTAAGAGACTAATTAGAAGATTTTGAACTTGATTTGGAAAATATATTGTCCATTCTACGAATGCTGGTCTTATAGGTGTTAGCATGGAACTGGTATATCAGCCGGGTTTAGAGTATATGATGAAGATGACTTGGATAAAACTTGTGATATAGAACGTATTTGGATTTAGAATTGAGTTAAGCATTAAACTCATACTTTGTGAAACTTCTTTATCTAAAGAATTTTTTTGATTTCATAAATATGTCTTATCAGATTTTAATTTACCCTTTTTACGGACAACGATATCCGAACATTAACAAGTTTAGATGATACTCTTAGCTGCATTGATTAAACTATCAAAGATTAACATAACATTAATGATATTTGGTTATTCGAATAAAGAAAAAGTCGAGTAAAATGAATACCTTAGTACAAAATAAAAACTAAAATGTGTTCATAATTCAAACTATAAATAAATATTGCACAAAAAAATAGCAAAATATCTTTTAAAAAACTATTTTAAATTATATTAAATTCCTCATCAACAACTCAATTGTGACTAAAACATTCCAATATTACAATCTGTTGAAAATCAAATAAAAACAGGCCTCTTTTTATCTTAATAAAAATTTTATATCTTGTAGCTAGATAGTCCAAAAAAAGTGTTAGTATTAATATTTTCTTTCAAAATGAATACCACTGATAAAGGATACAAAAAAGTGTTTGGCTTTAAAAAAAAATACATATATATATATATATATATATATATATATTTGGAAATCTGCAGATAGCCCTTTCTTAATACAAGTCCTCATTAAGTTAATTATACATTTTTTATATTAGGTTTAAACTCATAGCTTTCATTTGACAAAAATCGCCACCTTAGCATTACTGCTGCTTTAAATGAAAGGCGTTACAAATTCTATCAATGTTGGACTTTTAAACTCAAGTCAAGGATAAATTTTACTACAATCTTTATGTTTATGTGGCTATTTCTAGTTATGGCTAAATGAAAGAAAAAAAGAAAAAGAAAAGAATGTAATAGTAACTAATAAAGCATGTACAAATGTATGTAAGTATGCGTATGTTAAAGTCTTAGTTATGTCTGTTGGAATAATAGACTTGGTTGATAATATTGAAGTGAAATTTTTTTTTGGTCTATTTCTTTTAGAGAGCGGGTGTTTGTTTATTTTCTATTTATTTATCGTTTTGCTGCTCCACCTCTCACATATTCTTTTTTTTTCAGTATGGCAGATATATAGATGTATGGAATGAATTTATATATATGTATCTGGTGTGGTCTGCTGTATCCCATTTGGCCCAGTTAAATCACTTGAAAATGATCGCATTTTTAAATCAAATTTATTTTATTGGTTTAAGCTGCCGTTAAATAGGGTTTTGATGTTATAAACAAACCAACAAGCCATATAAGATTTATCATTATGAACATATAAGAGAAATTTTTAAAGTTCAAGAAATATTTTTTTGTTTAGTATTAGTGTTACAGAAAATTTTATTTTTAAATCCCATGGATTTATTTTAATCTAAATTATTTAAGAATTTTCCAGCATAAATCAGTGACCACAATAACTATAATTAAACTGTTAAAAACACCACGACTATATCTACACTAAAACTAAATTGTTATTTTTCGATCACATCAAAGTCTATCTAGAATTTCTTTTAATAAAAAGCAATTTTAAACAAATCCTTGCTTAAAAACTAGGCTTAATTTAATTATGTCTATTTTAAATATATGCAAAACACTGACTTAGCTGTAAGTGATTACTAGTACAGTATCTTAAATTATGCTTAATAGCTAAATAAAGTTAGTAAACAACAGCAGAAAGAAACCCAAAAGAACCTTTTGAACTTCAACGTGCATCACTTGTTGCACAAATCAGCCGCTTACGATCGGACACCAAAATTTAACATAGAACAAAAAAAACATATGTCAGCTTTCATGTGGCTAATATTAAAACATTAAAAGTCCTCCAACGTTTTTTGAAATAGACAGTGCATACATAGGTATATGTAAAATTATATGTAAGTTTGTTTAATGGCATATAATGTTGCAAGCATGATATAAATAAAATCACAGTAGCAGCAGTTTTATTTTAACATTCTAATTAGATTGTCAACAACACGAAAACAACCTCATTTTCAAACTAAATGTTTTGTTGTTATAACCAGGAGCTAAGGTAGTGTCTATATTAGAAAAATTTTTATCAAGACAAACATCAAAATCAGTGCCAATGTATTATACAAGGTAAGCTCAATTAAAGAGCTGATTATTATTTTTGATTGTTACAGCTGTCAAACTGCATATTTAAAAAACATTGATGAATTTGTTTTATTGTTGTTTTTGTGCAACTGTTGCCACTTTCCATAAATTCACGTTAATTTTGGCATTTGTCTTGATAAAAATTTGTCTAATATAAACACTACTTAAGGAACACAACACATGCATTGTATGAAACAGTATGTATAAATGCATCGTTTGCATTTGCAACACCACAAAATCTGCATAAACTTTATTTTTTTTTTTTTTTTTTTTTTTGTTAAGTTCATTAACATGCACAGGTTAATTACTACATTTCTAGGAGTTTCAAAACATAAAATTTCACAGAAATAAGCCATTAAACATTAAGTCACTTTATACAGAGTTAACATAAAAATATATATGTTTGTACCACTATATGCACTATAGTCAAAATGACATTCATCCTTTTTTTTTGTGTTGTTTAATGTACGCTTAATTTTAGGTTAGTTTTTAACCCATAATTAAAAGACATACAATTTCTTTGATTTTTAAACATATTGTTTAAAATTACCTGTTTATTTCAAAATCAAAATATCTCCGAAACAAGACTCAAAACATCAATAAGGCCCAAAAATTTATAACCACAGCTAATACTTCTTTTGAATGAAAAATTTCTGGTAATTTTGTAACTCAACTACCACCCGAAATCTTTAAATATATCATTTAAAAATTTTCGTTCCACAGAAAAGCTTTATTGCATTGCTTAGGGGGGGCAGAATCAATATATTTTGGAAAAAATCTGAAATTTCTATAAGGCTGGTTAAATTTACATGAAGGTTGACAAAATCTTAGCAGAGAAGCATTCGAGTATAAGTTCAAGAGCGTTGCTATGGGTTTACGATGTAAAGATTTTCTGATATGAAAATCTTTAAAACTCTTGACACCTTTTTTTCTTAAATTTTAAATATTTTATAACATAATTTAAAATTTTTATTTAAAACAGAACAAATTTGGAAAAATCTAAGCTGGCTCATGACAAAAACTTGAACACTTTTTTCTGTAAAATTATCTCCATGAGGATAGCTTTCAAAAAAGTGTAACAGTGTTTTTAGTGATTTTTTTAAGTCTACGGGATTTAAGTCTATGGGATCTCTGTCAAGAGCAGATGATTTCGAAAGAAATTAAAAAGTTATATGTATATATCTATAAAACTGTGCTGTGCGCAGAATACTAATTAGTCTTGTAAGGGGCAAAGGATAATTATTGAACAATCTACATAAAATTTGGAACTCGAGATTTTGTTTACGTATGTATATGAGCAATGATAAAAAAATTTTGATTTTAGGCTTTTTTTATTTGATTGCATATGAAAATCCATTTGTATAAATAGAAAGTGACTCGAATGCATGTAGAATCAATTCGCATTAATCATTTCCTGCAAGAGCGCGAAAGTTAAAGTGGTTTTAAATTGAACATATAAAAATTTTTTAAACTAGAAGTTTATGTAAAAATTATGCGTAATATCAAAACCTACTGAGATTCAAATAAAATTTATGATATCTTCAATATTTGATTATATTAGTACAGCGTGCTTTAGAGCTTTCTGGTAAAATTTAAAACATTTTCTTTGTAATAAAAATAGCGATTTTTAAAAATTTTGCGAAAAATTCAGTCATTTCCTCCTATTTTTCTCCCTGTATTATATTATTAAAGTTTATTATAAAGAAATGCTTTTTAATATTGTGATTCATTTTAACATAACAAACATTTTTTTGACCCATAAAACTTTTATCTTTTGAAACTTTTTGATATGCCTCCAAATTTCTGTTAAGCATTACAAACACCATTTCCGATTATAATTAATTTCGTGCTGTCCACGCAATGTGCATTAGCAAAATCTCTTTTGACAAAAGTGTCCCATTTTCAACTATCAACGACATTTGACTTAAATGTATGGTCCCGATTAATTATATTTGTCGCAATTTTCACAAATTGCAATTTGCTATATAAAAATACAAATACGTAATTTTCAAAAAGTCTATAAAATTTAAATATTAAATTTATTTTAATGCTTCTTCGATTTTATTGTGTAAAATAACAAAATGCTAAGTTCATGCAGTAATCCATGCTGATTATTCTATGCGAAACTGTAAATGTGCCTCGTGAAAAACTGACTTTTTGAAAAATGTTCACTAATGTTTTCCAAAGTTTGGTACTATCTACCACATTGACTATTTCGGGCACATCAACGAGATATAGCGCAAAATATGCACAATTCCAACAAGTATCAGCCCTTATTTCAATATTTGTATTCCGTTGAGGGGCGCACAGATCTCGACCAAAAAACTGAAAATTTTTAAAAATTAAAAAAATTGTTCATCAAAACTCGACTACAATAAAGATGGTACAGAATTTATCCACAAGGGTCCACATAGTTTATATACGAACGAATTTGATCAAAAAGTATAAACGCACAAACAAAAAGTGTAGAAAATGGGAAAGATTTAAGTAATTTGTAGCCTTTTTTCTAAATTTTTGAAATTTGAACAGCAATCACGATAATAAAATAAAACCTTTGGTGCTAAAATTTTTCACTATATTAGTTTCAAGTCTTGTGAGTTCACATCTGTAACCCGTTTATTTAAAAAAGTATTACCACAAAACTCATTAAAGTTTAAAGTTTCAACCAGGTTAAAAATTTTTGATAATGGCCCATACAAAACCTATTTATGTTAAATATTTTAGTGATAATGACATGAAGCTTATCACAAAAATCTAAAACTTTTAATATCTCAGTAAATAAGTGTTAAAATGGAAAAAGGGTCTAGTTTTATGATCACTTATGTTTCTTATTAAAATTCGGTATTTTTGATGAAAAATCACAAAAACCTTAAAACCTCAATATCTCTGTAAATAAGCGTTTAAATGGAATATTTTGTATAAAAATTACAAAATCCTTATTATCTCGATAAATAAGCGTTTAAATGAAAAAGGTTTTTGATTTATGATCACTTACGTTTCTCAATAAAAATCGATATTTTAGATGAAAACTCACAGAAAACCTAAATAAATCTGTATTTTCATTGAAAATCATAAAAAAAAAAATCTTAAACCTTTAATATACATATACTTATTTACAATATATCAGTAACCTATTCTTCAGGCCATAATTTATTGTATCTCATTAAATAAGCGTTGACTATGTGTTAGTGTAACTGTTTTTAAAATATTTTTATTCATTAATCTGATTTTCAGGCACTAGCTTTATATCTCAGCTATAAGCAATTATGCACACATAATCACGAAATTTAATATCTTTTAATTTGAGGAAATTTAATCAGAAATATTGCTACCATGATAAAAGTACAAGCCTGGATTCAATTCCATTTGAGGGTTAAAACAAAGAACTTTTACATGATTTTTTAAAGCTTAAGCTTTAAGTATTATTTAGACCATCTGTGGTGCTAGATATCACAACCACCACCACCAACAACACCAGCTTCTTAACAATAACAAAAGACATATAATAAATGCATGTTTAAAAGCAGGAAGAAATGATAAGACTCCTGTAGCATCACTAACACTCCACTGCTAGCCACATGACAAATAAAATTAAAACAAACAAAAAACCTTAAAAAAATATAGTCAAAATAAAATGCTAAGCAAATGAGTAACGGCGGTGTATTTTTTTATTCTGCAAGAATATCTTCCTTTTTTTCTGAAGACTCCTGCTAAAAGACTAAAACAGACAACAAACACATGTTTAGCTCAGAAATATCAACCACAGTAGCAATATCTAAAATAACAGCAGCAACGACAGCAATATCACCGACGGTCATTAAAACAAAAGCAACACAACCAAACATAAGCATATGAATCAAAATGAAACATACCATGCATAGGCAATACACGAATCACGGTTATAACCTTTTGTACTTTTTTCACAAAATAAGAAAAAAAATGTATAATTTTTTTTATTTATTTATTTATTTTTTTCTTTGGGATTGTTTAAATGGTCTTATGCGACAAACAACCATTGAACCAAACAGCTAACCACCGAAACCGACCGCGTGAATAACTAATTTCAACGGAAGCTAAACAAAATCTCAAAATGAAATAAATACCATAGAAAAAATCCAAAAGCAGCAACAACTACAACAATAAAATAAAGGATAACCCATTTATCACCCACCATCACTGTTAACATTTAAACACCAACTAACCGGCCCCAAAACCGACATTATTTAACTTTGTTGTAACTTTTAAGTCCATATCGACGTCGTATTGTTTGCTGTTAAACATTCTTTCTTTTATTGTTGTTCCTGATGCTAATACTGCTGCCACTTTAGAACAATAAGATTTTCAGTTGGTGTGTTTGTTTTTGTCACTTTCAAGTAATTCTTATTATTTACAAAGAAAAATGTTTCTTTCCACAAAAACAAATCGTGCATTAACACTTTTAGAAAATGGGTTGTGGAAAATACACACCTGATAACAACACAAATGCTTCAATGTGTTTTCTTTTTGGGGAAATAATAATTATTATTTTTTTTTTTTGGTTTAAAAAATCGTCATGGCAAAAAATTTTTTTTTCAAATTTACTTAAATTATTACAAATAGGTTTTTAATATGTTTGGATTTTAAATTACGTTTTTCAGTAGTTTTGGAAAAAATTTATTCCTATAGAAAATAATTTAAAATAAATATTTTTTAAATAACTTTATTTTTAAATATTTTATACGCTCATAAAAAATGTTTACTATCGAAGCATCAATTTA
The DNA here is from genome assembly GCA_932274085.1 of Protocalliphora azurea. Lineage (NCBI taxonomy): Eukaryota > Metazoa > Arthropoda > Insecta > Diptera > Calliphoridae > Protocalliphora > Protocalliphora azurea. The sequence goes on from OW026520.1 coordinate 112,323,929, forward strand.
ATATTCCAATGTGATGCTTAATTTAATATTCCAATGTGATGTTTATATTTGATAACTACGTTTAGTAAATTATTAAAAAAAAAAATAGTGTTTCTCACTGTTTTTTTTTTTTTTTTTTTTTTTTTTTAATAAAAAAAAGTTATACCACTTATGTGCACATTCAATTATTAAATAATATTTAAAATTACAGCATATATTTCGAAAGTAAACTTTACATAAACACTGAAAAGGACAAATTATGATATTTTTAAACTTAATATTATTTCAAAATAATTTGTTCGAAAACCACAAGGATATGTATGCATAAAATATTTTTGACATTGCAAAGGACCAAAACATGAAAGCAAAAAAATTTACTGGAAATTGTAATAATGTTCTATAATTTTGATCTGTAAATTCTTGTCGAAGAAGATCAAAATTAAAAGTCGTTATCCCATAACAGGACATCATGGAAAATTTTTATTTAACTCTCAGTGTTCGACTAACTTTTGAGAAAGTTTGGACAAATTACAGTATTTACAAATTTACTCTCTTAAATTGTAAAAAGTTTTCAAAAGCCGGGAAACGCAAAAAAAAAAAAATTTGTGTCCAAAAGTATTATAGAAACCAGACTTTCTTTCTTGAGCGCTTTCAAATTTTGTTTTGTGAAACGCGTTTCAGCAAGTTTTGGTAACTTCCGTAAATTCGTCGAACACACTTACTGTATCTAGCTAGCACAACGAATATTAATTACAAAAATTATTTACAATAAAATTTTCTTTAACATTTTGTTAATTTGTGTTAAGAATTTTTAGAAACCTATTTATAACAAAAAACCTAAATATTTTTGGGCGAAACATACTTACTAAGCGCTTAATTGTTAATCGCTAGTAGAGAACTGAAGATAAATACGTAACTTTTTTTTAATATTCTTCCTGTATTAAGCTGATCAACATGGATCGTTTTTGAAAACAAGATTCCATAAATATTAAGTGCAATAAATAAATTATTATTAAAAATAAGAAATTATTTTTACAAAACATATTATATTGAAAATTTTATGTTTTAAAATACCGAAACTAAAACCGTTATTGAGGGAAACGGTATTTTTGGAAAACAATAATTTCAGTAACGGTATCGGTTACCGTGACCTATTTTAAAGGGTTTTTAATTGATATCGATATTTATTGTGGTATCGGTTTCAAAACTTGCCGAAAGGGATCAAACGATCATAAATTCCTTAAATATGGCAATATTTTAACGCAATATGGTGCAAAAGAATATCAACGGCTAAATTTCATAAAGATCGGACTACAATTGACCATAGCCCCCAAATAAACCCATCTTTCGAAAATCATGAATGAATCCCAATTTAATAATATTCGACACAAATAAGTTTTATAACAGTAAAACTCAGAGTGCCAAATTTTATGGGGATCGGATCATCCTAAAGTGCATAAATTCGTATAAATTTTAGTATCAACGTAATATTTTGTATTCGTATGTTTTATTTTACACTTTGTAAAAGTATTGGTACACAATTGACCACAGGTGTAATATAAGATCTCTCCTCGACTTTTGGTGCATACATAAAATGGTGCAAGGTATCATATGGACCGGCTTGACCGACTATATCTTTCTTACTATTTTTTTAATGGAAATATATTTTTAAAGTTTAATATGTTACGAAAATGTCCATAAAAATATTATTATTATGGATGTTAAAAAGTCATAACTAAATAAATAATTTAATCCCGTAGAAAACGTTCGAAGCTGTATTTGTGCCAAAAGCTGTGTTTTGTGCAAATTTTCGTGAAATATTAAAATTTATTTACTTTTCGAATTTTGGCAACCAATGCAAATAAATTATATCTTATTATCACTGTATAACAAAGATATGCTCTTTTTCGTTTTTGCTGCATTGCAATATCTTCCGTCAGTACAAGCTTTGATGCCAGTACAAGCTTTCGATGCAGAAAATTTTCTTTTCCTCAGTGCCAATAGAAGAAAGAATTTCTATTAATTTATTACGTTGAACTGTATCAAATGCTTTTTCATAATCGATAAAGCATATATAAACATCTTTTTGTGCATTCCTGTATTTTTGTATTTGTAGTGAAAAAAGAGCTTCGCGTTTACCCATGCCTTCCTTAAAACCAAATTGGGATGTACCAAATGTAACTTTTTTCATTTCTTATAGATTCTAGCGTGAATTATTTTGAGAAATATTTTTAGAGCATGGCTTATTAGACTAATGAGTCTATAGTCATTGCAATCTTTTGGACGGCTTTTTTCGATATGGTTATAAAAGTCGATCTGAGCCATTAACAAAAAAAAATTTTTCTAGAAGATTGATATTGTCGTAGTCTATTATTTAGAGTAGTTCCGAAGGAATCTCTTCAGAACCACAACTTTTTTGACCTTTAAAGACTTTACCGCAGTTTCAGTTTCTCGCTTACTAATTGTGTTTCCTGTTTGCGATCAATGCAAAACAGTAGACAGATTTTGCTTCCTTGATTTTCTTGTGGAGATTAAAATCGTCACGCAGTTCTTGTAATTTTTCTATCTCCTGATATTGTTTATTAACGTGATCACTTTATGCAATGCGAATTGCCGTTTGAATTTACTTGTTTAATTCGTAGTATAACTCGTAATATGAGTTTTTTTGCTTTCAGTATTCTTCCTTTAGTTCTAATATTTCCTTTTTCACTCATTCCTTTTTTTTTTTTTTTTTTGAGATCTGTTTATGCTTCCCAGGTAATTGTCTGCGATTGATTTTAGTGCTCCTTTTATAGAGTTCCACATACTGTATTATCTTCTTCTTGAATTTTGTTAAATTCTTGACCTATGAGCTCTTTCATTTTCGTTCTAACTGTTGGTTCACCTATTTTTCCAATATCGAGTTTCTTATGAGTTTACTCTTAAAATTTTTCCTAAGCTTCGATTGAAACTTCGTCATCATTAAATTGTGGTCCGATGGGACATCCGCTCTTGGATATGTTAAGGTTTTCTTATAAACGAAGAGTAGAGCTTGTTAATCGGAATGCAATCTATTTTATTCCTAATTACATATGTTCTTCTGTCCTGGGGGTATTTCCAGGTATAGAGTGGGAAGGCAGAACATTGTATTGGTTATCCTCATGTTGTACTCCTGGCAGAATTGTATTGGCCTGTCGCCTCTACAATTTCTTCCCTTCCCGGCATCATATCCTTCCCCACTTTTTCATTGAAATCATCTTGGATAATTGTTATTTCGTAACAATTGGCGTAGTTTTGATTTTATAAAAGATATTGACTTCAACCTTTTTGCATGTAATTAGAAATTATGTCAGCTAGATAATACAATTTATTTGAGAATTGAAGTCCATAGTTTTCCATTGAATACTTATATAAAATTTTTGCAAAAAAAAATTTTTTTTGAGAAACTATAAATATTGTATCTGTAATAAAAACTCTGTTAGCTGAGATATTCCAATAAAATTTTTTAGTTACTGTTGACTATATCATTTCAAATAATGATGTGTAAAAAAATACGATTTCGGTAAAAGGAATTTCGAAATTCCAAAAATACCGACGAATATTCCAAAAATGGTATTTTTTAAATTTTACCATTTACACATTTTATAATTTTACCACATTTTTTGCAGGTCTGGAAAAACTCCATTGGCAAACTCTTTAAATTACATTGGAGTTTCCGAAACTGCATTCTGTTTACAGATAAATGTTTTGGGATATATATTTCAATACAAATATCTGTACTTAGGCCTATTGGGTAATTTAAAATCATCACCGTGAATATACCTTTCATAAAAGTATAAAATCATTATATGTTCTTAAAGAAAATTTTATTTTAGATAAAAAAAATTTCGACGAATACATATATTGACTTAAAATTTTCATTTTATTCTTTAACTGATTACAGGAAAATATCTAAAATGGGGGGATATATTTGGAAAAAACTATACCAAAAACTGAGATAGTTTAAATTTCAAATACAAATAACTCTAAGAGTTTAAGAAGTAAATAATATATGCAATCAAGTTTTTCGTAGGTCTTATCAAGAGTTTAAATATGATATAAAACTCTTCGAAATCGAGTCACAAAAAAAAATTTGGCTAGCGATTTACTCCGCTGGGATGGTTAGATTTACAGAGCCTTCATTAATTCCAACCAGCTGATTAAACGCTATAGATTTATTTCAAAAAAATTTCGATTTTGCTAAACATGGTAGCTCTATGTATTCATAACTAAGAAGATTCCTGATAGAACCAGTTGCTAGGAATAAAAATGCTAGATCAAAGTTAGAAATTGGTGCAATGAAACACTAAATTTCACTTTTGGCTTTAGAAATGGTTTAAAAGTTATGTATTACGTTTCTTATTATAGTTCCCATACTGATCCTGTATACTTCTATTTTAATCCCCTTGCATTTGTAATATTAATATGTCTAAGTGTCCGAGGTATAGAGTAGTGTAGGACTTGACTGACTATAGCTTTTTAACTTATTTTTATTTTTTAATTAAGAGATTTTTTTATGTTGAAAATTGGTACGTTTATTAAAATTTGGCACAATTTTCCGAAAGTTAAAATTTTTTGTTTTAATTGGGTATGCATTTTTACAATTTTCGCTAATATCAAAACTCACAATACATAGCGTTATATAGTATGAAAAAATGTTAAGAAACACGATTTTAATTTTTCACGATCGTTAGAAATCTTTCCGCGCCAAAGGCGTTGAAGTTTTAAATTTAAGATTTTTTTTTAATTTGTTCATACAATGTATTATTTTTATTAAAAACAAGATTATTTTGTCTCACTATTGGTAATGACTTCAATAAAAAAAAAAATCATATAAAGCGATAACATCGCATATACTTTTTTTTAATTTTATTAATTTATAATTTTTAAATTTTTTATCAGATAAATATAATGTTAAATTAATGTTTTAGTTTTAGTTACAATTATTATTTATTTATATTTTATAAATTAATTTTCCATTATATTTGATTTTTATAAATATTCTGAATTAAACAAAAGGTGATAAAATTGTGACCAGTATGACTACCATTTTATTTTATATTGGTTATTAAGGAAATAATTAAAAGCCCTTTAGCACTGGGCATAATATTTAGTATAGTGCCAATTTTTATTACCAATATGAAAATATAAACTTTTTTAATATTAAACGAGAAAGAAGAATATAGTCAGTCAAGACCGACTATGGTGTATTATTGTACATGAGCATAAAAATTCGGGAAGGGGACTTATATTACACCTGTGGCCAATTTTACTAAATGTAAAATAAAATATACAAATACCGAATAATGCGTTGATATTAACATCTAGATGATTTTATGCAGTTCAGGGCGATTCCTGGAAGTGGGTTTATATGGGAGGAATGGTAAATTATGGAGCGGTCATCATAAAATTTGGCAATGTTGTTTCAACTTACATAAAACTTATTTGTGTCGATTATTTACTTGATACTAACATTTGTATGGGATTTATGCACGTTAAAGTGATTTTCGGAAGAAGGGTTTAAATAGAAGCTTCATAAAATTTAGTGCAAAGATTGATACTTCATTAAGATATTCTTATTCTTAAAGCATTTTTGAGTGTTTAAACTCTATTCCGGGAGACATTTGTATGGTGCTAGGTGAAATAATAGACCGATCACAACCAATTTCATTCAATAGACTTCGTCCTTGTATTATAAAAGTCCCACGTGTTAAATTTCATTGAATTATCTTTAAAATTGCTAACCGCACTTTGTGCCCAAGGTTAACATGGACAGCCAGCCAGTCATAAAGCTAGGCAGACGGACGGACATCGTTAGATCGATTTATAAATGTGAATCTGAGTCAATTGGTGTAATTTAAGATGGGTGCTGGATAACTCAGCACGAACGCATAATACCCCAACCAGCTATGGTGGTGTAGGATACAAAAAAAAAAAAAAATAATTTATTTAATTAAAAAAATTTTTAATGATTTTAGAAATTGCTTTCGGTGCGAAAAGTTCTTTCATCGAAATAACTTTTGAAAACAGTTTTTAGTATCAGTACAACATGGGACGTGGTACCTTTTTTTTGTAAAAGAAGTTATACTCCTATACATATTTAAAATTATGAGAAAAATTTTACTATGTATCTTCTCATTTTAGTTTTTCGAAGTAAATCTTACTAGAAAAATATTCCCCAGATGATGTAAATGTTTCTAATCGATTTTATTAGAAAAATGAATATAAAAAGCTTTATTAGTTAAGATCTATTTACCGTTAGATTTAGATATGTTAAACTCGTACAATTGCGTTCATTCGAAGAAGAATTGTATTTGATTTTAAAGTAGAACATAACCTATAAACCTGAAGAAAAAATATTGTAAATACTATTGTCTAATATTGATTTTTTTTTTTTTCATTCATATATAATAAGTTTGCTTTTTGCCAAATTTGTAAGGTAATGTTATTTTAACTAGGTCATAAAAGGGCTTTTGTTGTGCTACAGTAAGGCATGTTCTACAGAGAAGTGTCAAAGAAAAACTAGATGGGTATGTCCAGTCGAAATATTCCCTACGTTAAACTATTTATTACTCTTACAAAAAAAAAAAAATGAATAAATTTATTAAGAATTAATGTTAATCCTTAATATTTAAAAGTAATAAAGCTTTTTAACAAAAACTGAAATTACCTTATTTAAAAAATCCCTATACGTAACAAACTTCCTTTGCAATCAATAACACCCTTTTCATTTCATATAATGTAGAATACTTAAACATCACCAATAAGAACAAAAGAAATAAAAACTGCCATTGTTTATGTTCTAATGTCATCTAATACATATTGGCATAAAATTCGTGTTCTTTGTTGTACTTACCTTTTCTAAGTAGTTGCACTTCAAATAATAACAACTAGTTGCAACAATTGCAAAAGCAAAAAAAGAAAAATAAACACAACAACAAATAACCAATAAGTGTACCAACAAACACACGTTACACTTTTGTTGCTTTGACCTAGAATTAAAGTCAAGTTGAAGACCATTATTGTGTGTCTCGCTTCCAAAGGCATTTTTCCAAATGTGGTTTTGAAAATAAATTATGAATTGTTGGTTACAAATTACCTGGCAAATGGAGGCACTATTAAATTTTCACATTTTATCAATATTTTATAGGAAAACTCTAAAAAAAAAAGTATTTAGGTTTATATGTTGCACTATGACACATTTTATTTAATAGTGCTCATAATTTGTATAGATTGCACCAAAAATGGTATGACATATAGCACTTGGTGAATTATTATTACAAAAAATGTTTAGAGTTAAGTAAGTCAAATATGGGATATAGGAAAATTATGGCTATAAAATAATAATTTTTCAAATTAATATTGAAATCAAAAATATAAGATAATTTTAGAAATTTTAAAGAAAATAAGAAACACAGAATATTAATAAACTATTAAGAAAGTTATGGTCTATAAAACTTGATACGATGCACAGTGCTTTTCCCATAGACAAAAATCAAAATAAAAAATTTTTCAAATTTTGTTGAGGTATACAGTCTTAAAAAAGTGACAATATAACTCATATAATTTTAAAAGAATTTTTGTGGCCATGAAAGGCTGCTAAATTCAGAGAATTAAATATATGGGGAATTGAGAATATTAAATTCAGAGAATTGAGAGAATTGAGAGCATCTGATTTCTTGTTTTTACTTTAATTTTAAAGAGTTCTTAATATTGAAGTAATTTATTTTGTTAAATTGAAATAAAAAAAATAATTAATAATATTTCGAAATTTCAAAAAACAACTAAAAAGGGTTTGGAGAAAGGAGATATGCGCTTGCTCCTATTAAATCAAACATTATCAGACGCAAAAAAACCCTATTTGCAATGGCCATCTCAAATTTTGGTACTGTTTTGATCAGAATTAAAAAATGTCAGAAAAGGCTAAATGCAAAAAATAAGGCGAGAAAAAAACTAATATTTTTTATTTTAAAATTTATTTATTTATTTTTTTTTTTTTTTTTTTTTTTTTTTTTGTTCTCATTACTTTTTGATATATTTTAATTTCATATATTTTTATTTATAAATAAAACATATAACCGCTGTTAGCAATATGACCCAATGAAAAATCAGTCAGAAAATGTCCTTAAAAATTTGGACCATATTTCATATGTAAAATATCCCAATTTTTTGAAGGTATTCATAATTTTTGAATTGTAATTCACTTTTGATTAATAAATTTAAAATTATTTGGTGATTTTTCGCTTTTATAAGATTTTTAATAATATTTATTTTTATATTATTTTAGTTTCTATTGTTAATGATGTATTAAAAAATAATTATAATAAAAAATTATAATAAATAATGAAGCAACGCAGACGAAAAATTTTGTACAATATAAATTATATATATTAATACACAAAAACTCTTAAATGCGTGATTCTGTAAAAAAAATGTTCTTCTTCTTTGTTGAAATGCTAAATGAGCTAGAAGCTAAAACCAAAAATTTGAGGCTAAAAGCAAAATAAAAGATTTAGCCTTAAAAAGGCTAAACTGGCAACACTGTTCAGGATGTATGGGAGGTAGGAATATTTCTGTAAAAATTAGTAGACTCATAAATGCTCCATATATAACTACAGTCACAAATCTTGGGAAAGTTCTGGACAGTATTTTAGAAGAAATTTAGTTTTTTTAATTTCAGAATATATGGGAGATAGGCGAGTACTTGCACCGATTTTTTCTAAACATCGTATATATTAATGTTAAGTCTGAAGCAATATGCGTACCAAGTTCCAATTTTCTACGACAACTTCTATTTTTGTCCCATCGTTATATGGGGAAAACAAAACAATGTGCGTTGTATTGAGCTTCAATATTATTTTGTATTTAATCTATTGAACTAAAACTCTTAAAAATTAACAAGCATAAAAATTAGAGACAATATAGCTTGAACATTCTTAAGGTTAGAGATTATTTCACGAAAAATAAAAAACTAAAATATTTTTAAAATATTTAAATTTAAAATATTTTTTTCACTACATCAAACATCACAATTTTTTTCTGAATTTTTAAATAAAAAAAAATGTTCTAATGTTTATTAAAACATAAAGATTTCAATGCTGCATAAATTTTAGAGTTAATACAAATAAAAGTTAATTTAAAACGCCATTTATATAATGACATTAAAATTCAAGGCAAAAAAAGTATTCGAAAAATCAAAAAAATTAAATTCTTTAATAACACATAGCTTTTCATTTCCACTTTATAACCTCTTATAAGCGTTTTGATATAGATTTTCCAAGGATTTTTTTATATTCATAATCAATTTTGTAAGTGCAATACAAAATCAATATATATATATATATATATATATATATATATATATATTGCCAAGTATTTTTCACTATCTTTAGCCATGTTCGATGTATTTAGTTTCTAATTTTGTTTCAACTTACGTAACATTTTACGTTCAACCAGCTTTTATAAACCTTAACGACATATTAACAGCAGATTAATTTTCCAGTGAATTTTCATTTTTGTATTGTTTATAATATAGTGGGACCTTTTTCTTATCTTTTACGCCTTTTCTACAATTTAATTTTCCGATTTTCCTTGTTAAAAATGTTTAATTATCAAGTTTTTGGCTTCAACTGAAGTTTCTCTTTTTTTGCGTCCTTTATTTACACAAAATCAGAACAAAATTATGTAAAATTATATAAAACACATGTAATTATTATCCGAGTTGTAAAACCAACAAAAAATATAAGAAAATATAAGTTATCGGAATATAAGTTATCGGAAATGGATAAATAAACAACATGTCGAGTACTTTTTTTGCATTTGAATATGTGTACTGTCGAAAAAATTGCAGCTCTCAGTAAGTTCTTTGTATTTTGGGCAAATATTACTCAAAATAGAAGGAAACACATATTTCAAATAAATATTTGTCATTTTATTCGAAATAGTTCAATAAGTATATAAATTATAATGAAATTATAATTATAAATAAGAAATGAAATGGTATATCGAATATTTATTTTGGTCACTGTACATAAATTGTAATAATTGTGATAAAGTTTAGAAATAGTTTAGTAACTTCTTTTTTAGCAGAATATTACTAAAATAAATAGACTTAATAAGTATCAATTTTCTCGAAATCCATTCATGATCCCACTCTAACTTTTTTTTTATTTGTTGTTACTGACACTTTAAGAACTTTTTGGAGAAAATTTTGAAAAATAGAAGACTTTTCAAATATCCATGATAGAAGGACAAATATTGACTTAATAATCATTTATCGTTTAAAACTTAGCGTTTTTACAAAAAATAATACAAGTCTACAAATTCGGATCAACTTTTGAACCAGATCAAATGAGAACTAATTTTAGTACAATTTAGGTAGCTGAACTCAAATATGGCATTCATTCTTCAATATTGGTTATAGTTTTCTAGTTATCATAACGATTTTTGAAAGATTCATTTCTATCATATTTCAAAATATTGGATTTCATCAAGATCATGTAAAAATATAGAAAAAAATTCCAAAGACGATATCAAGCGTTTTAGTTAAGTTTTGCGAATGTTATATGTGAATGTACTCGGAAAAGTGTTCAATTGCTCAGGGGTTAGTATTTTCGTTACCTTGATTTATGTATTTCAATAGCTAATTGATTCGTGATCTGAATTAACTAAAACAAATAGTAGACGTGATCGCATCGTAGTTGCAGGAATAAAAAATGTTTGATACTCTAAAAAACGTTAGTGTAAACGCAACCAAAATTAAGCAATCTCTCGATTCTCAACAAGAAGTTAATATATAATTCAGTGATGAAATCAACGACTAATATAATTTGATGAATGCAACGTTCGATGTCGTTTGTGGCGGAAACGTCTACTTTTTGTGACAACAAAAATGTGTGCTATGGTAAAAAGAAAATCTTTTTACATAAAACTTTACTTTATCAAAAACTTCTTCAAAATGGTTAGTGATGCAGCAGAACGAAGACTAGAGAAGAAGTATATGTATTTCAAATCTAATATTCATACAGAATCTATCATCCAATAAACCGCGGTAGAATATTGCGAAATTTTTTTTCGTATCATTATCGGTAATTTAAAATCCCCTGATTTGAAGCTTAACAAGTTTGGAACTAGAATTTTCTTTATACTTAATTTCCTTTATTCGTTTCGACTTTTCACATAAAACTTTGAGAAAGGAATGCGAATACACAAAAATGTTGGCGAAAAACGAAAAAAGGTTTTAGAATGAGGGCATGAGAGTTCCAACTGATGAACTCTAAAACGTGAAACAAATTTCAAGCAGTTTGTCAGTTTGACTTTTTTTAATATCTCGAAAACTAGAAGAAAAATTAAAAAAGGAACCGCAAATTCGAATTCAGCACCCTAAACAACCCCAGAAACCTTAAATGCCGGTGTAATTAGAAACTTGATTCATCAAATATTAACATTGAATTTCATATATTAAAAAAAAACTATAAATAGTGAACTTTAAACCACCATAAAAACAAAACTAGAATGTTGAAATTTTTATTAACGTAGATTTTCACGAAATCGCTGATGGCAAAGTTCAAAAGTTTTTTTGTTCGAAAAATTTTAATTTAACCCAATAAAAAGAAAAAAGTGAAACAGTTCTTCTATAAAATAATACAGATTTTTAAATCAAAATTTAGCACATAGTTACTGACAATGGTAACAAATATAAATTATTTAATGGATTTTTTTTTTTTTAGTATAATAAAAGTATAAGCCTTAAGCACGGATTTTTTCGTGCTTATTTAGTAAACCAATAATTATTGCTACTGAGGATTACTACATATAATTTCAGAAAGAAATTTCAACGACCTTATGCATCTTACTTACACATCTCATAGCAACTACTAGTTAAAATAGTAGTTATTAGGAGTCAAATAATGTGTAAACAAAAATTAAAATAAAATTAATCAACTTACTACACCACGTTTACGTTAAATTTGTGTACGTTTATAGTAGTTTTCATATAAAAACAGAATTGAAAGTAATTCGCGAAAAAAAGTACGGGTATAGTTTGAGATAGAACTGACAGTTCTTTATATTACCCGGAATTTCTATCGAATTGGGTCATTATAGCATTTAGTTCTGAGAAAAATAATTACAACTCATTACTAAGTAAGTTTAGTAAGTAGTTATCATTGCCAAAAGAAAACAAAAATATTGCTGGATAAAAAAGATGAATATCACATTTATAATATTTATTTTTTTATCACCTTAATAAAGACTTTATCAAAATATAAAATTCATAAAACAAAAAATTTTCTGTGAGGGATTGTGTATCCTCTTTTAAAAATTTAACTCGTATACTTTTCTGTTACTCTTGTGATAAACCATATCTAAATTATCGAGTTAAGTAAAATGAAAATTTGTTTACCATTTGATAATATTACATACATAATATTTTGTATGCCACTTGTATCCAGAGCTGCTTAATATCGATTTTTGGGGAGTTACAGAAAACCTCGAATACTACTTCTATGAAAGATTTCTTTCTATTTCAAACTATTCGCAGAAAATGCTACAAATGTAGACATTGAAGCACATAAAGATTAATAAAATTATGAACATTTTCTCATGATGTTTTCTCATGCTTAACAAAGACTAGGTGTCTAATTCATTTATTTAGTGATAGATAAATTACTTTACACAATATGCTACAAAATTTCTACTGACCAGTCATTTAAAATTGTTCATTCATTCATGTTTAACAACAAACAATTTTATAATATTGCTTGTTGTGATCTTATCTCTATGAAAATAATTAATATATACATTTCCAATACATATACCACCAACAAATTGATATTAATAGTTACTTTATTAATAGCTTTTCTGAATTAATTCTCTGATCAATGGAACAAATTTTTCTTTAATTTACGAAAACTATTTTAAGTTTACATTCCTTTCCACACACCCCAATGACCAAATTTGGATTGATTGCTCTACTTAATGGTTATGTAGCCAACATTAGGTGGAAGACCCCAAAATCCATATAACGAAAAAAAATCCAATAATATCAAACCAGCTACATCTTAAACAACAAAAACTACAAACAAAATGAATTTAATGTATTTTTTTTTTTTATATATATTTCCTCACCATGAAATGAAGCTCTCAAATAATTTTGTAGCAACATCAACAATTTTATGCACTTTCAACGCCATAAATTTCAATTACACTTTATAGCACTTTTACTGTTAAAATCGATAAAAAAAAACAAGTTAGAGCGCTATATTCGGCTGCGCCGAATCTTTTACGCCTTAAAGTATGCTTTCATATTTTCATATTTATACTTATACAAAAATAACATACATTTTTTTCCAAATTAGAAAAATGTAAATATAAAATTAAAAATCATGGCAAGTCTTACTTCCTTAAAAACACAACACTGATTGTTTCTGATGACTACTAAATTTACATACATATGTTTGTATGTAGATACATGCTTATACGAAAAACAACAACACTGTCTCATTGCAATGCTTCTATTTCTAACTAAAAAACGTCCAAACATATATAAAAATGATTGTGTGTGTGTATATACAATCAACAACTGCTACTTGCTTATACAAAAACAATAACAATAGTAATAGTTATAGCAAAGCTTCAAATACATGTTTGTGTGTATATACAAATGACAAGCATTGCTTGATTATACAAAATATGACTACTAAATATGTTTGTATGTAGATATATGCTTATACAAAAAATAACAACAATAACACTGAGTCATTGCAATGCTTCTATTTTCAACTATAAAACGTCAAGACATACATAAAAAATGATTGCGTTTATGTATATACAATCAGCAACTACTCTTGCTTATACAAAAAAAAAAAACACTGAAAGTCATTGCAATTTTTTTTTATATGTTTGTGAGTGCATATTTTTAATAAATTTTTCCAGATTTTTGATTTTGGTTGTTTATGGACCAATATGGTTAACTAAAAAAAACGAAATTTTAGAAAAATATTTACAACTGATTTGTACAAAACCGAATTCTTAAGTTTATATAGAAGCTTCACAAAGTCCAAAAATGCATCTTGATTGATATCTCAGTTACTAATGAAACAATTTTGTTCATTTCTTTCGCAAAAATATTCCGAAAAAGATTCCTCAATTTCTGAGAAAAAAACAAAGTCACTAGGAATTTAATTTGAAGTATAAAATATATATATATATCCGCGATAACTTTTAAAAATGATTTCAACAGACAGACGTACATCATTATATCGACTTCCCTATCAGTAAGGATGCGTAAAATATATACTTTTTGGTGTCTTAGATGCATATTGTAGAAATACAAACGGAATAACAAACTTATATATACCTATTACACCTGTAGTGAAGGGTATAAAAAAAACTTAAATTTCGATTGCATGTTGTACTTACTACAAGGATGTATGGATGTTTGTTTGTCTTCTACCAGTTACAATGGAATGAAATTAAGTAGATACATGAAAATCAACACAGAAACCACAAATGCAGCTATAGCTTTATAAGCTGTTGACTAAAGTAAAAATATTGGGAGTCAAGAGAATCTATCTATCTATTGATGTTTTCATGATGTGCGGACGTTGTATGATCAAATATTTTATGTATGTTTTCCATATATTTTATTCAGATTGTTCCAAAATTTTATACTTCCATTAAGTGTTAGGCCATTGTTGTGGTAACAAGTTGACCTCTTAAATTAGTGCGTTTTTTTAGAGCTTTTGATTTTTTACCGATTGTGGGTCATTGAACAAGCTCAAAGTGAAAATTTTATAAATACTTATATTGTATACAGTGGATGTAATCAAAAGAAAATAAAAGAAAAAAATTAAAATTAGGAAAAGAATTCGTCATGTTTGACAGTCTACAAATAATGGCAGTTATACTTATGTGGGTATACCCTGGCCTGACATGAACCATAAGTATGATGAAAAAATACTCCCAAAGATGTAAGAAGGCACTAATGATCATTGGCAAACAATACAAACACTGAAAGAAAAAAATCAATTAAACTTATTTATCCACATTTTCCAGATTTTTTATAGTAAAATATTTTTTAATAATTGAAAATATTTCTTTAAAAAGAATATGTTCTTCCCCTCAAAAAACAATATTGCCAATTAAGTATTGGCATGGTTTTTCTCTTGAAATCAAACAGCTTTTAGGGAAGTAAATCTTTATGTTATCAAATGTTGTTATCAAATTTTAATACAATAAACTTAAAATTCCACGTAGCACTATTTTCCTGATTATTATATTCTCTTCACCTTTTTTCTTACTAGATTAATTTGGTTGATAGCAGTTTAGAGAACCTGAATGGTTTGAGAGTGGTAAAAGAAGACTAAGCCCTCTTCTAATGCCAGGACATAAGTTTGTTGAAAGAATTTTTCCTCAGTCCATGGTCATCGTCTTACGATCCCACTTGTGGGTCATCAAGGTTGTTTACCTATCAAAAGGAAAACGAAAGAAAAATCAAAGTCAGTAAGAAATTTATTTAAGAAAATTTTTATCGGTGATTTATCATGAATTTTCTAACGAAAGAATCAGAGGGGCATACATAATACTACTCGATATAAATATTCAACAATTTGTCAATAATCCACAGAATTTTCATTACTCATCATTACATGCAACCTCTTTCACATCAAATCTAAATTGGAAGAACTTGTCATGCAGTACGTAATCGCTAATATGAACTGCCCACAAAAATTTAGTACATATAATTCTGGTTACAAAAACTAAACCAATGAATGGGTGAGTCTTTTTGAAATTATATTCTTCAAATTCTAAGTAACACTGAAAGAATCACCAATCACCAAAATAATTCATTAAATTAATTTTTTTTAAATTTCCACCTCTCACCAAAATAATTATATGAATTACTAATAATTGTAAAAAATTAAAGACAGAAAAAATTTTCCAATTAAAAAATATATTAAGGCAATCAATTAATCTAGTACATGATTGAATAATTACTTGAATTTTATTTTTACTATTTCTTTTATTTTATTTTTGCTTGAATATATTAATTAAATTTTAATGTAAAATGAAACAACTGTTAAATGAAATATACAAGGTTATAATTTTTTCTGTGAATAATTTATTTCTTATTTGTTTGTTTTAATAAAATGTTTAACCATTTCCGGAAATTCTTCCATTACAGCTTTTTTTGTGTTTTCGGTTACTTTTTTAAACATTTTATTTTGGTATATAAATAACACCATTTGTTTGATACTACTCAATTGCCGCTCCTTTCTTAGTCTCAATTGTTTTATATGGTCGAAGTGGTTTTCATTATAAATTTATTATAGTTAAATTTCCTTTAAAAATATACTAATTTTGCTATTACAACGAAACGGTATTATTCTTTTTTTCAATGTAACAATTATACATTTTTTTGCCTAAAATATTAACAGATTTTTTTTCGTGCGCAATCTTTAGGTTATAGTTAGGTGCGTCCTTTTAACCCTTGCGGGATCTACTAGATCAATAGAGTAATGAAATTTTTGGAGGTATTCTGTAGTAAAGAATTCTTGGGCAAGTGCTGAGAAACAGCATGTACGGATGAATGGACTCTCATTCGCAAAGAAGAATACAGATAAATATCCTTGTGAAAAACAGGCATAAAATTTCCTTTAGATTAGCCATTCAATGGGAGAAAAAAACTATTCAGGCTTGGTCTATAGTGTGTACCCGCGTATAGACACTCTTACCATATAAAACGGTCAGAAGTCGCAATGTCACTGGGTATTATTTAAACTGCGTTCTTCAAATACGATTTTAAAGGAGGTGACAAAAGCTGTGTTTTGTTGCTAACGTTTAAAGGAAATTTCATGAAATATTCTAATTTACATAGATTAGGAGTTAACGTTTAGAATTATACATGTAAACTTTAACTTCGATAAAAGTATTTGAATGTCAATAAATGAAAAAATATAAAAATGAAATTATATTATATTCACACACATTAGTTTTTGACTTGTTCACACATCAATTTATTGTGTTTTTTCTTTTGGACTGTTTTCCGTTTGCCAAATTTTTTATTTGAATAAAAATTTCACACACAAACACTTTTTAATTCAAAAAATACAATTTTTAAACATATATATAAATTTCATTAACTACTTTAAATTTTTTGTTTTCAAACTGTTTGACAATTTTTACAAAAAAAATACTAAAAATTTCTTTCCTGTATTAGAAATTTTTTATGTTTTTTGTATGTTAAATAATTAATCAAGTCGAATCGAGATATATTTGGCTCTGAAATATATTAAAAAACAAATCAATTTGTTTGTGTTCTTTGAGAAAACGACTCGTTTTTCAAAAAACCTCTATATGTGAACATAGCATTAAATATAAAAAAACAATTTTAAATTAATATATATATATATATTTATTTATTTCAATTTAAATTGAAAGAATTCTTTGTAGATTTTTGTTTGACTATTAAGTGATACCAACCAAATAGGGTAAGTATCGTTTTATTGCTAACTATCAAAATTAACGCTCAACGTCAGCAACACCTCTAATATATGCTGCTAAACAGTAAAACTTAAAAGCTCAATTAGGTGTTAAAAATTTATTTTCAAAATATTTTTTCAGTTTTGCTTGCTTATTCTTTTTATACCCTTTACCACAGCTATAAAGGGCATATATAAATTTGTCGTTCCGTTTGCAGTTTTTACAATATTCATCTAGGACACCAAGAAGTATACATACTCTTGACCCTTATTGATATTGAAATCGATATAACGATGTCCGTCTGATCGTCTGTCCGTTTGTCTGTTCAAATCAGTTTTAGAAAGACGGAGATGAACGCTAATAAAATCAGCAAAATCGATCCGTAAATAGACGAGATATCGCCAAAAAACCGAAAATTCCTCCAAAAAACATTTTGGTTTTTTCGTTTTTTCTGAGTGTAAACAAAGAGAAAAACTTAAAGAACCTCAAGTATCTTGTTAAAATTTGTTACACTGAACTTTTGCCTTCAATTACTGACACCGTATTGCACTCTCCGACTATATCATGAGTGAGGGTATTTCATTCAATTATTCCATAAGCCGACAATGGAAAACAAACTTACAGACATACACAGATATTTATGTATGTATATGATTTGAAGTGAAATATTTTAGAAAGTCATTGCTGATTTGACATGGAAAATCAATCATGTCAATTTTGAGTAAGATGTGTTGGTTGACAAGAATATTTGTTTCGTTTTTAGTGGTTTGTTGTGAAGTTTGAAATTATGGACGTACATACATACTTGTGAGATACCTTCATCTATGTAATAAACTTAATTTTATGTTTTATTGTCGCAGTTGCTTTCAAGGGTTTTTGTTTATATAAAGATGAAGTCACAACAAATAAATTTATATAACTATGGTGACATAAATGACACGAGTTTATGGTCCTTAAACTTTTGATTCTTGACCTTTTATTCTACTCCACTCTATTTTACTATATTACTATTTTATTCCAAAGATTTCATAAAATTTCCACTATTTGAAAAACTACATATCTTCTTAAAATTTAAAACCTGATATCAAGCCACACCCAACAAAAATTTCCCACTTGCTAAAAGCTGGCGTTTAATTGCTCCAAAAATATAAATATATAAAACATTTAAAAATATATGTGGTTGTAATTACAATTAGCAACAGTCGCCGCCAAACAACCAGCCCGCTAGCAGCCAGCCACAGTTCCTTCATTTATTAAAATTTTATAATTTGAACAATTTATTTATAGTTGTTAGCACCCAACTGAGTCATCAACTTGTACACATATTATCCTACATTCATATAAAGGCATTAGATATCTGCCGTGAAAAAAAAAAAAAAAAAGTCAAAAGAAAAAAATTTAAACTAAAATCAGCAGTGGGTGGCATTTGTGCAGACATACGAGTACAAAAAGTGAAACATTCTCTGACAAATATAGTATTTTTTTCATATTTTTTGCTTAAAAAATGACTTTTAATTATGAAATTTGTTAAATGTTTTCCTTTTTGGCAAATTTATATGTTGTTATGTTAAACCAGTAGTTACGTTTTTATTGTGATAAATTTATGTATGCATTTTATACAAGGAAAAAGGGATTTAAATACATTTTGGTTTATTCATTTGTCAAATTTTTATTGTGAAAAATCTTTTGAAAATTTATTGAAATATTGTAGGAAACAATAAAAATATTGTAAACGTGAAAAAACATGTCTACAATACCTAGCAAAAAAGAAACTGAAAAAAGTTGAAAATGTCATGAATTTAACATTAGTGCTGAAAAAGAGCTGTAGAAGTTGATTTTTTAAACCATGGTTGTCATTGATAGGACATTCTTCTTGTAAGCTTCTTGCTCATTGCTTTTGAAGTACTTCTCTTAAAACTATGTTTATACATTTTTTAACGAAAATTATGTATCAGCCTTATTAAAAGTTTGTAAAATATTATTTTCTTAGAAATTATAAAAATTTTTGCCGCTAAAAATTCATTTATTTTCACTTTTTTGGAGTTAAGTATTAATAACTTCTAAAGAAGCACAAAATATGCACTTTCAAGTGGTGAAAATGTTCTTTTTTGCAAGCACTTGATCGTTAATTTGCTGAGTAATATATACTTCGATTATTTTATAGATTAGTGGTTGTCAAAACGTTTTCTCGTTTGGTAAATGATGCATATCGTTGATGCTCTAACGAATAGTCCTATGTGTAATTTTTTTTTAATTGTTTTTATTATCGCATCTTGTATTGTTATTTGTCATACATTCACCCACTAAAGCGTTTTACATTACCTCAAAAGGTTTCGAAGTTATGTGTAGATTTGCTTGGGAAAAAACTATCATAGTTTTTTACCATACATAGGACTTTTTTAAGAACAAAGGTTTCTTCTGCCGTTCGCGGACGCCAAAAGATATCGATTTTTTTCAAGGCATAAAATTAATAAATATTCTAACGAAGAATACAATAATTCAAAATTTAAAAAAGGTGGCGAAATAACAAAATAAAACAGTTTTTTTTTCTCCTGAAAAGTAGTAAAAAAACACGTATGACTTTTCGTCAACACACCGACGATATATAAATTCGACTGCTTTTTTAGTATTAAAACAGTTACTGAAGAATTTAAATGTAAACAAAATATTTAAAGATATAATATTTAATGATATAATTAGGTCGACTTTTTAAAAAATAACTTAATTCAAATTTTCAAGTTTTTCAGGAAAGTAAAAAAGCTGCTTAAGAAATAAACAAAAACTACGGAAAGTAAATTTTTG
This sequence comes from Protocalliphora azurea, assembly GCA_932274085.1. Classification (NCBI taxonomy): domain Eukaryota; kingdom Metazoa; phylum Arthropoda; class Insecta; order Diptera; family Calliphoridae; genus Protocalliphora; species Protocalliphora azurea. The sequence goes on from OW026520.1 coordinate 112,344,212, forward strand.
GTGAGCTACAAAGGTATGAATAATACAAAGACATCAATGATTATGATTTAGGATTCTTTAACTACTGCTATCTCTTACGTCAATTCTATACTAGACAAATTTTTATCAAAACTAACGTCAAAATCAAGGCGAGTTTATGGAAGGTGATAACAAAAAGGCGAATTTTTTATATATGCACTGTGACAGCTGTAACAACAAAAAATATATAATCAGCTGTCAGGGTCTAGTATAGACGTGACGTTAAGATATTTTTTTGAAAGTCCACAAATTTTTTAGAATACAGAAATATAAACTTTCTTATGGTCTAAACAAATTTTAAAAAATAACATATTTAGTAAAGCGAGGTCTAGATGAGAAACTTTTCGAAATTCGTATATGTGAAATATTATAATGGAATAGATTTTTAATAGAAGGGAAGCTTATTGTTGCATAACACTATTGTTGAATAACACTCAACAATTCTTTTTTTTTATTTATTTTTTCATTAAAACTATATATTTATATAGGTCCTTATCAAAAATGTTTAACCTGGCTGAAATCGACTTAAATCCTTAATAAGTCGTGTGAAAAAAGTATTTTAAACAAACATGTTACAGATCTGAACTGACAAGACTTGAAAATTTCAAGTTGAAACTAAAAATGTGCAAAATTTTATCACCAAAGATTTGATTTTATAATCATGATTGTTGTTAGAAAAAGGGCTAAAAATTACTTAACTTTTTCCTATTCTTATACACTTTTTGTTCGCGCGTTTGTACTCTTTGATCACATTCAATATGGTATAAATTAATCGAGTTTTGTGGATAAATTCTATAGTTTCTTTGTTGTTGTGCAGACTTTCAACAATTACATACAGGATAGTAAAATTTGTATGACATTTTTAATTTTTTTTTTTTTTTTTTTTTTTGAAAAAATGATAATGTCCGTCCGTCTATACATTGTTAGAAAATGGCCGCTTAATACAGGGAAAGATAATATCAATATTTTATTTAATTATCTTATTATTAATTAGTTAGTAAAAAAAATGGATTTTTAGAATTCTTAGATTGTTTCTGGCAGAATGGTAATGTCCATCTACACATTGGGGTTAAATGTGTCAAAAACTGCGCTCTCTTAAGGAAAAATGATATCAGTCCTTTTGTGATCACGTTTGACTTTTCATTTATTAATAAATATAAAATGCATTTTTATAATTCTAAAACTTTTTTGACAAAATGGTGATGTCCTTTCGAATGTTCGTTAATTTCAATTATTTTTAATAATGGATGTATTTCTTTGAATTTTAAAGATTAAGTAATGAATTAAGTAATAAATTAAATAAGGAACTTTTACCTAGGTATATAGTATACAAAAATATTCAAAATGATTAATTATTTTGTTAAGTTTTGATACAAATGGAATAACTAAATTCAATTAAAACTCTGAAAACCTCTTAACGTAATCTTATTACTTCACAGAAAAATGAAACAAAACAAAATAGGTTTTTTAAATTAATTTTAAAAATTTTATATAACAAATGCAATATTAAAAAATTTGTTCACTATAAGTTCCTTCACTACTATCGTCAACATCAACATCCATATAATGTTTGTCCTAAATGTATTATCTAATTTCCTAACAGCCATTCTCAATTGCACTCTATTTACTTCCCATAATTAATTTCTATAAATTCTATATGAGAAGTTCTAGCTACCTTAGACCATTAATACCTTTATAGCATCTTTACTATTATTGCTAAAATTAAAATCGAATCTATACATAGTACTTGTAAAGCATAATCTTCCTTAATACATTTGCTTAGATTGTCATTCCAATTTAATGTATTAACTTTTCCTGGCGAAATCACAATGGTCAGAAATTCATTGTTTCTTGCACAAATTTAAAATTCATTGGAAATGCCTTCTTGGGGTTGTACTGAAGTCATTTTATCTAACATTAATAATATTTATTAAGACCGATTTTAAATATTTTTTTCTTAAACCTTTATAATACATAATTTTGCTACAGTAGATATATTTTATAAATATTATATTTACCTGTTTGCTTTCGGCTTTATTTTATTTATTTTATTTTATTTATTAATATTTTCTCCTACTTGTTTGTAAAAAACAATAAATTTCACTTAGACTTATCAAAATTTAACAAGAGAAATTTGACGATAGCGAGATTTTGCCGTAAACACTTTTGCCAAAATTTCCACGTTCTTTTACTTATACAAGTTTATGCCGCAATATAACTTTTCGTCTTTCAAACTTGATAAACAACCCACATGACCACAAAACTCAAAAATAACGACAAAGACACGACTTATATACAATTTAAAACGAAGGTCTTAAGATACATCCCATAGACTGCAATTTACATAATATAACATTTTAATAAAAATGTAAAAAATAGTATTAAACTATCAACTTCAATGCCCTACAGTCAGCGTTGCCACATTATATTTTTTAATATATGTCCTTGATACATTCACTTTTTGCTATTTCTTAAATTATTGTTTTGGAATTTCTGTCAAAAAAAAATGGATTTTTGACCAGTGTGCAACTGCCCAAACTTTACAGTGTTTGATAATGCAAAAGTGACTACATTAATGTACATATATTTTAATAAAAATAAAATTAAACTTTTTTCTTGTTTCTTGAAATATTTATATTTTAGGTTTCTAGCCTCAAAAAAAAACAGAATTGTAAAAAAATTCCAAAAATATAAATATTTTAATCATTCTCATTCACAGGAAAATAAAGCAAGAAAAAATAAATTTTTTAACAAGATTTAATTTCAACCCACCAAATATTTCATAAAGATAAAAGTCTAGTTTATTTTTTTTAATTTGCCAGTGGATTAATACATCTTTCTTTCGTTTTAATTTCGACCGTAAAGTGACTCAGCATGTAACAATATAATTAATAGATTTATTTTTATGATCAATTTTGTAATAATATTTGTAACAAACTAATTTTTTTTTACACAGGTTCAGGTGTGTAAACACATTGTTACTTATATAGAATCGAGTTTATAGAAAACCGCCTTTTCTTTAGTTGTTTTAAAGAAATTGAAATCATTTCGTTTTATTAAAAAAATAGTTGTTAAATGATTGCAACTAAACAGGTTCCCTTAAATGGTAATGGTAAACTGATTAGATATTATTCCTATGATTAAACTCCTTCAGTGCAAAGAGTTATCAAAGTATTTACTATAAGAGTAAAGATGTTTATTAAAGCAAATTGATAGTAATTTGAGAGAGGAAAATATGATCATTTACGCATTTCTAAATACAAAAATAAAAATCTATGTTACAACATCTAATTATTATTTATCAAATGTGAAACATATAAAGAAGGTTATAGATGAAATTCATGTTCTGAGAACATTTCCAAGAAAAATTAAATTTTGTACAGGTTTTTTAAAATATTATTTAATATTTTCCTTCTTTAAACACCATTAATTTTTTCTCAACTAAGAAGATTATATTATATTTAAATTTTTGTTACAATATTTTAATAAAATATTCATAATTACAAAGCTAAAACAAAGACTTATTAGCAATTACCAACACATTTTTAATTATTCATACTTCCTATTCATACACCAAACCACACCTCGATTTTGACCTTCAATATTTTGTTATTTTTTTAAAGTTTACGCACATTTTTCATTTTTTTTTTCTCTCTTACAAAAAAAGTACAATTTCTAAGAAACTCAACTCATTTCTCTTAAAAACATAATATCAATTAAACAACAATGAAATAAATTTAAAATAATTCACATTCTGAAGGTTAAAGGTCATTAATATTTTCTTTAATCTAGATTTTTATGTATGAAAAATGCCCATTTAAGTTTTATAGTTTAATTGCCACACATATATAAAATATATAAATCCTGAAAAATGGAAAGAAAATTAAATAAGTGTTATATCAAGAAAACAAGCAGTTTTATTGAAATTTAAAACCTTGCTGCAAAAAAAAACCTAAACACGATTTGTTAGAAAATGGTAGCAAAGTCATAATCACGCGTGAACATGCGACCAAAAAGCTTACAATTTTAGCAGTTAAAAGAAATTAACACGATTTTTCGAAACTCAATTTTTTACCATTATTTTTTATTTTATTCTTTTTTTTTTTGTAATTTGAAACTCATTTATATGCAATTTGAAAGTTTTTGCTTTTTTCTAATTTGTTTCTTCTTTTACTGCATTAAATTTAAGGCGGAATGAAAGGTTAGTTAAATAAGCTTTAGCAAAGAAATGAAATGAAATAAATTTAAAAATGGTATGTATTTGTAATGTGAATATAATGTTCACCGTATACAATGTAACATTGAGTGGTGTTATAAAATAATCAGGGCAACCAAAAATATGCAAAATCGTATTTTTTCCTGGACTTTAAATGAATTAAACTGTTAGTTATTTATCCGTTTCTGACAATTTTAAGAAGTTTTCCATCGATTTGTTATAGTATATTTTTACATATTTTGGTCTTAATAGCATATGTTTGCATATTTTGATCTCAACAACATATTTTGACATATTTTTATAGAAATTACTTACTTTATAGCATATTTTAGAAATTTAAATAGCATATTTTATACTTAAGATTCAAATTTAGCATATATTACAATAAAGAGCATAGTTTTGCGTATTTTATACTTAAGAGAAAAAATTTACTTATTTTGCATCCAATAGAACTTTTACAAAATTTATCATCAATGAACTTCTTACAAATCCAATTCACTTATAATTTTCATCTTATAAATTGACAGACATTTTGACATTTTCTGATACAAAGTATTAGCATGAAAGTGTAAAATGAGCATATTTTTAGCACTTGCTAATAAAAATCAAATTATTTTCACCATCAATAGTAGATAACTTAAATTTTGGTCAAACCAAATAATATTTTAGGATCATATTTTTTAATTCTAAAGGCATATATTCTGATTTTTATAGCATTTTTTATGTGCATAAAACAATAGGAATATTTTTGGTTGCTCTGAAAATAAAAATATATGTATTAAGGTTATTATAGTTTTAAGGAAAAGCTATTTAGCTGAAGAAAACTATATAAAGTGAAAATAACTAGGGGTGAGATTTTTATGCAAATGCATTTTTTCCAGAACTTTTTAAAATTACCCTATGTAGTTATCTATCCGAATCACAAGTTTTAATTAAAAATAGCCTAATTAAAGGAAAATGTATATTTTGTCATATTTTTTATAATAATGCGTATTAATCCACATATTATTTAAATTTTTAATTTTTAATTTTTATATATAATAAATAAATAATACTAAAGAAAATATTTTGAATGGGTCTAAAAAAAATTTTTTTACAAGCGCTAAATATTTTTTGGACTTTTTTACAAATTTTATAAAATTTTAAATGTATCTAAAAATGATCGAAATTCATAAATTTTTGAAAAAAAGTTTAACTTTCGATTATGATTTGGAACTTTTTTGATGCAAGTTGAATAGAATAATAAGTTTTAAAATAACCTTTTAAATTTTGTCGCATTAGCTCATATTGTGAAAAATAAGTTTTTAATAATAACAATGTTTACATCAAAAAAATGTTTAGTAAATTATATAGATTTACTTAAACTTTGCGGTTTTTTAACACTCTATCAAACGCTTAAAAAGTATTGAACAATTATTGTGATACCTATAAACGAAAACAAAATATTCATATGTATTTAAATTTATGAAACACTTATGTTTCTGAAAAAACGTTATAAGTTTTTTTGGTTTTATTTTAACAAAAGTTATAAATTGTTGAATAATAAAAAAAAAATACAAAATGTTCAATAAGGCATAATTTCCTGCAAAATTATTAAGCTGTGCCTCTAAATTACAACCTTAAGTTTGAAAGCTAGTATCCCATGGTTGGACAGATGAAGTCAGAGAGCCATTCTGAATCGATTTGTACTTACTTTGATTGCTTACATGTATGAATAGCAAACATTTTTATTGTAATAGTATAATTTAAAATTTAGCATTTTTCCGAAGAATTGCACTTTTTAACAGTCATTTAGCATTTTTTTCTGAAAAAGTTCTGGCAACAAAAGAATTATATCGCGAATAATTCTACGAAATTATAATTCCTTATACTTGACTTATACTACATTTTAGTAGCACAGTTTCTTGTCTATAAAACACGAGTGAATAATTTGCTCTATCTATTACCAACAGAATTACATAACCTAATAAATCCTCAGGGATGAATATTTTCTTTGGTCGTCAATTGGTTTAAAATGTGACGTGATGGAGAAAAACGAATTGTCCCTGGTCATTGGAATGATTACACCTACAATATCTATAAACAAATTGTTTACGATAATTTTTTAGTGATGACCTGTGTAATTAGTACATATATACAGTAAGAATTTAAACCGAAATGCAACATTTTTATCTTCGAAAAGAAATAATTATCTAATCTGATTGAATTTCCTAAAGACTTACATAAATAGAAGCAATTCATCTGAATTTAAGCTCCGATGCAATTATGTGCACAAAGTGTACCATATTCAACTTGAAGACATAAAATAATTTTTAAAAATCAAATTTATATGAATAAGCATGAATGAAACCCAAAGCATTACCACGCGAAATGTAATTGTTTGGGTTTTGCTAAAAAACTAAAGTTTTTTATTAATACTGTAGAACTGTACAATATTGTACAGTAATAGTTAAATTAGCTTATATTTATCGAACGCGACTGTTAATAAATTATAGGGTGTTGATGCTTTAATCACACAAATCAGTTTAATTTTTAGTTCTATTGAGAGAATCGAAGTTGCAAAAGGCACTATTGCTGAAAAATTAAAATTCAAGGTGCTAGCTAATCTCAGCTAAAAATAAATGATTTGAGAAAATTAAAAAAAAATATATATATATCAGAATAATACTCTCCTTATAAACTAAAATTATTCAAATATGCTCTTATTACATCTGTTGACGTATGAAGGCTACACATTTTTTTAAATAAATAATATCTTTTATGTAAATAAAAGCCTATCTTCATAAGTTTGTATCAAACTCTGTGTCATGAATACGAATAAGCTTTTAAAAAGTGAGTCTAGAGGAACACAAATTAAAAAAAAAAGTACAAAAAAAAGCATTACCTTGAAAATATCAAATATATTATAGGGCACAGATTACCATAGATTGATATTTGTTTAATTTATTGAATATAAAAAATAAGTGAATGTTTTTCAATTTTCGGGGTACATTTTATATTTTTAAATGAATTTTTAAAAACATATTTTCAAAAAATAATTGCATGAAAATCCGCCCTATATTTATGAGTAATATTAATCAATTACTTAAAAAAAAACAATGTTTAACTTTTTTAAATTTTTGTTAATATCAAAAATGAAAACGATTCCTGATATCAAGAATTTTCACCAAAAGTATACATGCTTGTGAAATTTGCCACACTTGATCTTTTTGGCAAAATAATCTGTACGAAATTTGTAAAAAATAAAAATTGGTCCAAGAATACGTGAACCTCCCATAAAAATTTGAGATTTCTAAATGGGTAAAATTTTGGGAATTTAAAAAAAAAAAAATATTTTATATAGCTTGGAATATTATATACAGCAATTTATATGATTTTTATTTAATAGGATGAATGAAAGTATATAAATTTTTATATATGAAGAAAACATTTTTTTTTTTTTTTTTTTGAGTTTTTAAATATTAATTCTAAATACTCGTATAATATTAGATATAATATTTTTAATAAAAATATGAAAGTTGGACTACTTGCATGTACTTTGGTTGGAATATTCAGACATAAAAAAATTTTGTTATCTTCTTATAAAAAAAATATATTTTACTTACTTTAGTTACTTTAGTTACTTTAGTAATATCATACTATGTAATTTATATAAAACTGAACGGTTTTGACTAAAATTTTTATAAAATTAACCCAGTTTTTTATTTATACTCTTGAAGGTTTTCTCATATTATTTTCCATAATCTCATAGTATTTTCTATAATTTTTTTAATAAGCTTTTTCAAAAATTGTTTTTTTTTTAGTATTGTCACTCAGAATGTCCTTAATGCATTAAAATATACATTAAAAACTTTTGAACATTGTGAAAATAATTTTTTGGATTTTTGGCCGCACTCAGCACACAGTGGTATATGTTTCTACTTTAGATCCACTTGCCTTTATACTCTTCTAGTCAAACCATTACAAAAATATTAATCAAAAGAAAGAAGAAAAGATTATTAAAAACTTCGTACTTTTTCGCCAATGACAATTAATTTAAAACCAATCTGATCGCTAAGAGCTTCAAGTATATCTATTTTATATTTACCAAAATTTTACCGTTGAAATAATTATGTTAATAACCTTCTATATAACCTTTTCTTAGTTATATACATCAATATAATCTAAATAACTTCTAAACATGTTACCTATACATTTGATATAATTATCAAAATTCCCTTTGAGATAGGGTGCATTTGAAATAATACATAATGATGTTTTTAGCATGCTAGAACTTGGCAATTTGCCATTAATAACAATTATTTATTGCGTGTAAAGTAAGTGGCATAAAACTACAAATATATAATAATTATAATTTATATATATAAAAGAAAAGCTATAGCAGTTATACTCATGATATTGAAGCCTGTTCAAAATTAAGGTTTTTAAATTAATTAAAGAATATTAAAGGGGGCTAGAGAATTCTACTACCAATATTATTAAAATACTGACAAAAGAACCGTGCTTTTAATTCCACAAAAAAAAAAATGGAGCATACTTTAACGCTTATAACTAGAGGACAGATTTTCATGCCTTTATTGTTTTAAAATAAGCCCTTAAAATAAGTTTTTTTTAATGTACAATGTAAGCATAAATTTTAAAAACATAATTAAACAATAATATTTAATATTCAAATATTAAAAATAATAAATGTATGAAAATCCGCCATCTATTTATAGCTTTTAATATACATGAGGAAAATTAGTATCATTAATTTATTTATATTTGTCAAAAATAACAACTTTTTATGCCAAAAATTTTTTGATTTTAATAAGAAATTTATAAAAAAGTCCAATTTTTGCGGGCATAAGTATTAATCTTTATAATAGCTTAAACACTCAAAAACATCTTAAATATTTGCTAAACGTTTTTTGATGTTGGATCTGTTGCATAATCTTTGTATCTATGTATTGAAATGTAGATAAAATCGATTAATTTCTACATTAAAAAAAGATATAAAGGGTACTCATTTAAACGCTTAAGTTTCCCAGTTGTGCAATTATGCAAATTTGCGCGACATGTTTCATGAACCCGCTTTTCAAATGTTGTGCAATACTAAGTAAATTAAATAGTTGAATATAATACATGCAATTTTATTATAATTAACGTAACTGTAATTTTTTACATCGCATTTATTAATAATTTGCGAAACTAAATAATAGCGCAAACTAATGTGCAAATTAACCAATATTTAAAAAATTCTTGAACATATTGTTTATCATAAGCTTTTCTTCAGTGTAAAGAGGCATATTTCTTTATCTCAACATAGATTTGTGACGGGAAGATCAACCTGTACTAATTTGGCTGTTTTTACCAAGTATTGTATTGATATTTTTAAAGACCGATTGAAGATTGATGCGATTTACACGAACTTTGCTAAAGCATTTGACAATCCGTAGTTTCTCTTGATGGTTTTTGTTTTACATCACTTTTGTTTTACATCACTTATTCCTACTTCTTAAATAAGTTTATCAATGACATTGACCTCTATTTCATAAAGTCTCATTACTTATTGTACGCTGATGATTTAAACATTTTTAAACTAATTTCTGATGCCAATGATGTTTTTAGTCTCCAGAAGGATTGGATAGGGTCTTGTTCAGTCCGCAATGGTTTAATTTTTAATTCAAGCAAATGTTTTTTTATAACTTAACATAGATGTTGTAACACTCTTCTATTCCGTTACAGAATACATCGATATTTATTATCACCTGTGGATGGAATTTTAAATTTAGACGTATTATTTGATAGAAAATTAACATGTAATAATCACTTAAATTATATTATACCTAAAGCTTATTCAATATTAAGCTTTTTATGCCGTAATTTTAACAATTTTGATCATTACACAAAAGTATTCTATTTATTTTTTGAGATCTAGATTAGAATATGCATGATTTATCTAGAGCTTTATTTTATTCTTTCATTTTAAAACTTTTCATTTGTAAACCCTCAAATTTCGACTCCTACATACCCTGATAAGTGTGCCTTGATTTCTATGAAAACTTTAGAAACAAAACGTCCTGATTTGCTTCATACCATAAAACTATATATACCTCCTAGGCCTCTAAGACAAAATAAATATTTCTTTTATATAGATATTCATAGAACAACATAACCATTGAATGAACGTTTAATAAAAGGTATGAGATTATTCAATAAATATTCTAATGAATTAGACTTAAGCCTATCAAAAATTTAAAATATGTTAAACAGTTTGTTTAATTAATTAATTTAATTATTAATTATTAATTAATTTAATTATTGATGTCTGTAAGGATAATATTGTATCTGTAGACTGCACAGTGGGGTAGTATCGAAATTTTTTGGAAATAAATCAGTAACTTCTGATCGGCCAGTTGGATTTTCATGAAATTTGGTATAGGCATAGCAGAGAAGTGCATAATGTTATGTTTGGAAGGGGGGCAGAACAATCCCCCCAGGGACGGAGCTAAGGGGGCTCAAAGTTAGGTACCTCCGACATAAAAAATTTTTAATCACTTGCAAAATGTTTGTTTCTCGTCCGATTACAAATATTTTTATATATTGTTGTTCATACATATTTTTAAAATTTCTTTCGCTATTTGGAAATAAACCAAACAAAAGGCCCAATTTGGTGTTTTTGGAGAAAATACAATTTTTTTAATTGTAATAACATATTTGTTTATAAAGATATCTTAATGAAATTTGCACGAAATATGGATCTTATTAATATAAATAAAAGCGCGTTAACCAAATTTCAATCAGGGGTAGGGTTTTCCTAAATTCCCAAATAAACTAATCAAAATTCCCAAAAATGGGATTTTTTACATTTTTGGCTATAGAATCCACATTTTTCCGAAGTCCCGTAGATTTTGATTTAAAACTTTTAACAACATATTGAACATTCTTAAAATATATTCCGTTTGTCGATTCGTGCTTTGGGATTTGAGAAAATATGGTCTAAAATCAAAACTTTCGTATAAAATGGGTCGAATTCGGGAGGGTGTGTACTATGACCAATTGAGTTATTGGGCTTGTTTTTTTATCTTAAAGTCATCCATACCTTTCAGAAAAGTGCAAAATTATTATACGTTGCTAAAAAAAATCGGACGAGAAAAAAATTTTGCATGCGATTAAAAATTGTTTATGTCAGAGGTACCTAAATTTGAGCCCCCTTAGCTCCGCCCCTGGGGGATTGTTCTGCCCCCCTCCAAACATAACATTGTACACTCCTCTGCTACGCCTATACCAATTTTCATGAAAATCAACCGGCCGATCAGAAGTTACAGATTTATTTCCAAAAAATTTCGATTATGCCCCACTGTGGACTGAAACTAATAAATAAATGATTTTCCATACAATTTTTAACAATTGAGTGAAGAGTGTGCAAACTTGCAGACATTACACAATTTGCGAGGGTTTCTCACGTGAGGACAGTTACAGTTTTTGCTTTTTTATTTATAGTTCATCTTTTATTTGCGACTTATATATATATATATATATATATATATATATATATATATGAATAATTAATGAGTTTTCGGATACATTACTTACTTTTGCTCTCAACTTTCTTAATGTTTTGTCAAATTTCTGCATGTTGTCTGTACTGCTTATACTGCTGACAAATTTATAAAGTATATTTAAAATGTCTATAAAATTCTTTCAATAAGTCTGTATGATTCTTTCAATCAGTTATCCTTTTTTGATTTCATTATTCTTTTTTAAAAACTGGAGCTTTTTACAAGCAATTAGAAGCTATATTTGTTAACCATCAATTTGAGTCAAAATTTTTTTAAATCGAACCAATAGGTCTGAATATATATGAATTTAAATTCAATGTATTTTAAAAAATTTCTGAAAAAAGTGAACTTTGAAGAATGATAAAAACTAAACAACAACGATTTTGAAAATTCTGGACAACGTCAAAGTTTCTATTGACCTAACGGGTCTGTATACCGAATTTTATTGAAATGTTAGATCATGAGGTTCGTCGGGTGCTTAAACATTTTTGATTTCTGCCATACACTAATTTTTTCATGCCCCCTTCTTATATATCTTCATGGCTACTAAATCTTTTTGAACATGAATACCCAAATGATGTAAAGAGAATTATATTGTACTCCAAACTACATTATCGACTAAATCTTGATCCGCCTTTTTTATTAAATCTTAGATTAAAAAATAGAAGTTTAAAAAGCAAAAATTTTCATGGAAAAGCAGTTCTTACTGCTGAAAAGAAGCCACAGAAAAAATGAGTTTAACACCTAGTTGTCATAGGATGAATAATATTTTTAATAAAAAATATTTTTTATTGGTAAAATTGTGTGTATGTGTTTTTTAAAAATTTATTGATTTTCTATTAGAGGTAATTTTTAACAACTTCCAAAGAAGTGCAAATAATTCTACTTTTTGGAGTGTAGCAAATGCTATTATTATAATATTAAGTATAACTTATAAATTAAAAACGATTTAAGGCATTTAATCTTTTACATGTAAACAATGTATTAATTACACTAACTCCTAAAATACCTAAGAAAAATATATTATTTTACAATCAAGTGGCGCCTTAAATGAATTATTTGCAGACGTTTATTTAGTTTCCAAAAGAGCTAAAAAAAACTTGCACAAAAAACGGAAACCTGCAAAGTTGTTGAAATTTTATATCCCACTGAGTATCAAGGGGGTCTAGCTAAAAAAACATCAACAAACAGCAGCTCTTATACTTCTTAATACACCTGTAGCTAACTCAAAATAATAAAATAAAAGTAGCATTAAATGTGTGCGGTCTTAAATCATGGCTAAAATGTAAACCATCACAAAAAGTAACAAAAACCAATGAATGCTAGGAAGAAAAAAAACAACGAAGAAGGCCATGTCGAGCAACGGCAGTAGCCATAAAAATACAAAAAGCACTCACTGACATTTGGAAAATTGAAAAATTAACAAGTATGAAATGTGTAATTAAAAGCTAAAAAATGTTTGTTTTAGTTTGTCACGCCAAACCACCCAAAAGACAAAAATAACATAAAACACATTGCACGTATGCAGGAATTTAAAATAATTAAATCGTATGTTTTTTAAGGTTTACAAGTTTGATATATTTATTAAATTCATTTTAAGATACATTTTCTAAGCCAGGCAGAACAAAAGGTTCAACGTTTCAACTTCTTAATTAAAAGTGAATAAATAACAAATTGATTATTATATAAGCACAACTTTAGGTATCACGTACTCCTTAATTTGTTTTGATTTCTCGATTTTTAATTCAATAATATTTTTCTTAATTAAATTCATTCAAATCCCACTTTTTTAAATTAACAGGTATGATTAAAACATGTTTTCATGTTTGTTGTTACTATTTTTTGATTCGTTTATTTCTCTTTTTTTATAAGGCCCCCAATGAAGATCGATTGTTTTACAATTGTGGCGACAAGCTGTAAAAGTAGCCTTGTTTGGCCTAAAAGCAAAATCATCTACAATTCACCACCATCATCAGCTAGTATTAACCAGCAGTTACGACAACAGTAACAACAACTTAAAAACAATCCTAAACATACAAATATTTCAACATACCTACCAACTTTATAAGCGTGGCTAATTAATCTCATTTTAATTGTTGGTTTAAAATACAAGTGGTTTTTACAATTTTTTATTTTATTTTATTTTTTCTTAATTCTCAGCTAGGTTTAAGTAAAAAGAGGCGTAATTTTATTTAGTTACATGAGAATGTATTTTTCTACAAGTTTAAATTGGCTTTAAAAAAAATTTTATAACAAATCACCACCTTCTTGTGCTTCTTGTATGTTTTATATTTTTGAGCCCTAAGGCTTTTAATATTTATTATAAAGTCAATGGCTTAGAATTGGTAGCCCATTTTTTCTAAAGGTTGTAAAAGCAACTGCAAAAAACTATATGCCAAGAATAGTGAATGTTTTATTAGTAGTTTTTTTTTTTTCTTCCTTTCTGTTAACATTGAATAATTACTTAATATTGCACAATTAATGTCTTGTTGATATGTTAGTTGCACTAAAAGTTGCAAGTTATTAATAATATTAATACTGTTGAAATGTATATAATAGCAATGAATGTTAAACAATATTTAATAGTTCAATACTACAAGATTTTGAAGAATACGGCAGCTAAAATATTATGTCGATACAACAATATGTTAACACCATGTTTTTTTTATAAAACCAAATAAATTTATCAAATCCTAATTTCAAAAATTCCTATCTTTCTTTTTTTTCTTTTATTTATTCATTGAATCTGCCTTTTATAGGCCTCACAACAAGTATTTAAATTTTAAAACTAAAATTAAAGGTAGGTTTTCTCTAAATAGTTAAATAAGCATCACATCAGCGGGGTGATAGATCGGCTCTACGAAGCCTTGAGTCCGTTTTTACTACAGCAAGATGTCTTGCTAGTAGGTTGGGATGTATTTATCTTTAAATTTCCTGAACACGTCTTTAACTAACGGCACCTCTAAGTCTCTATGGATATTTTCATTTCTTATGTACCCTGGTGGACCGTGATCGTGGTCGTAAGAATTTTTGATTGAGCCCTTTGTATAAGATCAATACTCATATTATTGGCCATTCCCTATAATTGGATACTATATGTCCAAATTGGTTTTAATACAGTTTTATACAGGGTGACTTTATTGTCAAGGCTAAACTTTGATTGGCTTTTGATTAACCAGTGAAGTCTAGAAGCTTTTAACTTCATATGGAGTCTTTTGGATTCTATATGACGATGTCAAGTAAGTCGCCTTAATTAATACCAATGTATGTAACGTGATCTAAATGGGGTATACTTATACCATAAGTATAACATAGCTACTTTTCAATTCATTTATCCGTATACGCCAATTTTTTAACCATGTCTCCACACATCGGAGCTAAATATGTGGTTTTCTAGTTGCTAAGTGTGGGTATTTATGGGAACTGTCCTGTATCATCACAAAAGTAGAAATAGTCAGTTCATTGCATATAGTTGGAAGTGTAAATTAAATGGAGGGTAGGTTCATTAATACTTCCCCGATGAACACCAGTTTTTATCTTATATATATAACCTTATCTTATATGTTCTAAAATCCCAAAGCTTGAATCCACAAATAGCATGCAATTTCGGAATCTCAGATATATTTTAAAAAGTTTGCAATCTTGATTCAAGCAACATACAACAAATGACTTTATGACAAAAATCCAAAGGATCTCATTTTTGGGATTTTCGTCGGTTTTTGGGAATTATGTGATTGCTTTTATAAAAATCTTAATTTTTTTCCACTCCTAGTAGTTCTATGTCGAAGATATATTATTTTGAGTCCCAATATTGCCGCATACAAACTTAAAATTGTACACTCTTTCACTACAGCTAAGTTAAATTTTATATAAATTCAACTGGCTGGTTAGAAGTTACAGATTTATTTTCGATTTTGTACCATCGTGCATAATAACAGTAAACCTGTTTTTGTGATTTTTATCAGCATTAAAAGTTTTTTCCTTTAAAGAAAGTTAATTGCTTCTTTAAAATTGCATAAATGGTGTTTGACGGATGATAATTTCCTAGATATATACAAAATTTCCTAAAAAATTTCTTCACTTGTAAGCTACGTAACCTTATTAAAACTATCATTTTTTTAACAATTTTTTCTTTTTACCAATTCACTAACAAAGTGAATGGCATTAAATAATGTTAGGTCGCATGTTAAACACTGTAAACATTAAACCATTCAATATGCATCAAATTCATCTAAAAATCACAATACCAAAATAGAATATGTATGTTAAAATTAAATCGAAACTCCGAAACAAAACACATGACTTTAATTTATTCAATTTAATTAACAAAATAAAGAAAAAATATTTTCCAACTTAAAAATGTCTACAATCAATTTTGTACTCAAATAAATTCAATTAAAACCAATCAAAGTCTTTTTTAGGGGATTTTTTTTTTTTTTTTGCTAAACTTTATTTCAAGTTGATGCACGCCATGTCAATGAATGATTTGACAGTTAAGACTAATGGTTGACACAAGTTAAACAACATTTTAACGGTTTTTTTTTTGCCTCCTCCTTCATTTCATTTGAGTTTTTTGGTAGGTTAAAATGAACAACAATTTTTGGAAACTTGCATATAGAGTATTACATATAGTGTATAGCAGAGACAATTGTTTCCAGTGACCAGCGGCGGTATGACTGGCGGCTGGAAGCTACATTGAAATGAAATAAACAACAAGAATTTAAGTTTGTTATTTTAAGATCAAAAAGGTTACAGGTACCATACAAACAAATATAAAACATACTTATGTCTAGGGTTTTTTGTGAATAAATTAAGAAATTTTGGGATTTGTTTAAGATGCAGGAATCATATGTTTTAATATGGAAATTATCATTTCCATATTATAATTGTGATATAAATACTATAGACCAGTTTTTTATCAACAATACAAAAGACTTAAGACACACACTTAAAATTCAATATTAACCAATTTTACTTTTTGAATTTTTTATTTTTCCTAAGTTTACAATTTTAATACGGAAACTTTACCATATACCCTATTTACCTTGTTACAATGCCACTAGATATAGGAAGTCCTTTTTTTGAGGTTATATTGAAAGCTTAAGCATTTTTATAGAAAAACAAGTAGAAAAAAATCATGCTGTTTTGTCTATTGAGATGATAAAGTGATTTCTTTTTCAAATATTGTTTGCCTACATTAACGTTAAATAAATTCATTTTATTTACAATTTGTGAAACCATTTATTTTGCTTTATTTTATTTAACTATTTTTTTATTTTTTATTTTTTAAATTCAACTCACTGTTCATTCAAATTTAAACTTAAAATCAAATCAAATGTAGCGCTTTAAATGTTTGGATTCGAATTTAACTTTTTCTTTTAGGTACCACATAGGTACAATGGTCTTCTTTTATGCTTAGTAAAGCACGCGTTCCCGTCAGACTTAAAGACGAAATACTGTATAAAAAGTTTAAAAAATGTAGAAGAAAAAAATAAAATAAAAAACTGAAGACTCTTTAAGAAAAAGTAGTAAAAATATCGAAAGAATTGTTGTAACACTATACCACCTCCACCTTTTGATACCTCAGTTACCATCAGCAAGAAAAAAAAGTTGGCAGAAAAAAACAAAAAAAACAAAGGTGACAAAGTCACGAAATTCTTGTCAATTTTTTACTATAGACCAATTTGTTTGTCTCTTTTCGCGTTGTTTTTTTTTTTTTTTTTGTTCTTTTCTTCGGCTTTTTAATAACATTTTTTTCGGTAACTTGCTTAAATTTCGTGACAAATCATGCTACCAAAATTGGGAGAAAATATTTCAACTTTTTTCCTTAGTATTTTGATTCTTCACATTTTCTGTTGTAAATTTATTTATTTCTTTAATATAAAATAATAAAAAGAAATGTTTAAATTTAAAGCTGTATATATTGAAAGATGATTTGCTTAAGGTTAGTAGAATTGTTTAATGGTTTAGTATAAAAAATTGCATACAAAACAAAAATTACATCAACACTTGTATTTGTACTTTGAAATCTTCCAAAAAAAAGTCTCTTCTAATTAAAATCAATAAAATCAGCGAATTTGATAAAGGGAAATGAAACTTGGTATATAGTTTTATTTTGGCATACAGTGAACTTAATTTAATATATATATATATATATATATATATATATATATATTAAATTTTTTGTGTAATCCTACCAATTTCAGTTCTCAAAATTTCAAATATCCTTCTAAATACTGCATTTAATAAAAAAAAAAGTAGAAGTATAAAAATGCTGATTTTATGAACTGATCCTACCTTACGCTGCAGACAAGTTCAAATAGAAATCTAGAGCGAAAAATTAAAAAAAAAAAACAAAAAAACAATAAGCTTCAAACTCTAAACAAGTAATCTATCATTTATATCCGATCACTGCAACTTTTTGTGCAACAATCATTTAAAATTTTATCTTACATGGGAGACGGGCATTTTTGTTTTCCGAAAATATTACGCGGATTACGTCCATTTTTGGTTTCCGATTTAAAATCAACCCCTGATCTATTTCTACATAAGGTTTAAGAGATATCAGCGGAACTGGTGTTACGGCAGACACTAAGATTTTCTAGTATTGATCCAATAACTTTTTCGCTTATGAACCGATTTTGCCCCTTTTCAACATCAAATAAACCTTATATGAGAGAAATATTTGAGCGAAGTTTCACTCCCTTAGGTGACAGACGGACGAACATAATTAGCTTGAACCAGAATCTTACCAGAACTCAGAATAAAACAACTTTTTTTAATAGCTCTATGCCTGTTCTGCTGCTTGAGAAATTTATACATATTTATACAAAATATTTTTTAATGAAGATTTATATTAATAAATAAAAGCAAAATGCTTATACACAGAGAAAAACTTCATATATTTGAAATTTTTTTTCATAAATATCATGAATCAAACATAAAAAATAAAATTTTGTTCATAAATATTGTTAAATTGTATTTAATGATAATTTTGCGAATTATGCTGCGAAAATGCTGCTAAAATTTTAATTAGATTTGATTCAAATTCTAAATAAAAATACTTTTACATGAAAATATTAACAATAAATCCCTTTAAATGGCAATTTTCCAATAAAAAGCTGTTAAAAAGTAAGGATTAGGAATTTGCTTAAATTTGCTGACATTATATAGCACATTCATCATTTTAATAGAAAATGCTTCCGTTATGTTATTCTATTCCCAACATGTGTATAAGAATCATTAACAACTAAAAATTCTCCAAAGAAAATTTCAAACATACATTTGCAAATTGTTTAAATTAAAATTTAAACAATTTCTTTAAGTCTTTTTGAGTCATTTCAAAAACGTAAAAAAGTGTTAATATTTAACACATTATTCTTAAATATTATGAACTAAAATCAATGAAAGTATATTTTTGTATTTATGCACAAACTTTTTTCTGTGTAATTTACAAACTAAAATATGTTTAAATTTTCTTTTATTTTTTCTTTTTTTTAGTGCTTATTATCCTTTTTCGAGTTTTTGCTATTTTATTTTCTAGTATTTAATAGGCTGCCAAAAAAAATGATTTTTAAGATCTTTAAAAGTGTTTGTTCTCCTAGATCCTAATAAACACTGAACAAAATTTCTGACACTACAAACGATTTAATGCTACTTTATTTTATTGTAAGGGATATCGAAAAGGAATTGATATTATAAAAGGCTAAACTTTTCTATTACACAAACAATCAGCTCTTTTTTTATACCACAGGTGTACAGGGTATATACATATAAGTTTGCCATTGGAGAGCAAAAAAGTTTATATTTTCTGGATCCTTTTATATATATATATATATATATATATATAAGCTGGTAATTACGTTTTTGCAAAGATTTGGAATTATGAAACTAAGTCGGTCCAATAATAACGGAGATATCGGGCAAAAAACATTTTTGACTTCTTGAAGCCCTTTCTTAAGTTACGGATTTCGTTTTTATATTGCTCGGTCAATTTGTGTATATATACAAAAATATATAAATATACATATGTATGTTTATAAGCTGTTGTTGTGTTTTTTTTTTTACCAAGCGTTGCTTGGTTAAAATGTATGTATTATTTTTTTAAGTGTGAATATGAAAATATTAAGGCAACTATTTCTTTTTATTTGATAAAGTGGTGATGGGTACAAATGAGTCGGCACAGCCGAATACAGCACTCTAACTTGTTTAATATAGATTTGATGGTCAGACACATAACGTGCGGAGTTGTTACGCATTCATTAAAAATTTTATATAATTATATTGGATCATAAATCCAATGAATGTGTCTGGTTTTTTGGCACTCCTTAACAAATACTACCTTAATCTTATACTATTAATTTATTTATAAGTATATTTCCTTAATTTTAAAATATAAAATGTGTTTGAAATCTAAATTCTTTTATATTACAAATATTTATATTAACACAAAAAAGATAAAAATTTGCTTGTATTAATTAAAATATTCCAATCATCAAAATGATAATATTAATTATTTATAAATTTCAATTAGTTTTTTAGTTAAATAAATTATACTCATAATAAATATTTTTTTTAATTAATTCAAATTGTAATTGATGGAATTGGAAAACTAATTGCTTTTATACCTTTGCACAAAAAAAATACTAATTATAATATTTAGAAAATTTATAATTAAATAGATCGTACTTATTTCACTAGAAGAAAACATCAAACCGGTCGTTTTACAGGGACGTTACAACATAGAGAAAGATATAATCTAGAAACAAGACATCAATTGGTTCCTTGAAAAATCGTAATAAATTGCATACTAACCTTTCATATTGAAATAGTTTTTAAATTAAATTCCAAATGTAATGACAAGATTTAGTTAAGCTGGCGAGAATATCTGTAATAACAGGGAAATTATTAACTCTAATACCAAACATAGAAAAGCGTACTTACGGATGGTTTTGCAGAATTATTTTATTTAATGTCTCTTCCGAGATGTAAAGAGGTCACAACAGGGTCTAACTAGCAGTGTTTCCAGGAGATGAGAAGAAAAAAGGCTAAATTGGACTTTAAAAAAGGTCAGAAAAGTTTAAATATCTCAAAAAGTGAGGCCAAAAAAGTTGATATTTTTTTATTTAAAACTAATTAAGCTTTTATTTTTTTTGTTCTCATTGGTCTTAAATATATTGTTTTAAGATATTGTAATAAGTTTTTAAATAAAACATAGAACCAACAAAATAATCCAATGAAAAATCGACCACAAAATTCTAACACGAATTTCGGTTATATTTCATATGAAAAATGATGTTTTGAAGTAATTTTTTGTCATTTTTGAATTATAATTTCTTTTTCGCTTTTATAATTTTTATTAATTACATTGGTAAATAGTTAATCATAGAAGTTTATTAAAAAATAATTATATGTATTGATAAAATAGATAAATTTATGTCTGATTTATAGAATGAAGCACCGCATGCCAAAATTTATGTTCAGTATAAGTAATCTCGATCTTTTGTAAGAAATTAATACACAAAAATGATTAAATGGATGATTTTGTAAAAACGAAATGAATTCTTTGCTGAAATACTAAAGTTTTAGCCTTTCTAAGGCAATTTTAAGAATCAAAAAAGGCTAGAAAAAAGCTAGAAGCTAAAATGAACATTTTGAGGCTAAAAGCAAAATAAACTGGCAACACTGCCAACTAGCCAAAAATTTCAATATAAAATATATTTCATTTTTGTACATAATTTTTTTTTTATTTTCAAAATATTTTTCTTTCTTGTTTGATTTTTATTTTTAGTTTTTGTAAAAAAAAAAATATATAAATTTAAATTTTGATTATATTCATTAATAAAAGTATTAAATTTCTACAAAAAATCAAAAAACCAAATAATTTAAAACTCTTATTAATTTCTTTTTTTTTTTTTTTTTCTTTTTTTGTGAAGGTAAAATAATCAATTTCGAATAACTCAAATCTCAAATGAAATTTTTAATTGCATCTATTCTTTTCATAAATTTTTATCCAATTTCCATTTACAAATATTGAACATCATTTCTTATTGTAACTAACACCGTCATTAAATTTGTTCATAAATATTAACAACTCATTGACCATAAAATTATCATCTAGCTCACATAATTTTTGTTTTAAACAAGCTGCTACAGTGCAATGCTAACAAACTATATACCATTTATTCATATATTAAAGAGAAAAAAGCTAGTGCATGCCTGTTTTTATTGTGGCTTAGTTTTATTTTAAACTTAATAGCCACCAATAAACAAATTGTAACCATCAATTACGCAGCAAATTAAAATCAAATAATTTAGCGTGAAAATCATATAGAAGAACTAGTTAAAAACCATTTAGTGCTATAAAAAATTGCATGCAAATTATAGGGATTGTATTACTTTTTTTTACTTACACCAGCTGGAAAATAAAATGGCAATGGTAAGTAAAACAAGTAATAAAATAGAGAACTAAAGAGAGTGACTATATATTGCACTATAGTAAGTAAGATGAGACTATTTTAGATAGTATTAAACTATACATATACAATTTAGAGACCAAATTTTTGGTAATTAAGAAAAAAAATCACATAAATAAATAATAAGTATAAGTTCACAAATATTAATGAAATTTAAAAAAAAAATAATGTTGCTTTTTAATAATATAAGAATTCTGTTACAAACCTTTTTATAAAACAAATGTATCAATTTCCTTTTAAACCACATATTTAAAGCTATAAAAACCCAACAATCTTTAAGTAATTTTACCACTAACAACACAATATCAATTTTATATTGTTGCAGGCAGTCTTAGTACAATGAAAATATAAAAAATAACTAAATCTTTTAAATTGAAATATTTCCAAAGAAGCCCTTCCCACCAGCATTAAGATGATAGAATGAATTTATTTACTGTATTTACCTTTAAACGAAAGAAGAAATATTTTAAATGAAGTCATTTTTTATGGAAGCCAATATAATTATAAGTAAGAGTGTGCCTGAGTATGGAATTTTTAAATTGTTGATAATTGAACAATTTATTTATTGATTTTATTTTATACAGCCTTTTAAACTTGAGCTATCCCAATTAAATATTAAATATTTTCGATAGTTTTTTCTTAAAATAATTTGGAGATATTTGTTGTTTTTATAATTAGTAAAATACTTTTATCCTATCAACTAGGATCTTAATTCACAAAACGATATTTTAAACTGTGAATAGGTAACTAATTTATAGTCGATCAAAAATAATCAAATAAAAAGTACCCTATAATAATAAATTATTAGCGGATATAATTACAAGTTTATAAATTTGGTTAAACTTTCGGACAAGAACAGATGTGAACTAATTTTAATATAATTTAGGACGCTAAATTCAAATTAAAGTCCTGCGTAAGATGATTTAAAAAGCAAATCCATTTGCTTTTTAAGTATGTTGTTCATATCCGATATATACAATAAAAACATTAAATATTGTTGTACTGTTCTTTGACCGAAGCAAATAAAATTCGTCGTGTATATGAGCGATTACAAATACAGACGTTCAAGGCATTTGTCGCAAACAAGTGGTGCAAGTGGTGTGGAAAAAAAAGCAAATCATACAAGACATTGGTAAAATATTTAAGATGCGCTATATTATTAATGATTTGCTTGTATTTTGTAATACGTAGCTGCTACGTGTGGCAAAAAACCATTCACAATGTGTGCAAAGGAGTTGTTTATAAATGTTCTTGCATACACACATAAATATATATATGCATATATATATATATATATATATATATATATATATATATATATATATATATATATATATATTGATGGTTTTTTTCTTTTTTGAATAAATGTAAAAGGTTCAATACACATAGTAATTAAAAAATTACTGTTAATTAAGAATTAAAAAAGCAATTGAAATCCGGAAATTAAAGTTATTAAAAATTTGAAACTCTCGGTTATATAATTAATAAGTATATGACTAACATGTTTATTTAATACCTTCGATTTTTTAGCTTTAGTATTTCTTTATATTTTAAATAATTTTAGTTTTATAATTAATTGTATATTCATTAAAGTTTTCACTTATTTCTATTATGATAAATTTTATGGCCTTATATTTAATTTACATCGCAAAAGTAAAGTAATAAAAAATTAAAAGAAAATATATTAAAATTTAAATTAATGAATATCTAAAGATATTTTCGGAGTTAATTTTACCAGTGATTTTTTTCCAACTTATGTTCACTCCTCAGCTAATAATTTAAATAAATAAAAACATTAACATTTAATTTTAAGCGAACTACATATGCTACGCCAAATTTTATTTCTTAATCGGGGTTTTACAAAAAATAAATTTTATTTGAAGTAATAATAGAAAAAATTCATATGTGATAATCAGTCTCAAAAACTATTTTGAAAGACTTTTAAGTATCTGTTTTCTATTAAAATTATCGCATGTTTTTCCCATGTTACATTCATTTTCTCATTTTTCTTCAATATCTATGTAATTAGTAACTTTATTAATATTTATTAATTATTTTGATCATAAATCAGAATCTTTTAAACAACTGTTTTGCTTACGAAAATACTATCATTTATAGAGTTATGAACGTACACATGCATATGTTGTTCATATAAAACGAGAAAAAAAGATAAAGTCAGTCAAGACCGACTATATGATACCCTACACAATTGTCTTCGAGCATAAAAATGTAATATAAAATATACAAATACAGAATAATGCGTTGATACTAACATATAGATGATTTTATGCAGTTTAGGGCGATTCCTGGGTGGGTTTATATGGGAGATATGGTAAATTATGGAGCGATTCTCATAAAATTTGGCGGTGTTGTTTCTACTTACATAGAACTTATTTGTGTCGAATATTAGGTTGATACTAACATTCGTATGGGATTTATGCACGTTAAAGTGATTTTCGGAAGAGGGGTTTATATGGAAGCTATAGTCAATTTTAAACCGATCTTTATGAAATTTGGCACAAAGATTGATACTTACACAAAACTTTTCTACATCAAATAATGGACCAATCCTAATCAATTTCAATAGGCTTCGTCCTTACGTCATGACAGTCCTACGTGCCTAATTTCATTGAATTATCTTTAAAATTGCGACCTGTACTTTGTGTACAAGTTTTACATGGACAACCAGCCAGACGTTCAGCCAGCCGTCCAAATAGCCAGACGGACGGACGTACGGACGAACATCGTTAGATCAATTTAAAAGGTGATTCTGAGTCGATTGGTATACTTTAAGGTGGGCGCCGGATAACTCTTTCTATGCGCTACAAACATCAGCACAAACACTTAATTCTCCAACCACCTTTGTTGGTGTAGGGTATAAAAATACAAAGAAAACAGACAAATTATTTTTTCCCTATTGAAGCAGACAAGTGGTAAAATGTCTTATATTATGTGAGAAATCGAGCTCTCATGTCTTTTTGGGTAGCTATCACAATCACTATTGCCAGATTTGCCGATTTATCAGCATTTTGACGTTTAAAAAAAAAAAACTCCAAAGTGCGATTTGACGATTTTTGCTAAAGAAATGTTCACACACACCAATTTTCTTGTTTAAATCTAATTTTGTATTTTGTATTTAATAGATAGAGAAAGATAGAAAAGGAATATAAGAAGTTTAAACTTTTACTTTGAAATTCATTTGCAATTTAACCAGTATTGGTGAAACAAAACTTTCGTGTGAAAATAAAAATGTTGTTTTATATACATATGTATGTAAGTGAAGTAGTTTTGATCATAGATAAAAAAGTTTAAGAATGTTTTAAGTACTAAAAAGTTTAATTGAAAATAAATCTAATACATATGATTTTTTTAGTCATTTTTTCCATTTAGTTTATTTTGCCGTAAGTTAGGATCACCATCCCACTTTATTTTTAAACAATTTTTATAATGAAAAGTAAAAAATTATGACCGCTCGCTCTTAGTTTACGAGTTATGGATCTCTAAAGGTTTGATATATTTTTCTGAATATCTTTATTAATACATATGCTATTTAAATTATATTAATACTGTTTGATAGTTCAAGTACCTTTTGAATGATATATATAATATGACCATATTCATTAAATCCTTGAGAGAATTTATGCAATTAAAATTTTTTATTGATATACCGGAACTTACAAAATTTTATTATTTCTAAAAGAAAAATATTGCGTAAATAAATATAGGAGAAAGTCCCAGAGAATGGCCAAAGGCCGACTACACGGAAAAACCTTTATTAACTCAAAAAAATAAAAAAATAAATATATATATATATATTTGTTTTAACTGGATCGGTAATTTTAATTTGTTCCTATTTTTCAAAACTCAATATTATTTTTTTTTTATATGATTTCAAAAATATTATGCCGATTTTAACGATTTTTTTTTTTGTCGAATTTTGACGAATTTACAATTATCTAGCAACAGTGATCGCAATACACACACAGCATTTGTTCATAAAGTTGAACAGCAGAAGCAGTATTTATATGGTTTTAGGTACCTGCAGAACAGTATTTATTTCTTCGCTCACACTCTGATTTAAAGCACTTGAAAAATAACAAGAGTCTTGCAGGACTTTAATTTAAATGCTTTATTCGTTTCTCAAGATTATTTCAAGTTTACGAGTTCTTGCACGTTGAAACATTTTGAAGTTGATGTCAATAAAAGAATTTCAATCATATACTAAATATTAGGTTTTATTCCAGATCATGTAGAAATATAGAATAAGCATTACAAATACTATTTCAAATATTTAGTTTTAATTACCAATATAATATACTCGGGAATGTGAGAAAACTGATGTCAAATACTTCAAGTTTAGTACTTCTATTACCTTGGTTTATATGTTTCATTAAATAAATTGAATTATTTAATTCGTTATTTGAATTAACTAAGATATTGAGACGATCAATGATGCGACCAACTCCATCATGGTTGCAGGGGTAATCATTTTACAATGTAAACAGAATAAAAGTTTAAGCATTTTTCCCGATTTTAAAGAATAAAATAACATATAATTCAGTGATGTACATCATTCCATGCCACTTGTAGCGGAAAACAAAACGTCTCCTTTTCCCTACAGAATATTAAGTGGATTACTTATTCAAATAAAACTTTACTTTATAAAAAATCTTTTCAAAATTCTTAGCCAGTATTGAGAAAAAACAAAGTAGAAATAGTTTTCAAACAGATATTCGAAAACCAATGTTCGAAGTAATCCTTAACACTCAATAAATCGCTTACAATATATTCGATTTTTTCTAATTTTGTTCCCAGCATTCTAGGTTACCACAAATCCCCTGATTTGAAACTAATTAAAGATGGTTAGTTATAAAACTGACACTAGTTTGAAACTCGAATTTCTTTTACACTAAATTATCTTGATTTTAGTTTCGACTTTTCGCTTAAAACTTTGTCGGTACTTGTAACGAGTATACACATCAATTTGACGAAAATTGGTAAATAATACCATAGATATTGGAAAATGGCATATTGAGTTCCTACCGTTGGATTCTAATACAATACATTCGATTTAGTTTGGCAGCATTTCAATTTTGATTTATTATTTTCCATGGATTAAATCTCGAAAACTATAAGCAATTTTTGAAAATAGGAGTGAAGAATCGAATTTATCCATAAGTTTAATTTTCCATAGAAAGTTTATCGATATTTATAATTTTATATAGAAATTTTTTCGATAACTTTAATTTTCTCTAAAATATTTATCGATAATTTGTCTATAGAAAATTGAAGATATCGATAAATTCTCGACATCTTTAATTTTCCATAGACAAATTATCGATATCTTTAATTTGCTATAGACAAATTATCGATATTTATTTTTCTGTATACAAATTATCGACAAATTTAATTTTCTATAGATAATTTATCGATAACTTTAATTTCTTATAGAAAATTTATCGGTAATTTTTATTTTCTATAGAAAATTTTTCGATAATTATTTTTCTATAGCAAATTTTTCGTTAACTTTATTTTTCTATAGAAAATTGATCGTTAACTTTAATTTTCTATAGAAAAAATTAACGCTAAATTCAATACCAACAACATTTTTTTCTATATAAATTTCATTAATATTTAGTAATACTTACATCCAATCCGAAAAAAAACAATTGTATATTTCATTGAAATAGTTTACTACCTTTCTTTGACTCCATACACAAGTTAAGCTTATTTAAACTTTCAAAGACGCACGCAATGATTGAACATTTTTGCGCCCACATCAAATGTAATAAAGAAGAAATTTTTACCAAATAAATGGCAAAAACATAAAAAGCAGCTACATACATTGATTACATTACATTAAATACACTTGATTACACCCACTAATGATATGAAAACGCATGACAATGCTATAAAAATTATAAAAAATTTTCTTCATTTCTACATGCACACAAAAAAGACAACAATTATATATTTTAAGTTGAAAAATGAAATATTTAGGGTTTTGTAAAAAAACGCACGTTCCCTAAATGAATTAATTTCTGCACCACGCATCATCATCATCAACTCCATTGTGAAGCTGCTAAAGATGAGGATAGATAATAAAGTTTAAAGTTTTTAATAAAAAAAAAAAGGAAAAAGTAAGGAAGAAAAAATCAAGTTAGTGTATATAAATGTTTAATCACTGCCTTTGTTGGTTGATTTTTTTTAGCCACAACTTTAAGTTTTAAATGATTATTTAGCTGCTATAAAACTAGAGCTTTGAGATTAGTTTGTTGTATTGTTGGTAACACATAATGCTATATGTCACATTTTTTCTGATACTTTACCGTTAAACACATAATATCTCCCTTAATGATCCCTCTATCGACTATCACATTAATACGTATTTACAATAGTATATGGTTTCATATAATCTGACAAAACCGACGAAAATTTTACAAATATAATTTCAACTTAAGAGTTATGTGTTTATATTTTTCGATTAAACTACAAAATTACTGACAATTTAAAAGTACATATTTATTCATTTTAATGTCTAAAGAACATATTTCCGTGTGTTATTTATCTGTTAAAGACAATAAATTATTTATATCTGAAAATTACAATTTTTCACAAAATCTTGATTTAGATTTTTTCTCAAATTTGCTACAAATTTCTTTAAGTAAACTAACAAATCGTTATTTTTTAAAAATGACAGACATAAGAATTTGATACTGTCCTATTGATTTTGTTCCTTCTTGCAATTATTAATCCTGTTGCTCAGTTTTTCAAAATATTGACGTAATGGTCTAAAGATTTTTTAAAATAAAGGACAACATTTTTAAAGTTAGATACTAATCATACTTACGTCAGTCAAATGGTATTGTACCATAGATTTTATTACAGGTCACACTTAAAAATCTTGTATTAAACCTACTGAAGATGCAACACAATAATTAATATACGAAAATGTGACATAAAAGTGCTTGAGGATAATAAATTTCGTTTTCTTTTTTTAATTGTTTTGTGCATATTAAATTCATAATTTTTTTGTACTACTGTGACATACTACTGTGACATAGGGCCACAAAGTCTTTATGAAAGTAGTACGAAACTTATGTACATGTAAACGTACATATTTACCTTACAAACACTAAAAGAAATTAAATGTATCCAATTCCAATAAAAAACTTATTTAAATAAAAATTAGCAATTAACATCTCCCTTTTCTATATCAACAAAAAAAAAAAAAAAAAACTAAGGTAGCTAAAAAGTAGTAGAGTATTATATAAAATTACCATATTTGCAATATAGAGTAATTTATGTTAAATATCAGGTAAATTTACATATAAAATTTCATCAACAACATAGCGCTCTGTTTATTTTTAATAAATTTTTCTTTCAGTGCAATTTAGCATTTGTGCGTATTCCTGCATTTTGTCATCTGTCTTAATTTTCATAGCTTTTATATGGATTTAATTTTATTTTTTCTTTTCTTGCAAAAATTCATTATTCCTTTGCTACAGCCTTCAATTTTTATTTACTATAGCCATGGATTTTATGCTATCTGATGGTGGCTTGGTACCTGTTGCTGTTAATTTTCTGGGTGTGTACGTTTAAAATTTCAACCAAGAACAGATTACAATTCAATGAAATCAACTTCATGTGCATAAAATGTGAAGAGGCTTCACAATTTTATTTTTTTTAATTTCTTGAAGATTTTGTATACGTTCGTTGCACCTACGCCCACAGGATTTGACACTGTCGTAGTATTGAAAAAGAATTCAACGCCTGTGAGACGTTTTTTTGTGTCTGCACTATTTTTTTAAGTTTTAATGGGTATGGTTGTTTAAGTAAGCCATTGGGAACAAAAATCTATATTGTAGACTAAATTACAGACTAGACTATAGACTAGACTATAGACTAGACTATAGACTAGACTATAGACTAGACTATAGACTAGACTATAGACTAGACTATAGACTAGACTATAGACTAGACTATAAACTAGACTATAGACTAGACTATAGACTAGACTATAGACTAGACTATAGATTATAGACTATAGACTAGACTATAGATTATAGACTATAGACTAGACTATAGATTATAGACTATAGACTAGACTATAGACTAGACTATAGACTAGACTATAGACTAGACTATAGACTAGACTATAGACTAGACTATAGACTAGACTATAGACTAGACTATAGACTAGACTATAGACTAGACTATAGACTAGACTATAGACTAGACTATAGACTAGACTATAGACTAGACTATAGACTAGACTATAGACTAGACTATAGACTAGACTATAGACTAGACTATAGACTAGACTATAGACTAGACTATAGACTAGACTATAGACTAGACTATAGACTAGACTATAGACTAGACTATAGACTAGACTATAGACTAGACTATAGACTAGACTATAGACTAGACTATAGACTAGACTATAGACTAGACTATAGACTAGACTATAGACTAGACTATAGACTAGACTATAGACTAGACTATAGACTAGACTATAGACTAGACTATAGACTAGACTATAGACTAGACTATAGACTAGACTATAGACTAGACTATAGACTAGACTATAGATTATAGACTATAGACTAGACTATAGACTAGACTATAGACTAGACTATAGATTATAGACTATAGACTAGACTATAGACTAGACTATAGACTAGACTATAGATTATAGACTATAGACTAGACTATAGACTAGACTATAGACTAGACTATAGACTAGACTATAGACTAGACTATAGACTAGACTATAGACTAGACTATAGACTAGACTATAGACTAGACTATAGACTAGACTATAGACTAGACTATAGACTAGACTATAGACTAGACTATAGACTAGACTATAGACTAGACTATAGACTAGACTATAGACTAGACTATAGACTAGACTATAGACTAGACTATAGACTAGACTATAGACTAGACTATAGACTAGACTATAGACTAGACTATAGACTAGACTATAGACTAGACTATAGACTAGACTATAGACTAGACTATAGACTAGACTATAGACTAGACTATAGACTAGACTATAGACTAGACTATAGACTAGACTATAGACTAGACTATAGACTAGACTATAAACTAGACTATAGACTAGACTATAGACTAGACTATAAACTAGACTATAGACTAGACTATAGACTAGACTATAGACTAGACTATAGACTAGACTATAGATTATAGACTATAGACTAGACTATAGATTATAGACTATAGACTAGACTATAGATTATAGACTATAGACTAGACTATAGATTATAGACTATAGACTAGACTATAGATTATAGACTATAGACTAGACTATAGACTAGACTATAGATTATAGACTATAGACTAGACTATAGATTATAGACTATAGACTAGACTATAGATTATAGACTATAGACTAGACTATAGACTAGACTATAGATTATAGACTATAGACTAGACTATAGATTATAGACTATAGACTAGACTATAGATTATAGACTATAGACTAGACTATAGACTAGACTATAGATTATAGACTATAGACTAGACTATAGATTATAGACTATAGACTAGACTATAGATTATAGACTATAGACTAGACTATAGACTAGACTATAGACTAGACTATAGACTAGACTATAGACTAGACTATAGACTAGACTATAGACTAGACTATAGACTAGACTATAGACTAGACTATAGACTAGACTATAGACTAGACTATAGACTAGACTATAGACTAGACTATAGACTAGACTATAGACTAGACTATAGACTAGACTATAGACTAGACTATAGACTAGACTATAGACTAGACTATAGACTAGACTATAGACTAGACTATAGACTAGACTATAGACTAGACTATAGACTAGACTATAGACTAGACTATAGACTAGACTATAGACTAGACTATAGACTAGACTATAGACTAGACTATAGACTAGACTATAGACTAGACTATAGACTAGACTATAGACTAGACTATAGACTAGACTATAGACTAGACTATAGACTAGACTATAGACTAGACTATAGACTAGACTATAGACTAGACTATAGACTAGACTATAGACTAGACTATAGACTAGACTATAGACTAGACTATAGACTAGACTATAGACTAGACTATAGACTAGACTATAGATTATAGACTATAGACTAGACTATAGACTAGACTATAGACTAGACTATAGATTATAGACTATAGACTAGACTATAGACTAGACTATAGACTAGACTATAGACTAGACTATAGACTAGACTATAGACTAGACTATAGACTAGACTATAGACTAGACTATAGACTAGACTATAGACTAGACTATAGACTAGACTATAGACTAGACTATAGACTAGACTATAGACTAGACTATAGACTAGACTATAGACTAGACTATAGACTAGACTATAGACTAGACTATAGACTAGACTATAGACTAGACTATAGACTAGACTATAGACTAGACTATAGACTAGACTATAGACTAGACTATAGACTAGACTATAGACTAGACTATAGACTAGACTATAGACTAGACTATAGACTAGACTATAGACTAGACTATAGACTAGACTATAGACTAGACTATAGACTAGACTATAGACTAGACTATAGACTAGACTATAAACTAGACTATAGACTAGACTATAGACTAGACTATAAACTAGACTATAGACTAGACTATAGACTAGACTATAGACTAGACTATAGACTAGACTATAGACTAGACTATAGATTATAGACTATAGACTAGACTATAGATTATAGACTATAGACTAGACTATAGATTATAGACTATAGACTAGACTATAGATTATAGACTATAGACTAGACTATAGATTATAGACTATAGACTAGACTATAGACTAGACTATAGATTATAGACTATAGACTAGACTATAGATTATAGACTATAGACTAGACTATAGATTATAGACTATAGACTAGACTATAGACTAGACTATAGATTATAGACTAGACTATAGACTAGACTATAGATTATAGACTATAGACTACAATGCATTAACTGTATTCTTCCTTTTATATAAAGTTTATATTGATAAGCATTTAAGGTATTTTAAATTCGTTTATTGCACAAACATAACTTTGTTTTGTTTATTATTTTTAGGGCAATTATATATTTACTTTTGCATAAAAAGTGCCAGAAATTTTGACAAACATTTTTACAAAAATAAATGGAGAAATTGAATTTCATTTAGAAAAGATATCGTACAACCCAGGCTGTATTCAAGGGATAAAAAGTGTGCATTTTTTCGAACGTATAATTATTAAGTTTCAACAAAATTTAAGGAATGCTGTAATTTTTCATTATGTATGTGCATCTTGACATGTATAAAATTCATAATAATTAATATACATTGAAAAGATTTTTAGTTTTATTTTGTACAAAGAAAATTAAGCGATTCTTTATTCATGAGCTTAAGCCTTAAACATTTATTTTATTCGCTGATATAATATATTTTTATTACGATTTTGATTTTAAGGCTACACAGGGCGTTTTTGTGTTGACGTTTGTGTAAACATAAAATTTTTCAAGTGTCTGGGTGTGTGTGTGGTTTTTTAGCAGAGTTTTAAGGAATTATTTCATTTATAGAAATAAAATTAGTTACTCTGGAATAAAATTGTAGTTTATTAACTTAATCCCTAAAAGTTTCGGAGATAATTTCAAAAGATTAAAAAAATCTTCCGACAAAACTTCCGATAATTTTCTTTCAAAAGAGATTAACTTATTAAAGTCTTTTTGTTGTTAAGTATTTCAAGTAGTTTTAAATTTAAATAATGAATTATGTAATTCTTTTAAATGTCTACATTACATGAACTTCATTTTGCACTTTACAGTTAATTTTGTTAATATTACTTTTCTTTACAATTTAAACAGTTTAATCCTACATGCAATTCCATACGAATTTTTTTAAGAACACGGAATGAGAAAAAACATCTTTTCATTCAGCAACTCGCATGTAGCTTATTGTATATTTTGATACACTTCATCACAGATGTAAGGGGTATATATAAGTTTGTCATTCCGTTTGTAATTTCCACAATTTTCTTCGGAGATCAAAATTTATATTTTGTGCATCCTTACAAGAAATGATATCGATATGACAATGGCCGTCAGTTGAAATAACGTTTTTGTATCCCAACGATAACTGCCATATATATATATATACATCAAACGATCGGAAATCCTTTCGAGATTTTTGCTATTAAAATTTGCCAAGATCAGTTTATAAATGGAGGTCGTTCAACGATTCCATTTGATTGTGGATGAAATGATGTGGATTGTTGCTGTCTGCCTGTCTGAATTTTATGGGGAAATAAATTTACTCACCCAACCATCAATAAAACTTCTACAAACTTCTTCCGATGGAATTTCTTTTAAAGGGATTACTTCCATCCATCTGGTAAATCGATCTATGATAGTTAACATATATTGAAATCCTTCAGAGAATAGCACAATATTTATATGGATTGTTGCAAAACTTTAAGTTTCTTGAGGAAAAACTCCAAACTTTGATTTGACATTTGACACATTTTACATAATTATTGCAATCTTTATTTATAGATGGCCATATAAATCTTTGAGTAAGTAAACGTTGAGCGTATTCCGGAATGAGAAAATCCATGCATGTTGCTAAACACAGATTTTCGTTATTCGAGAGGAATATAAGGTCTAACATGTTCTCTTGATACATCGCAAGAGAGTTTTATGTTTGAATTTGGAACCTGGAGAAGTTTAACTTGAATTCCAGAAGCCGAATTTCGAAAATGGTCAAATTCTTCATCAGTTTATTGTAAT
Source organism: Protocalliphora azurea (assembly GCA_932274085.1). NCBI lineage: Eukaryota > Metazoa > Arthropoda > Insecta > Diptera > Calliphoridae > Protocalliphora > Protocalliphora azurea. Next base: position 112,379,295 of record OW026520.1, read on the forward strand.
TTTGCAACTTCCTCATAATTAATGCAAGAAATTTCTTCTATACGAGACATTGCATTTGATACACTATTGAATTTACCAGATATATCACGAATATCTGTCGTAAATTGTGATATAAAATCTAAGTGTCGATACTGTGATGGTTTTTCCGGATTTTTACTTAACGCAAATACCAATGGCTTATGGTCAGTATAGAGAACGAATTGACGATTGCTAGCAATTCTCTGTTATAAGTACTATATTTGTTTTCAGTTGTTGAAAGTTTTTCGGAAAATAATGCTAATGATTTCCAGTCACCATTATCGAATTATTCTATTGCTACATCAATTTCAAATTCAGATGCATCGATTTTCAAACAGATTTCAGCATCAGGATTTGGATAGTAGAGTACAACTGCGTATATTAAGATTTTCTTACAGTGGTCAAAATCATTTTCAAGATCAGTAGTCCATTGTATTGGTGTCTTGTCATTTTTCTTACCACCTTTTAAAATATCGTTAAGTTTTGCTTGATTTTTCGCATCTTTTGGCATAAATTTTCTATAAAAGTTAATCATGGCCAAAAATATTTTTAATCCATGATTGTCTTTGGTTTTTGATATTGAATAATACTATCAACTATTGTTTTTGAAGGCTTTAAATGAGCAGAAGTAATACTAAAACGAAGGAAATCTATTTCTTTTACACCAAATATACATTTACCAGGGTTTATTAGGGTATCATATTCTCGAAATCTTTCGAAGAGAATTTTATTTGTTTTTTGTGTTCTCCGTCAATCTTTGAATTCTAAACCCCTACAGGCTACTTTCATATACCCTTGTAATGTTTGAGCTAAATTTTTAAAACCAAATAGCATTTTGAGGAACTCAAAGAGTCCAAAAGTGTAATTATTGCAGTTTTAGGAATACACTAATTTGATGGTAAGCACATACCAGATCAAGTTTAGAAAATACGTCACAGTCTTTTAAGTTGCAATAAAAATCAGTAATAAATGGAATGGAGTACTTATCAGAAACAGTAATTTTGTTGACGATAGTCTCCACATGGATGCCAATCCCCATTGGACTTTGGTACAATGTGAAGAGGATTGGCCCATTCACTTTTAGATGGTTGAATAATACCTTGATCAAGCATATACTGAAATTTTCTTTTGGCTATAGTCAAACGTTTTTGCTACGAGCTTTTGCTGTGATCGGTCTTCCATTGGTTTCAATGAAGTGAAATGCTTTGGTTTTCTTATTACATTTAAGAGATGAGTTAATACTTACAATCTCTTGGAATTCTTGAAAGATTTTTTGATAAACAGAATCATCCTTCTGAATATGGGAAATTGACAAAGAAGATTTAAAAGATAATTATATATATATATATATATATATATATATATATATATATATATATATTAGTAGTGAGCTAGTCTGTCAGTCTGGGGGTTGTGGGTTCGATTCCCACCAGAGACTCTGGTCTGTTTTCATATAACGAGCTATGGTCTTCGTTACTCCGCTCGGCTAGAATTAGAATGCAAGTCCAAAATCTTATATGGATCAATCACAAATATTTTTCTTGAATTTCGATTTTTTAAATCAACCAAATCGGTTCGTAAGCAACCGAATTATTGGCAAATGTGTTCTTTTATTTATTTATTATTTCCTTCCATTATAGTTCTTGTTTTTATATGTAAGCTAGAGACTTTGTTTTTTCATAGAAAAATCGAACATTTTTTTTAGAATTTTTGTGTCGAAAAAAAATAAATTATGTAGATTTAGTATTAACCGAGTTATTGGCCAAAACGCGTTATTAGACCTTTTTAAGCTCATATATAAGCTATGGGCCATATTCTTGCATAAATCTGTCACAAATATTTTTTTCAAATTTAGGTCTTTTAAATCAATTAAATCGGTCCATAAATTTTCCACCCTATCCCTTTTTAACTTAATATTGTCTTACATTTATAAAAAAAAAAAATTATTTTGCACCGAAGTGATTATATCTTTTGTAAAATTCCGAAGTATTCAATTTGTTATTTACTAGCTTCGCTAGCGTATTTGATGCTATAACTAATATTTGCTTTATATAGGAGCTACTACCTCCCCCCCCTCGACCTATTCACCCTATTAGAAATTTGATATAAAATTAATTTTACATTTGTTTAAGATTTTCATTGTTATAGTCCTTTAGATGAGAAAAGTTATATTTTCTTTGTATGGCGATACATTTCTCCATAGACCTATCCGTCCTATTTTCCTTTTCATCATCCTATTTCATATTTTCATTTCATCAATGTGATATGATAGAATAAAGGTTCCTATGATATTTTGTAGTTTCTTAGGTAAGCGATAATGAATATTTGCTTTATATGGGGGGGACTACACCCACCATATAAAGCAAATTTAAGCTAATGGGTTCAACCGTTTGAGAGTTTTAAAGAAGTGGGCACAAAATATATAAGTGGCATTCAATCAAGATCCAACATAAGCTATAACACTCTACATTACAAACACTATCTGTGGGTCAAATTTCATGTAAATAGCTTAATTAATAACGTGTAAAATTGAAAAAGATATTTTTTACAGATTTAACGAAGCCTATAACCACCTATGGCAGTGTACTACCTATGTATCAAACTTCGTAAAAATAGGTTCAGTCGTTTAGACGTGATTGTACACAAACAAATAAACAAATAAACTTACACATCATTTTTACAATATATATAAAGATATAATGGTTTATAAAATATTGATTCTATTTCAACTTTATATGAAAATGCAAATTATTGAAAGGTTTTAGAGTTTACATAGATATAGTATAGTTAAATATATATTTGTAATTATATCCAATATAACGTATTTCATTTTTATATAACACATCTCATCACGGCTGTAGGGTATATAAGATTCGGCGCAGTGGAATATAGCACTCTAACTTGTTTTTAATATAATATGACCTGAATTTCAAATACAATATTTTATAACAGGATAACTGTATGAACACTTATAATGAATTAATTAAAATAATTTTGACAGTATTAAATATATTATAAAAAAACTAAGCCTTAATTATAGGTTTTGGTAAAATTAAGTAATTTATTTATTTATTTTATTTATTTATTTTTTTTTTAATATAAAAGTGCAAGACTTAATTAAGTTACAGTGACTGTTTGGTAGAATTTTACTCTTCCAAAGCTTTATTTCTCTGCAGTAATAGCAATAAGTGTTTTGATTTTTGATATATTAATAAAAAATATACTTAAAAATATGAATTGAAAAATTGAAAATAAAGCTCTGTGAATAATACCATCCTACTTTCAATAAAAATATTGTATTTGGCTGTGGACAGCTGAAAGCAAAATCAAAATTAAAATTTTTGGAATTTTAAAGTTATGAAAAATATATATATAAACTTTTGAAAGTCATACAACCACCACCAGTACTATACTTTTCTAAAGGTGATGTAACAATTATTTTTTAATATGATGTTTTCATTCAAAGAAAATAATTAGCACTGAAATAGATCTGCAGAGGTAATTATTTTAATCCATGGTTTTCATTGGTGAAATGTTTTTCTTTTATGATTCTTATTCACTGCATTTGAAGTTCTTCTCTTAAAACTATCTGAATATAATTTTGTAATAAAAGTATTTTAAAATTTTTAAAATTTTAATATTCGTACTTTGTTCATCTTACAAATATATTTCTATTCACTTTCTTAAAAGTAATTATTAACAACTTATACAAAAAGAGCAAAATATGGACTTGGTTCTGCTATTGGAGTTGGGAAAATTATTATTATTTTTTTACAAAAATTGTAAGCTTTTTTTGGGTTATATATAAATGAATGTCTTGTTCGTTTAACCTCCAACAAAATATTTTATTTAAAGAATAAATTTTTTTGTAGTATTTTGCTTTCCATAACATTTTAAAGTCATGCATTCACTATAGCACTGTTAACCACAAGTATGATTTTATTTATTTTTCCAATAATTCATTTTACAATGTATATTAAACTAAATTCCTTATTCTAGTATCTTAACGTAGTTAATACATATCTAAGACTTCTTAACATTACGTATCTAAAAATTACAGCTTTGCTTTAAACATTCAAAAAAAATAATATCTGTTTTTAAACTTCAGTTAAAATTTCCCAAAAGAAGGAATAAAAAGGGAATACATTCGATTATACCTAAAACTTACATACTAACTTGCAAACCTACAAACTAATCAATACTTAAAGCTAAATAAATAAAATAACAACAAAAACAATTATAAGGAACTAAAAGAAAATCCTTTATCGCAATAGTTATTGTTCAGTGTTATACACCGAATCTGTCAAATCCAACGTATTAATCCTCCTTTGATAAAACAAGAGGCCTGCATCGCCATTTAAAAGATTTCCATTCGTAGGGTCAAAAGGTCAACAGGTGCAAGGTATCGACTATCATGCAAAGCCTCCAGATCAGGAGCCTGCCGGAAACGTTCCCTCACAATAACATTCTCCATAGAAGATGCACACTCAAGGAATTTGATGGCAGATTCAATCATAAATGCGTCAATCGTTTTGATAAATAAACTTACAAGATGGTCTACGGAAGGTACTATAGGGGCGTATCCCAAATAGGTCGACAAGATCCGCCTCTCCCATACCCTAATATATCTCGATTTGGTGAGAGGATATTCCAAACCAAATTGGAAAGGCATAGGATATGAGAGGTCTTATGATCTGGAGACTGACCTTAGTGCTAAGTCCCACTTTTTTGCGCAGTATTCGGTAGTACATATAGTAAACCTTCTTCACTTTATCTAAGATATAGTCAATATGCTTATAATACTCAAAATTCTCATGGAAAAGAATCCTAAGTACTTTATTCTGTCCGACATTTTTACACGCTGTCCTCCAATATATAAACTGGGAATGAAACCCCGCAGTTTACTGAATAAATGACCTCTTCTACCCTTAATCATAATCCTACACGTTTTGTATATATTTAGTCTAAGACCCCATTTTCAAAAATACTTATTCAGAACGTCCAGGTACGTATTCAGTATCCGATTCATGACCCTCGCATTTGGACCTCTCGCAGCAACAAGCATGTCATCCGCATATACGAGTAACAAGTCTCCATTCGGTGGTTGCGGTATATCCGATACAAATATAATGTAAAATACAGGACCCAATAGGGAGAAATTGTGTTCCACTTTTACCCTAAACTTACGAATATCCAGAAAACTAGCCACCATCCTACACGTATGTCTATTGATGATAATTTCGTCCTGCCAAGCAGTGCCGAAGGCCTTTGAGAAATCAAGATTAACAGCAATAGTAGCATACCTATTGTTCAGTCCTCTAGTCACGTAATCAGAGAAAGTCATAAGGGCGTGAGGTGTCTAGTGATCCCTTAGAACACTTCCTTCCTCCGTATATCTGTCAGTATAAACCATTCCAAAAGTTTCGCAAATGAAGACAGCAGAGAAATCGGTCTATGGCTTCCGGGATCTTGCGGGTCCAGACCGGATTTGAGAACAGGAACTACCAACGCTTCCCTCCATCTTGTAAGAAAATAGTCGATATTAAGGCATGATTAATTAGAATGGCCAAATGTCGCCAAGCAGCACTATCAGCCTTTTTGAGGACAAAATCTGGAATTTCATCCGCCCCACTAGACTTTTTGTTTGCTCTCATCTTAAAGAGCGAAGCAGACATCATCCGGGCTCACAAATCGATGTCCTTCAGAATGAAATCCAATATCAGCCATTGTGCCATCGGCCATAATTTCCTTCCCGAAGGTTACAATTGGTTCATGATCAAATATTGCGAGACTTCACGAAATACAATACCCCGAACAAACAACACAAAAGCTACACAAAAGCGATCAGCCAATAGTTCAGCCTTGTCAAAATCCAAGGAAAGATGTGTGCCCGTAGAGTCAATCAAGTTTCCGAATAACGGCACCCCTTTTCACTTGCCTAAACGTTTTATTATTGACTCGTATCTTCCGCAAATAATCAGACCTATAACTTTCCTCAAACACAGCTATGGCACCCTGAATTATCCTATCCAAGTTTCTGATGTCAGCCTTCAAGATGGCAGACCTTCCAGGATCGAGAGTTCTATACAATGTTCTCCTAAGTCTTTTCTTCTCAGAGATGAAATGCATTATATTCGGTGGAAGTTTTAGAAGTCCTCTGTTACCAGAGGATATCCTTGTTATGGAATCATTCATTGCATTTCTGAACACTCTATCCGTAGCCTCAATACATTCATCAATTTTATGAGGATAAACATTCGGATCCTTTGGAAGTTCGCCATCAGGAAGATTTTGGGCAAGAATCCTTTTGAATCGTTTTCTATTCATTCGACTAAGGTCAAAGATGTTAGACCGAACCTCAAAGCGAAGCTCCCCACATTTAACAATAATCTCCACTGCTCCGTGATCCGATTCGTAGAGTCATGCATTAAGTGCACATTATATTTATTATTATGGTATAGTGCTTACTATGCACTTCTCACTATTTCTTATATGCCCCATTATATGCAACCAAATTTCTTTCATTTTTATGGTAATCCGAAGTAATCTTTTATGAACGACATTTTACGTTTTATCAAAAAAGTGGACTGAAGGTTACACATTTTTGTTTAAGAGATAAGAAAAAAATTAATGTTTTGTTAATTTAATATACAGTTAAAGATTTTTTTTAAAGGTTATATTTAAAATTTTTTTTTCGAAATAAATTATTTTCTGAATTAAAAAACTGCAAATATTTTTATAAAATTAATAATAATTTTAATTGAAAATTTACAGTATAAATTTAAGGTATTTTCCGTGATAAAACTACTAAGGGCAGAAACAATCATTTTCTCATTTTTATATATCCTAAAAAGTCAATCACAAATAAAACAAAAAAATTTAAAAATTGAAATCAAAACTTCAAATACAAAAAAAAAAATATATATTTTTAATTTAAAACAAAAATTTTTTAAAAATTGTGTACAAATTTTTTACATTTAAATTTTATTAAAAACAAACAAATATTCATTAATAAATTGTATTTAAATGTTCATTTGGATAAATGCGAGTATTAAACGTTCACAAAACGAAGTTCTGAATTTCAGAAAGCATTTCAAATTATAAATGTAAGCAAAAGAATTTTTAATTTTTCATTCTTACAAGAACTAAAAATGACGACTTTCTCTAGTGATTCTACCTTGTGTTATTATAATATAGTAGTTTCTAAAAATCTAAAGAATAACAAATTTGAAGAATAAAAAAATTTGAGTTTGAAATTAAATAATTGTTGGTTGATACAAAATATGTATAAAAGATAACTTTTTTTGCAGATATATATATATATATATATATATATATATATATATATTTATATATATATATATTTATATATATATATATATATATATATATATATATATATATTTCTTTTTTTTTTTCTTAATATCATACATTTTTGAAATTTATTTTTTCTTTTTTTATTTTAAATATTTTTTGAAATTTTGGGCTGTGTTAATATTTATAAAAAAAATTATGAGATGGTGTAGGAATACATAAGTTTTCAAACAAAGAAATATTTTTGGAACTTAGGTACGATTTTGTCACTGCATGAAAACGGATTACTTTTTAATTATTATTCACAATTCTTGTTATTTTATAATTTTAGAATAATCTTGTTTTTATAATTAGAAAAACTAAAGTTTTCAAAAATCGTTAAAACCGATTTTAATGTTTATTTAAGAGACCGAAAAACTGTAAATGAAGTTTGGTAGATCTTAAAAACTACACTCTAATACACTTTCATGTAAATTTACTCCATTTATAATAGGTAACTTAACTTCTATTATAATTAGGGTAAAAATACTCGAAATGTGCATTTATATGTTTAAAAAATGTATAGCAACATACCAATTTTATACATGTAAATACGAGTATATTTTTTTGTCTAAAAATATTGAAATTAAAGTAAAAATTTTTTAAATTAAACATAAGTTTGTATGTATACATTAAGGAGCCACACGAATAAAAGTTGCAAATGTACCCCTCTGAAATTAAAAATTGGTCTGTTCTTATATGACTCCCAAAATATTACATCTAAATGTTTAAATTTACGTGAGCTGGATCATTTTCAAAATACCTCTAAAAATAGGTATTTTTTCAATATAATGTTTACTCAAAGTGGAAATATGAATTTTTTGGGACAAAATTGTCCACTATTTAAAAAAATGTTTAAATATTTCGACAAATTATTCACACAAAAATATAATTTTTTTATAATATTTTTATAATTTTTTTTTATAATTTTTATAATTTTTTTATAATTTTGTTTAGTCAATACATTTCTGAATTTGTCATTTTTGTCATATTAGCTTTTAATCCCAGAATAATTACTAACAAACATATTTGTCTTCAATTCTAAACAAATGTATTTTAAATCAAAAAGGTTGAAATTTCTTACTGTCAGTGCATCTTTAGCAAAAATATTATTTTCAAATTTTCCAATAGCGTTTACAATTTTTGTTATAATAAACCTTATACTGGCTTTTAAAATAAACAAAATCTGACGTATAGTTAAAGAGTTATGAACTCTTAAATTTACATATTACTGAGTTAGAATAAGCAAACAAGTGAAAATATTATGAGAAAAAACTAATCTAAAAAATTAAAAATATTATATTACCTTTTACCAAAACAATTCTTTTGCAATGCATTTTGTAGTAGGGATTTGCTTTTAAACATACTAATAGAAAATTTAAATCAAAGGGATAGAAATTTGTCAAAAATGCATTGTAAAACTGCAATTGCATTACAAATGCATTTTTAATTTTGAATTGTTGTCTTTAAACAGGTCTCAGTTAGCCTTCATTCGAGCTTTGAATCATTATTATCCGTCTACATTGTAAAAAAATATTAAGATTTAAAGCTACTTAATTTGTCGGATTATTTAAATTTTATAAAAATTAAAATCGTGAAAAAAAATTGGAAAAAATAATAATGAGAAAGACTATACGGCTTCATAGGTTATATGTGTACCAAATATGAGCAAAATCTGATGACTCTCCGTCAAAAAATTGCTAATTTCGTATAATATATGGAGAAATAACTTAGATTTGAACCCCATTTAAAAAGCACGATTATTAGTGTAAAAAACATTTTTTAAATTTTTAAATATGCTTCACTAATACCATCAAACACAGAAAATATATAAATTGTAATTGAATAACTCATTAGATTTTGATATTGCGTAACGTTACTTTGTGATTGACTGACTGATGCATCATCGCATAGCCTAAACGATAAAAAGTAGAGGTATGAAACTTGGGCATTAGGTTTGCCTCCTACAGAAGACATCCACTAAAGAGGTATTTTTAGAAATTATAATGTGTAGGTTGTAAAAAGAAAAAAACGGGTAAAGTCGGTAACCTCATATCTCTAATATAGATACAAGAAGAATCTATCTATCGTTATTCATTTCAAAAATAAGCGGATAGGTGCGTAGTAACTTTTTTTTAAATTCCTGTCTTTTAGGAAGAAAATGGGTAAAAACTTTACTTTTTACTTTACTTTTTTGGCACCATACGTATCTTTTAAACCATTAAACATATGAATAAAATTTATATCGCATTCGCAACTTAAAACAAAAAACAAGTGAGAATGCTATATTCGGCTATGCTGAATCTTATATCTTATAACCGCACAGTATTTCAATAAAAATAACACATTTTTGTTTTTTGTCAAACAAAAAACACCTTGGATTCGTATGCACTTTTCTAATTTTGATATGAGTCATTTCATTTAAAACCGACAAGAAAAATTACAAATCATTATACTCATCAAAACTAAAACTGGTACAAAATTTCAGGTAAGTATACCGATTTGAAAGTGTGAAATAGCTAAAAAAAAATTACAAAGTTGTATACACAAAATTACAAATATTTTCCAAAGTATTTCTGGTACAAGATTTATTCAGACATCATATTAAAGGTATCAAAATTACCTTTAATAAGACGTATAAATCAACGTTTTTATTAACATTAAAATGGTCCATATCTTTATATACATATTTTATAGCGGGTAAAAATCTATCTATATATATATATATATATCCTTGGTAAGTGACATTCTGGAACTCGCAATAGTTTATGAATATTACAAAAATAGAAGATATTTATTTCAATTTGTATTGTTTCCACAAATCATCCAAATTTAATGAAATTTTGCAAGAATATTAACATTAACACTGCTAACGCAAATACTGAATTTTTGTATGATTTTCACGATGGTTCGCGATTTACAATATTTCCAAAATAAGACAGATTTTCTTCTTCCAAATCTTCCAAAATACATATGTTACAAAGTTCGATAGTTAAAGGTAGTAAAATTAACTTTAAAATACTACCTGAAACTTGCTTTTATGCTGCATTTGAATGGTCGATAATTCGTGTTCGCGTATCTCAAAAAATTGCATTTTTAAATTCGTGGAAAATATAAATCTAGATGATGAAGACTTTCTGAATATTCTCTGTAAGTATCGTTCTGGAACTCTCAATGGCTTCTGAGTTATTACAAAAAATAAAACGCAGTATAAAATCAAAAAATAACTATTTTTAAAGAAATTTTAAGCACTTTATTCGGTGCGACTTTCTTCAACTATTGAGAGTCCAAGCACGATAGTTTCAGAGAATATTCAGAAAGGCTTCATCGTCTACATATATCTTTCTCACGAATAAATGCTATAACGCTATGATCAAAATTTGGAAGATAGTTTAAAATTTACCAACAAATACTTTAATAAATGGAAGATAAAAGTTAATGTTAGTTAAACACAATCTATATATTATTATATAATATATATTTTATATTATATTTCCGTATAATAGGTCAAAGAAACGTATTACTACAAAACATTTATATTCTAGGGGAGTTTTTATTCCTCTGCATGATAGTATTAAATATCTAGGAATTATCTTATATAAAAAACTATCATTTAAACAACACATCAAATACATGTGTGAGAAAGCAGTCAAATACAGCCGTCCATACTTATCTCCAAGAAATACTTAATATGAATATTTTTTTAAATTTTAGTTGAACTCTAAATTAACGAAAAAATAAAATGTATTTTATATTACATTTCCTTTCGGAGGATACACGATATATACATGTGCAAAATATCTATAATCAATATTAAAAAAAACGTGGGCGTAAAAGTAAAAGGAAATTTTACAAAAATCATTGATATTTAAGAATAGCTCCGCATTCTATAAAACAATAAGTATTCCTAAATACATTAAAATTTACAGATTTTAATGTTTTTTCTTTTATTTTTATACATAACGAAAAATGCGCTGCAAAATATCCGAAGTTTAAAAGCATAAAAAATAGAAATTTCAACTAACTTTGCAAAAACCTTTGGAGATTTATTAGCCTATATAAAATATACCATATACGTTTATTTTTTATTTTTTTATTTATTTTTCTTAATGCCTATAGAACAATGTTCCTTACAGACTATGATATTACTTATATTAATTATTTTCTAAAAATATATTATTAAATATGGAAGGAGATTAGGAATCTGGGCTTCAAAGACGATATGAAGGTGACAAACCTATCTGAAATGGAGCTGTATGAGCTGAATAAAAGTTTTACCACATACCATCCATCAAATATTTCATCTTCTTACTATGATAACTTACCAATACATAATCTGGGCACTTTAATTGACTTTCACGGTATTAATCAGAAAGATGTCCTGGAGGCTTTTCTTTCCGTAAAATCTAACTAGGAAGGCCTGGATAGCATAAACCCAATATTTTTAAAGGCTTTGTTGCCAAAAATTTTGCCTTATATCACACATATATTTAATACAATATTTATGACATCAACTTATCCAAAATTATGGAAAATCCTCAAGATTGTTCCATTGCCAAAAAGAGATAAAGAATTCAGACCAATAGCCGTCCTTCCTTATCTATCTAAAGTCTTTGAAAAACTAATGTATGCACAAATGACAAATTACCTTAGCACAAATAAGTTATTGTATAAAAACAATCAGGCTTTAGAAAAAGAAGAGGCTGCATTACAACACTAATCGACGCTTCAGAGGACATTCGAGTCCATGTCGATAAAGAACATATAGCTGTTTTAACGCTTTTAGATCATTCTAAAGCGTTTGATTCTGCGAATCAGGCAATTTTAATCAAAAAACTTGTTAACATGTTTGGTTTCTCTATATATTCCTCTAAATTTATATTGTCTTATTTTCAGTTTAGAGCACAAAAGTTGTTTCAAATGAAAATTCATCAACCGCAGCTGGATTGAGTCTTGGTGTTCTACAAGGGCCCTTTGTTATTCTTGTTATACATAAATGATATAAAAAATGTAATAGAAACCTGCCAAATCCATATATATGCCGACGACGTTTTGTGAAAAGGAAGACATTCTCAGATGTATTTCAAATATAAATTCAGATTTAGAACATGTCTATGAATGGGCATGCCGAAATGATCTAATTTTGAATTTGATACAAGCATACTCCTGGTGATTCATATTAATAACCCTAATATCGAGTATGTTAAAAATGCGAAAAATCTTGGTATAATATTTAACGATACTTTATCATGGAGCGACCAAATTAACAAGGCATGTGGTAAAGTGTATGGAATCGTTCGTAGTCTTGGCATTCTCATTACTATATTACACAGAATATTAGACTCTTGCTTGCCAAATCTTTTATATTACCAATACTCCTTCATGGATGTAAAATGTTCAGCAGCTGTGATAATGTTTCTAAAACTAAACTATTAAGAACATTTAATGGCTTAAGAAAATATGATCGTTTATCCATGTATACTAATCGAATCTATGGAATCTCGTTTGAAAATTATTTAAAATTTAAGACATTATTATTGATTCATACAATTATTTTTACTAAAGATCCTGATTATATCTTTAAAAAGATAAAATTTATCAGATCAGCACTTATCAATTTAATTGTACCTTTGCCCTATTCTAGATTATTATCTGACAGACAATTTATCATTAATGCAACTAGACATTGGAACTCCTTGCCTTATTATTATCATTTTATTTCTAAAACATCTTTTAAGAAAAAACTCTTTAATTATTTCAAAACATGATTGTTTTTGACTGTAAGTAGAATACTGTCACGAAAATTTTAATTTTATTTTAATTTTTTTGTCTTATTTACATTTAAAAATTGTTAATTGTATATATATTTATGTTTATTTTATATAACTTTTATTAAATTTTCGTAGTTTCCATTTATAATATCTAATGTTGTATCCATAAGATTTTATATCTTTTAACATTGGGATTATCAATTAATAAAAAATAAATAGTTTATGAATTATAATGTTTCCTCATATTTTAAAAAATAATCAATTTAAAGCATTCTTTTGAAGTATTAAATTCCACTAATAGATCAGGCGGTAGGTTAATAAAAATTGTAAGGCTAGAGATAATTCTGAACGATGAACTTTAACATAAAAAGGTTTAAAATAGCGCACTTGCCCGCATTTGGTATTGAAGGAAATTTTAGAAAGAATATCTAGACAGTCAATATTGCTATTAATTAAATCAAAAATATATGACATAGACTGAATTTTTCTTCTTAATTCCAGCGTCTCTAAGCCAATGAGTAAACTGCGTTGCTTGTATGAAGGTAGAGGCTGAGTAAATCTTAAATGTTTTAAATTATTACCTCTAAATTAATTAATTAAAACTGAAATTTTAAAAACTATTTCAATAACTTCCCAGCAAAAACTTTTTGGTTTTCGGTAATGGCAACTACTTATTAAAGTAGTTTCTTGGTAATGAGGTGTCATTATTATTTGCCTACTCTGTATTACATTATTAAGTACTCAGTAGTATAATAGCACAGTAATACTGCAATCACGTGGATGAGTTGGCTAGAGCGCCGGATTAACAACCAGAAGGTTGTTGGTTCAACCCCATTCTGAAGCTGTTAGTTTTTTATAACAAAATGTCTAAAAAGATATTTTAAACTAAATAGAGTTTTTGTCGCTTAGGATGGTATGTGCGAGATGGTGTACTGAGTAAGACGTTAGTCAGTAAAAACGAATTGTTAGTGTGTATCCAAGTTCGAGTCTCACTGGTGGCAAAATTTTTCTATTTTTTTTTTTTTTTTTTTTTATGTACATATTTTTTAGTACCCCAAGAGTCAAAAAATAACTACATGAATTTGTGGACAAGTCAAACAAAAATAACTAGTTATTCAGGCAAAAAATAAGTAGTTTATTTTTGTTTCCAATTATACCTGCTAGCTTACCAGGAAAGCAAAGTTTTTGCTGGGTTCATACACAGATTTTAACTTAGAAGGGCTAATTTTAAATGAGACGTGAAGTGGATGTCGAGCATGAGTGTATGAAATATGTACATATTTGCTGAGACTAAATTTTAAATTATTATTTATGCACAAAGAATGCAACAGATTCTAGTCGGATTGCAATTGCTGTGCATGTTCAATAGTTATTATTTTTAAGAAAATTTTAAAATCATCAGCAAATAGTAAATATTTCGAATTTTCAAAACACGCAGAAATATCATAATGAATAAATTAAAAAAATAAGGAAAAGATTTGTATTCCTTAATACAGAAAATACAAGTTTGGTTTTAATATATGAGTATATCCAAAATAGAAAATCAAAATAAATTCCAATTGATACTTTATCAAAAGCTTTCATAAAATCTGTATAAATAATTTCAACTGAAAAACCCGATTAAATAGATGAAATATAGTAGTAAGAAAATATTGATAAATTAGTAATTGTAGATCTGCCACGAAATCTATGCTGCTCAGAATACAAGTACAATTTTCTGTATACATTGTGTTCAAACATTTTCGAAATTACTGTTAATTTTTATATAGATTTATAGCAATCAACATAGTTTTTTTGAGTATATATATATATATATATATATATATAATTTTTCATCGGTATATGAAATTACTTTCTCTCAAGGATTTACTAAAAATTTGAAGAAGTGAAAAAATTATTGATGAAGCGCACCTTTTTCATCGAAAACATATTTAAACCAACTACAGCATAATTTAAAGAATTTTGTAAGATATTAATTGAATAATGAGTTAAAGTTAAAAATGTTCAATCTTATAGAAATTATATTGTATTTATATAAACAAAGTAATATACATATGTTTTAATATTTATAAATAAACTGTTAGTTTCGTATCATTAGATACATGACTTTATGCGAATATTTCAAACCATTGAAACCTCTCCACAGCATAGCATTTCGAGATGATTCACCATAAAGATAGTGACCAGTAGGTTGACTAAAATTTTTAAAATATCCATTAATAACACAAAAACAAATTTATAACAATTACAAACACTTGTGAACTTTATAACTTACACATATGTACAATAGTTATACCACCAACCAGCTTGACGTTCAATAGCACAACTGCCTGTAGGCCACTGGTCGTTATCCTTATCGATTGTGCTAAATTTTGAACCAACATTATATGACATATCATCTTCACCCATGCCATAATATTTGCCTAATGATTTTAGTTCATACAATTCGCTGGCATTTCCCACTACAAAATTGCCGTAAAGAGCAAAATAAGACTGTCTATTGAAATCTTCTATATAAACATACAACTGCTGCCGACCATTTTTGTTAGTAAGGACATAAATGTTTTCTAATCCTAACCAATATTCTCCCTCTATATCACCAAATCCATTTACGTAGTCTAGCCAAGGGCGTGTAAAATTTTCTGTACCATCTATACGTCTTAAAATGTGTAACCAACCACCACCATTGGTCTCTATATCGCAGAAAACCATAATTTGTTTTGTTTTATTATTCGGTAAAAATATTTTGTAATAACCACTTTTTTGTGTGCACTTAGTAGCTGTTTTGCAATCAACAGGTGCAGGATCTTCTTGACAGTATTTTTTAAATTCAGGCAGCTTATCTACACGTACATCAAATAATGATTTCTTATGATAGTTTTCAATGGCTTCTTCTTTAGCATGAATATTTGATATTCTAGAAATATGAGCGCATAATATAAGGAAAATAACTGGAAACATTTAATGTACTCGTATTTAATAATTCATTACTTACTGACTTGTTAAAATATCGACTTTCAATTTTAGATCATTATTTGCCATTTTGGTATTTTCATAATTTTTTAAAATTTCTATATACTTTTCTTCCAGGTCAGTATTTCTTTGTATAAGACTAAAATAAAATTCACATCTAAATAGTAACATTTTGAGAGATATTGAAGTTGATATTTGACTTACCTTTCTTCCGAGTTCTTTACTGCTTTAAATTCTGCTAACAAAGTTGAATAATTTTCTTTTACTTCTGATAATTCTTTCGCTAGTATGTCTGTTGAAATAAGTAGTTAAATATTGTATTTAAAATAATATATTTTATCTAGGTTTTTACTTAGCTGTATTTCAAAATTCTCCATTGTATTGTCTAGGTCATGATGTCTGGAATTATCAATAGAAAACAAATTTTAAAACTATAAATAAAAGAAAAACACTCACTTGTCTGTTTTTCCATCCATACGAATGTTTAAATCATTTAAAGATTTTTTAACAACATCAAAGTTTTCGAATACTTGGGAAAAAAATTTGTTATCAAGAGCACAGTAATTACAGCTGAGATTTCTGAAAGAGAACAAAACTGAGATTTATATTCTTATTCTAGTTGTAGCCTAATATGTACACATAGTTTTAAGTTAATTAGCAAATTTTAAGAATAAATATTAACTTACTTTTATTTATAAAATTATAGTATTGACAAAAAAAAATAACTATAATTCGAATTTTCTATAGTAGTAGTAATAGTAGTAGTAGTAGTAGTAGTAGTAGTAGAAGTAATAGTAGTAGTAGTAGTAGTAGTAGTAGTAGTAATAGTAGTAGTAGTACCTATAGTAGTAATACAGTGAATTCGATTAGTGTAAACCTTTATATGGTCTTAAGATGCTTTGTCAAAAATCCACAGAAATAAAAATTGTTTTGTTTATATTTTAATAGTATTTATACGTTTTTATTAAATTTTTCAAGAAGCAACGTACTCACCTTTCACTTAGAATATCCAAACGTACTTTCAAAATATCAATAGATTTTTTTACATTTTCTATTTGAGTAAAAAAATTCAAATACATTTCTTCAATAGCATGCATTTCAGAGCACTTAAAATATATTTATGTAAAAATTACAAAAAGAAAAAATAATATAATGATATAGAATTCTTACGGCGCTCGTTATGGTAGATACAATGATAATTAAATATTTGAAATACATTTTATTGCGCTGTACGTCATTGCTTAATGAAGAGAAACTTAAGACTAAAATAAATATTTTTCTATAAATATTTAAATTTATACTTATAATAAAGATTATAAAAAGTTGTGGCTGTAATTCAGGGCTTCCAGATTTGGGGTTTTGACCCCAAATTTAGGGAATTTTTGTGGCGGAAAAGGATGAAATTCGAATTAGACTTTCTTTATTTCCAAAACATATGATGTATAAGTGTTTTTTCACTTATTTTTTGTAAAATAAATCGTCCTAGAAATGCTCAAACAAGGAGATCCTTACATATTTTTTTAAGATATCGTAATTTTTGTACATCAAGTATAAACAATAGTAAAACTAATGTTTTGCACAAATATCTGCTGGAAATTACTTTGACAATTAATGTGTTAATATTAATAAAATTAATAAATTGAATTTTAATTAAGATAGTGAATCTTAAGTTTAATATATAATGTATTTTTTCCAATACATACATACGTAGTTATTTAAAAATATTAATCCAAAAATGATTTCTGTAAAAAGAAATACTTGTTGAAATAAAAAAGTAGTTATTGGATGGGGATTTTTTGGGGAAATATTTTTAAAATTTTGATACATTTTAAAAATTGGTCTCTAAATTACACTGGTCACCAAAAAAATCGCCTGCTAAACAAGAATAGGTGGACTAGATGGAATTTTTGCTTTCCGTCTTTTTTCTATCAGGTGTTGATTCTTTTATGGACATGTCTAATATTACCCTCTTTTTAGGTGGTCACATTAGTATAACTCGAGAACCGCTTGTCCAAATCAGATAAATAAAACTCCAAATTATGCAGATTAAATTATGTATCAGATTCTTCTTTACTTGTTGTTATTTAAAAAGCTTATTTTGTTACAATAAAAAATTTAAATTATAAATAGCGACACTTCCATGAAGCCACGCCTGAAAAAGGACATTTTTTGCTTAAAAATATGTATACTAGATTGTCCCGATAAACTGCTTTTTTGAGATTCTGATGCAGGAAGATCCCTCAAATGATGCGTATTTAAAAACTGAATATAGAAAAAATATTTAAAAAATTTTAAAAATTGGTTTTCAGTTCCCTACCAGCGATTAAAAAATTAGGCGTTCTATGCATTTTGGAAAAAAAAAGTTTCGATTAAAAAAAATTTCGTAATTTTAATCTGGTTATGGAAAATATATTTAAAAAAATTTCCCCATGGGATTTTCTTCCAGAAAACATTTTACAGACATCCTGCACTTAAAAAAATGTTAAAACATATTTAAGATGGACCATAATTACTACAAAAGAACTCTTCAATATTTTAACAATAACCGAAAAAAAGTGTGTATTTTTCATATATTAAAAAAATTATATAGATTTTTTCCGATGAATTACCGCTCATGGGCCGAAATTTTTGCAAAAAAAATAAATTATTAATATTTTTCTCATAATAAGCTCAAAATTGCAAATTTTTTGACACCCATTTTGAGGTAGAACCCAAAACTATTTTGGGCAAAATACACTAAACTCGCGATTTTCAATCGCTGGTAGGAAACTGAAAACAAATTTTAATTTTTTTTTTTTATTATTTTTTCTTTGTTCAGCTCATCAACACTCATCGTTTGAGTGGTCTTTCTAAAAATTTTTTGTCTGCATTATATACATACTCAATCAAACCATTTATCAACTCCAGTTTTCAATTTCGCGAATTTGCAAAAACTTTAAATAAAAATATCTTTGTAGATTGCAATGCAATTCAATAGGCTACCTCAAATTTTTAATCTTTTATCATACTAAGTATATAGAAAAAAACACAAAAATGTAAAAATTCGACTAAAATTTTTTTTTCGGAATTTTTTTCTCTTAGCACATTAACAGCGCATTTAAAATCCGTTAACGTGAACCACTTTTGCAAAGGGGCCCAATATTTTCACGGTTTAAATTTGAAAATTTAAAGAAAATATCAAAATTTTAAATTTCACTTATTTACATCATAATTAATTACATTCATAAATCTACTGAAGAACTATCATCACATGTAAAAAGACTCACAATAATATCACAGCTGAGTTCTACAGAAAAAAAATAATTTATTTTAAATAATTTTTGCACATTTTCTAGAATAATAAAAAAGATATCTGGTGCAAAATAAAAAAATTCTATTTTAATATTCTTTCTTTAAAACTATATTCGTATTAAACTATAGAAAAATAATCAGAAACTTTTTAAATCACTCAATAATTTATTTTGATGAAGATTTTATAACGTCATAATTTTAATACTAAAATGCATTTTTGTTCATAAATTCTACAAACTTTCTAATTTTTTCGATTTTTTAAATTTTAACAAGATTTTACTATTGAGCCATATTTTGACGGCTTTTACCTAGGATCTTGGATGTGACCAAGAAAACTAAGTTTAGGTAAAAGTATCCCGTTTTCCGCCAAAACTGGTTTATTTTGACAAATTAAAAAAAAACATTAAAATAAACTGCACCTTGGGCAGTTTACATAAATGTAGGACATTTTTGGGGTCAAAAAATGCTGAAGTAAAATTTGGAAAAATTTTGCTATATTTTAAAAAAATCTTTCAAATGTTTGCAATTAAATATTTTGATGGGGCTCTCCAACCATACGATATAAACACCGAAAGTAACTCAATTCACACAGTTATTGTGTCTGGCAAAATACTAAATTTGCGGGGCATATTAATAAAATACGTCACAAGCAAAATTACCTTGTTTATAAATACATGACATCAAATTGCATCTTCATAGATGGGAGCAATTGTAAATCCATTAAATTTGTATTTTTCCTTTGGTCTTGAGCATAAAGGTTTACCATTTTTAATAAAATTTAATAAATATCCGAATACCCAGTAACCCAATACAAATTGAATAATTATGTGTTCACCCAGAGAAAAAAGACCACATACCTGTTGAAGACGATTCCATTCAGTGTTAATAATAAACCTACCCCGTATCTGTCTAAATTCAACACTGAGTGATCAAATCATTAACAAAAATAGATCCCAATTGACATCCAGTTTATACCATTTCAGTATCGAATTATTTGTTTTATATTTTGTACATTTAAAACTTGTAAATGAACGGTATCAAAAAGCCGATACCGAAAATTGTCAATGTGACCACAACCATCGCACGCTGGCTCAGAAATTAATTTCATTGGTCAAAAGTTCAATTTTTTATTAACACCGATTTCCAAAAATTTAATGCCATTCAATATTAAACATATTGGAACTAAGATCAAAATATTGGTAATTGGGGGCGTGACATGCTGTTAAAGACAAATATTTTATGTTATTTTATAAAAAATGTGATTTTTGTAAATTTGTTCAAAAGTAAATTATAATTACTCCCAAACTATTATCGATAATTGGCAAAATTTTTTTATGTTGGTAGGATAATAGCCTTTAAGAAATGCTATGACGTATCAGTGCGCCGCTTATACCTGCTGCGTTATTAAATGTTTTCTCAGGTAGTATATTTTAGTCAAATTTGAATTTTAGTGGAATAGAACATTTGAAGGTTAAACTAATTCTACTACCAGAACAAAGGCGAAAGTGTCCTCTTTAACCCCATATACACTTTTGTACCTATCTGGACCCGTCTGTAGAACTTTGAATAAATTTTCTATTTGAATGAAACTACTTCCAATTTTTTTCTATTTTTATTTTACCTCTTCATATGACTCAAATATAAATACACCAAGACCTATAAATTGTGATATATATTATATAATTATTTTATTACCAATTTTTTATCGTATTTTACCTATTTTTAGCCCTTTTTAGTTTTTTAGCACTTTTTATTATACTTATTTATGCTACCTAGAAACATGGAGAACTTCAGCTATGAAGATTCTTAAAAAAAAGCGGGACGACGTTCTAAGTTACGTTCAAAGAAAACTAAACTTATAATCATGCAACACCGAAATACTTGGAAAATAAAATAACTTTCATAAAAAACTTAACAAAGCACTACAAACAAGTTAGATGAAGCAAAATATAGATTTTATACCAGCTTTGAAAACTGCTTAAAGGGCGAACTTACAGTCCAAGTATCTTTAGAAGGTTCTAATGATAATAGGAAAGTCTTTATCAATCTGCATTATGTGTCAAACTACATCAAGCCGCTTAAACCAAGTCCCGGAAAAATCATTAGATAATACTAATGCATATGAATTTGGATTATCAACGCTACATACAAGATTACGATTCATGGAACAAATACTAAAAATCAGTTATGATTTGGATTGTAAATAAAAAACAACGACAGCAATAAGAAGTTAAGAAGTTTAAAAAAGAAGAAGTTTCTTTTCAGATCCCGAAAGATCATCTGAAATAACAGGTGTTGATATAAATCTTATATATCGATGTACAATGAACAAATTGATGCTAGGAAATTTGGTGATTATGCTAAGGAAACTGCACGAATATATACAAGCAAATATCCATGGAGAAATATTTCTACAACAGTTCACAAAATCCTTTATCATGAAGAAGATGTCATTAAGCATTATTTAGTACCACTTGGAGATCTATCACGAAATAAGGATTACAAATTTTATAGAGAGCAAAATACCAGAAAAATATCACGAAATTCTAGAAATGGAGATATATTTAATATATTACTGGCAGCGTCAGATCCGCTCATCTCTAGCATTCGAAGTCAATGGAAAGTAGAACATCCGGACTTAGATGAAGAAGCAAAAAAAATGCTAGAGGACAGAAATAATATAGAACTAAATAAAGGGTATTTGCAAGCTTTTTTTAACCGAATGAATAATAATTATAACTTTATTTTATTGTTACTTAAGTAAAAAATAAAATAAACATTAAAAGACTTTTAGTTATTATAAAAAATAAAAATTTGTGTCCTTAATGTTATTTAAATAAAACAAAACAAATTAAACATTAAACAATCGTAGTTTTTTTGTCCAAAAACAACCGATTCTAGTGGAACCGGTTCTAGTGAACTAGTAGAACTGGGAACCTATTCACAAAATTATTCTGGGTATTATTAAAATGTGTTTTTTTTTTTGTACTTGCTTATAACTTTTTTTATAATTAAAGCTAATTCAAAAAACAAAAAATCCGCATTTTCATACCAAATGTTGTAAAAAAAATAAAAGTTCAACTTTAGCCTTAAATTTCACAACAACTGCTGAACCGATTTTAATGAAACCGATTTTAATGAAATTATAACTGGAGAAAAATTCAAGAAAATATCTTTCCATAAAAAAAAACTTCTAAAATATCTCTATCTATTCAAAACTTACAGAGTTTTGTCCGATGAAAAACGATTCTGAGCCACTGTACTTCGTAGATTTTAAATCGAATTTTTTCCTCAGTGTAAATAAGTTTCTTTTAATAAACGAATATTTAAGAAAGAAAAAATATTTGCATAACTATCAAATACACACTTTTTCTATTTGAACATACGCTATAATACTAATACACCTATCAGTGAATGGTGGGGAATTAAAAACACTGACCCCCTAGGTGATAATATTTAAAATCATTTTAGTTTAAAACACAACAGTGGTGAATATGACAACTTAGGAGAGCAAATACAGCAAAAGAGATTATATAAAACGAACTGATGAGTAGAGAATCATTAATAAAATCCAAAAGTTTTTATATAAAAAACTGAATATAAAATAATATGTAGACAGAGCTTTTAAAGAATGAACTGAATTATTTTTTTGATAAAATTATAAAAGTATTTAAAAGGAAATAAATCTATAACATCTAAACAACTTGATGTATAGATAAAAAATTTAATACAATAAACAAAATGATATCCACTAATACGAAGTGGATATATAGTAGATATAATATATTATAGAAATAAATACGTTATTTCTAAACAGCTGGTATGATTTATCTAAAAGTGTACATTACTGGAACAGAGGGTATTTTATCACTGGATCAACACAAAGGTACTATAATATCTCCGTATTCTATAATCAATCTAACTATTATGTATATGAAAACATTCCTTTAAATCCAGTTGGTGCGAAATACACGCGCACAAATAAATTAAAAACAAAGCAAAAAACCTTAGAGAATAGAGTAAAATAAAACGCTGCCGCCGGAGTACTCACAATACAAAACACGATCAACACCCAGTTGAGCGGCAACATTTGACAAGTGCAGAAGACTTTTTTTGGACTAAGCAAAAGTAACGAAAGAAATGACAACTTTGATTAGAAAATTGATTAGCACCAATAATGCTGCCAAGCCAGTAGCACCCTACAAGTAAGTATTCAAACAAAACTTATTTCATACCATATATTTAAAAACTAAATTAAAAAAAAACAACTACATCCAGTATATGTATGTATATAGCTAAATGAATGACTATATTGTTGTTTTATGATTTGTAAAAATTATACTTTAAAACAAGAGTCATTTATTAGTAAACACATGTTTTATCTTGTCTTTTTTTCATGGTGTTTTGTCATTATTCTTATTGCTGACGATGACGACTATCTCTTGGCTACTCCAAACACACACACACGTCATGTAATTGAACTCCATTTGATGTCTCGTGCTCTGCACCATTCGGTTCCCTTTTTTTGCACAATTGTAATGGATGTAAAGTCAAGCTGTTGTGGCAGATCGTACTGTGTACGTTTCTGGTTGTTTGGGTTTGGATAAGACAACCATGAAATTGGTGCCGGGTGGTGCTGTCGAACAAACTGAAATGGCCTTGAAAAATCTAGAAGCTGTACTTGTTGCCGCTGATTCTGGTATTGATAAGGTTATTAAAAATACCATATTTTTAAAGGATCTCAATGACTTTGGTGCTGTTAATGAAGTTTACAAAAAGGGTAAGATGACAAAATACCATAATGTTATCATATGATGGTTATTTAATCAAATTGATTTAATATAATTAAACTATTAGTTCTATCAAACATTTTTATTAAACAGTTTTTATTTCAACTAATAAGTATCTAATCAATTTTTATTTCATTATTTAATAACACTTCATTTAGTTCATATTTATAGTATAGTGTTACTAAATGCTCTTATCTTATAAATATTATTGTTGTGTTGCGATTGTAAGGTGTTTATGTTTTCTTTATTATTTTGTTTATTGTTATTTGTTTAAACAATGTCTAAGTTTATCAACAAAACACTTGAATCGAACTTGTTACTATCTTCATTCTCTTTGAGGTTAAATTTACGCTCTATCTTTAAATTTAATATCGCCTCTTTTTTCCCCTTTTTTCACTCTCCACCATGTTTCTCTCTTTCATTTTAGTTTTCAACAAAGATTTCCCCGCTCGAAGCTGTTTCCAAGTTGCCCGCTTGCCTATGGATGCTTTGGTAGAAATTGAATGTATTGCTATGACTGGTGATATTAAAACTGTCCCCACAGCTTGATTAGATGTGTCAGAAAGCAAGACCTTCTCGAAATTATAATTTGTTTTCCCCTTTTTATAAGAAAAAATAAAATGAAATGCCTTAAATAAAACTATTTGAATTTTTTATTATTTTTCTAATATATTGAGAACAGATACCATAAGTGTTATAAATTAAAAAAAATATAAATTAAATTTTAATTGTTATTTTTGATTTTTATTTTATTAAAAAAAGTAAATTAAATTTTAATGGTTATTTTTGATTTTTATTTTATTGTTTGAAAAATAAAAATTTGTTTTGATATTTATTTTATCATACAAAAATAAAAATTGTTTTTATTATTTTTTTAATAAAAATCAGTTTGTGAGTTTTAAAATATAAATGAAAAATAAAAATCAAACAATGAGTTTTATTAAAAGATATTTTAAGATTTTTATTTTTGTTTTTAGAGAATATAAATATCACGTATTCAAAATTGTATTAAATTTTATTTTATTAATAAGTAAGAGAGTTTTTTCAAACAACTTCGGCACGGTTACACGGTTTCTGTGATATCTTGAAAAAATTTAACATACAATGTATTTAGATTAATCAAATGAAAATTTTAAAATATTTGTGTAAGCGAAAGATTTAATTCTGAGTTAGAAATTCTAATTCTTACAAATACGAAATATTTTTTTACATTAACTGAATGTCCTTGATATATTTTCTCTTATTTTACTTTGTTCCAATAAATCTTCATATATTCCTTGAAAATCTCTTTCTCTAGCGAACACTTTATAAAACTTGTAGCAGTAAAAACATCAATACAATTTTCTATGAGAACATAGTCAATGGATAATTTATCCTTTTTGCAATACTAATTTGAATTCGCTCGGAAAGTCACCACTTTTCATTTTGTAGTTTAGACCTTTTATTCATCGTTAACAAATAAGTGATCGACACAGATTAATTAGCACATACATCTGATAAATAACACGTAAACATTGTATAATTTTCAACTGCAATAATATACACAGAAAAAATAAAAACGGGTTTCAATTACGAAATTGCTTATATCAATTAAAATTTTGTTTGATTTTGCTCCAATCATCAAAATGATAGTATTAATTAAGAAACATAATTGTTTTTTATGTAAATTGCAATTATTTTTTTTAATCAAATAAATTACATTGAAAAGTTTCTAAAATTTAACTAAATTATTATAAAATACAATTAAAAAACTAATTAAATATATACCTTTATGCAAAAATGCTTTAGCAAGTAAATATATAAAAATTGGTTTCAAATTATTTATTTCAATATTTGAAATATTATTTAAATAATATTTTACAATACAATGTAATTGTAATAATATAATAGTGATGTACATATGGAGTGTCCAATTGGGTGTGTGGTCTTAAAAATAATAAATTTGTTTTTATTCACTAGAAGATCCGACAAAAGCTTTTATTTTTGCGGGATGTTCCAACGAAGGGAATAAACAATTTCTTCAAGATAAACTATAGAATGACAAGTAAAGAAATGTATAAAAAACATACATTATATATGTATATATTATATATAAAATTTCCTGCATCAATGACGGTAGAATCTTAAATAACTAAAAAATATTAAAGAGTAACACCAAACACAAAGAGATGTGTACTTACCGAATAATTGGTGCAATTTCTGTATTATATCAACTTTAAGATCTAAGAATATCTTCACATAAGATTTAAAAAAAGTTGTAAATTAGTTAAAAACGAACAGAATTTTTGGCTAAATAAAATTTAGTTCCTGTAATTGGAAAATATTCTCCAAAATGTTTTTATTTTTTGTGAATTTTTTAAAAGCGGTCAAATTTTGAAAAATAATTTTAGAATATTAATTGTATAAACTAATAAAAGAATTGAATTTGTAGAAAAAATTAATTAAAAAATTACTTGAAATTTTTTTTTCTTTTTAATAATTTTTTCTGTGTAGATAAATGCAAAAACTTTTATTAAATGTCACAAAAAATTAACAATCATTTTATGATTTTTACTTCTTGTTTGTGGTCAAAGAACAGGTCGCAATTATATGATTTATTAAAAACGATACAGGGACCAAGGATCTATTGAAATTAGTTACGATCGGTCCATAACTTCAGATATCCCCCATAAAAATGACCTACCTGAAGAGGAATTTATCAATGAATAGCTTAAATATCGCAACATTTTAATGAAATTAAACACAAATAAATTTTACGTGTATACATTTTTATGTCAAATTTCATTATCGATTCGATCCTCTTTTGAAAATCATTTTAACATACATTAATCTTATACAAAAGTAAAGGACGCTTAATTCGGGGAAATCCGATATCAATGCTTTAATATTGTGAGATTCTTTTAATGAGAGAATATTGATGTGTGTCCATCCATCTGTCTGTTAAATAAATTAATAAAACTTGTTGTATATGATTATCCAGGAATATAGTTTGTAAAATGAACTAAAAACATTGAACTTAAACACTGAAATAATTACCAATAATTTTGGGTTATATTTTTGTTAAAAATCGTAAATATTCCAAAATTTTACCTTTGACCATTACATTTTTCAAATTCGTTAAAAATTTAGAAATATATTTTTTTCAATCTATATTAAGATGTTGTGTTACGATTTATGTTAATCAATAAAAATTAAACAAAAATCAATTTCAATTTTTACTTTTTGTAGTGTTGTCTATAAACAGCATAGTTTTATAATAAGTTTTTTTGAAAATTGTTTAAGAAATTGTTTCAAAATTTTAAATTGGTGTTTTAAAGCAGCCATATTAAAATTCAATATCTTTAATAAAGCATAAGAAGGATTCATATTTCATAATTATCATACAGGAATCAAAGCTTATTTTTCAGCAAATAATGCTCTTGGTAGATAATTGTGTTTAGATTACATATATATATATATATATATATATATATATATATATATATATATATATATTTAATTTTTTGCAGTTTTTACTTTAGAAAAAGAGATTTATTTATCTTGTAATTTTGAATTGAGATACATCTCGATAATGTGTCCTCAATAGCAGCGCTATAGGAGGAAAGAAAACGTCATTTTCAGTTTCAATGAAGATAAAGTATCGGGTGATCTAAAAAGTGTTTCCAAATTACATTTTCAAATTGTTGTGGCGCGATAAAATATTAATTTTCAAAAATGTTATAACTGTTTAAAATCAATAGAAAATTTTGCGTACTTTATATTAGCAGTTTTTACATTTCTTATGAAATTATATTTATAATAAGTACGTCTAATCTGCTTTAGTTAAGTGAAAAATAGGTTTTAACAAAAAAATTCCATAAAAAGTATTCATGACCTGAGATCGCGGTGTCTTTATTATTTCATAAATTGAAATTGGTGAAAATGTATATCAATTTGTTGCTGTTAGTATAGTCTATACCGGAATCAAGTGGAACACAAAAATAATTACGCGTTTGAATTTAATGCAATTTTTAACATTTTTAGGTGTGTAGTTTTGTCACTGAAAAAATTATTTTATATGTAGTTATATAATTAATATATGCAACATTCTATTTATTAACATCATTTCAAGGTCTTTTTTTTTTTTCGTTAGATGTGAAAAATACACCAGCGAATTAAATACAGTTTGAAAAAAATAAAATAAAATATATTTTTTCTGAAAAATGTTTATTGTATATCTTTGTATTACATATGTCCATTTATTTTTGCTATCGGATTTAAAATGGAATTTTTACTATTTTTAAAAATTTTTGGATTTTTAACTACCATAATATAAACGACCATTTCTTGTCCAATAATATCATTTTAAAAATTTTTTGGTTGTCAGATATTAAAATTATATAAGCAAGTATTATAATATTAAAAAATTAAATAATCTATGCATACTTTATTTATTAATTTTTTTTAATGAAATATTAAAAAATTACTACGATCTCTATAATCTTCTGTGTTATGAACAATATCATATCACTTTTAATTTGTATTTTAGACATATTGATGTGGATTATATACCTGTGAATGTTTTAAATGTTATTGAAAATAGAATTTTGGCAATTTTTTATAACTTTTTATTTTAAACCTCCTTAACACCAATGCTATCCTCTAAAAGTCATTCACATGAACAGATTCGTGTTTCATTACAACCAGCAAATATTGGTACTAAATAGCGTTTATGTGCCATTAAAAACTCATTATAACTAAGTTCGACTGTATTAATAATATTGTTTTGTTTATTCTTAAAAATAATTGTATAAAATTGTAACGAAAATCATAACTAAAACAATTACAAAAATAAGACAAAGTAATAAAGAAAAAGTCTTCATTTAGGTGTTTTTTGTTTGAGAGCAATTGCATTTTTTTTCTCAGAAAAATCTTAATTTCTAAAATCGCGTTATATATACGCACGATTTTTTCAGGATATTAAAAAAAAACAATATGTTTTAAGTTCCATTCCATCAAATTTCACAATTAGTATATTTTATGGCAATTTTCAAAAAATAATAGAAATATTTGGACAAAACAGAATTTACAAATACCTGAAGAAAATCACACAAAAATACCTAAATTTAATTATTCTCTTTTAAAATTTTTCTTTAACAAACTTTTTATTAAAAAATATACACCTAAGATTGATGAAATTTGATAATTTTTGTAATTTTCCAAACTCCAAAAAAAAAATTAATTTTGACAGCACAGTATACAAAAATAACGTAACTCAGAATTTACAAATACTTGAAGAAAATCACACAAAAATACCTAAATTTGATTATTCTCTTTTAAAATTTTGCTTTAACAAACTTTTTATTCAAAAATATACACCTAAGATTGATGAAATTTGATAATTTTTGTAATTTTTCCAAAATCCAAAAAAAAATTAATTTTGACAACGTAACTCAGATATATGATTTTTATTGCTATTGATACATAATTTTGTCTATTTTTATTTTGTACCCAATTTATAACGAGAAGTTAATTTTTAAAATTCAATTATTCGCCACTTTTAACATATTTTGTTCCAACGTGGGTATCAATTTATTATTTGACAAAAATAAGTCCTAAAGAAGTAGTAACTAGTGCCAAAATTTATAAGCATCGGTAGATAATTGACCATAGTTTCCATATAAGGCCCACTTCCGGGAATCACCATAAAATTCATAAAACCCGTATAAATCTTAGGTTCAACCATAGATTTACAATGATATAAAACTTTAAAAAACTCAATTGAAAAAATCACTCAAAACAGCACAAGAACTAAAATTGTTTTTTGTTTTCAATGCTATTTTTTTCTAACACATACTTAGATATACATATGTTTTTTGACAACCGACTTAGGTTTTTGACAACGAAACTTTATATCTATGTTAATCTATGGTTTCAGCATAATATTAACATATGTACGAGTATGTACATATATTTTGTTGTTATATGAACCATTATAAAAAAGTGACTCAAATGCAGTTAGGATCTATTCACGTTAATCATTTCGAGCAAGAAGAGCAAAAGTTATAGCGGTTTTAAGTTGAGTATAAAAAAATTTACAAACTTGAAGCTTACGTGTAATTCTGGTAAAAATTGCACGCAATATCAAAACCTACTGAGTTATTCAAATTGAACTTATAATATTTTCAGTGTTTGATGGTAATAGTTTTTTTATATGTAAGGGTGTCCGAGCAAAATTTTAAAAATGTTCTTTATACTGAAAATCGTGATTTTAAAACAAAAATAAATTTCACATATTTTTCTATATGTTATGCGAATATATATTTTATTCAGTTTTATTACAAAGAAATTCGATTTAATATTGTGATGCTCTTTTAACCCAAATAAATATTTTTTTAATCCATAAAATTTTTAAAATATAAACACATGAACAAAAATGCCATAAGGATGGGAAAAAGTTGAATACTATCAATCATTTTTAAAGTTTTTCAACGTTGAGCAACAATCATGATTATAAAATGAAACCTATGGTGCTAAAATATTGCACTCTAGTAGTTTGTAACCCGTTGATTTAAAATAGTATTACCACAAAACTTATTAATAATTAAAGTCAATTTCAGTCAGGTTAATAACCCATATACATTACACTTAATATGTTCAAGCGTCCACAAATAGATACACACAGAAAAAATTATTACCTTATATTTTTAAATTGACACAGTTGTTTCATTTTTAATCAAAATTAAATTAATATATTCAAACAATTCAAATAAGTTTTTTTTCCCATCATGGGCCAAACAGTTGCAAATATAAATACATCTAATGACAATCAAATCTTTAAGATTAAATGCAACGTTCTCATCAATATACTCGAGGGTGAATCAATATTTCCATGACTTTTCGAACTTCCCTCGTAGTTATATGAAATACAACACTATCCCCATCAAGTACCACCTGTTAATAGACTACTGTCAAATTATGACCAATTGCCGCCATTTACTTTGCGTTTAACAGCTGTTCAAAACATACAACCTCGTGTATTTTACTAAAAATGGAAAAAAGTGAAATTCGAGTGCTCATTAAGCATTATTTTTTGCGAAAAAAAACCGTCAATCAAACCAAGGAAAAGTTCGATAAATACTATGGCGACTCTGCGCCATCGTTTTCAATGGTAAAAAAGTGGTTTACTGACTTTCGCTGTGGTCGCACAAGTACAAATGACGCTGAACGTTCTGGACGGCCAATTGAGGTCAGTACACCCGAAAATGTCGAAAAAATCCACGATATGGTGTTGGCCGACCGAAGAGTAAAAGTGCATGAGATTGTTGATGTCATAGGCATTTCACATGGCAGTGTGGTTTCGATTTTAAATGATCAGCTGGGTTTAAGAAAGTTGTCTGCAAGAAGGGTGCCGCGTTTGCTCTCAATTGACCATAAAAGTAAACGTGTGACAACTTCAAAGTATTGCTTAGCGTTTCTCCGGGTGAACCTGCTCCGAAGAAGGCCATTGTAAGTTTGTCGACCAATAAGGTGATGGCAACAGTTTTTTGGGATGCACGTGGTATAATCCATATCGATTACTTTCAAAAGGGAAAAACAATAAACAGCGAATATTATGCCAACTTATTAGATCGATTTAGTGAGGATTTAAAAAGAAAACGACCACATATGGCCAAGAAAAAAGTTCTTTTTCACACGTGTGCAGTCTCAATGGCAAAACTCTGTGAATTGGGCTACGAATTGGTACCTCATCCGCCATATTCTCCGGATTTAGCCCCTAGTGACTACTTCCTATTTCCAAACCTAAATAAATGGCTCGGTGGAAAGAGATTCAGCTCCAACGATGAAATTATTGACCAAACAAATGCCTATTTTAAGGACCTTAAAAAATCCTATTTTTTGGAAGGGATACAAAAACTGGAGAAACGTTGGTCTAAGTGTATTGAATTAAAAGGAGATTATGTTGAAAAATAAATTTTTGTTTTGCAAAAAAACTGTGTTTCATTCAAAAGTATATACTGCAATATAATATTTCAATAGATATTACGTTCTTAATACATCAAGAATACTCTCAACAACACCGGAACGCTTACCATTTTTTATGAAAAATTAAAAAGTTATACTCGCCCAAAAAGGTTCATCCAATGGATGAAAAAGTAGAGCAAGAGTAGTCTTGATGACCTAGTAGGAGTCCATAGCTTTGATGTATACAAAACTGAAAACGATCCGGAATATAAATTGGCTTAATATTATTTGTTCTGACACTTTTGCAGAATTGTGTACAAAAGTGTCAGAACAAATAATATTAAGCCAATTCAAGATAAATTATTTTCAGTTCCACATCCGAGCAATCTGGAGGAAATTTTAACCCCCTTTTTGGCACAAATTTTCTTCAAAGAAAGATTCACGACAACGCATGCACACATTAACTTCTTTATATCAAAGAGTACTTCATCTTCAGAGAAAGAGAAATCTACTTAAAGCCACCGCTTCAGAAACATAAGGTTTCAAATCACGTTGAGATTTAATTGGTTCTGATCAGTCCATTATTTCAAGTAGCCCTCATACAAATATCTTTCCGGAAGAGTGGTTAACAATCATTTAAGTATTGCAATATTTTAATAAAATTCATTAGAATTAAGTTGTATATAAATATAAATCTTATTGCCATACGACGTAAAAAATAAAAATTCGACTTGCTTATATAACTATTCATCCTTTAAGTCCCAACGGGGCCAGATCTTGAAATTTCTACCAGGGAGCGGAGATATGTAGATCTATGAGTAATTCCTTTAGCATATTTTCTTTTTCCAGAGCTTTCTGAAACTTCCAGATGACGTAGAAAATTAAAATTCCATTTACTTATAAAACTAATACAAATCCTAACGGAGCTGGATTTATTTTTTACTTTCTGTAATATTCTTAAAAGACGGTTTTAGTTTTAAAAAGTTTAAATTTACTATTCTCATTGTTTGCTGTCCAAATCTTACCAGGAGCTAATTTACTTTATAATTTTTTTGAACTCTTCTTTTTCTTTCCTTTTAAAAATTTTACTTTTTTGTTTTAAAGATTTTTGGATTTTTTTACGCTGAATTTTCTTACGCTGAAACTTATTTGAAGAAAATTATAAATACTGAACAAAATTCGAAAATTATTTTCAATGAAATAGTAATAATAAAAATTTCATTTATTTCACTTATATGCTAATGTATTTGTTGTTAGTTATTTTAAAAGCCTTTATTTACTATTAAGGTTAGGGACATAAATGTTCAAAATTCATTTATCCTTTAAAGTTAATAGAAACAACTAAAACATTATTCTCATAGAAAACAACACGGATCGGAACAGGAATTATTACAGCTTATCTTCGACTACGAAATAATCCAAATCAAAGCCCAAAACGATAGCAAACCAAAAATATTTACAGATAAAAGAATATAAAATTTAAAATTTTTGCTGACAGAGAAACATTTTTCGCTTGATTTTTTTTTTTTGTTAAAAATATTTTAAAGAAAATGTTAAATAAATTAAAATTTTAATTACATTTTGAAATAAAAAAATGATTCGGCCCAAGTGTTTTCAACAGACGGATGTATGATCCGGCCCAAGTGCTTTCAACAGACGGATGGTGGATGTTGGGTATAATAGGCAATTACTATGGTCAGAAGTTTTGAATAGACTGAACAATTCCGTTAACTTCATCGAATTTAGAATTCTAAAATACTATTAATAACTTTTATTAATTTTTTAATAATCTTCAATGCCTATGTAATTTACCAAAAATTTCGCTATCATTATTCATAATAAAAAAACCACAGAACGTATTTTATTTCTATGCTTTTTCTTTCAATTCATTTTAAGCATATCTTTTACTACTCATTTCATTGTATAAATTCGTCTTTAGTTTTGGCAAACTTTTTTTTATAAACTGCTCTCCCCCTAATGCTGAATTGTTAATGTGGGATTTATTGCTTACAAAATGCCAGACCACTAATGAGGCCGTTTGGTTTATTAGTAGGCTGGTAGGCCACAAACAAAATCGTAGTTATTTATGAAAAATAATTTTCCAAACTAATTTGCGGTTGTTTAGATTTCAAAAGATTCCACCAAAGATCTCTTTGAAATATAGTTAGATTAAAGAGTTGAGGTGAATCAAAAATTATCATTTACAATTGATATTTAATTATAAAAGACTGCCAAATTTATTTGCGGTTTAGTTTCTTTTTTGTTTTTTTCTTAAGTAGGTATAAAAAATAATACAATTTGTAGAAAAATAATAAAGACATTTATTTAGTTATAAATTATTCTTGAAAATTTATGTAAAGTGAACTTTATATTTGTAAACACCATATCAAATACTATTTGTGTACTTAGGAGTTTATATAGATACCAAATTCTTTGCAAAAAATTTAAATTTGACTTCCCTATTTAATAATAGTAATTTGTTATTAAAAATCTAAAAAAAAAAACTCAAATCAAAATTAATGGGTAATCACCCACATTTTTAGAAAAACTAAAATTAACCTAACATTTCAAAATGACACAGACAAACAAAATTTTCCAACTTTGCACCTGAATTTAGTTTTGTCAGTAACCAACCAACCTGTCGTTGAGATGGTGAAACGAAAATGTTAAAACAAATGAAAAAATAAAAAACAAAAAGAGATTTTAATGTAAAAAGTTATCTTACATTTGTGTTATAAAAACAAATGTCCAAACTGTTCAAATGTCTTAAAAAAAAATACTAATAAAGTATAAAATTTTTGTTGATTATGGGCGACCATTTGAGTACACTTTTGCACTGATTTTTATAAAAATGATTTTAGTAATTTTTTAGTTATGTGATTTTTAATATATATATAAAATATGCTAAATATTTACCGTGATAATCAGCAAAAAGGGATAAACAGCCAACTTTCCGACGGTGTCCAAGAGAGCTGATGGATCCCGAAACAGTATCATCTACAGTGATGTTCAGAACTCCACTTTGTGCTTCAGCCCAAATATGAGAATTAGATTTAATTTTAATATTCAAAATTATATCTGGCAATGTTATAGAAAACTCAAGTAGTTTTATATGTTAATAAAAAACACGAAGTCTTAGGAGCATTAAAATTAATGTTGTTCAAATCAGCCCATTCAGATATTAAAGTAGGATCATATTCTCGGAAGGATCCGAACTATGGCATAATAAATATTACTATTATCCAAATATCCATTTCAAGGTTGCTTCCATCAAGGCATTCATAAAAATCAAAAGTGGAAAAGAAATAAAACCAAGCTTTGGATAACAACCGAGTTTAGTTTGTAATTAAATTATTTATTGCATCATAAAAAAAAAAAAATAAAGCACGAGAAATCAATTCCAATATCTAAAGAGTTTAGCTTCGGTGCCATTCCGAACATCAAAAAAATTAATAAAAAATCTGTTTTTTTCCCTTTTGATTATGCTTTAAAATTTTGGTATTCTTGATGAATAACCGAAAACTCTTACTTATTCTACACTAAGTTTTTAAACACGAATGTATTTTCGTACCAATTATTTATTTACCATTAAGTATCCTAATATAGTTTATCTTTGCCTATATTCCAAGCAGTTCGAATTTCGCCCATAAAGTTCATATTTATTTTTCGTCTGGTAAAAGACATTAACAAATAATTTCACCCTCCAAAAGTAATTAACACGCATGTAAAAATCGAAACTAAAAATCATACGTAACAAAACTTCGAACTCTATTTTTCTTCAGGATGTCAAATTTCCTCTCCTTTGGAAAAAAACACAATTAACAAAAAAAATATATAAAATATTTACGAATATTATATCACTTCTATATTAGTGTCAAATGAAAGCTATCAGTGTCAATTGCCTGCAATATAATAACATTTTTTATTTAAATAAACATTTTTTATTTTAATCCTCTTGAAATTGTTACACTTTAATATTAATTTTTAATTACATTTCACCATAGTCCATTTCTGGAGAAAAACTTAGTATGCAGTTTGTCTATTTATGGTCACTAGTTTCATGCATGTATCGATAATTTCATGTGTGAAAATTACTGTTGGAGGGTGAAATTAACTTTACACATTTTTGGTTAAAAATGCCAAAAATCTCCTACAATTTTTATATCCTTCACCACCATAGCTATTTGGGGTATTATGCGTTTGCGCTGATGTTTGTAGCGCACAAAATTATTGGTTATAGAGCTACTTTTAAGTGTACGAATCGACTCAAAATCACTTTCTGAGTCGATTTAACGATGTGCGCCGGGCTAGCTATCCATGTAAACCTTGTGAACAAAGTACAGATCGTACCTTTGAAAATATTTTAATGAAATTTGACATGAATGAATATTTTGCCACAAGGACGAAGTTTATTGAAGTTGGTTATGATCGGTCCATTATTTCACCTAGCCCTCATATAAATATCTTCCCGGAATAGTGGTTAACGGTCATAAATCCTTTAAATATTGCAATATTTTAATGAAAATCAGTGCAAGTAAGTTGTGTATGAATATAAATCTTATTGCGAAGTTTCATAAATATCGGTCCATAATTTAGCTCCCATTTAAACTGCCCTTCCGAAAATCACTTTAACGTGCATAAATCCCATTAAAAATGTTAGAATTAAGTTAATATCCAACACAAATAAGTTTTATGTATATATAATTTCATAAACATTTTTCTCTTTTTAGAGCTTTCTGAAACTTCCAGACGAAAATTTAAATTCGGCTTACTTATAATATTATTCGTTCTACAAATCCTAACAGAGCGAAATTTTGAAATTTCTATCAGGAAACGAAAATACTCGGATTTATATATATTTTTCAAGCATTCTTTATCTTTCCAGAGCTTTTTAAAACTCTCAGACGACGTAGACAATTAAAATTCGGCTTGCTTATATACCAATTTATCATTTAAGTCCCAACGGTGCCAGATCTTGAAATTTCTATCAGGGGATGGAAATACGCAGATTTATGAGTAATTTCCTAAGCATATTTTCTTTTTCCAGAGCTTCCAGATGATGTAGAAAATGAAAATTCGGCTTACTTATAAAACTATTCGTACTACAAATCCTAATGGTGCCGGATTTATTTATTTTTTTTTTTGTAATATTTTTAAAAGACAGTTTTAGCTTTAAAAGGTTTAAATTTGCTATATCATTGTTTGCTGTCCAAGTCTTACCGGGAGCTAATTTACGCCGCTAAATTTTTTCGAAATCTTCTTTTTCTTTTGGTTTTAAAAATTTTACTTTTTAATATTCTTTTAATAATTTTTGATTTTTTGGTAATATTTCATTATTATTAGGCTTACATGCTAGTATAGGTATAAATGACAGCAGCAAATTTTATGTAGATCGGTCGGTCATTAATTTATCGTAGCTCCCATATATGGCCCACTTTTGAGACTCACCCAAAAGTGCATATATTCATAAAAAAATTAGTGTCAACCTAATATTCTGTATATTTTACACTTAATACAAGTATAGGCCACAATGGTGTTAAGTATCATATGGTCGGTCTTGACTGAGTTACTTCTTATTTGTTTTTCTTCATTTAATGCTATTTTTCCAAATTTTTCTTTATTTACAATCGTTTTGTAATCTACTGTTGTCAATCTCTAAAATTTGTTTTCATTCCTAGTTCAGAATTTAAAAAAAAAAATAAAATAAAAAATTAAGAATAAAAAAAGATTTGAAGATTCCGGGGTAACTAAAGATATCATTATTTCTAAAATTCTTGGTCAAAAGTAAGAATTTTTCATCTGTTAAGCCTTATGCTGAAACTTATTTCAAGAAAATAATAAATACTAAACAAAATTCAAAAATTATTTTTAATAAAATGGTAAAAATAGTAATAATAAAAATTTCATTTATTTCACTTATATGGCAAAACTGTTAATGTGTTTGCTGTTGGTTATTTTAAAAGCCTTTAGTAATTATTAACTATACAAAAATATTTGAAAATATTAATTAATCCACTTATGTAGATATTTTGGAAAATTATTTTCCCCATATCGGAATAAATTTTAATAGTTTGAAATATCTCATTTTAGATTTGAAATTAGCAAACAAGTTTACATATAAGTTCAAATTTTCATGACTATAGGATACCATTTTTTCCATTTTCTAAGGGCTCGGTTCACTGTGCGGCAAGTTGTCTCAGCTAAAGCATTATCCCCCATAAACTTTGACAAAAATACGTTGGTTTATACTCAATATTATTAAATTTGAATTTTTGAATTAAAATCAAAATATAAACCAAAAATCTGTAAGCATTTTTGAAATGTGTCCTACTTCGAGATCCTACTACATCCTCACTCCTGATTGATCTTCAAACTTTAACTCGGTACAATATTTTAAATTAAAAATTACAGAATGTTTTCGAAGCTATTGAAGAAAAAATGTATAAATTGCAAAGGGATTTTGGATTTCAAACCAAAGCTTCTAATCAAGTTCCGTTCCATCTATAGGGTATCATAGCAAATATGTAAGTAATTGTTGTGGCAGACAACCTTAGCAGTTGCAACTTAAATAACAAGATAATATATTACAATATCACCAGCAAATTGTTGTGGAAATAAAAAAATACTAACATAGATTTTGTGCAAGTTAAGATCTTTTTTGTTTTCTATTTCGCTTTATGTATTTCTTATTTGGCTAAAATCTCCACAACAATTGCCCTGTCATTGTAATTATCGAATGGTTGTGGCAAGTTGAAATGCGTTGTTTTTGGTTTCATACCAAACCACCAACCAGGCAACCACCTTCAATAAAACTGAAGAAACTTACAATTAAGTAAAACGAGATCGGGAAAGAAATACATTTTCTCATGATAAGGAAATTGTTAATAGCGAAAGCCAAACCATATTAACAGATGAGAAAGAAATTATTTAAAAAATAGGAAAGAATTTGAAATTATTTTAAGATTAAGTACTAAATTTTGTTAAAAAGCAACAATTCAGTTTATTATAATAAAATTTAAAAAATTAATTTTAATATTTGATTATAAAATTTTTAAA
Source organism: Protocalliphora azurea (assembly GCA_932274085.1). NCBI lineage: Eukaryota > Metazoa > Arthropoda > Insecta > Diptera > Calliphoridae > Protocalliphora > Protocalliphora azurea. The sequence continues at coordinate 112,418,491 of OW026520.1, forward strand.
ATCTAAGGTCTTTTTTCAATTTTTTTAATTAATGATTCATTTTTACTAATAATGTTCTTTGAGTGTGTTGTATTTAAAATTTATTTTAAAAAATGGATTATTAGGTTTATTAGCTTTAAAATTTTGGAGAAAAAAATAAATAAAACAAATCGTGATTATTTTAGTGGGAGCTAAAATAGTAAAATAAAAAATAGTTTATTACTTTATCTCAGTGAAGTGTAGTTATTTTTCATTATAAATGGACCTTTGAATTTTATTTGAAAATTATATACGTTAGTTTGTAAGTGGAGATATATAATACGAGTACAATTATAATTGCCGCCATAGAAAATAACAACAGGTTGGCTGGTTGGGTTATTATTGCAAGATATTTGAAGTACATGCACCTTATTTTATTTTTATATTTTAAGTACACTTTTGTTAAAGGGATTAGGGTATATCAAACTTTTACGATAAGAATAATACGAGCACAATAAAATATTTATAAAATTATCTATTTAGCAATATCCGTTTTTCTGTCTGTAGGAAACACGATTATAATCAAACTACTAACTCAAATTATATAAAGAATAACCAAATTGTTTATTGTTTCCCTAAACTATTTGGTATTGAAAATCAGCATAGTAGATTAATTAGAATTTAATAACCTAATTCCTTCTTTGAATACTTTTCCTTTGTTGAAATCAAAAGACAACGAAATTAGTATAAATGAAACTTAAGTTAATATTTTTGCTCTAAATAATGTTCCGGCTTAAATCAATTATTCATAAATATTTAAAATTTTTAAGATTCCATCCATTACATTGCCTTAAGAATACCAACATTTTTATGTTTGCAATATAATGACATTCTTTAAATTTTTAACAATAATGTCAATTAAAAAGCTTTCACTACCATCATAATATTTTAAAAATTTGGCCTTTTTATTTTATTTTTTTATTCAAGGACTTTGGGTAATCATATTAAGTTTGATATATCAGAGTCATTAGTCGAGTTTTTGTATAAAGTACAAACACAGTGGATTGGTTTAGTTACGAGTACAATAACGAAAATGTTCACCATGAATAAAGCGTAATTAATTTAAAGCACCTCATAAAATAACAAATTAAAATTCATAAATATTTTGAAACGAAAAAGAAAAGAATAATAAAATTATATATGAATGCAAATGGATAGTCTTACATGTTACATATCGACAGCTTATATTCAAAATGGCCTATCTGCAAAACTCCAATTATTCAGAAAAGCATAAAAACTGTTTCTTTTACTCATTTTTCAATATTTTACAATTCGATCTTCTACGATTTATTAATAATACGTTTACTAAACCTCACACATAAAAATATATCTCTTAACCCCATTATTCGCGAAATTATGGTAAATAGCCCTTAATTCCTTAATTTATTGTTGTTTGTTATCTTACCCCATTTCAGCATGGATTTAGAAAAGGATATTCCACTACTGCTGACCTCTTGGAGTTCACAACCTCAGTTATAACTGCATTTGATTCCGGTTTATAAACAGACACAATATACACAGATTTCAGTAAAGCTTTCGATAAAGTAAATCACGATATCCTATTGTTCAAATTGGATAAACTTGGATTTTCTCCTGTTTTCCTTTCCTTATAGAAAATATAAAAAAAGTCCGGTTTATCCATTGATTATGTGAGATACTCCATATCAAAATCAGTTTACAATTCAGAAAATATTCAATGTTACAATAATTATGTTTTTAAGGTGAAAAGAAACTTTAAAAATTATCCGAAATATTTCTACCAGTTTGTAAGTTCTAAGCGTCGAGTCTCTGGATATCCATCCATGATGAAATTTGAGATAGAGAATACTCAAACGATACAGATATTTGCGATATGTTTGCTGCTTTCTTCTCATTCGCCTATTCTGATAAAGAATTACATCAACTTTCTAATTGTCCATATAAAATTCCTGCTGCAACCTTGATAAATTGTCCAACATTAGGTAAATCGATAGTACTGAAAGCTGTACAGAATACAAAATATTCTCATAAATGTGAACCTGACGGTATTCCAAGCTTATAAAATGTTTACATTCTCTTATATCTCCAATAACCTACTTATCCAACATATCAATATTTTGTGGTTATTTTCCAGAAGTTTGGAGGAAATCTTATATTATACCTTTGTTTAAATCAGGAAGCAGATCCAACATTTCCAATTATAGAGGTATTGCTAAATTAAGTGTTATTCCAAAACTTTTCGAAAAGATAGTTACTGAAATCCTTTCGCATCAAATTTTTTGTTATCTTTCGCCAGTTCGGCATGGATTTAGAACAGACAAAATATACACAGATTTCAGTAAAGCTTTCGCTTTCACGATCTCCTGTTGTTCAAATTTGGTAAACTCGGATTTTATCCTGTTTTCTTTAAATGGATTTCTACATATCTTAAAAATAGATACCAATGTGCATTATTTAGAGAATGTACATCGAAAACCTTTCCGGTTTTATCCGGTGTTCCGTAAGGTAGTCATCTCGGCCCCTTATTATTCCCAATATTTATAAACGATTTACATTGGAATTCTACAATATTAATGTATGCTGATGATGTAAAGCTGTACCACAGCTTTAACTATTCCTTTCAATGTTCCTTACTCCAATCAGATCTTGGCAATCTTTATGATAGGTGAATCGTTAATAAGGCAAAGGGAGTTCAAGGTTTCCTCAAGCGCTAGGAAGACAGTATAATGATCCCTACGTTTCCAAATATTTGCATCTCTCGTAAGTCCAATCCTGGAATATGCTTCCGTGGTCTGTGATCTTCAATACAAAGTTCATATAAAGAAAATTGAATCGGTCCAGAAACAATTTCTCTTATTTTGTCTTCGTAATCTTCTATGGAATCCTAATATTAATTTACCATCATATGAAAGTCGATTACAGCTTATTAATCTCCCAACTCTTGAAAGTAGGATAAAATATATGTGTTCAAACGTGGTTTAAGCAATAAAATTCTTTCTTGAAAAAAAAACTATAGATTTATTAATGTATTAACTATTGTATAGTTATTTACCTTGAATTGTATTATCTACTTATTTTTTATATATTTACCAATTATTTACACCAAATGTAAATTTGTAAATCTTACCTATTGTGAATTTTGCTAAATATTTTTCATAAATATTGTGAATTTGTAATTAACTAATTGCCACTGAACAATAACTTCAGTTGAAATTCGAAAACCCGAAGATCGCTTGAAACGAAACAATCGATTTTCCGGCCTACTACTTTTCATCCACTAACTGGTAACTTCACATTTTTAATAAAAAAATCTAAATGTTCTTTTAAATCATAAATTCTAATCTTTCCATCCTTATATTATTTTAATTGGAATCAACTACAAATCTAATTAACTAATTAATTTCCTTGGAAATTAATTACGAGAATATTCAATATGAATATTTCATTTGTAATTAATTTAGTAAATGGTTCAATTAATTCTAAGTTCCTGCTTCATAAGATCGAATTCGTAATCCCGAATTATCCCACTAGAAATTATATTCCTTTAAAAATCAAATATTTTCAAACCAATTATGCCAACTTTAATCCCATTAGACGTTTATGCAATCAATTCAACAGTTTTTATTCATATATTTATTTCTCAGTAAATCCAATTTACATTAAGAGAAGTATTTTTAACTTAATTAAATAATAAGATTTTATTATTGAATGATTATAAAAAATATTTTATTGTAAATAGCTTTAAGAATAATACGAGTATGTATGCTAGCCTGTAAGAAATTGTAATATCATTGGCATTACAAAATATTTAGATAGCCATTTTTGTTTATAAAAAATTAAAAGGCAACATTTTTGGTAAAAATTTGACAATATATTATATTTGTTACCAATCAAGAGATAAAAAAAAGTGAAAATTGGTGATGTAAAATAATAAGTGTGGGTGTTCAAAAGAACGGAAATATTTTCATAATTAAAATTATAAATTAATATTGGAAAAAATTTCATGTATTTCATACATTTTTTTGCAAAAAAAATTCAAACTGATTATAAAATTGTATTAAATTTCATACCAAAAACTCAATTGTGATTAAAATATTTAAAGGTGCTGTTTACCGATTAATTAATAATTTAAAATTTTTAGACTATTTCTGTGGATTTTTAAAATAAATCTAATTCTCAGTTTTTTATGATAGTGGTAAATAGAAGAATCGTTATAGAAAGACGTTAGTTAAACCGACTCAGAAATTGATTCGAACGATATAATTAAAGGTGGATGTTGAATAAAATTTGTGTTATAAGTTTTTATATTACATTATTTAGTTCCATTCTGTGCTATTTATTAATTTATATTTTGCATTACGATTGTACGTTTTACATTTCTAAAAAAATGTAACCGTTTTTGAAGTTTGTCGCAATTTTTATTTAAATATAAGTTTTTTAAGAAACTGCTTGTGATATTTATAATCACGAATTTTATTTCAGTCAATTTATTTCTATCTTTAAGTATAAGGTATAATACTAACATTTAGTTTCATAAAATGTTGATGGAGGATATACACGCGTGTGGTCTATAAACTTTCAAAAAAAAGTTTAAAAATGTAACATTCTTCCAAGCACTCAAAAACTTTTTATTTTTCAAACAATATAAATATCTTTACTCAAAATATTTCTTCATTTGTTTTAAATAGTATGTGAGGGATTTTTATTTTTTAATATAAATATCCATTCTGATGATTTTTAGAATAAATATCAGTTGGTTGTTTTTTATTTTTACTTTTGTTTTTTTTTTTTAATATTTTCTACTATTTTATTTGTTTGAATTTTGTATGTATTGTGTGAATGTGTTTTAAACATTTTATTTTATTATTCAATGAAATTGCTGTTTAGAATTTTTTTCATCCGATGAAAAAAAAAATTAAACTAATTATGAAAATGAATAAATTATAATGGATTTGTATTATTTTTTAACACAAAAGATTGGTTTTCGATTGAAATAAAAAAAAATTCGGTCTCTGGTTTCTTCAGACTGTATTGAAATAGTACAATTTTGATGAGACATTTTAAGATTCCAATTCGAAATGTGTAAAAAAGGTTTAAATCTCAAGAAAAGTTCTCATTATTTATAAATTTTTAATTTTGCATTACTTTGAAAATAGAACAAAAACCTGTAGCCCGTTTTTACTTAAAAAAATATATATTTTTTATAAATAGCCCAAAAACAATAAGTGAAAAACATAGTGTTAGAATTAGCTGTTGGCTTTAAAATTAATACCATATAAAACACAAAACTAAAGAGTTTAACGCAAAAAAAAATGTAAATCTGCAGATAGGCCTTTTTGAATATAAGCTCTCGAGATAAAGATGCGCCAATATAAACACAATTAGAACGTTAAGCGACTGGTAGTTAACAAAAAACTTTTACTAAAATTTTTGCTAAAAACATATCCCAGATTGTTTTAAATATTTTGTATTCTCACTAAGGTTCTAACAATTTCTACTGAGTCCATATAAAATATAATAATTCTCTGAAATAATTGGTCAAATATCAGCAATATGACATTAGATATACATATTGATATGACGTACAGCATATTGAGAAGCTGCAGTTTTTTTTTTTTTTTTTGTATTCTAAATTTTTAAAGAAAATTTAGTTTATTTGTAACCTAAAATCGCTAGTCGTTAATATTGTGTTTTATTTCTTTTGTAACATAAGATGCCGTAAATCGGAAAAAATCTGCATAAAGACATACATATATCTGCAGAAATTTCATTCACATATATAAATGCACAAACACAAACTTAGTATATATTTACACATACATTGTACATGCATATGTATATTAACAATTAAATGATAACCCTTAGGCATGCCACCTACGCATCAACCAACATGATTGTTTCATTCATTATGTATGACTGAATATCATGCAAATATCATGCTGTTTGTTTATGGTACTTTGCCAACAACAATATCAGACAAGAAAACAAAACAGCCAGCGAATCAAGTTGTACAAAAGTAAGAAAAAGTCCCTTGTATATATAAAAAATATTTATAAATGATGATCTTAAACCGCAACTAATTAATTTCGACATTATGATGACGTATCGCTTGTTGGGGGACAATATATCGAATACAGGCAATGTTATCAAAAATTTTGTTTAAGAAAATGTAAACAAACAAAATTAATAACAGATGTAAGGATCCCCTCCTGTGTTTGTGGTATGTAATCACCTTTTTTGATTGTCGTCATCCTTATGTAAAAAAGGTCTTTAATATTTGGGTTATATTTACATGCATGGAAATAACTAGTAGACATACATAAGTAAATTATGGCTGTTTTATGTGGTGAAAGTAGATTTTGTCTGGTATATTTTATTAATTTATAAAGAAATGTTTTTTTTAACACTTCATTTCTTTAGGGAAGAACTTTGATTTTCATAAAAAATTTCATATCATATTTTCGAATTTAATTTGAAAATTTTAAAAATAGTTTTGTCCAAAAAAATAAATAAACATTATTTAAGAGAAAAACTAAAAAAGTTTATACTTTTCTAAAAGTTACTTAACGGAGAAGGAAACAGGTAAAATTTTCTTTACAGTACAATTTTAATAGTATTAACTCTAGAACGTACCAAATTAGAATTATTTTATATTAAATTTTTTTCTCTAGCCCTTGTGAAATATTCGTCCAATATTAGTGCAAATTTTGATGAAATTCGAATTTAAATACCCATTTGCTATAAATGTGTTAACTTTTTGTAAACTGTACAGACTTAATTCCAAAAAACGTCGATTCTTTCTAATTGTGTATTGTAATTAAAATAACGTTGCTGCATTTATCCTTTGCGCGTATTTGTATTCTTTTCTGATAAAATGTGCTTCATTAAATATTTATTAAAATTTTAATTTCGTTGTAGTTTGTTTTTTTTTCTTTTTTATTATTTTTTTTTTTTTTTGATCTGGTTGCATAAATACAACAGTAAATACTGGTTGTACTGTTCGTTGACCGAAGCAAAGTAAATGCGACGTGTGTATGAGGGATTGCAAATACAGGCGTTCAAGGCACTTGTGGCGAAAATGGCAAAAAAAGTAAATCATACAAGACATTGATAAAGTATTTAAGATGCACTATTATTTTAACGCTTTGCTTGTTGTTGTTTTTTTTTTTTTTTTTTTTTTTTTGTAATATGTAACCGCATGTGGGACAAAAACCTTCACAATATGTGTAAAGTATTTGTTTATAAATGTTCTTGCATACACACATACATACATACATATATATATATATATATATATATATATATATATTATTGTTGGATTTTCTTTTTTGAATAAATATAAAATAGTTAATTCATATAGTAATTAAAAATTTACTCTGAATTAATAATTAAAAAAGTAATTGAAACCTAGAAATTACAGTTATTAAAAATTTCATACTCTCGGTTACATAATTAAGAAGTATATGACTAGTATGTTTACTTAATACTTTCAACTTTTTAACTTTAATATTTCTTCATATTTTAAATAATGTTAGTTTTATAATTAATTGTATGTTCATTAAAATTCTCACTTATTTCCATTATGATATCTATAGTTTTAAGTATTAATATAAAATAATATAAAAATTCATGTATGGTAAGAAGTCTCAAAAACTAATTTGAAAGGCTTTTAAATATTTATATTTAATAAAATCTGTTTACTATTAAAAATTATTGCTTGTTTTTTCAATATTACATTTTTTTTTTCATTTTTCTTCAATATGTACATATATAATTAGTAACTTTATTAATATTAATTAATTATTTTGACCATAAATCACAATAACATTATAAATAATTAATAAATAATAAAATAAATATAATAAAATACTATCATTTACAAAGTTATGAACGCACACACACATGCATATATTGTTCATACAAAAATTACAAAGAAAGCAAGCAAATTCTTTTTTTCCCTATTGAAGCAAACAATTAGTCAAATATCTTATATTATGTGAGCGAAAGCACTCTCATGTCTTATTGGGTCGTTATCACAATACACACAGGATTTGCTCATAAAGTTGAGCAACACAAACAGTATTTATATGCAGAAGAGTATTTATTTAAAGCACTTGAAAAATAAGAAGTGGCTTGCAATGTCTTATAAGACATAGTTTGCAGGGGTTTAATTTAAACTTGGGCCCAAATAAATTAACAGCAGTTCCAGTATCTCATTATTTGTATTTTCTATCTTTTATAATACAGCACAAAAAAACGAATTTTTACCAAAAATTTTGTTTTTATCAATATTTCGAAATTTTACCAATATTTCAAAATTTCACTAAAAATACAAATTTTTACAAAAAAAGTCTGAGAACCGAAAAATTGAAAATTTAAAGTCTGGTATATTTTAGCCGAAAAAAAGCTTAGAGTTTTTTCGCGAAATAGGTTTCAAAAAATTCGTACTTTTAAGCTTGTTATGGAAAAACTTTTTTTAAATTTTCCCCATGGGATTTTGTTCCGTTAAGGCACTTTTTAGTGCATTTTGATAAACAACTACTACTACAATGCAACATTTTAATATTTGTGCAAAAAAATTATCTTCAATATTATTTTCATAGCTTTCTCAGAATTACGAGTTTTTTGATACCCATTTTGAGGCAAAATTCGAAAAATTTTTTGGACAAAATGGTCTAGACTTTCAATCGCTGCAGTTGGATATATATAAATAAAATTGCACAAGGTCAGATTTGAGTCTTTTTCAGTTGATTTGTAGGAGCACAGATTCTTAGAGGATCACGCGGATAGAGACCTCCAAAGTTGGTAACCTCGGGTATGTAGTTTAAAAAAAAATAAAAGATTTTATTTATGATTTAAATGTAAAAAAACACATATATATAGTCCTTGTAAATCTCTACAAAAAACACGTTTACACGTGTAACCTGCAAATTTTTTAATTTAAGAGACATTAAGGTCGACGCAGATTTTACCCACATTTTGGGGACCTTAATTTAGGCCCTAAAATTTTTTAAAAATTGCCACTAGATTTCTTACAAAATTATAAATAATATGGCTGTAGGAATTATATAAATATATCTATCCAATAAAAAATTATTTTAATCTGACATTGAAAAACTTTAAAAAAAAGTCACATTTTTATGGTTATTTTCCAAAAAGTTGGTAATATTCTTTCACTTCTAAAATATATATTTTTTTGTTCCGGACTACAGAACTTTTGTAATGGTTTTGAAAAAAAAAAATCTTAACGTAAATGTGTGTAAAGTAAAATCGGTAGCGCTTTGGGTAATGGTTTAAATTTTTTAGTAAAATTCTCAAATGCGAAAGCCAAGATCAACAAAATAGTATATTGGCTATATACCACCATATGTTGGCTAAACGAAAAAAATATTTTTTCTGAGCAACGCCTTCTACAACGGCCGGGTGTTCATTTTAATGAAAAAAAAGTCAATTTTCGAAACAAGTTTTCCCCGAACTGGGATTTTGGATATTTTGATATGAAAACGTGTCAGTTTTTTAAATACTTGATTTTAAAACAAGCTTATCTATATTGTCCCAAAATTTCATATCTCTACTTGCATAAATTTTATTTAGGTCCAAATATTAACATTATTTCGCAAAAATATGCTTAAAATCTAAATTTTAAGTTTTTCGAGTCATGGTCTGTTGAAATTTCGGCGTATTTAATTTATTATCATTGTTTTTGTACAGCTTTACAAGGACTACCTATGCGTAAAATTTATTTACATTCAAGTCATAAATGAATTTTTGGCAATTTTTTCAAAAATTTATATACTTGAGATTACCAACTTTGGAGATCTTCCCCTTAACCGCGCGGTCAGCTAGGTAGCTGCGCTCCTCTAAATTAATTAGAAAGCATCTCAGCTCTGACCTTGTGAAATTTTATTTAGATTTTTCCAACGGTTCGCAAGTTACATAATTATTTCCAAAAAACAAACGTTTTAGGATCACTGTGCGCTGCACTATGTTTTCGTTGACCAATTTTCTTGGCCAATATTATCAAAATGGAAAAAAAATCTCATTTGAAATATAGTTTCAATGAAGATCAAGGCAATTTTTGAATTGCCTTGATCTTTTATTTTGTATCATAACCCCTCAATTTTTCACTTTTTATGGGTCGAAAGAAAAGTTTTGCTTTTTTGGTTAAAAAATCATTCCAAAGGAAGTTTGCCCATAGGCCTCCATATACCTTTAGGGGCAATAATTTTGATGCAGAAAGGAAATATATCGACACTTAGAAATTTAATTTCTATATTTATATTTTTATTATTTGTTTTTACTTTTGTAAAAGATAATAATTTCCAATGTTAACTTATTAGGAAAAAAAATCACAAAGGCAGACAAGATGGAAAATATGGTCCAAATATTAGTCTATTTGTTTCAATTGATTTTTTACTTACCAATTTTTACCGAAAATTTGCAGACCTATAAAAATTTAATATTTCTTACGAACCCAATTTTCTCCTGGGTTGCATTAAACACTCATTTTTCCCCACGATGCCAGCTAGTTCCAACGATTTTCATATTAAATTATAAAAATACTTATCATCATAACTATTTTCCACAAAAAAACTTTTTTAAAAATTAGTATTCAAAATTTTAACATTAATGAAAAGTGTTGAAAAAAGGCACGTTTTTATACCCTACACCACCATAGATGATTAGGACATAATTTATACTTATTTTCACAGAACAAATTATGATTAATATTTTTCTTAATAAAGCATTATTTGGTTTCAAAATTCATATTTTATAAAAATTAATATTAAGGTTAAATATTTTTATTATATATATATATATATATATATATATATATATATATATATATATGTAAGAACATTTTTGATTAAAATTAAGTGATTTTTAAATTGTTAATTAAATTTAAAAGTTTATTATTAATTTGATTGATTTTATAATAGTTTGGTTTTATGCAGATATTCAACTGCATAAAAACGAATAATCGTCGGTGTGTTGATGAAATTTTAAAATAGATTGTAATTGAAAATGGACATTGAATAAGGCTTTCCATTGGTCCATTAAAAATATTTCCGAAAACTACAAATGACAATTTTTTCTTTTTTTTCAATTTTTTTTTTTTTGCGCGTTTATTTGACGTTTTTTTTTTTTTTTTTTTTGATGAAACAGCTATCAAATATGGTAAAATACGAGAAGGGGAAACATATTTTAAGCCTGTTTAGAGTAGATACAAATTATTTACTGAAAATTATAATATAAATTTACTTCATATAATTATTAAACGAATTTATAGGAAAATCTTATTTTTATTTTGTTTTAATCGACTTATAACAATTTTCTGAGAGAACTTCAGAATATGTGGATGGTTACAGCATAAGCACTACAACAATATTATGTTCTCATTGTTAATTTTATTGAATTTTAATAACTCTGTATTCATGATAACAATGATTTTGATTCAATTTTGTCATTAAATGTTTACACTCAATAAAAATTTTAATACGATTGACTGCAAAGATTATATGTTTTTAAATACTTTTAGCAGAAACAAAATTTTGTTAGTATGAAACATATCATTACTTCTACATTTTCTTAAACCATATTCTGTTTTTAAACCACATTATTATTATTATTCTTATAACAATAAAATGTTAAAAATAAGTATAATACTTATCCTTTTCACAAACTTAGTGGAAAACTTCAATACTTGTTTGTTTTTAAATATATATGTGTTTTTTTTTTTTAATATTTGTTTTCTAACTTCAATTTAGTTCTCATTTAGTTCATATATGAATAAATATAAATAGAAAAGGTTTGTTTATACTCGGTGTGATTCAAGCAATATAAGATATCATGCATTTCAACCACATATGGTTGAAACAAATGAATATAAGTAATAATATTTAATATTATATATATATATATTATAAAAATAATAATTTTTATTAATTTATGATAAGATGGAATAATAATATGACAAAATGAAATAATAATATGATAAGATTGGATAACTATATGCTAACACGAGCTAATAATATGATAAAATGGATTCAAAATATGACAATGTGGTATAATATATTAAGATATGTAAAACTATAATCATAACATGAAAAAATAAACCATAAAATCGGATACAATATGACAAAGTGGAATCATAACAATTATTACTTATAATCATTTATTTTATTAATAAATAAATAAAATAAAATAAATTTACATTTATTAATATAAAGTAAAATATTTGTTCAAAATATCGATTAGTTTTTGAGCTATTATGGGCCAAATAATATAGTATTACATGATAAAATCAATGAAAACTGCTAAAATTGCGTTTGTACTTTTAATATTTAAAATTGTATTTTTTTTTTTTTTTTTTTTTTTTTTTGTAACGACTGCCTAAAAATCTGATTAGATTGTAAGCATAATATATAATTAAAAATACTATACTGTTATTGTTTACAAATATTGACCAAATGTGAGGTACCGTTAGCAAAAATACTGTTCTAATGTATAGTCGAAATTTTTTTGAGAAACTAAAACTTTAGTAGTGAATAATAAAAAATAAAGTAAAGTACAACTAGTATTGTAACACAAAATATTAAAAAAAATTGATGAAATCATTTACAAAAAATGCTACTAGTTGCAGAAGTGAATAAATTAAATTTTACACTTTTAAAATTAAAGACTTTTCGGTAAAGACTTATGGGTTATTTTATATCCTTTCGATATTATTAAATAAAAAATCATAATGGTGTAACAAAAATTTAAACTACTATTTTACTATATTAAAGAATTAATTTTCATTATTCTACAAATTTCAAAATTTTAGCCGTCCACCGCATCAGCTGTTATTTGACGCTGTTTGATTTTATATTTATTTTGTAAGATCAAACCAAATTTCGCTCAAAATAGTGGCAAATATTTTACAACTTGTATTCACACAATGTTCATACTAGCGGCATTTTTAGTTAAGGATAAATAGTTGTGTTTATCCAAAATCGTTTGAATCGTAAAAATGTTTCGTGTTCACATTAAGCGAGGCAAGTATTTGCGTCAAAACTTAACGCTACTTTTGTTTGTTTTTGAAGCATTTTTGTTGTCAACATAACAAGATTTAGTTTTTTTCAAATTGTGATAACACGGAAACTAGAACCAATCTTGAAAAACAAGTGCTATATTTGAAATCAGCTTTTTGGTTTGAAAATAGTAAAATGTCGACTTTCTTATTGCCAGGTAAATGAAAAGTCAAATAAAGTCGAAAATAGTAGAAAAAATTTACTTTAGTTAAAAGGAATAGTTTCTAAGAAATTTTTATTTCAGCTACATGATCTAACTGTTGAAAATTCAATAGCAACGTAAAAACATATTTTTGTATGTAATCAGTAATTTTATTGCATATATTGTCTGCTAAATAATCAATATAATATTTAAATTTTTATAAGACAAATAACAAAAAATAGTCAAAGGAGGCGAAAAATCTGGAGAATATCGTATAAAATCGAAAAAAGAAAAAAATCAGAAAAAAAATCGAAAAGTTTAAAAATCTATAATAGTCGACATTTCCAGAATTTGAAAAAAGTAGAAAAATCTTCTATTTAAAAATTGAAAAAGTCGAAAAAAGATTACATATTTATCGACTTTTTGTTCCAACTATAAAACCCTACCAATCACATTAAAATTTGTTCATATCTGTTCAGGTCCAAAGATGACTCAAATTTGTAAACTTATTAAAAATATATTCGACAAGATTCATAAATTCCTTTAAATTTATTTTATTTAAGATCTATTAATATAGGAAAATTGAAATTTTTTCTAAATATATAATTTTGGAAATTGACCTTTAACCACACATTCCTCCTAATAAAAACAAATACCGAAATTTATGTTTTAGTCCAGTCTACAACCTAGTAATACAAAATATGACCGAAATAATTAAAACTACAATATCTTTCAAATGACCTTTGACATAAAGCATATATTTAATATTCTGAATTCATTAACAGCACGAGTTTTAAATAATTTATTTAAATTATATTTCAATAAATAAAAGAAATATGTATATGAAATATGATGCCTATTTTATTATTTTACATATTATTTAAAGAGATTAACGTTTTATTCAGTTTTATCTACATTATGACATTAAAGCCTTTATGAAAAATAAAATCGTATATTAATATCTTTAAATATCAGGTTAGTTGTCATAATTAAAATTATTATTAATAAACATGTTGTGATTATAATGAAGGTTTTTGGTGGCTGTTCGTTTATAAAATAAATACATATACTTACTTATAAGCTGCTGCCATTAAATTCAGGTGGACTCTCTCAACATGCCATCAGGTCCATTTCAAGCAAATAAAATGCAACAAACAGCGAGACAAAAACAACAAAAACAATAATATTCATAGGAATAACAGCATCCATGTAAAATATTCTTAAGTTAAGATCACACTACGCTGATATTTGACGATTTTTGTCAATATTTACTTTGTGTAATGTGAACACGAAATATTTTTACGATTCAAACAAGATAACAGCTGATTTTGGACAAACAAAAATATTTGCCCTTAGCTAAAAATGCTAAAAATTTAAAACATGTGCAAACACATGTTTTAAATTATTTGCCACTATTTTGAGCAAATTTTTGTTTCATCTTACTCTACGCCTACACAAAGACATTTTTATTTCTTAACATTAGAAATAACGTCGGCAGAAGGGATGGAGAAAACGTATATGAGAAATTTATATGTTAAATTGTCTTTTTTATCGAAAATTTTAATTTATTTCTTATTTTTATTCTTTATTTGTCTTTTCAAAAAAAAAATTAATTATTTTTCACTTCTCTATTTGTTAAAAAGAGCAAAATTTTAAAAAGAGAACAATAATTTAATAGCTTATGTTAAACATTATTGCTCAGCTTTGTGTTTAAACATTTATTGCGAAATATATTGCGCAATCGATTTCTTATTGGTCCACACGTAACATTTTAAAGAGAGAAATAGAATTTGACAATTACCAACATAAAAATGTCTACGTGTAGACTAGGGGTTACAAAATAAATGTAAGTTCAAACGGCGGCAAACAACAGCTGATGTGGTAGTCGGCTTGAGTTGAAAAAAAATTTCATTTTAAGTACACAAACTTTAAATTAACAAAAAATAAGTGATCATTTTATATTTTATCTATTAAAATATATTTTTTTTTAAATAAAATTTTCAATATATTAACAATTTTTTATTATTTAACCAAAATAATACTTGCTATTTATTTTTTATTTATTTATTTTTTTTGATTCTTAAAAATGTTAATGGCGGAGGTACATAACCAAAGTGCTAGGGTATCCCACGTCGATCCAAGTGGATTCCTAGTAGACCAATATCTTCATATAGGAAACTAGAACGCATGAATCATTTGAGTTTAAATGGTCTCTACAAGGGTATATCAAATTAAAAACAACCGGTCAATAAAAACGACTCATAACTTTTACAATAATGCGTATTAATACACTGCATTATTGCAAACGGGACGCAAAATTCTCGAAGACCGAGCACAGTAATGCGTAATGCGAATAAAAAATCAACCCTGTATTTAGTATCAAAAATTAGTTGAAAACACGATGAAATATTTCGTGTCAAATATTTGCGTAATCTAAACTTAGCTTAACGAAATAATTTTGAGCAAATAATTTGCATCTAATCTGAACAGGCTTAAAATATTTTTCCCCTTCTCTTACTTTGCGATATTTGATAGCTGTTTCATCAAACAAAAAACGTCATATAAATACGCGTAATGTGAACAAAAAATCAACTCTGTATGTAGTCTCAAAATTTTGCGGGAAAATACGATAAAATATTTTGTGTCAAATATTTGCGTAATCTGAACTTAGCTTTAAACACTTGACAGTGAAATATTATACACATGTAAACACTCATTCATTACATATTTGTAACTTGTCTTGATTATGATTGTTTTTGATTATTTTTATTTATTTTTTTAATTTTTTTTTCTTTCAGTTTCCTTTCTACTCTTTTTCTTATTGAAAACAAAGAGTCCAGCCTTGGCGTTGAATAAAAGACATTTTTAATAAGTCAACAAAATGTTTGCAACCGTTGCAGGTATTAATTAGCTGACATTTAAGTTACACCCATATTGGACCCATACGTTACATGACGAACAGACGGACGGGCATATAGAATTTCATTCATTATCAATTAAATACTTTCTTTTTACAATATTCATACATATATATATACGTACATATGTAGATAGATTATAAAGAAGTAAGATTAAACAATATGTAACAGAATTTTGAAAATAATATAAAACTTTATTTAATATTTTAAATATTCCTAAATAAATACTATTATGTCCAGGAAAAAAAATTTTAAATCATTAGTTCTAGAACACACCATCAGGTGTGTTTTTTTATAGCATACCTTATGGTAATTCTAAATTGGATTCTGAAAAACATTCTTTAAAGTTTTGGCAACTAGTATTTAAGAACTAGTTCTTTATCATTTCTACATCACTCTGAACAACTTATTGGTTCTTAAATAACTCTAATTTCAAAATAAAAAAAAAGTAGTTTAACAAAATTTTACAAAAATGATTACAGGCTATTTTTCATGCATTCTAGAACTAGTTGTAAAACTAATACATTTTTTCCTTGGAGTGTTGTAATATTCAACCGACAAACAGTTTTAAGAAATTCTTCATTAAAATTTTTGAAATTTCAACATTTTGAAATTTACTGAATTTTATTGAACCGATTTAGATAATTTTTGACAACAAGTAGTTTTTAAATCAGAAAAAATAAACAACGGACAGGTGGACATAGCTAAATCGGCTTAGAACATTATATGGACTAAGAATATACAATATATATTATTAAATGATTTAGTCGTAGTATTCAAAACAGAGTGACAAACTTACGAGTATATTTGTATCCACTTTCACCATTGGTGGAGGTGGTCACTATAAATAAATTTTTGAATATAAAATAACAATTTTCAAACTATTTTTACAGTTTTCATTATAAACCCCAAAGTATGCATACATATATTCTGGATCCTTATAAGTTTGAATATTGATGTCAGTCTATTGAATTAATTTTGTCATTAAAAATCATCAAAACCAGTTTTTGTTATAAACTTTGATGGTAATTATAGAAATATATAAGAAGCTTTTCCGAATTTTATTTAAACTACATTGATTTTCGAAACCTTTTTTTCAAATCGAATTACATAAAAACTCTCCCTTGATTTTCAATAAAAAATGGCTACAAAAAAAAGCAATTTGTTACTAAAAATCTATTTTTTTTACCAAAATGAAAAATCGCCCAAAAATTCCCATACAAATTGGATATATTTCGTATGAAAAATTTTCCAAAATTTTGCTGTGATTGTTAGCCATATTTAGGCTATAATTCCTTGTTTTTGATATAGTATTTCTGAAGTTATGGGTGATTTTTCGCTTTTATATTTTAAAATTTTTACAACATACTTGATAAAGTAAACAGTCATCCTATTCTGAAAGACTTTGATTTAGCGAAGCCGGTGTTTGAAATTAAAAAGCAGAGTTGATATCTCCTGTGTTGGGTCAAAGTCCCGAAGTCTAGAATACCATTTAAATACAGGCCAGAACCCTACCCAAGTCAAAGTTAGAAACATTTTCATTCTGAAAATGGTTGATTTTGTCCAGAAATTGTATCATATAATGTATTCATTTTTAGACCGCCAGAAAAATGACCCAATAAAAAATCGCCCAAAGCAAAAATTCCCATAAAAGTTTGGGTGATATTTTATATGAAAAATTAGTCAAAATTTTGCGGTGATTTTACATAAAAGCATTTTTTTTTTTTGTAATTTTTTTTATATTTTTTATTCAGAAAAACTTTAATTTAGTGAATCTGGGGTTTGAAATACTCCAGAGATGAAACAATTGTGTCCAAAGGCCGTTTTACTTCAGACCAGAGTCCTACTCAGTTAGAACCATTTTCATTCTGAAGATGGCTGACTTTGTCCAGAAATTTCATAATTAATTTTCATACCAGAAAGTTTTATAAAGTCGATGGACATTAGCACTTTGGACGTGGGTGATTTTTCGTAAATATATGTATATTTTTTTCAACTCTTTTGGGCAATATTTCACCTCTTTCGGATGAATTTTCATTTGGGCAATTTTCCTGTATTTGCCTTGGATTATTTTGCTGGCAGCCTCATTTTCTTGCCAGAAAGTGTCTTAATCGTAGACATTAAGACATTGGACTGATTTTTCATAAAGATTTAGATAATTGTTCACTTTTTTGGGCAAAAGTTCCATTTTTTATTTTTGGCCAATTTTTCATTTCTTTTGGGTGATTTTTCGTTTAGACTATTTCTCTATATTTGCTTTGAGCGATTTTGCGTTGGGTCATTTTGCTGGCAACCGAATCTATATACACATCTACAACTTTTGTGCCACACTAATTATAAATAGAAATATTTCGTCCCCCAAGGAAGTCTGCCCCAAGTCCTATTCTTCTTTCAACAGACGTGCGGACATAACTAAATCACCTTAGATTTTAAAGGGGACCCAGAATATATCGCTCATTTACTTCAAGAACATCATAAATCGAAAAACTATATTTTTGAGTTAATTCAAGATTTATCTTCTGTAAAAATAGCGTGTACATATCTTTTATGGTCACCAATTGAGGAGAGAATATGTCGTTCATTTTTCTATTAAGGTAATGGACTTTGAAAGCGATTTCTGCCAAACTTGTAACGTTTACCGAAAATTTTTAATTTTTTTAAGCAAATTGCAATTTACCCAAATAATGCCATTTTTTAAAGTTTGTTAGGGGGTACCCCTAATCCCTAGTTATATCAGGGGTGATAACTCTGTTTTCGGTGCTCGTCGAAAGCAAATTCCAATTTACAAAAATATGGTCATTTTTGAAAGTTTGTTAGGAGGTACATCTTTAACGACTACTTTTTCGGAGCTCATAGTCAATTTCTTGATTCCTATGAGTGTCCTCTATCGAACCCCGCTTTCGGTTTTAACGCTCACTGAAAACTTTAGATTTTATTAAAAATTTTGAATTTACCCAAAAATTTTTATTTTTGAAAGATTGTAAAGGAGTACCTTTTAACCCCAATATCTTTCAGGGCTGACAGTCATATTTCTTGATTCTTATGACTGTCCTCTATTGAGCTCCGTTTTCAGTTTTAACGCTCACCGAAAATTTTAGATTTTATTAAAAAAATTTATTTTACCATTTTTTAAAGTTTGCTGTGAGGTGTTTACTAATAACATCTTTTATTTTCGGAAGTGACGTCAAATTAAAATCCATTTTATGTTTTAATGCTCATCAAAAACGCATTTTTTTAAATTAAAATATCTTAAATTTGTATAATTTTTGTTCATTTTTTTTTGTAATGAAGCATACACGTGCAAAAAGTGTGTTGTCATTGCCACTTGCCGGTTTGATTTATTTATTTAAATAAATATTGCTGCTTATTTTATTAACCATTGCATACTTTAAGGCTGCTAGTTAATCGTCTATACCATGGAAACACCCTGTGATTAACCGAACATACATTTGAAAACGGGGTTGCCAGATTTTTCGGGTTACATCCCCAAATAACAAATTTTCATCCCCAAAAATCTCCAAATAACTGCTTATAATTATCCCCCAAAATCCCCACTAAAATAACACCTTAATTTTAGTATAAACTACATTTATTTCTTTTTTTTTTACTTCAAGTCATTTGCTTTATAGATATGCAGATTTGGGTATGCAAAAAAGAAAATTTCCTATAGATTTTCGAAAAGATAAGATTTTTGAAAATCTTTTTAACATTTGTATCAATAAATAAACTTTTTAAGAAAATAAAAAAAGACCGAAGATTACGTTTTTGTTTCTTCTTCAAAGGTATGAAAGTATGATTGATTATCAACAAATTCCATTACTTCAACTATTTTAATATACTTACTTTAACTTTTAAACAACACTTATTGAAGATCTTTTAAACCCTTGTTTACTATTGCAGTAACAATAATGGAGCATCAATTGCTCCAAAACTACCCTCACAGCCAATCCGTACAATAATCATTTTGTTTCGGGGATTTGAATAAATTTTTGACTTTAGGTACCATATTCAATATTACAGTAGTTACTTTTTATTTTCTTCAGTGCACTGTTGTTGAAATAAATATAGGTTTATCTTACCAAAAACTTTATATCCGGCGGAATATTATGTTTTTTAAATTTATTTATTTTTTAAGTTAAAATGTAAAATTATAAAAATAAAATAAGAATCCCAAAAATCTTTCAAAAATCCTTAAGCCTTATAAAATATCTCTAACAAGTTCTCCAATCCCCAAACCAAATTTTTCATTCCCATTTCCCAAAACAAATCCACAATTTGGAGATTAACCTCTTAATATGACAACACTGTTTGGAAAATACCTAGATCATCAAGACTGCCAGATGATTTAAATATAAAATCCGCAATTGTGTGGATTTAAAAAAATAATTCAGCCTGTGTAATTATTAGAACTTAAAAAAATATTTTTTATTAAAAATAAAAAGCTATATATTAAAATCAATAATTAAAAACTACAACATTTATACAATGCATACCCACAATTATTTTTTGAAGAAATATACAATGTTTTGAATATAATTGTACCTCATCCAAAAGAATAAATTTTAAATAAATATCACCTTAAAATGGCATATCGTCCTATAGAGCTTGATTCGAAAAATTACCGAAATCCATAATAAATTATAACTTTTGTTTAAAAAATAATGAGTTTCGTTTTAGTGGTAACGGTTATCAACCTGAGATTAGAACTTAAGAATGCATGTAAATGAAGTTTTATATAATTTTGTTTAACCCATATATAGCAGTATATATATATATATATATATATATATATATATATATATATATATATATATATATATTTAACTTGAATATCGTTACGAAAGTAATTGAAAATACCATTATCCCAAAAGTATCCTTAACGAAATCGCTTAAAATGCCGTTATCGCTAAATTCTTGATGCCTAAAAAACTCAAAATGTCATAACTACTAAAATACAGTTGACAAAATAAAACAAATTATCGTTAGTGCTAAAATTTCATTACCATTATTAAACAGTTTGAAAAAAAAATTATTTCGAATAAAATTAAAATAAAACTTTCCTGAATTTTATGGTTATCCCAGCTCGACCTTTCAATACTTGATCCCTCTTTATAGTTCATGGTTGTGAACTGATATCTGCGAAATTTCTGAAACATCCCTCACCCTTAAAATACCATTACCGAGATAACTATCATAACCGCTACTGGTAAAATACTCTTACCGAAATACCCAGGATACCATTACGGTTATCTTTTTGAATTGTTCGCTAACCTTAGTCTAATATTTTAGAAAATGTTAAAAAACATTTAAAATTTTTTTACAAATATTCTTAATGAATAAAGTTACTTTTTATATGCCGTTTATACCAAAACAAAATCTATTTGGTTTTTGAAAAACAAAATTTCAAAAACTATATGGATTACATACATACCTTATTCTTTATTTATTGTAATAATTTCATAAACAAAACAAATAATTTCTATAAATTTTATTTTTCTCTTTATATATAAAACCTACGGTTCTAAAATTTACTAAACAGGATGTATCATAAATAGTTATTTTTGTGTTTTTTATTTGGTTTTCAATAAAAACTATTTAAAAACGGTTTTTGATTTGGAAAATCCAAACAAATTTATACAGTTTTTTACTCAAAAATAAAGCCAAAAGCTACTTTCTGTTTGGTGTAAATGGCATATTAGAAAAAAAAAAACAATTTTAGATGTATTTAACGAATTGAATGAAATAATTAGATATTTTACTTTTGTATTACTTATAAATACAATTTTAGATTGTATTTATAAGTAATACAATTTTAGTTTTGAAAAAGAAAGAAAATGAATAAAAAGGCGAAACAACATTTAATTTCTTTCAAAAGTCTCAGAGTATTGCAGTTATTTAAACCAATAATTGAATTTAAAATATTTAAATTTTGTTAATGTTACTTAACCTAGTGTCTACATTAGGCAAATTTATATCAAAACAAACGTCAAAATCAGTGCGAATATATACAATGTAACCTTAGTTAAATAGCTGATTATTATTTTGGTTGTTACAGTTGTCAAGCTGCATATATAAAAAACAATAATGAATACGCCATATTGTTGTTTTTATGCAACTGTTTCCACCTTCCGTAAAATCGCGTTAAGTTTGACGTTTGCTTTGACAAAAAAATCTCTAATGTAGACACTATGTAAACAAACAAAATAAGACAGCATTTAAAAAATCAAATTAGTCACCTTGTAACATTAGGCAAAAATCGTCAAAATAATAAATATCTAATATGGCAGCCCTGTTCATAGATGTCATCCCCAACACTCTCAATAAACAGCTGTTAAATGTAAATATTTATTAACACGACATAACCAGTCGGCAAAAAAAAATGCTAAATGAAATTCTTAAAATTAAAAACTGCATGTTTTCCATATATAAGTAATATAATAATTAAGCGTGAAATAAATTTTAGAAAAACTAAAAACATGAAGTTAAATATTTTAAAAGCGACGAAAACCAAATGGCACTGTGCAGTTGCAATTTAAAAGTTGCACGGAAAGGACGCGTTCTTCTTTAGAACGAATTTAAAAAAGTATTGTCGCTTCCGTGTAAATAGTAGAAAATATTTTAAAGTAATTAAGGAAAAGTCAAGCGGAAACTTAACAATTTAATGCGAGTACTTAAATAAAACGTTTGTTTGAAAACATTGAAAAAGAAGAAATCTTGCCAAAGAAGGCAGGTTATAATTTGAGTTGTGTTTGTTTTAGCAACTGGTGGTTGCGACAAAATTTGTTTTTTATTACCATATCATGTGTGTTGGTGTGACTCAGTATTTTGAATTTATTTAAAATCTAATAAAACACGCCAACTTTTTAAAAACCAACAACTACTAGCTACATAATTTAAATAAAAAGCAACAGTAACAAATCAAAGAATAAAAAATGTCCGTTTATGCTTGGGTAAGTTTCATCAATTTAACTTAAAATTTGAATTGCAAATTAAAATGGTTTTTTATACACTCTGCACTATACGTTATGTATGGTTAAATGTTTTGATTTGTTTTCTAAAATATCTTTATGTATATTTACCGATGCAAGTCCTTCATATAATTAAAATCTTGCAAGGACTTTTACCGCAACTACAACTAGTATGAAAGTTGTGGTTTTGTTTTTCAATTAATGATACATTTTTTTTACAAAATATTGTTTACATTTTTCAATAATTTATTTCAATTTGTATAAAAGTTAAAAAAATGTCCATATGGTACATATGTATGTTTAAATATTAATATCTCTTAAAGTTATTGACGGATTCTTGTGATTTAAAAAAATATTAAAAAAATTTTTTAAAAATATTAGTTTAAAACTATGTATTTACAAATAATAAAAAAAAGGAATTGTGTTCAATAGATGTGTGTGTCCCAAAAAATATGCTAAAAAGGCAATTTTTTTTAATTTGCTAAAAAAAATAAAATAAAAAAATTTATTTAGAAAAAATATTTTAGTCTAATAATATTCCCAGAAATTTATTTTTAATAAATGCACAACTTGTTAATGAGCGAAGCTAGATCCTAAGCGCAATTTATAAGAGAACATCAAACTAAAGATATTTAAAATTAAGACTTTATAAACTCAGTGGGAATTAAAAAGCTTTCTCTAAAATATCAAAACTTAATTAAACATAGCACTTTGTACCAAAACAATTATTCATGTCAAATTTCATCAAGATTTATTCAAAACCTGTACATTTTTCAAAAGGTTTATATGTATATTAGAATGGTCAAAAATTCTGTTTTGTGAGCTACATTTAAGCGTACGTAAAATTATGAAACGGGTCATTACTTAAAACACCTTGACCAAATTTCAACTTCCTACGATGATTGGAACAGGATGTTACACTGCTATCTTTGTTGATGATCCTAGAACAAATATTAAAAAATTTCGTCCCATCAATATTAATGATATATACATTTCCAGCAAACGTTTTTTGAAGTAGTTCAAAGGGATATAATATTTTCATGCTTTTTCTAAAACTTATGTATTCAAATGCGTTCTTAATTTCTTCCATAAACTCAATAAATTTATCATTTGTGAACTCATAAAAACAACATTTGATGCATGCATTCAACTCTATTTTTGGAATTTGAATTTAACTCAATTGTACATGTAATTTAGTAGTATGGATTTTTTATACTTAAAAATAAACTTTGAAAATTAGTGCTATTCATTAATAAATAATAAATAAACAAATTTGTTAATGAAATCTGCGGTTTAGTTTTTGTCAGATATAATCTTTTGGTATATAAATATGAATATGTATTATTATATTAATATACTCACCAATCGAAAAACGTGGTAGAATCATCAGACTTTCATTGGTTTTAAGCACTAATTTTAATAATGTGTTGTTTCTCAAAAACGAACCTATGCACTCCAATGACACCCAATGTTAAAATCATGCATTCACCTAAAATTGAACCAGTGCATTATCATGTGAACTTATGCATTTACTACTTCTTCTACATGACTTTTTTTGCTAGGTGCATTTGTATTAAAGTGCATTGATTTGTATGGAGACAAAAGAATGTTGCAAAGATTGAAATGTTTTAAACTAATCCCCAAAATACTTCGGTTTAATTATTTTGTTCACGCTGGACCATTTTTAAAATACATTCAAGAATATGACTCGTTTAACAGTGTATATATAATTTTAAACTTTTTGTCAAAAATATTACAACATAAGATAGACAAATGACGTTTAATATATAATGAGTAAACAAATAGATTAGTTTTCATTCTCTCTCAATTAAAATCTGGATAGACCATTCCAATGGTACATTAAAACCCAATAAGGCAAATATGACAAAGAACGTTAATAAAATCTTAATATTACGCGACTGAAAAGAGACATAAAAATTAGTTAAATGAATATTCTAGGTCTTAGTATGCCTTTATTACAATTTGAAGTTAATTTTCTTTTAACGAAAATTTTCATAATGATATTGAAAGAAATATGTATTTTTAGAGGTATTTTGAAAAATGTCCAGCTCATGTAAATTTAAACATTCAGATGTAATATTTTTTGGGATTCATATAATAACAGGGCAATCTTCATTTCTAGAGAGGTACATTTATAACTTTTTTTCGTGGAGCTCTTTAATTTAACGTACATATGTATATATGTATGTACATCAAATGATAGCTAAATAAAAATGTTAATAGGAAGAAAAAACACGTATTTTTTAAAGAACTAATATATAAAATTTTGGCAACAAATTTGTAATAAAAAATCCTTTTTCCGTTCACATTAACTTTGTCAAAAAAATTACGAAAAATGGATAAAATAATGTTTTATTAGCTATCGTTTATATATATATATAAAGCATTCCAAAAAAAAGGTGAGGTTAATGATGTAATAATATCATCACAACTATTAGCCTGCACTACTACAAGTTCGGTTGAAAAACCTATGAATTTAACATTAGCGTGTCATTTCTTCATTTTTGATAACTTAGATGTTATTTTTAATTAGTATCATTATTCATAATATAAGATAATATTATTGTCTTTGTATTTACGATGTGCAAAGTGAAGAAAAAAAAAGATGATATTCTTATGGTTGTTATTAAAGGTAAAGTGAATGAATATAATTCAGTTTTTGTTTAACAAAAACCAAAAAGAAAAAAATGAAATCTTAGATAATTCAAAATTAATCTTCTTTTATTATTTACCTAGATGTTCTCTGTTTCTTATACCTTTTTTTGTTTCGGAAAAAATGTTTAAGAAGTGTTAAAAATCAAAGAAGTAATTTAATACGGTAATTTTTTAACTATATTAAAAAACTATAATATTAATTGGATAGTTTTGATGTAGTTTGTAAAGAATGTCTTTCATTATTTTCTGCTGATATGTAAATGATTTTTTTTTAAATTTTCTAACATTAATTCCAGTATTGAAACTACTTTTTCTTAATACTGTGATATTAGTAGTTACCTTCTTTAATAATTTAGATCTGAATTGCTGTAATACTGTTAAGTAAATCCTCATAACATTATAATCAATTGTTTTATAAAGGTTTCAATAAAGTTAAAAAGGCCCTATAGCCTAAACTTGATATAGCAGATACAAATCTACTTTTAGGCATGAAAAGGGAAAATCTGAAGACTATGATAGGTATTCTAACAGCTCATTGTCCCATTCAGGATGTGCGAGGATAATGTGGTGCTGGAGACGGTAGAAAATATTATATGTCACTGTTCTGTCTACAACTAAGTAGGCAGAAATGGTTAGGCAGTCGATTCGTTGACGAATTGAACAGTATATCGAGGATCGATCTCGATAGATTGATAGGATTCGTCATGGGAATAGACTGGCTAAGAAGGGGTCGTTGGCTTAGAGCGAACGACATAGGGCGGTAGCACTTTTCCTTTCCAGGTCTTTTTTATTCCTTTCTATACTTTTCTTAGTCTAAGCTTTTTCTGTTATTTTCATTTCCTGGTCTTTTCTATAATTTCCTCTACAAATTCTCTCTATATACTCTGCGAAAGGACTCACAATAGACCTCTAGGTCTCTGACTTGAAATTGGTTGATGCAGTGTTAAAAAAATCACTTAAATCATTTTTTCTGCTCTTTTACACTCTTTAACATATATATATATATATATATATATATATATATATATATATATATATATATACAATTTGTATTATATTTACAATTATTTTTTCTTCTTACTTTCGAAAGATCAGTCAACGAAATATATTAAAAAGTGTAAAAGAGCAGAAAAAATTGTTTAAGTGATTTATTTTAACACTTCATCAACCAATCTCAAGTCGAAAAAAAGTTAGTTCAGCGATGACAATCTCGGTGAATAATGTATTGTAAGAAAATTATGAATATTATTCCTTACTCTAGATATAGTGTAGAAAGTGAAATGAATCATTTTTATCATGTTACACTTTTAACCAATTGACGAAGAAAGAAAATACTTAAATTGCAAAAGGCCGTACGACACTTTAGTTTTTTACAGCAGAAACAAAAAACGTTATAAAAGTGCAAAAGACCATAACTTAATTGGTTTAAATTTAAGCAATTAAGTAAAGTTTTTTAATCATTCACTTAAAGCAAAAATAGATAAAGTATAAAACACTTCAAATTGTTCTTAAGGGGAACAAATTTTACGATTGTTTTGTTTATGAAGTTGGTGTTACGGCCTTTTGACTTTTGTTAATATTGCGGTAATTTTTGAAGATATCTAAAAAGTGTTTTTAGGTTACATAATTTTCTAGGTATATTCATGGTTTAATGAGGGTTAATTGAGAAATTCTATATTTTTACAACTTTAAAGAGTTAAAAGTGTGACGTGATGGAGAAAACCCGAAATCGGAATTACTATACCTACAATATTTGAAACATATTTTTCACGATACTTTTTTAGTGTTGACCTGTGTAATTTATGGAAAAATGCCATCCGCCTTTTTACAAGTGTTGTTTTCGACGTTCAGGACAACGACAGCGACAATTTTTGTAAAAGATTAAAAATTAAAAAATGACATAATTGAAGAAATTTTGTATAACTAAAACGTCGAGATTGTCTTTTTTGAACTTCTGAAGATTAAGAAACTTATATAGTACGCGAGTTAAATTCTAAAAGGAATTTATATACATATCAGTATTCACAAAAAAATTAATTTTTTCACTAAAAATTTAATTTTTCACTAAAAATTATTTTTTTTTTTATTTAAAATCCAAATTTTTACTAAAAATTTTATTTTTTATTAAAAATTAGATTTTTTACTAAAAATTTGATTTTGATGTATCACTAAAAAAATAGATTTTTCACTAAAAGTTTAATTTTTCGCTAAAAGTGAAAATTTGGATTTTGTAAATATGCACAACTGAACAAATGGGAAACTTAAGCGTTTAAATGTGTACCCTTAAAACCTTAACGACATTTTTTAATTTTGTCGTTTTCAACAACCATAATATCTTTAAATGAAAACGACTGCTTTTCGACTCAAAATCGTCACGAGAATGAAACTCATAATAAGGCTGCATAATTATTTTTGTGTTGCAGTATATATAACTCTTTTCAAACTTATTATCTAAAAGGGGGTATTTTTGGTAATTTATTAATCCAATACGGGCAAATTATTAAGAATTTTTAAAGTCAGTCTACATATATACTAAATTTCCACTTAGTTTTCTTTTATTTTTTTTTACCAATTTTAATATGGGGTCAGTTCACTATACCCCCTCTTAAAATAAGTATACCGGAAACTTGTGAACAAAATACATATTGTGATTTTGAAGATATCTTAATAAAAAGTGGTTCGAATAATTAGTTTTTCAATAGTTACGAATTCTCTTGATTAGTTTATTATTTCTCATAGCCTCCATATAAGATCATCTCCAAATAGCTGGAAAATTAATTTGCGGCACATACTTAATTGTATATTCAATACGATTTAACTAAAAGATAACCTAAACATTGATTACATATGTAGTTTATATTCACATACTTCTTAATTTGTAGTGTTTATATCTGAAATTCTTTTACATTCATTCAAGTCATTCAAGTACATAATTGCTTTAATATTTCCTTTTCTTTATTACTTTTAGTTTTTCATTTAATTTAATTCACCTATAAATTCATTTACTTTTCTCATTCATTAAGGGCGCCAATTCACATGGTCAACTTGGCCTTGGCTACGAATCGGAAATGTGTACAACACCGCAACAATTAAAGAAATGTTCGTTCACACCATCTAGTGTACGTTCAATTAGAGGTGGTGGTGGTCATGTTTTAATTTTAGATGCCTGTGGACGTGTGCATGCATGTGGTTGGAACAATCGAGGACAATTGGGCTTAGATTCAATAAGAGATTGTTTAAGTGAATTTAAGGCAATACCAGCAAAATTCTTTCAGGTAAGAGTAAATAAACAAACGTTTATTGATTTAATGCGTTATAAAACTATTAGAAAACATTTTACTTAACCTTTTTTACTTATTTTTTTCTTATTATACTTTAGGATGATACTGTCGATTTCATAGCCTGCGGTTGGGATATATCAGGCTGCATAACTACATCTCGTAAACTTTACGTTTGGGGTTCTAATGCTTTTCAACAGTTGGGTATTTGTCAGCGGGGTTTTACTTCTATTCGCAAACCTTTTCATATGCAACTGCCTCGCAATGATACTCCTTTACGCATTAGTTTTGGCATGAGACATACTGCGGTTCTAACTGATGATTCAAAAATCTATATTTATGGGCGTTTAAGAATCTCTGATGCACAACCCGATGAAATAAATATTGTCAAAATTAGTCAAAGTTCTATGGTTGTAAAATTATTACCACGCTTAAGTGGCGAGTTAGCAATACAAAATATAGTTAGTGGACAGAATCATTTAATGATGCACTTAGCTCCGGCAGAAGATCAGACCGATAATAAAGCTCCCACAAAACGAGTGTTAGTTTTAGGTGATAATAAATTTGGCCAAGCCAATTCATTTCAATTTGACGAAGAAATTATAGCAATAGCTGCAGGTTGGACTCATAATGCTGTAATGTTGAAAGACAATCGTATACTATTGTGGGGTCGCAACTGTTATGGCCAATTGGGTTTGGGTAGCTATACGGAAAGTCATCCTACGCCCATGGAATTAAATTTTTCCAAAGCCATTATACCAGTACAATTGCATTCGGGCTCTGAACATGGTTTGTTTATTTCTAAAGAGGGGGACATTTTTACTTGGGGTTGGAACGAGCATGGCAATTGTGGCAATGATTCTACTAATAATGTGTAAGTTTTTTTTTACAAAAAATCTTTGATTTTTAATTTAATTAGTTATAATTTGAATTATTTTTCTTTTCTTGTAGATGTAAACCCAACCTAGTGGATTTGCCTACCTCCTGTAAAATTGCTGGTTGTGGTGCTGGTTTTTGTTTTGCCATTTGTGATAGTACTAATTAAAACTTATGATGAGCTGTTTTATATTTGTGATATTATTTGGGTACCACTTTGTGTCTTAGTACTAAGTTTATAATTTTTTAAGATTTTTATCTGGCATTACTATTAATTGTAGCACTTTGCTTTTGTTATGTTTTGTACCGTAAAAACGATTGCTTATTTCTTAGGCACAAATAAAGTTGTTAAATATTTTAAATAATGTATTATTTGTGGCAAATTTATAATTATTAGGAATGTATGCTATTATGAGATTTAATAGGAAAAAGATAATATCAATTTCGTTGGATAAAAGTTTGAATTATTTTAAACATTTTCAAAATTTAATTAAGAACACAATTTTATAAAACGATATCTTGAAAATTAGATTTTTATTTAATATTCCGATAAAATTACAATTGGTAAGTAGAAAGAAAGGAAAACATTAAATTGAAATAGGGAATTCTATTTTCCATTTCAAATTTTAATACTTTAAAAAGTAAGTTAGGAAATCCAAATAATAAAAAATCTATAATATTAAAAACTATCTAAAATATTATTGGATTAACTGAAAACAAATTTTAAAGTTGCTCAAAATCAATTTACATAATTATTTTAAAAAACAATCGAAAATTCGTAAAATATTGTATTATCAAAGAATTTTGGAATACATATGTATATGGGCCAATATCAAAAAGTTTTAAACTGGCTGAAACTGACTTTAATCCTTAACACTATATTAAACAAACGGATTACATACTGAACTCACAAGACTTGAAACTAATAAAGTACAAAATTTTAGGATCATAGGGTTCATTTTGCAGTCAACAATTCAAAAATTTAGGAAAAGGGCTTGAAATTACTTAGCTTTTTCCCATTCTTTAACACTTTGTTTTTTATCGCGCGTTTGTACTTTTAGATCTCTTTCGAACCTATATAAACTAATCGGACTTTGGGAATAAATTCTAGATCTTCTTTGTTATCGTGTAGACTTTCAATAGTTACATACAGGATAAGCGAATTTTGATATCAAAATTTTAAACTAAATACTAATATTGTCATTCCTATAATTACTTTATGTAATTAAAGAAATGACAATTTTTGAAAAAAATCAGTTTTACTGCCTCACAACTAACTGCGTAAACTTGTTATCTAATACTATAAAATAGAAAGTGCACTTAAAACAAATTTATTGAAGAAATTTTATTGACTTTTTGAAATTTTCGCAAAAATTGCACTTATTGTTTTTGTATTTTTATATAGGAAATTGCAATTTGAACATATATTTGATATATAGGTTAAGAACGGCGATAAATATAATCGATCGGAACCATACATTAAAGTCAAATGCCTTTGACAGTTGAAAACGGGAACGTTTTGAAAACACATTTTGTTAAGCCACATGCGATGTGGCTGAAATTAGCTATAATTAGTAGTTGTTCGTAATACTTAACGGAAATGCAAAGGCGCATCAAAAAAATTTTGAAAAATAAAGATTTAATGGATCAGAAAAGCATCGCAATATTCTTTTTAATGAACTCGAACATAATAACTGAAAACTTCGAAATTCGTTTTTTATATAACTCAATAACCGACAACATTTTCGAAATTCGTTTTTTTATGAAAATATATAATTCAGAATTATTTGCATCACCTGTAAAAATTTCATCGACATGCTGTTTAAGATTTATAGCGTAAGCAATTTTATTTTAAGCAACCTTTTCCATATATAAAACAATGCGTAAACAAAATTTCTTCTCTTGTGAAGAAGCACTTACGATATTTAGAAGTGAACCCCATTTTTCATACACTTTACATAAATGAGATCAAAAAATCTAAATTTTTTTTTAACCCCAAAAGTTCAGAAACTAAAAATTATCAAAGAATTTTGAAATATATGTAACTGGAAATTTCTGATAACCAATTAATTATTTCTCAACCATAATTAGAATTAAATTCGTTTAAGCGTTTTGACAATGAATTTCAAACTTTTGAATTAATTATAGATTAATTATAATTACAGTATATTGAAAAATTCTGAAACACATAAAATAAAAAATTTAAAATATAATTTAAATTTTTGAGATGTATTTTTGTATGGAAAACAAAAAAACTCCGGAAATTATTTATAAATTATTTAAAAGCAATTAAAAAAATAATTAATATTAAATTGGAAATTTCTGAAATCTAGAAATACACATAACTAAAAAAAACCTGAAAAAGAAATTGAAAATTTTAATATTTAATTACTTTAGATTATATGTAGTGATTCTTTCGGAATAAAATTGGAAAATTTTAAAATTAAAATGAAAAGTTCTGAAATATGGTTGGGAAGTTATATTAGTAAGTTCAAAAATGTATAAAACAACTGAAATACTATATAAAAAATCTGAATATAATAAATTATAACTAAAAAACATTAAAAAACGCTGTTTATGGAGTTCCAACATTACAATCATTTGAAAATAATATAAAAAGAACCGGATAGCCCATTTTTTCTTAAAAAAAAGTATGTGTTTTATTGATAACAAAAAAAAAAAAAAATGCGTTAGAATTATTTTTTTTTTTTAAATTGATACCACTAATAAAGGACATAAAAACAAAGTTTTTGGAAATCCGCAGATAGCCCTTATTGAATATAATTCCTCGATATATAAATTTTGTATGTATAGAATTTTTTTACCACTTACATACTTGTTTTGATTTTAAAAATCAACACTGGGTAAAATTACATTCCAAATGACAAATTTATAAATCACAAAAACAATTTTATAAAAAAATTCTAAATAAAAATTAAAAAAATAAATAGGAAAATTCAAAGTAATAACAAAATTGTTTGAAATAAAATAAAAAGAGATATTATATATGCCAACAACAAATTTCAAACAGAAGTTAAACTAGATAAAACCGTTAAATACAAAGAAAAAGAAAGACAATAAGCAATAAATCAGGAATTTAATTGACATTTAGTATAAAATAATGGATCATCAACAGCAGACGGAGCAAACGGAAAAAATAATTGTTGAAATGTTGGAATTTTTAGATTGTAAGTCAATCTATATCAATAAAATTAATTAAAAAAATAATAAAAATTTTCTAATTTTATATATGCAGCAAGCAGTGAGGAAGATAATAATGATTTTGAGAAAACAACAGCGGAAAATTGTAACCATGATATGGAAATCATTAAAGAAGATTTAAATGATAATTTTATAGAAGAAAAATATAAAAATTGTGTAAAAACTAAAAATCTTTCGAAAAAAGTTCAAAAAACCACCTCCACTATAGCGAAGGAGCTAAAGAAATTGAAACAACAGTTTCCCATATGGAATACCAAAGAAATTGGTAAGAAGATGAAAAGACATTTAAAAAAAAATAATAATAAATAAAAATAAATTGCTTTTTCTCCATAAAGATCCTATTACTATAGTTAATACTCTAAATTGTAAAGCTGAATCAGATAACCCGGTTACTGATTATGCTAACTTAGATTGGCACAAAAGATTGGAAACCAATTGCCGTCGTAGTTTAAGTAATTCTTATATACAAGAAATTCATAAAGCCATTTACCAAGATGGCACAGGTCATCCTCCGAGCGGCTCTGCGGAATATTATCAAGCTGCTCAAAATTATGTACTTTATGGTAAACATTTTTTAGATTTTCCTGATAATCTTCAAGCTGTATTGAATGATAAAAATGCACAAAATGCGGCTGCTGCAGAAGGTACAAATTTGATGACGAATTTTGGTCACTATATTTATCCGGTAAGTTGGAGGGATAAGGATTAGAAAAAAATTGCCATATTTTATTTTTTTTTTAATTTGACCATTTATTAACACAATCCTTTGCTCATTTCAATATTTCTTAAAATATTAGTATATTTTATTATATTAAATTTTTATTATAGTTAGGGGAGTTGAAATATGTAAATTATTGTCTGTCTAGTCCGATCATATTAGAACGTAAATCATAGATGTTAATCAATGATTTAAATTTAAATTGTACTCGAGGCAGGACCTTATATCGTCACCTAAAATGCTAAAGACAGTAACCACTCAAAAATCGAATGTCGAATAGATTAAATTAAAATTTAAGAAAAATTTGATTTTAAGAATGTTTTATACTTTATATATTTTTGCCTTAAGTGAACGATTCAAATTTTTTATTTAATTGCTTAATTTTAAAGCAAAAAAATTAAATATTTTGGTTATAGCATTTTTGAATTTCATAAAAATATAAAAAATTATATATATATATATAATTTTTTATATTTTTTTTTTGATTATATATATATATATATATATATATATATATATAAATAATCAAAAAAAAAAAAAAAATACTGTCCTTAAAAAAAAACTAATTAAAAAGCAAATATCAAAAAACGGTTATTAATTTTCAAAAAGTCAATTAATTTAACAAAATATATGTTTTCATTTAAGCTATAGGTACTCTTATAAGAACTACGAATTTAAACAAGTAAAAATCTATTATATCCATCATCTTCAACTTCTTTCTACCACCCTAATTTAGACATTCACCTTATATGGGAGCTAGGCGGATTAGGCCCATTTTTGGTTTCAGAGTTTATTTATAAATGTGTAAGAGATATCGACAGAAAAAAGTGTTCTGAAGTTACAACGAACACAGATTTTTTTTCTGATGATTCATAATATTGTTTATGAACGCAATTTTCTATACCAAACTAACTTTGTCGCGGGTGAAGATTTGAGTCAATTTTGGTCCCCCTAGGCCA
This sequence comes from Protocalliphora azurea, assembly GCA_932274085.1. Classification (NCBI taxonomy): domain Eukaryota; kingdom Metazoa; phylum Arthropoda; class Insecta; order Diptera; family Calliphoridae; genus Protocalliphora; species Protocalliphora azurea. The sequence goes on from OW026520.1 coordinate 112,453,318, forward strand.
TCCTTACCGAGCCATATCGTGCTTTCAACAGACAGACAGCTAGAACGTATTAGCATTTCACGAGGTCCCAGAATGTATATACTTTATAGGGTCCTAAATGAATATTTCGATATGTTACAAATGGAATGACAAACTCAATATACCCCAAACTTTTGGAAAGTGAGTATAAGAATATACAAATTTCTTAAATACATTTTCTTTCTTTAAATATAAAAATTTTCTATTGAGAACAATTTTTTAGATTCAATAAAATTTGCAAAAAAGTGTTTTTTAAAAGTACCAAATTGGAAAAATTTTTAAATTTTCAATAAAAGAAATTAAAAAACAAAATTTTTGAAAAAAATACTAAGTATTTATTATCTTTAAAAAAATATATATATTCTTTCAAAAAGTTCCTTCTGAAAAGATTCATAATATTCTTCTTATAAGAGCCAGTACCTTTTTCTCAAAAAAAACCTTTAATTAGAAAAGGAAAAAATTCGACAATGCCAAATATGGCACCTAATTTATTTAAAATAAATTTCATTTTTTTTCGGGATTACTGTATAGTTCGATTAAAAAAAAAAAAAAGAAATAAACAACTTATATACTTGAAATCGAGAATGTTTGCTTTTAATACTAATAATACAGGGGAGTAATTGGGCGCTTCAATTTTAAAAATGTACTGCGAATTTGCTTTATAATACTTTAAGCCCAAAAAACTACCAACATTATTATTATCCTTATATAACTCAATATCTATTTCCCACGCTTTTAAAAAAATACTATTTTCTTTCAGAAATCCAATGGAACTACTCCAAATGCCATAGCTGCCCCCGTTGGAGGTCTAACATCAGCTGCAGCTTCTGCGGGCGCTTACTATCAAATATGTAACAGTATGCAAGCTCAAGCTCGACCAGCACTTTCGAATAGTCTTGGCAATTCAACGGCTTATGGCATATTTCTGGGAAACAAAGTAACCTATGTAGCAGCGACACCCACCACTCCTTCACCGATTTACAATCAACATAGTACAACTACAATAAATTTTATATCAAATAGTTTAGCTAATGCTGCCCTAGCCACCTCACCCACCATACTATATACAAATCCCATGTTGACCACAACTACACAACAATATCTAAATTCATTCTTTAAGGAGACCCAATTCCTAAGTACCGCTTTGACCACCGCAAATTCTACACAATCACCTACAGTAGCCTCCAATGGCAACGGTGTGGGTTTATATGAACGTTTGGTTTACGCTCAAATATTGCAACAGCAGCTCTACCAAACCCAACAAGCAGCCGCTGTAGCAGCTATGTTCCAGCATAAGCAAAGAGCAGCAGCAGCAGCTGCAACAATAGCTGCAGCAGCTAGACAATCTAATAATGGTATAAATGTAAATGTTGTTACTAATAGCAATCGAACATCGCCACAGCATTTAACTGCAGTGCCAACAACAACTTCGTCCAATTGTAATGGGTCAAGTTTGAGTAGTTGTAGTCGTCAAGCCAGTAGTTCCCCAACAGAATTGCTGCGTATGAAGCCGCAAACTTCAACACCGGTAGCGTCAGTTGGTAATATTGTTAGTTCAAAAACTGCCAGCGATTAATTTTGTATTTATCAAATATTTAGCTTTTTCTTAACAATTTATCTATCTTTTTTACAGTTAAATGGTTTTTATTAATATTCTTGTAAATATTTGTAATTAAATACATTAGTAGTTTAAATAAATTTAAATAGTTGAATAATTTTATAATTTTATAAAAAGGATATTTATTTATTATCTAAAAGCATTCCAAACTTTTAAACAATTGTTTTTTTTTATTTAAATTGTATGTTAAAAAACGTTTCTTCACTGAAACGAACTGCTTTTTCTTAATGTTTATAGTTGAGACACCCTGTTGTAGTGGCTTTAGACTTTGCTATATTTATTGTAATGTAATAAGTACATGAAAATTCTATTTTATTTAATTTTAATATAGCACCTTGTGTCCAGGTTGTGTACCTCACTATCTAAATCTAATTTGTCTAGCGACCGCCAGAGGGAACATTCAGAGGATTATTTTCAATTCTATTTCAATGTTGTCAATAAGTAGTATGAAACAAAAGGATTTGTTAGAATTAAAGGCGATAAAAATAATAAATTTCAACACATTTATGTGATATATCGCTTGGGTTTGTAACTAAAGGACTGTAGGTCCTGAGTTCTATTCCTGGCCAAATTTTTTATAATTTAGTTTGAATTTACAAACGTCAGATAAGGAACTGTCAAAATATCATTTTAAATATTTAAAAAATTTCTCTTTGAAAGTTATTAAATAAAAGTTCCTCCTGTATTCACCAGGTTTCTTACCCCCTAGACCATATCGTAACCTGAAATTTCATATTTACAAAATACTTTTTGTTAAAAAAAAAACAAACAAACGTGGCATTAAATAAACCGCGGTATTTTAACATAAGTGATTGATATCGTTGAAAAGACAATTTTTTCTAGATTTTAAATATGTTTTAATATTATAAACCACCCAACAAGAATAATGAAAAAACAATGAAAATATACATATAGATTTTTTTATTTTCTTAATTTTTTTCTTTGGTGAATATGAAATTTATAATTATTATTTTATTATTCAATAATTAAAAATAGGTATAAATATGCGCCAAAAATTATACTATTATGAAGATTATTCAACATATTAAGAAATTATAAATTTAGGAAAATATGCATAATACTGTGTTGCTACTCCTAAGCAAGCGTGCTGTTCGTACCGTATATGGGGCATTTTCAGTTGTTTTCGCAACGTTTGGTGCTCCTGTATGGTATGAAACGGTCATGTCTGTTGTTGGCAGGAACAAGGTCTTATCCTGTCAGAGGGTCGCGATGTTGGCGTGCATGCCAGTTTGTAGGACGGTATCGACGGACGCACTACAGGTTCTTTTAGGTATAGCACTACTTGATCTGGAGGTAATACGTCTTGCTATTACTTTCAAGATCAAGAAGGGACTACCACTTCTCTGGCATGATTGTATGCGAAACATGGCACTCTTAGAGGAGTGTCCTGTGTCTAGATGGTGGACGAGATGGACGAACAGTGACAATGGGGGGTAACGTATGAATTCTTACGTGACGCGGATTTTATACGGCAATGTCCAGACTTCAGCTTCGGTTTGAGTCTGGGTTTTATACTGATGGGACATGACTCACTTAATTTATTTTTGCATAATAGAGGTCTGTCCGATATGCCGAACTGTATATTGGACTTAATGACTGTGGCATATACTGACTGAATGCCATTACTATAATGACATTAGGGATCTAGACAGTATGGGCATAACTCATACTGCGGGGGTTTGGGATTATACTAGGGATTTAGAAGACGTGCGGACACTTGGAAGGTTGGTCGATTTCCCCCCGGAGCTATTTGTTAGAAGAAGAAGGAGGCATGAGTAGTGGAGGCGGCTGTTGTCTGTTCCCCTTTTGAGGGTATGTATATTGTGGTGGACATTTTTTTTAAATCTTTATCTCTGTGTAGAAATAAATTTATATTATTTATTTTTACTAATTAAAACAGGATATGCCTAATATATATTCTATATTCAGCAATTTCGAAAATTTAAAGTTTCCCTTTGAAATTTAACGGGTTCGTTAAGTATGTTGTATTTATCATACGGTGTGGTGAATTTCACAATGTATAAATTAACGAATAAACCTGTATCTTTTTTATATAGAAAAACCTTCTAAATTGGTGTGAATATTTTGTTTTAATTTATGTATCATCATCTTTTCTAAAAGAAAATATTGTTTTACTAGATTTCTTTTCTACAAAATTCTTAAAAGGCTTTGTTCATTTGAGCCTTAGTGGTGGTCATTATCTTTTGCTTTTTCAACCATATAGAAACAAGAAACTACAACAATAAAAAACGCAAAGAAAGATATAAATTTTAAGAAAATATATAAATAATATAGAGTGTGTAAAGAAAACGTAAAACAAACTAAATTAATTTCGTCATTGTACAACGTGCATTTGCAAGAATTAATCGGAAGAAATCTGCACCAAATCCATAAATAAATAAGTCATAAAGCATAAAAAAGAGGTTAAAATAAACCCAAAATCATTAGTGGCTTAAAAAAAAAGAAAAACTAATTCTAAAACAATAAATCTTGTGTGAAAATTATTAAAATAAGTGTTCAAATCACATACAAAATAATTATTTTCTATAGATAAGTTTTTTTTATACATAATTATTAAAAGAAGAATTAACAAAATTGAAGTAAAACCTAATTAAAATTTTATATATATTGCTTAAAATTAAAATCTAATAGTTTCTAAATTTGCCAGAAAACCCCCCCCCCCCCCAAAAAAAAAAAAAAAAAAAAAACAGTGAATTTAATTTCAAATGGAAACAGTGTTAATAAAAATAAATGTATTAAAAAAAGAATATAAAAAAAAATCAACCAAAATATCAGTAAATAAGCTAAACACAATAAATAAAAGAAGTAAAATCATTTAAAGTAATCAAAACAAAGACAAAACAAAAGAAATTACAAATTATTTTGCTTCTTCTCATTCTTAATAGAGATTAATTTTTAACAGTGATCAATATTATTATTAGGGGTTTTCGTGGTTTTAAATATTAAGTTAAATGTAATATCACAATGTTCATAACCACTTAAAACTAAATAACTAACTACCTAAATTAAAACAATAATAACTACATAAATATCACAGTAAATATCACAGATCAAAAAAATCATTCGAATATAATAAATATCTAAATTAATTAAATTTTTATCACAACATCCGTATCCTCAACATATAAGTAAAAAACAACTAATTCATCTTCCTCAGTTTTGCTGAACAACATTTTTGGACATCGAAAAAGGCCTTCTTCGAACGTCAGACATGTTGTTGAGTTTTCTCTTTTTAAATTAATCATATAAATCATAATTTCTTTTTATACAACATAATTTCATTTTTATTAACATTCAAAACTAAATATTTAACAGCGATGTAATAACATCATCAATGAATTTGCTTTAGTATCAACAAATGTAAAAGCTTTTACACTGTTAAGTTGTTTCATCTGTTAACTTGCTCTTAAATATCATCAGCAACCAACGTGCTCTGGTAATGTTGATCTTGTTATTACATTGTTGTAAATATATATAAAAAACAAACCAAAACAAAATTTATATTTTTTTTTTATTTTTGATCGTTCTTTTGTTTGTTAAATAAAATAACTAATGAAACAAACAAAACGTAATTAAACCAAAAATAATAATATAAAACAAATGTATTATGTACCCTACGTTCTGGTATGTTCGATACTTAATACATGTTGTTTTCGGTAAATAAAAAACATTGTGATAAACAATTATTCTAGTGTAATAATTTTATTTTTTTTAAACTTTTTAATTTAACGTTATTTAAAAGAAATTATAAATTTATAATTTAAAAATTATTTTGGTTAGAATTTAATACTATTATAAATGGGATGAAATAAATTACTATTATTTTGTATTCATAATGAATTGCTAGACTAAAATAGTAGTGTTTTCTTTGAAGATGATGTTGACGATGTTATAAGGGTATTTATTAAGGCTTTTCTTATAGGGTTCTAACTAAATTTGGCAATGTTAGAAAATAGGTTTGGGTGGGTAAAGAGCCATGACTGTTTCAACTCCACCATAGAGCAGTCCCATGTTTTTTTTCTTTTGTTCGTGAAGATAGACTAATTCATATTTTAATTCATTTTATCTAGTTAAGGGCTTAGTTTTTGTTTGTAATTGCTAGATATTTGGTCTTTAAAGTTCTTTTTAGTAATTATCAATTTATGTAGGGAGTCCTCAAAATTATTATTGTAATACCTAAATCCGCATGAGAGGGAAAGGACACGAACCCCCCCAGCCCGACTGATTAGCTAGCATGTTAAAGGCTCCCTCGTTCTTTTCGTCTCTGTAGGTAATATGATTTTCTTTTAATAAGGAAAATAACAAAAACAAATACTTTAAATTTCCCTGGGGAGTTTAGAATATATAATACACAACAAGATGGTGTTCATAACAATATGACTATTGCAGTTGTTGGGAATGCTGCGTTGGATTATTGCTTCGACTTCGCTGTTCTTCCCTGTTTCTATTGTTCTGACCTGCTGCCTTTACCGTCGTATTTCTCCTTTGTCCTCGTTGTTGCTACCAAGTCATTCTTGTGACCAAAGACCACCCGTATTCCAGCGTCGAAACGGACTTGGGTTCGTTGATAGACGCATTGTATTCACCTTGTACGAAGAGCGAAGAGCACCGTCTACATAAACAGGTACTCACGTAAAACCTTTGTCGTCGTATTGCTACCGTTTCCGATACCTTTAAATATATATATTCTTATAAATAAAAGCTAGTTGTGCCAAATTTGAATTCGATATTAAAATTATTATGTGATTTATGGACTTTAAGTGAATTTTGGGAAGTGCTATATATGAGCACTGTGATCAAATGTGAACCAATTCCTATGAAATTTGGTAAAGAAATTTATGGTTACAGAAAATGTAGTATTGCTAAATTTTATCAACACTTAAATATATATGTTATTTATATCCCTAAAACTTCTTTCGGAAAAAATATTTGTGTGGGCACTAGGTGAAATAATGCACCGATGATAACTTATTTCAGTAGTCAGTTCGGCATTGATCGTTAAAGCGAAAAGACGTATAAATTTACAAGTGTTGTTCTTTACCGCGTGTTTTTCTTCTTTCTATTATTTTTTATAAAATAATATCATGGACAAACCATCAGATACCGGTGGGACATCCCAACCTCCAATAATAATAGACAAAAACCAAAACTCTTAATATAACAACCCCTGGGCCAAAATACCTGGTCATGTCAAGAGTTAAAAGTGACGAAAGTCTGTCGAAGGTATCACCCTTCTTAATTAAAAAGGTGATTGACTCGATTGGTGAAGGTGAAGTTGTAAGTTGTAATAAATTAAGAAACGGAACAATTCTAATTAAAACAAAAAATTTGCCTCAAGCTAATAAATTAATAAAACTATGCTCTCTTTCCACCTCAATTGAGGTAGAAGTTTCTGAGCACAACTCATTAAACTACTCTAAAGGTGTAATATATTCGAATGATCTGCGGGGAATACCCGAAGAAGAAATACTGGAGGAATTAAAACAACAAAATGTAAGTAAGGTAGAAAAACTAAAACGAAAATCCTCTGGAGGCAACCTTGAAGAAACTGGTTTGATTATTCTTACCTTTACTACAATATCTCTACCTTCTGTGATCTCAATTGGTTATGAAAACGTAAGAATCCGCACGTATATTCCATTGCCTCTCCGTTGCAGAAATTGCCTGCGCTACGGCCACATCGGGAAAACATGTACAAACACTAAATTGTGTTCCAATTGCTCACAAGAATTCCATATATGTGAAGAAATTGAGGAAGTTTGCGAATTAACAAAATCATGCATTAACTGCAAAGAACAAAATGAAGATTCCAACCATGCCACTACTGATAAAAAATGCCCAATTTTTCTCAAAGAAAAGGAAATCCAAGCAATTGTCACGCTTGAGAAAGTAAGCAAAAAGAAAGCAGTCAATTTGGATAAAGAACGCCACCCGAATATGCATAAATCATATTCTTCGGTCTTAAAAACTCCAATCTCCCCAAATGGTACACCTTCCCAACAAACAGTTATTTCAAAAGAAACAAATAATAACTACAAGAATATTGCAAATATCAATAAAAATAATAATTTAAATCAGCTGACAACAGAAAAATTTGCACAGCGTACTTTAACTGACTATTCTACTATTATCTCTGACGTAGAAATATCAGACACCGAAATTAATGACGTAGAAATAAACAGTATATCCTCTCTCTTGACTTCGGAATCAACTGCAAATCAACCGACTACTAGCAACGTATTCCTCTTACCCAAAAATACATCAAATAAAAATAAACAAAAACTTAAGAAAAAACAACTAACAGGTGCCCGTAGCAAAAAATAAATAATCTCTCTTTAAATCATGGCAAATTCAATTTTAAATATCATCAATATACTCATTTTTCCCATATCATTCTTTTTTACACATATCAAACCGATAACAACAATTATCAAATTCTTTGTATCACACTATCTTATAATAACATTTTGTAATTGTAAATTAATAATTACTCTCATATTTATATCTCATTTTATTACACTGTTTATATTAATTCCAACTCTTTATACATATTCAAAATCATTATATACAACAACAAAAACTTATCTATATTTTTTAATCACTCTCTTTAAAATTCATTACATTTATAAAACCATTATAATTCCTTTACTCTTAACTTCTCTCATTATTCTACATTCTCCATATACATCACAGCCAACAATAGTTAAATTTTGTCTCTCAGAGTTACTCCTGAGTGTACTTTTTACTTGTAAACTAATAAACATGCTCTTATTTACAATACCTGTATTTTTTAATACAACAATAACAACAAAATTATTATTTTTTCAATCATCAACAATTACTAAATTATTTAAAATACGTTTGTATTTTTAAAATACTGCTAAAATATTCTTTTATATATTAAAATATATAACCGCCTATTTATTTAATAAATTTAATTTACACTACACAATATTTTTATATCTACATAAACAATTTGTTAGTCCACCTAATTTTAGCATTAACAAATGTGTAATTATACATTTATTTCAAATTAATAATGTCGTGTAAAATAATACAATGGAATATGAATGGCTATCTTAATAACTATAATAAATTGTTATTACTAATAAACCAATATTTCCCTAAAGTCATTGCAATACAAGAAACCCATTTACACTCGCTAACAAATATTCCTATTATAACTTATACTCAACAAACTCGTCGAATACTAGATATGGAGGTGTTGGAATTTTAATCCATAATTCAGTAGAACACAAACACATAACACTGGAAAAGGACTTTGATACCATATGTCTTGAAGTAAAATCAGGAATAAGATTCAACATCGTGTCTGCATATATCCAACCTCAAACCAAATTACGAACTATTCATCTGAATAATGTTTTTGGAAACCTCTCCTCACCATCTATTATTTCAGGAGATTTCAACGCTTGGCACAGGACTTGGGGATCTCCAACTAATAATACACGTGGAAGAATATTGGAAAACTATATAACAAACTCTCCTTATGTTATCTTAAACGACGGATCAGCAACACATTTATGTACCCACGGAAGTCTTACCCATGTAGACCTTACCTTTTGTTCATCTTTAATTGTCCCAATGGTTAGTTGGAAGACTGAAAATAGCTTATTTGGAAGTGACCACTTCCCCATTATAATCTCGATCCATTTCCAACAAACACCACAGTTACATATATCTTATAAACCTATATTTAAAACACAACAAGCAGACTGGAATAAATTTAGCAATATATGCTCTAGATTGAATTCAGAAAGACATATGGATAATGAAGTTAACAAAGAAACTGCAAATATTCGAAAAATCATTATTGAAGCAGCAAATTATTCTATTCCAAAGAGTTCAACAAATATCAAACCGAAACATGTCCCATGGTGGAATCAAAATCTCGAAAACTTAAAAAAAACTAAGAAATACTGCTTGGAATTTATTTAAAAGAAACATAAATAATCTAAATCTAATTAGGTATAAAAAACTTAATGCACAACTTAAAAGAGAAATAAAAATTCACTGGATACAAAGGTAATTCTAGTATATACAGCCTATATACAGATAACAATTATTCAACACTGTCTACCAACAAAATAGAAATAGCAAATACCTTATGTAAGTTTTGGTCAGATAATTCAGCAGACTCTAATTTTCCAATAGAGTTTCAGAATTACAAAAACAGGCCTTCATTAGATCCAATAACTCCATCAACAGCAGCCAATAAAATTGAAAGCAATATCTTCCTCTCCGAACTCACAACAGTACTTCATTCTTTAAAAGGAAAAACACCAGGGCTAGACAGGATCTCCTATCCAATTTTGAAACAATTGCCATATGATATGAAAATTAGATTACTCCATCTTTTTAATAACATATTCAACTCTAAAATTCCACAACAATTCAAAATAAGTGTTATAGTCCCCATACCAAAGCTAAAATCAGACAATACCTTAGCTAACGCATACCGTCCAATATCACTAAATACATGTTTATCAAAACTTCTCGACATAGAAAATAGGCTATGGAGGCTTGTCAAGGCACACAAGCTTCTCGATAGTCGACAGTTTTGATTCACGAAAGGCAAATCTACAATCGATCCTCTACTATATGTAGATTATCAGATTGCAAATAGCCTTTCCCTAAAGAAACACACTTACTTTAATATCTCTTGACTTCGAGAAAGCTTTCGATAAAATCGGAACACATACAATAGTCGATCAACTCCTTGATTGGAAAATTGGCCCTAAAATTATTAATTATATTAAAAATTTCATGTCAAATAGAAAAATTATAACTAGAGTGGGTAAACATTATTCTAGCTGTCACTCATTACATAATGGAATCCCACAGGGGTCACCATTATCTGTAATATTGTTTTTAATTGCTTACAATAAACTCTGTTCTACCATATCCCTATACAAAAACATAGATTTTACAGCCTACGCTGATGACTTTAACTTAATAGTGAGATCAGATCGTAAAAATAATCCAATAATTGATATTAATGAAGTTTTCGTGGATATTTACGATTGGTGTAAATATTCGGGAGCAGTATTATCTACCACAAAATGCAAATACATACATATATGTAGAAAGAGAGCTTGTACTCCTAGGGTCATTTGCAAAAACATTACATTAAAAGAAGTGGAAAACCTGAAAATACTTGGATTATATATTAACAAGAAATATAACTGGAATTCTCAGATAGATTTCATTTCAGCATCAATCTCAAAACAACTCAGCGTCATAAAATGCTTATCAAATCAAAAATTTAATTGTAATACATCTACACTAGTATCAGTTATTAAAACTTTACTATTATCAAAACTATGTTCTTCCTTTTTATGGATATTCTTCAAAAACATTGCTTAGAAAAATAAAAACAAAAATTAACGCTGCTATAAGATCTGCATTGGGAGCATTTCGTACAACACCTATCTCTAATATGCTTTTTGAAACCAATATACAACCCTTGGAGATGCAACGAGATTTAGTGACAGTTAGACTATTAAAATGTTTATACAATAATCAGGACACCCTACTTTACCCAATTATTAACAAGTGTAAAAAAGCTAAAAAAATCCAAAAATACCTTCTGTTGTACTAAGAATTATAATAAACTGTAAAAAATATAATTTGCCGATTACAAGGAAAATATATAGACATGTCATCAGTCCTCCTTGGCACTTTAAAGAAGAATCAATTAATACGACACTCCACTGTTATGCTAAGTCAAACACTGACCCTTTATTATTCAAGAACCTCTTTAGAGAAATTCAATCTGAACATCAAAAGTATAATTTTATATTCACCGATGCTTCAAAAACAAACGATTCAGTAAGTTTCAGTGTTACCGAAAATAAAAAAATTATTAAAAACTCAATCCTACCAAGTTATAGTTCAATATTCTCTGCAGAAATTATCGCCATAGCGGAAGCCATTAACGTCATTAGCACAAAGTCTGGATATTTTGCGATTGGTACCGATTCCCTTTCTTCTTTAAAAGCAATTTCGAACACTGCAAACAGCAATTTTTATGCTACATATGTAAGAAACACGCTTATTACTAAATACCCAAAAATAATTCTAATCTGGACTCCAGGCCACAGTCAAATAGAAGGAAACGAATTCGCAGATAAAATTGCAAAAGAAGCATCCAATTCCCCACTAGTAATGACAAATAACTACAACACATCAGATATTAACAGATTTCTAAAGAATCAGTATATCGGAAACAATTCCCTATTTCAACAAACGTCTAACTGGCATAGAGCGATAAACAACAATAAACTTTATATAAACGATTTTTTTAAATGCAACAATAACTTAATAAATAGAAGGGATATGATCAAATTTGAAAGACTGCGTTTAGGGCACTCAAGGTTGTCACACGGACACTTAATAAATTTACCTCCAATTATAATCTGTAATTGCAATATAAATCCTTCAGACACAATTAATCATATACTTTATTCATGTACTAAGTTCCAAAAACACCGTGAAAAAATTTTTATAAATATTCCTAACCCCAAATCCTTACTAACAAACCCTTCCGATAATAATATAATTAAAATTATTAACTTTTTAAAAGAAACCAATTTATACAATTTAATTTAAATATCTGACAACTCATAGAATAAACATAAATCAAATATCTTATGTATACACCATTATATGTAAGTTATTGAGCCTAAGGCCTAGATGCCATGGCCTATTATACATTAGTTAATAATTTGTAATTATTTTCTAATCCTGTTAAATAAATAAATAAATATTTCAGTAGTCATTTTTCTTAGTTCAAGAAACTATAGATAACAAATTTCATTTAATTAATTAGTTGCGAACTGCAGGTTTAAAGAATTCAAAGATACATCAAGCATTTCAAAATGACTTAAAACCGAAATTCGCAAAATTTAAAAATATAATATAGAAGTGTGGACATACTGATCTAATTCTGAATATTCATGTTACTTTTCTACTTTTTAAAATTTTAAAATTAAAAAAAAAAAAAAAAATGGTTATTATTACAACTGATTTGAATAACGTTCATTCGAATAATTCGAACAATTTGATACGAATAATTATTCTGAACTGACCATACATATAGTTAAGCTAAAGATTGAAATTTATTTCCCAATAAATCCGCTTTTTTATTTAAAAATTTTAAAAATAAAAATTAAATTAACGAATAATGTATTCCAACAATTCGAACACTAACAAAAAAAAAAAAAAAAAAAAAAAAAAATAAATAAAAAATAAATAAAAAAAATAAAAGAAAAACTGAAAACACTTTTCTACATAAAATAAAAAACAGTACATTATTTAAAATGTTCTTAACAATTGTTTTTGAATACAATTCTTTTAATAATGATTTAAAAGGCTAAATAAAATGTTTGCTAACTTTAAAAATATTATGAAACATTTTTTTTGTGAATACGGCCGATATATTTTACAACTACTTTGTTTTTAATTTTTTAAATTGAATATTTAAAACTGAATTAATTTTTTTTGTGAATACGGTCGATATATTTTACAACTATTTTGTTTTTAATTTTTTAAATTTAATATTTTCTTTTTATTTAGACAACTGAAATATGGAGTTATATTGACAATTTTTGTTCTGAAAAGAAAAGTAATATTATTTCGGAAATACGCCAAATTATGAAAATAAAGGTCGCCAGTAGACGAGTGGTTAGAGAATTTTTTTTTTATAAATACATAAACATTACAGTAAGAAGTTATAATTCTAAAAACAAATCATTTAAACATTTTAATTTCGGAATTGAATAATTAAAAATAAAAGAACTGTTTCTAACATTTGTTATCTAGTCAAAAAAAAAAAAAGACTCAAATATTTTGGAATCAACATACGAACTGAAATTGTTGACTGAAATTGACATTTTTATCTAAAATGGTGTCAAAATTTATAAATGCGTCAATTATGCTTTATCTGCTTATAAATTTCCGACACTCTCAGATAGTGATATACAATTTTTAAACGACTTATGTAACACCTTGAACCTACTTGATTAAGTGACCATTGAAGAATTGAATACAGAAAAAGAAAAAAAAAAAATAGAAAAGGTAAATAATTCTTAAAAAACCAAACGATATTGTAATGATATCGAAACGGTATCATATAGGTGATAGAAAGCATCATAAGTGATGATTATTTTCGAATCTAAAACGATAGGTTTTACGGACTAAAGTGTAAAATCTACGTAATCTAGATGTTATACCTAATGCATTATATATATAACGTCACTGACTGGACTTATTCCACAGTGCAAACGTCTGAAGCTAGAGAGATGAAATTTTAATCGTAGGTTGGTCTTCCGTCAAATAGATCTACTAAAACGGGACTTTTGGAAATTCTAATGTTTAGGGCGTAGAAAGAGTAAAAACGGGTAAAATCGGTAACTTTATATCTCCTAAAGTAATATAGATACAAACTAAGTTTAATACCTATCGTTATTTACTTAAAAAAATTAAGACTGGAGGAGGGTCAATAAAATTTTCATTTGATTATTTATAATTACTTTTGGTAACAATTGGTTTTATAAAAATTTGTTTGTGCAAACTGTAAGTAAATTTCAAAAAATTACTCGAGGAAAACCCTTTTTAAAAGAAAAGCTTCTAAAAACTCTACTGCTTAGATATTTAATGTCTTTAAAAAGAAGCGTAGCGTATAAAACGGGTAGATATTTATGTATCAGCGAAATACTTTTCAAATTAAGATAAAATTTTAATATATAGCGGCTCCAAAAAATAAAAAAAATAACATGAAAAGTGAACTTGGACCAAAAAAAAAAATCTTTTTTTTTCATCACAATAAAATCAAAATTGTTTTTTTTTTTTGCCTAGAAACGGTTTTTGAAGTTGGCCAGTGTTCATGCCTTTTTTAAAGTTTTTTCTATAATTCGTTCTGATTTATTCTGGCACTATTGCAAATCAATTAAGCTCAAAAAAAGTTAAGTTTTACTTTGTTTTTTTTTTTCAAGGATATTTTCTTGAATAATTTTTAAAATTTACTCTCAGCTTCCACAAAAAAAGTTTTAATGAAATGAATTGTTATTAATAATTAAAAATTGTTATTAATAATTAAATAACAAAATGATAATTTAATTCACTTTCCTCTTTCAATTTTACGTGAAAATTGTATTTAAATCACAATGAATCTGTCATTATTTCATAAATGAAAAAACTGAAAAATTTTGTACTTAATACAGAAATAAAAAATCAAACATATCTTGTAATAGACTTTATAATTTTCCACTGCATAAAAAAATATATGGATGTACCTGTCACTATTTCGGTGAATGTATTTGTATTTGATTATAAATTTATGTTTTGTTTTAATTGGAATATTTTTATTTTAAAGTTTTTTTCTAATTGTTTATATTTTTTATTTTGTTGAAAACAAAATATTCGAAATTGTAATATGATGTTGTTTTCAGCAATACGATATAATATCATAATCGGCACCTAAGATGACATCGTTTTCGCTATCATATCATTCTTTGGTTTGTTAGTTTTTTTTTCTAAAGAATGAGTCACACATTTAAAATATCGTGTTCATGAAAAACATTTAAAATTTTTAAATACTCTTATATTATATTTAAATTCTGGAACATATCCAATCAACCTCAACTAAATATTTAAAGTATATCTCCAAAACAGAAACTAAAGAGTTTGAAAATGAGATATTTGGAAAATTATTTAGCAGAGAAACTGTGAGAAATGAATAGGAATTAACCTATGAGATTGAAGAATATCTTGCAGCATATAATGGTGATTTACTATCGGAGCTGAATGCAACAATTAAAAGTGTACAAAATTTAAAAAGTCCAAGAAAAAACTATGATACCATTTTGCAAATGGACTTCAATGCTCTTTAACAATTTAAGTAATTTCTTTAAATATATATATATATATATATATATATATATATATATATATATTATTTTTTTGTATTAATACAAGTCGATCTCTATTTATTGTATTCAAAGAATGGTTGATTTAAATTTTTGAAAACTTACCAAAATTTAATCTTTAATGCGTGATGGAATAATTGGAATAAACCAAAATGCTTTATTCAAATTAATCATTTTATTCGAACTATGAAAAAAATGAATTTGATATATATTCAACATATAGTGTTGTAAATTGATTTTTATACCGTACAACATACATGGTGGTATATATTATCGCACTTGATCAACAAAATTTCACTTTTTTCAAGAAATCAACTAACAACATCAATATCTATCTACTGTAAAAATTTCAACGTATTCCGTATTACACTTTCATCTCTAAAGTCACATTTGGGACCATTTTCGTGATAGTGTAGTGACAACCTTTATATCAGCAGAAAAATGGTATTAACTAAAAAAAAAAATAGATTTTTTTTTGCAATAATTGCAAAAATTTAAATGAAAAACAATGTAATTATATTTTAAAATGAAATTCGTTTACTATGATATATTCGGATTTTTAAATTCTCCTAAAATATAACCACAAATAGTTTTTGACCTTTACTTAAAATTTTAAAATTTTGAGTTAATACCCTCTTGTTGAGGGTATTAACTCAAAACAATTATGAAAAACATAATTGTTTTTCAAAAAAATTTCCATGGGTGTAGTCTAGTGAATGTGTCTAGACTACATATTTTCAAGCCATGATTCGTATCCCCACAGAATGCCATTAATTTTTCTTTTTAAATATGAGCATATTTTTTTATGAAAAAATACGTTTGACAAGTAAATTTGAGTATGTGAGATGTTTTTTCTTAAAAAATTATTACTTTAATTGTGTTTTAGGATTTTAAAATATACATAGATAATAAGGTAAATTATTTCATTATGTAGTTATAGCATGTTTGGTGGATTTGTATCTTAGAGTCAGATGCTTCTGGGATCTTTCTAGGGAGGAGTTTTGAAGAAACTTTTTTTACTTTTAAGTTTATTTATTTAATAGCCAATAAAATTACAGTTTTTACCAGGCTAGCATATATATTATTCTTAAAGCTATTTACATAAAATGTTTTTTATAATCATTCAATAATAAAGTCTTATTATTTAACTAAGTTAAAAATACTCTTCTTAATGCGGATTCGATTTACTGAGAAATCAATATATGGATAAAAAAAGTTGAATTAATTGCATTTACGTCTGATGGGATTAAAATTAGCATAATTGGTTCGAAAATATTTTTAAAGCAGTATAATTTCTAGTTGGACGATTTTGGATTACTAATTCCAACTTACGGAACAGTAACTCGGAGTTAATTGCATTGTTTACTAAATTAATTACAAATTAAATATTCATTTATAAATATTAGGAATAATAAGGTGCGAAATGACTACCTTGCGGAACACCGGATAAAAAAAGAAATATATAATTTTGAAATACATGACAGAAGTTATCAAATAATTTTCATTTTTAAAACTAAAAAGTTTTTTTTAATCTTTAAGCAAAATTATTCAATAGTTTTTATTAATGCTCAAACGCATAACTCCAAAGCTAGAAATTCTGAAAAGGTTAAAATCGATAATTCAAGTTCAAAATTGCTATATGTTATGAAGAAGCCATTTTTTTATACCTCTTTTTTATTTAACTCTTCGAATATAGCATTTTCTTTTGCTTTTTTTTTAATTAACCAAATAAATTCCCACTTTGCTTATAATCTCATTTCATTAAATCTCATATCATCAAATGGAAAATTTTGTCACTAAAACCCAATGTGAATCAAGAGAATATCGCAACATTTTTTAAATAGTTGTATTTTGCACTTAACATATATCACGTTTATGCATCCGGTTTATGCAAATAAAAATAAATTGGAAAAAATCAACTCACCGTTTATACGCCAATTGTATAAAGAAATATATTTAGTCAGTTTTTGTCCCAAATGTGAAAAATACAACTAATATCATCAAAATTTCAATGAACGTAAAAATAAGTGGCAACGCCGTATGCCTTATCTTCAAATAGTTTCACTAATCATGACTTATTTTCGTAAGTTATATTTTTGCAAATAAAATATAAATTTTAAAAAAGTGTGTATAAACGTAATAATAGTGCAAAATCGTTGCTAGAGCTATATATAATAAAACAACATTAATGTAGCACAGTGGGTGAAACGAATTCTTTACTAAATTTTTTTGGATATTTTGAAGTCTTTAATACTTCCAGAAATTATGAAGCCATCTTAGCTAATACACTTGAATTAAAGAAGGGTTAAAGTACTTTATGTTAAGACATAAAAGTATTAAACAATATGTTGCAACAAATCTTTCTTTTAAATATCCAAAAATTTTTCGTTGATAACATTCAGATTTCGGTGCAAAAGAATCATATCTATATTATTTTTTAAAGCATTTTTTTCGCTATCACTAAAAGAAAAAATAGACAACAAAATCCTTATCAATTTTTATTTTTTAGATAATCCATTTCATATTAAATTCTACTTGTAGTTGTCATAATATAAGAGGTCTATTGATATTGGTTTTAATATTTCTTTGGGTTTTTTTCCTAATCTCTTTATATTAACGATAGATAACGTGTTAAGTGAATTTCTTTGGCTATAAAAGTCAATAGAATCTGGTGAAATGCTTATAGTTTGGCAATATGTTGAAGTTTGCATTAACACTTTTGATTTTTGCTCTCCTGTCAGAGGCAGCCGTTGTTGTGCCATTGCACAAGGTCAAGGAGCCCAAGAGCAAGGCCAATGAAATGTATAAATTGAAGAGCAAATACAACGATTTAATTAAAATCCAACTCAGAGATGGTGTTCAAGAAAGTTTGATGAACTACGTCGATGACTCGTACTATGGCAAAATTACCATCGGTACTCCAGGTCAAGAATTCTTGGTTTTGTTCGATACTGGCTCCTCTAACTTGTGGGTACCCGTTGCTCCCTGTGCTTCTGGTAATACTGCCTGTGAAAACCATAACTCCTATAATCCTAGTGCTTCCTCCACCTATGTTAAAAATGGTAAATCCTTCTCCATTGCCTACGGTACAGGCAGTTTGTCTGGTTACTTGGTTCAAGATACTGTTACTGTTGAGGGTTTGGCTATTAAAAATCAAGTTTTTGCTGCTGCTACCGACGAACCTGGCAACACTTTTACCTACTCCCCCTTCGATGGTATTTTGGGTATGGGCTACCAAAACATTTCTGAAGACAATGTTGTTCCACCTTTCTACAACATGTACTCCCAAGGATTAGTTGACACTAACCTGTTCTCCTTCTATTTGACTCGTGACGGTACCTCTAATGATGGTGGTGTTCTTGTTTTGGGTGGTGTTGATCCCAGCCACTATACTGGTGAAATCACTTATGTTCCCGTTTCTTCTGAAGGATATTGGCAATTCGAAATGAAATCTGCTTCCGTCAATGGTGTCAATATGTGCGATAGCTGCCAAGGTATTGCCGATACTGGTACCTCCCTCATTGTTGTTCCCGACTCTCAATACGAAAAAATCCAATCTGCAATTGGTGCCACTTTCAACTCAGACTACTTCACCTACACTGTTGATTGCTCCACAGTCCATAGCTTGGCTCCATTAATTTTAAATATTGGTGGTACCACCTTCACCATTGAAGCCAGCGACTACATTCTCCAATCCGAAGGTGTCTGCTCATCTGCTTTCGATACCATTGGTTCCGATTTATGGATTCTAGGTGATATATTCATTGGTAGATACTACTCTATCTTCGATTTGGCCAACAACCGCGTTGGTTTCGCTCAAGCCGTTTAAATTTATTTAAAGCTATGAACAATTTTTTATTATGTTTGTAAAATAAAATATTGGTCTAGGCATAAATTAAATAAACGATGAAATATTTGAAAAAATTAAGATAATTAAAATTTGTTTAATTAAAGCATTTAGAATAGGGAAAAATGATCGATGTACTAGATATTTTTTCTTTTTAACAATTATGTAATTAATATTTCTCCGGAGTGTTGAAATTCCAATGAGTAATTTTTGATTTTTTTTATTGGACCGTCCCAAAACGTTATTGATCGTCCATTTTAAATTTTAAAATATTATTTATAGAATTTTTGCATGTTCGGCTTAAGTTCATTGAATGATTGTAGAAGAATACAGTGTAAAAGTTTTATTGGACACTCGGCAGAATGCATTTTCTATAAATAACTATATGAAAAAAAGTTTAATAAAAAACTATAAACTAATTATTTTAAAGTATTTTTAAATAACTAATACAAGTTTCGAAATTATTAAATGGCTTTCATAAAAAAAATAAATATGACATTTCATCAGCGCACCGACGATATATTTCTCAGGAAATTTCATATCAACAGGCGGACGAACGTACACTAGAGCATGGGTTCCTATAGAATTTTACTCGGCAGACCCCTTTAGAAAGTTTTCTTTTTCGGTGTTTTTTTAGATAAAATAAAAATTCTTGAAAATCTCTAAATATTGAATATTTGTAAATGAAAAATTTGAACATGATACTTTAACTGTTCATATATTAAATAGCTACTATGTTTGTATGTTTTTCTTAGCAAAAAAAAAGTACCAGAAAAAAACTTGTTAATCCGGATTGGAGTCTGCAATCTAATATCCGAATTATCGAGTTTATACTGTATTAAATCCAAAGCTTGGATAGTTTGTCATATTATTAGTATCTAATTTTGAGTTAGTATTCTTATTTCTATCATGTAATATTTGGTTCATGTCAATTCTTCTTAACTGCTGGTGAACACAGAGCTAACAAACCAAAACAAATATATTTATTATTTGTTAGGATGGTCCAATGAAGATATCACCCAGAATCCAGAAATCGGAACCAATGTTTTCGAAAGCAGATGAGCAGACACTTTCCGAATGACCAACGTTCAAAGTCAAAGGAGCCAAGCTATGGGCAGTGGAGCAATCAACAGTGTAGGTGTAATAGTCGAAGTTAAAAGTGGCACCAATGGTAGCTTGGATGTTTTCGCATTGAGAGTTGCGAATAGGGTGGTACCAGTATCCGCAATAGCTTAGCTGTTGTCGCACGTAAGTGATTTCACTAGTATAGTGGCTGGGATCAACACCACCAAAAAGAAGAACACCATCATCGTTAGAGGTATCGTCACGAGTCAAATAGAAGGAGAACAAGTTAGCGTCAACCAATCCTTGGGAGTACATGTTGTAGAAAGATGGGGAGTAGGTGAAAGTGTTGACAGGTTCGTTGGTAGCAGCAGCGAATACTTGATTTTGAATAGCCAAACCTTCAACCGCAACGGTATCTTGAGCCAATTAACCGGATAAACTGCCAGTACCGTAGGCAATGGAGAAGGATTCACCATTTTTAACATAGGTGGAGGAAGCACTAAAATCATAGGTGCTATGGTTTTCACAGACAGTATCACCGGAAGCAGGGAGCAACGGGTACCCACAGGTTGTAGGAGCCATTGTCGAACAAAACTAAGAATTCTTGAGCAGGAGTACTGATGGTAATTTTGTCATACTACTAGTCATCGACGTAGTTCATCAAACTTTCTTGAACACCATCTCTGGGTTGGATTTTAATTAAATCATTGTATTTGCTCTTCAATTTATACATTTCATTGGGCTTGCTCTTAGGCTCGTAGACCTTGTGCAATGGTATAACAACGACTGCCTCCAACAGGAAAGCTATACTCAAAAGTGTTACTGCAAACGTCAACATATTGTCAAACTGTAAGCATTTCACCAGATTTTATTGAAAAAGAAATTCACTTAACTCGTTATCTATCGTTAATATAAAGAGATTAGGAAAAAAGTTAAAAGAAATGTTAAAACCAATATCAATAGACCACTTATATTATGACAACTACAAGTATAATTTAATATAAAATTAATTTTCTAAAACTTAAATAAAAATTGATAAGAATTTGGTTGACTAATTTTTCTTTCGGTGATAGCGGAAAAAAATTCTTTAAACAATAATATAGATGTGTTTCGTTTGCACTGAGATCATCCATCAAATTTTATTATTTTCAATTTATATTTGATCCTGGTGTGCAATTGATGGAGGTATACGTGATTAATTGTTTTTTCAATATTCCCTCATATATGTATATCGCTGTGGACATTTTCCGTGTTATAAACTTGATAGTTCCGTGTTATAAACTTGATTGTAATAGGAATCTTTGGCCAGAATGCTGGTAGGACGACACAACTTATCTTCCAGGAACGTGGCAATCATCTTACTAGCTATTGTGTTTACAGACTCTATAGTGTTTACAGACTCTATAATGTTTACAGAATTAAAAGAAAACATTATTAAGAGATTTTCGCAATGCACTGATTTCGGATTTTTATTACTAATTGAATTTTTATTTTACATAAAATTCAATTAAAAATATTAATTTTTGTTTTATTTATATTTAATTGATAGTTTAGCACAGATTGTTCTTGGTCAACTAATTTATTTGAGCTGATTCATGCGTTAAAGTATTATCAGCAAGAATATCGTCATCAAACTAAATACTGTCCATACCTTTATGTGTATAAACCAGAGATATAACTGTTAAACAATTACGTCGTTATTTTTAACAAATAAAAATTTTCGTCTTTCTATAATAGTTATAATTAATAAAAAAAAAAGAAATGTTCGTTGCTTATATTTTTTATTTTTTACGTTGCCTAATAGTAGTTATTTCTAATATGCTATTTACACCAAACAAAAACTAATCGGTTTTTGTAAAAACCAAAAATTAAAATCTACATTGTTTACATATGTACCATATTTCACCTCAATGTAGTTTTCGTTGACGTAAATATTTCTTGACAACTTCTATATTCACTTATAATTAATTTGGATTTTGCACTAAAATGCTTTTTATTATTAACAAATGAAATTATTTCTTAAAACTTAAAATTTTCTATTTTCATTCGTATATGAAAGCTTAATGTTATGAAATGAGTCGAACAGGCTGTTTCATAAATAATTATTTTAGTAGCTATAACCTACACCACCAAATTTTATGAAGATCGGTGCACAACTGACCATAGCTCCCATGTAAACCCCTCTTCCGAAAATCACTTTAACATACATAAATCCCATACAAATGTTAATATCAAGTTAATATTCGACACAAATAAGTTTTATGTGAATCGGTCCATAATATACCGTAGCTCCCATATAAACCCACTTCCATAAATCGCCCTAAAATGCATAAAATCATTTAGATGTTAGCATTAACGCATTATTCTGTATTTGTATATTTTATTTTACATTTAGTAAAATTGGTCCCCATCCCGAATTTTTATACTCGTACACAATGGTGTAGGGTATTATATTCTCGGTCTTGACCGACTATATCTTTCTTTATCCTTTTTATTTGGTTTTCAACAGAAACTAATTGAAAATGGTTTTTGATATGTATGAAAAAACCAACGAAATTAATGTAGTTTTTTATTCAAAAACCAAATGAAGTCAAAAACTACTAGTTTTCGTTTGGTGTAAATGGCATATAAAATTTTTTTTGTTGCTCAATATCTTTTATTTTTCAAATTTAATTTCCTTCATTGCTTGATAACAGTTACTGTTGAAATATATTTTGCTTATACATTTTATTTTTTTGAACATATAAGTCTGATTTAACACACAGCAATTTTTCTTTCTGAAAATTGTCTTTTTTTATTTTGAACTTGCATTTACGTTCACACGCACAATTTTATTTCAGCATTTCTTACTTTAATTGCCTTGATTTGTTTTTATTTTGAAGTACGAAAATGAAAAACAAAACGAATTTCGAAGTCAGCATATTCCTTCTCGGTCGCTCTAACACGAAATCAGAATTTTAGCAAGAGAAATTGCTTGTGTGAACTCAGACTAACAGCTATTAATAAAGAAAGTTTTTTTTTTGCATTGCTTTATTTACTTTACATTATCTTCCAACTATTTTAATATGATTTTTTATTCGCTCATTAGTTTTGGAGTCATTCAGAAATTACCTAGGTATACCACAAAAAACATACATACATACATACACACACACGTACGTACATACATACATACGCACATACATACATACGTACATGCATACATACCCTGCAAGCATTTAGGGAATTCTTTTTCGAAATAGCTCACTAATTCGCCACTCTTAGAAGTGCAATGGAAGATTTCTCTCAATTTTCCAACAACAAAATATATTAGTATACG
The DNA here is from genome assembly GCA_932274085.1 of Protocalliphora azurea. Taxonomy (NCBI): domain Eukaryota; kingdom Metazoa; phylum Arthropoda; class Insecta; order Diptera; family Calliphoridae; genus Protocalliphora; species Protocalliphora azurea. The sequence continues at coordinate 112,477,176 of OW026520.1, forward strand.
AATTGAATCTTCTAGACGTAACTACTTTAATCACTATTAGAAGTTGTTTGGATAATAGTTACAGTTATCCAAAAACGAAAACACTATTTTTCAACATCTTTTCTAGCATTTGGAAGATTGTTGTTTACCAATCCACATAATCTGTCGAATTCGGCACTCTAAGATGATTAATAGTAGAATGTGCAAAACTTTACAAAAACAACACACATTAGGTTCGAAATTTTATCATAAAATCATGATTTTGGCGATTGTTTACATTTCATAATGGGAAAAAGAACAAGCAGAAACAATATAATTTTTCTTAGTAAAAATAAAAATTTTCAAGTGATTAGAGTGAAAAAATACTAACATTAAATAAAATTATTTACGTAAACTGATGTGAAACAAAAAATTTATAAGTTTTAAATAAAAATTAAGAAAATAAGGTAAGCATTTATCATAATTTAAAAGATATTATTAATATTTCAACTAGTTCTGGGCAAGCGAATAAATTTAGGAAAACATTTTCATTTTCTATAAAAATAAAAAAATATGTTGTTAACAATTTGAGGGCCAGAAAATTTAGTTTTATATAAAATTCTTAATAACTAAAACAACATTTTTTAAAAGTGTGGGAGTTTGACTTATGTATGACATGCCCGCAGCAAAAGTCGCTAATTTTCAGAATAATTTTCTATAGAACAAAAAATTCAATTTTACAAGTCTATTCTGTGGAAGATTAAAATTTATATATATATATATATATATATATATATATATATATATATATATATATATATACATATATACATATATATACATATATATACATATATACATACATACTATGCAGCAATCAAAATTTTGGGAATGCATTGCATTATTTTTAGTAGAGCTGAATTTTTACACTTTAAATTTGAATTTTTAAAATTTTAAATTAAATTTATTTAAAAGTTTGAAAAGAATTCAAAGATTGTTCTTGTTGTGTAGAGTAGATTGTGGTAATTTTTGGTTAAGTAGCGGTATTTATTTCCAAGTTTCAAAAATCTTAAATATTGACAAAAATGATTGAAAAAACTTTCAGGGCCAAGATGAAATTTAAATAATGATTTAAAATGGTACATCATCATTAAAATTGGTAATAAAGTATGGAAATGATTAAAAGATCATATAGTTTTTAATAAAGGGAATCTCCTTTATAAAAATGGAAACATTTGAAAGAGAAAGTAGAGAAAATTTATTATAAATATTTTTTCAAATATTTCCAAAATTCTTAATAGTCAGCTATGTGTTCAGCGAGAAAGTATGATTTTAGAAAAGTATATGGTGTTCGCCTTGTAAAAAGTGTAATACATTTGTTCTTTAATAATTTTTGAAAAACTGGCGATTTTAGAAAAAAATTAACCAAAAAATTTTTATTTATTTTAATTACATAGAAAATTCAATACAAAATTAAAATAAATAATAATGTAGTCTTGTAATATTTAGAAATCGTATATTATATTACTAAACATTTTATAATGCGAACATCATAACCTTTCTAAAAATCATACATTGTCGCCGAACATACTAATAACTGCAGGAAATTTTGCAAATATTCTAATAGATGTTAAATTTTCATTTGAATTCAAAATCTTTCTGTGCATTTATATTAATTGTTTTCTGTAGTAAACACAAGGAAGAGTTATTTTTGTTATTTAAAAAATAAATTACAATATTAATAATTATTCTTATTTTATTATATATATCTACTTTATTAAATTTGAAAGAAACATATATTCTTTTCTAATTTTGTTCTTAAAATATTTTTTAGTATTCTTTTTTAATTTAATTTTTTTTAATGTTAATTTGAATTGAAAATATTGTTGTGTAATTAATTTTATTGCTTTCCATAATAAATATCAGAAAGAATTAATTTTGTGATTTAAAAAATTTTAATATTTTTACTTTTGATAATTTTGTTCATTCCTAATCCTTCATTTTAAAATATAAGTATTACTGGCATTATTATTTTAAAAATTTTATGCAAAATGGTTTTAAAATTCTGCAAAAATTTTCTATCGAAAGTGTAACTACGTCGGCACACCGGAAAGTTGATATGTTTCGCTTTTACTATTGAATTCTCATATAGTTAGAAATAGCATCTTTTGAGTAACGCTTTAGTGGGGATTGGAAGATTCGAATTAGGATTTTTTATTAGACACTTTTTACTGCGGAATAGTAGATCTTAATACGTGACGTACAAAACTTACTAAAGCGTTACGAATTCTGATCTACTTAGTAACACCGTTCGTTAAGAAATGTGCCACTAAGAGATAGTTCCTTTTGAGTAACGCTTTAGTGCGGATTTGAAGATTCGAATTAGTGACATTCAATAATGACTAAAGCGTTACTCAAAAGGAACTATCGCTTAGTGGCACAGTTCTTCCCGAACGGTGTTACTAAGTAGATCAGAATTCGATAGTAAAAGCGACGCATATCAACTTCCTGGCGTGTCGATATAGTTACGATTTCGATAGATAATGTTTGCAGGGATACATACCTACATACATACATACAAACATACATACATATATCAAAAAACTTACATAATAATTTATTCAAATCAGTTTATGAAACTCCCAAAAGAATACTAAACATAATTTTTTACAGCAGAAGCAAAAAAAAAAAAAACATTATGAAAATGCAAAAGGCCGTAACCATAATTTTTAAGTTTTTACTTTAAAATTAATCAATTAAGTAAAATTTTTCAATCGTTCAGTTAAAACGAAAACAAATAAAACATAAAACACTTTTCAAACCAATATTTTCTTAAATGGAATGATTTTACGGCTGTTTCGTTTATGAAATTTATATGCCATAGCATAAATTTGATTTGATTTTATTTTTATTAATATTGATGTCATTTTTGAAGATATGTGTTTTTGTGTAGATGTAGTTTGGATCAGTACATCATAATTCAATAAAAAAGCCACATTAAATTTTTCAGTGGATACGGCCCTTTGCATATATGCATATATGTAAAATGATATGTAAAAAAAATAAATAAAGTCGATTCTTATTCAACAGATCACATTTAAATAAATTTTATTTAAATGTGGATTTTATTGCAGATCATTGAATTAATTTTTGGGTTTTTCGGAAATTGTGTAAAATATATCAGTATGTTTTTTTAACAGAAAATCGTAACCAAAAATGCAACCGTCCCTATCTAATTTAAAAACATTGGAAGGAAACAAAGATAACTTGTTGAAATCAATATTTACTAGGGAGATAAGATATTTAAGTATACTTTAAATAGCATTCATCTGAAAAGAACTTTATGCACACACATTTTTTATTTAGTCAGTTCATTTTCACTGCTTGTTGAATTTTTGAAATGTTAGTTAGGGTCGATTGCATTTTTGGTAATTAAGTGATTTGTATACCCTTAGGTGAGCGTGAGAGCACTGCAACAAGGATCTCCTGCAGCTGTGAAGAATGGCATTCTTCTTGTAAAATTAATTTTATAAACAACGTAAAGAATGTATTTGAAATGTTATCAAGCAATGTAAAAAATATATATTGAAAAATGAAAGTTATTAGCGACGGAAAAATTTATTTTCAAAAATAACTATTATATATTATATTAACTTGACTCCAACATTTTTGTGGTATTTATGTATGCACGTAAAAATGATTTTGGAATGATTACAGACATCTTTACAGATTTTTACTTATATAAAACTTAAATGAGTAACATTTCATTAAAATATTGCTATATTTGAGGCATTTATGATCGTTAAACACCAATTCAGGTGGACATTTGTATGGGGGGCTAAGTGAAATAATGGACCAATCGTAACCATTTTCAATACACTACATCGTTGTGCGTGCCAAATTTCATCAAATTATATTTACATGACATTTCACATGACGATTCAGAAAGTGATTCCAATTAATTTATATATTTTTTGGTGTTACAAACATTAGCACAAACACATAATAAAAAAGTTAAAAAGCCCTAAGAAATAAGGCCAGAGTGGTCGTTCACATTGAAAGAAAGCAAGAAATAGAAAAATTGCTCAAAAAATTCCCAAATTGATCCAATGTTTTGCGGTGATTTTTCATATTTTTTGCTATAATAAGTTTTTTGGTTAAGCGCTTGCAAATTTTTGGGTTATTTTCCCTTTTTTCATAGTTTTTAGAAATATGTAAAATATTTTATTTGACTTATTTTTTTAGAAATTTTATTTAGACATTAGTAATTAGACTAAAAAAAGCCTAAATAAATCAGTTATAAAATTTTAATAAAATTACCTTCAAATGACACAATAACAAAATGATTTATAGTTCTTTATATATACGATAATTAATATTTACTTTGTACAGGAGGTACTATTGCTCCAGATCTACCCATCCTTTAAGTAAGTTTATGAGATATTTATGCCACAAAATCTTAAGATCTTCAATGTAATAGTTATTTAGATATGTGTATAGGGGCTATCACTGCTGCTAGACCTATCCAATATTATAAGAACTTTATTCCCACAAAATATTAAGACTTTCACTGCAATATTTCTTGCATGTATATATATATATATATATATATATATATATAATAACAATAATAATTGTTGAGGGGAGAATCATGAATAATTTTAACAAATATTATAATTATAAAAACGGGGATTAGTTTGGTGGTAAAACAAAGATAAATTTATTTGCAGTACCTGCGCTTTTTTCGGGATGTGATTTACAAATAATTCGTGCTTCACAATTTTGTTTCCAAACAAGTTATTACAAATAACCTTAAAACAATGAAAAACTACAACTTAAAATCAATGAAAAACTACAAATTTGTTGTGTTCTCTTCTTACATTAGCAGATATTTGCTTGTGTGCATTTTATCCCTAAACATCCCGGCTCCCTTGCTATATTGCAACAAAGGGACATGGAATATGTATACAGTACAACAAAATTTCTGTTTTACATAATAGTTTTTATAGAATACAATTTACAATTCATGGTATATTAAAATAAATGTATATATAATAAAAATGTATATGTAACAAGATTAAAAATAATAAAATGCTTAAAATAAAAAGATCAGCCGCACAAGTTAAAGAGGTAATAGACCGCAATTAGACTCCAATTTTGCCAATTATTGTCAAACCTAGGACTGTATCCTGTGCCATTGGAGATCCAATCGATTCCGGCTGAATGCCGGCTTTTATGATGCGAGGATATATATCCGCTCCAAGAATAATATTTACGTCCGCATGCTTGTAAAAGTTAGGATATGCGAGACGTAAATTGGTGTATAAAGTAGAAAATCTTTCGTCAATTTGTTCTCTAGGTTATTTTCGTGGCAAATCGTCAAATCGTGGGCGTATTTTAATTTTACACCAACGATCAACCCCAATCCTCTCTTCAGCCAGTTTATAGCATTCTATTAAGAATTCTGCGATAGAGCTTACTTTTGAACAGGGATTAAGAATTCCCCCACTCGGCTCCCAACTCAATCTTAACGATGATTGTTGGCAGAAGCGTAATTGTACGCAGAGTAGTAGAGCTGGCAGTAGGTTTGGGTGAACGAAGGCGTTCATGGCGGTGAAGAAGAGTATGATGACGGCTTCCACACTGACAGCAACGATCAGTGTTTCGACAACCATGAACGAGGTGGGAGTATGCCAAACAATTCTCATAGTATCGGTATCTTTTAACAACCTTTAATATTTCGGATACGTTTAAACGTTTGAACTTAAGGCATTTGCGAAGTGGGTGATCTCTATGGCACAAACGGCATTATGTCTTTTTCTGATGGTGAGAGTTACGGCAATGGTCCCTTTCTTCTAAGGGTGAAAGGCTACGATGGGGATGACCGGGCATAATTGATGCTGTAAATAAAAACAAAAGGTTTATGTTAGTGCTGTACGGGGTTAGAGAGCAAAATTAATTTAATGATAGGCCTAGTAACGATGCCATTGGCGGTTCGTACTTCGGCGACCCTAACTCTGTTGCCCTTTCCATGTATAACACTTTCAATGCGGCCGAGCCGCCATTGGTTGGGGGGCAAGTTATCTTGTCTTACAATGACAAGATCGCCGATTGCGTAGTCACGCTGGGGATATTTCCACTTGAAGCGTTTATTGAGCTCCTTTAAGTACTCCTCCTTCCATCGGCGAGCAAAATGGTGGTATAAAATCTTCAATTTCTGCCAGAGATTAACATTGTTCAAGGAGTGATCGGACAAGTCAGGCTCGGCCGGCGTTAGTAATGAATTTCTTATATGAAAATGACCAAATAAAGAAAGGTTAAAATAAAATTGTAATCGCAGTTACCTTCGATAATATAATAAAACAAAATCTAATCTCATTTAATTCGCATTTTGCATATGAGGAATTTCAAAAAATTCTTTGTGTCCTGTATTCAGTGTTGACCTCAAAATTTTTGTTTTCGCTTCTAGCTTTTCTCTAGCCTTTTTTGATTTTAAATTTGCCTTAGCATTTTAACAACAAAGATAATAATTTCTTATTTGATATTAATAATTTCATTTTACAGAATCATCTATTAAAAAAATCGAGATTATTTATGTTTAACAAAAGATTTTGCCTGCAGCACTTCATTCTTCAAATCAGAATTAAATTAATTTTATTTACTTACTAAAACGATTATTATAATTATTTTTTAATATGCTTCATTAACCATGAATATAATTTAAAAGCAAATCTTATTTTAGAAATGCCTCATCAAAAAGGAATTATAGTTTAAAAATGACAAAAAATCACTTCAAATCACTGAGTTATTTTTCATATGAAATACATGTATCCAAAGTTTGAATGGAATTTTTTGGGCGATTTTTGTTGGATCATTTTTCTGGCAGGCGTTCTATGTTTTATTTATAAATTTTAGAAATTGTCAAAATAATGAGAACTAGATAATGAGAACAAGAAAAACTTTTTTCTGACATTATTTTTTTGAATTTTTTTTAAAATTTAGCTTCATTTTCTCTCACCTCCTGGCAACACTGCTTGTATTTATACAGTTTGTTTTAAAAACAGGAAAACTGTTGAAGCGTTTTGGTAGATCTAACAAAATAACTAAGAAATTCAAATTTTAGATCATTCACCTAAAATCTCAAGGAAATAAAGTCGTTTAAATCTAAAAAAGTATAAAAAATTGTGTTGAAATTTTCGAGAATTTTTTGATTTATTTCAATTTTGCACTGACAATTTATGTCTTATAGATTCAAATTATTAACCAGTCGACAAATTCATATATATGTTGTTTAGCAAGTAACCGTTTTACTATCTGGTTTTACTATGCGTCGATAAAAAATGAAACCAAAAATTGACTATCAAGGGTATTTACTAAATTTAAAACTATCAGAATTTTAAAGTTAAAAAATAGCTTATTTATGCATATTTATATAAGAAAACATATTCAATTTTATGTTTTTCTATGCATGTTTCTGTGAATTATCCCATTTATTCGAGCTTTTTAAAGCGCATATTTTCGCTTTTTTCGTGCATATTTAAACTTTCCCTGATAATAATTAGCAAATTAAAAAATGTATATAGTATTACATGAAGCATTAAAATCATTGCAATTTATACTCACTATCATAGTTAATACACTAACATTTTATTTCTACAAAATTCTGAAAGATTTTGGAAATTGACTTCGGTGCGGAAGTTTTTTTTTTTGGCCCGAAATTATTTAAAAAATTATTTCTGATATCACTACAGTATTGCCCATAACGTGGTGCCCTGTAATTGTTTTCTCAAATAAAAGTTATACCCTAATGTACATATGGAGTGCTCGACAGATTGACGATTTGATGTAAATAAAATAATGTCTTTTTGAATTGTGAACATCAAATATTAAATCTTTTATTTTAAATGTTATAATGGCCAAAAATTAAAACATATTAAAGTAATTTAATTCACAATTTCTGGTCTTGCGAAGTAACGAAAATGGGAAGTTTTTTTTTTAACATTTCGCATTTCATACTACTTTTATCAAAGTGCGTAATTTCTTTGCATTAATTAAATATTTTTTAAAGAAATGAAAAAGTACCAAATTATGCAACAATTTGTACCAAAAAAAAAGAATGCTGAACAAAATTACTTTTTCAAATTAAAACAATATAAATTGTGAAAACTAATAATTTATTTTTATTTATTTTATAATTACAATACAATTACAAATTATATTCTAATTCTAACCGAGCGGAGTAACGAAGACCATAGCTCGTTGTAGTGAAACAGACCAGAGTCTCTGGTGGGTATCGAACCCAACGGGGCACCCTGTGAAAACTAATAAAAGAAATTATTGAAATGGAAATAAAACTGAAATTCATAAAGTTTTGGAGTATTAAAATTTTGTCTTGAATTGTTACAACTTCTTGTTGCCAAAAATGGTGCTCACGTCGAGTCTAGAAAAATTACGAATTTTCACAAGAATAAAATTCATGACTTTATTCTTTATTTATTGATGCGAATTTTAAATTGCTTTTGTTTAATTATGAATCGATTTTTTTAGACTGTGGAGATAAAATATTAAATATTTATTTCAATGCTTCCAAACACGACTTTGATATAAACATAACATCAATTTGATTATATATACACACACGTAAACGTATGTTTTAGAGCAGAGGTTCTCACAAGCAACAGCTTCACGTCCCACTTGAGACATTACGTAATTATGTAATAAGTAGCGCTAGCAAATTCCACTACTTATTAATACTCGATACTACTCAATACTTTTCATTTAGGTGCTCGATACTTAACGGTTTTTTTTTTCATTTGTAATATAATTTTTCGAAGAATTTTAAAATAGTGTTCGAATAAAACGTATAATTAATTTTTTCAAATTCAGCTAATTTTATTAAAATATTTATAACATTTTCTGTTTAAATATTTTTTTGTGCTAAATTTAAATAAATGTACCTTTTGACAATTTCAGCAATGCCAACGACTATAGAAATAGTTTTTTATAAATCATATTAAAAAAAAAAAAAAAAAAAAAAAATAAAAAAACAAAAGAAGTGGATTTACTTTTTTCGACAAACAGACATATGGAAATGCACAGCAAAATATTAAAAAATAGTGAATTTAGTGAGAGTTGAACTGAGCTGTCAGTTTTGAGGCCATTAAATTATCTTCTCAAAACGACCTATATACACACATTATATATCATTAAATATTTTTACATTTTTCTAATATTTTATAAGTTTTTGAAAAGTAGACGGAGCTTTGCATTAAAAGAACATTATTTTGGTTATTATTTTTTTTATTATTTATTTTTGAAAAATTGCCAAAAATTTGTTGCTGAAGCAATTTGTACGATTTTTTGAGGAAAATCTAAGATGATCTAACGATATCCGTCCGTTTTGGGGCGAACCATATTGGAGACAAAATTTGTCTAAAATATTTGCCTTATATAAGATTTGCTTGGTATTGAAAATGGGCAAAATTGTTTTATAAACAAAAAAGTCAAAAGCCAAACACTTGAAAAACAGTTGATACTTTTCTGTCGATATATTAAACAAAAGTATGTACGGAAACCAAAAATGGGCATAAGACACGCATTTTACCACCCACTTCCCGACCCATAAGGTGAAATTTTAAATTAGGGTGTATAACCGATTCGGTCAACCCGAATATAACATTTCCCTTGTTTCTTTAAAAAATATGGAATCGTTTTATAAAATAGTGATATTTTGAGAAACAGCATTTTGTTTTTTCCTAATTTATTGGTACAACTGTAAATGGATCCCTTAATTTTTTTTTAAAGTATTAATTTTCAAAGAATGACTATTTTTGAATCCTCCAAATATATATAGAAGCAAACCTCCCAAATTTAGTATTTAAGGTTTCAATAAATAATTAAGAAAAATACCATATATTTGTTTATGTTCTTATTCAACTAAAAATATACTTGATAATAACTGTTAAAATTCAAAAGGTACTAAGTATATGTGACTCCTTGAATTCTGATTTCGAAAATTTCTTAAATGTCTAATTAATCTTCAAGTCCGACTGTACGATTTTTCTTAAACAAATCAAAAAATTCGCCATCGTTTTTAGGAAAAGTACTTTTTTGTGGGTAATTGAAAATTTTCTGTCAGAGTAGATATTTAGAGTAGATTTTAAAGGATTGTTATAAAGAAAAAGTATATTAATATATTGATTCCTTTTCCCTATTTAATTACTTTAATTAAAAAGATTTTAATTATATACATTTTTTTAATATTTCACCATTTATTTTATTTATGCTTAAACCATTATTTTATTTTACTAAAATAATAAAAAATTGTTCATAGCTTTAAATAGATTTAAACGGCTTTAGCGAAACCAACACGGTTGTTGGTCAAATCGAAGATAGAGTAGTATCTACCAATGAAGATATCACCCAAAATCCAAAAATCGGCGCCAATGTTTTCGAAAGCAGAAGAGCAGACACCTTCGGATTGGAGAATGTAGTCGCTGGCATCAATGGTGAAAGTGGTGCCACCAATGTTCAAAGTCAAAGGAGGCAAACTATCGACGGTGGAGCAATCAACAGTATAGGTGTAGTAGTAGAAGTTAAAAGTGGCACCAATGGCAGCTTGTATGTTTTCGTATTGAGAGTTGGGAACAGCAATGAGGGAGGTACCAGTGTCGGCAATAGCTTGACAGCTGTCGCATACATTGACACCGTTGATGGAAGCAGAGTTCATTTCGAATTGCCAATAGCCTTCGGAGGAAACGGGAACATAAGTGATTTCACCGGTATAGTGACTGGGATCAACTCCACCCAAAACAAGAACACCGCCATCGTTAGAGGTACCGTCACGAGTCAAATAGAAGGAGAATAAGTTAGTGTCAACCAATCCTTGGGAGTACATGTTGTAGAAAGGTGGGACAACATTGTCTTGAGAAATGGTTTGGTAGCCCATACCCAAAATACCATCGAAGGGAGAGTAGGTGAAAGTGTTGCCAGGTTCGTTGGTAGCAGCAGCGAATACCTGATTTTGAATAGCCAAACCTTCAACCGCAACGGTATCTTGAACCAAGTAACCAGACAAACTGCCAGTACCGTAGGCAATGGAGAAGGATTCACCATTTTTAACATAGGTGGAGGAAGCACTAGGATCATAGGTGTTATGGTTTTCACAGGCAGTATCACCGGAAGCACAAGGAGCTACAGGTACCCACAAGTTGGAGGAGCCAGTATCAAACAAAACCAAGAATTCTTGGGCTGGAGTACCGATGGTAATTTTGCCATAGTACGAGTCATCGACGTAGTTCATCAAACTTTCTTGAACACCATCTCTGGGTTGGATTTTAATTAAATCGTTGTATTTGCTCTTCAATTTATATATTTCATTGGCCTTGCTCTTGGGCTCCTTGACCTTGTGCAATGGCACAATAACGGCTGCCTCCGACAGAAGAGCCAAACTCAAAAGTGTTACTACAAATTTCAACATATTTTCAAACTATAAGCATTTCACCAGATTCTATCGACTTTTATAGCAAACGAAATTCATTCAACTCAATATTTATCGTTAATATAAAGAGATTAGAAAAAAGCTCAAAGAAATGTTAAAATAAATATCAATAGACCACTTATATTCAGACAACTACAAAAAAAAAAAAAAAAAATTAATATAAAATGAATCTACTAAGATTAAAAAAAATGATATGAATGTTTTACTTACATTGTTTTGTAAAACTCTTGCATTGTTTACAAAGAGTTTTACAAATTTTATAATAGCAAAAAATTTACTAAAAAAATAATGTGTGTTTCTTCTGTACTAAGATCTATATGTTATCAACGTAAAACTTTTATGAAATTTAATGAGGTACTTGCTGATATTGTTAAAGTTGTTACTTTGAATCATGGAATTACCCAGACATAAATTTTTTAGGAATATTTTTTACGAACATAAAATATCTGAAAACTTCTTATATGACGTTTTTGACACCCTCCAAAATAACGGTCCTCAAGGGGTCCTTATACACATTTGAAGGGGGTTGCAAAAACCATTTATTTAAAAATTATTTTGCGTTTAAAAGTTAAAATAATACAACTTTACTTCTCTCTTTGTTCACATAGTAAAATTTTCTATAATTTGATCAATTTATATTTGCGTCTAAACTGAGATGGATTATACAACGATAACGATCCCTTTGTCAATATGATTTCTATTTACTTATGCAAAAGAGAAGTTATTTGACAGAAGTGGTCTTTTCTGGAGTCAGATAGCAACTTACTTGTTCCGATATTTCAAAGAAATTTAGAAATATTAAACTCATTTTAGAATAGGGTATGTACGACTAAATCAATTATCGATATTCATACTTTGGTGGAATCATTACATTTTTAATGACTTAGAATTAAAATTGTGACGTATTCTTAGATAGCCAGACCAACAGTACCGCAATAGAAATTTTTGTATTTTATGTCCTTTTTAATACATAAATTTGATTTCAGATGGAAGATGATATTTATCTTCTTTTCAAATATCATCGGTGTGAGAATAAATTAAATAAAACGAATGTTCGAATTATACGATCACGTTTTTTATTTTTTTTTTCGAAATATTCAAATACATTACGAGCTCATTTTATGCAACTAGCTATTATTGTAACATACCAATTTGCGCAACCAATAATTTTTGTACATTACTAGGCTTATAAGTGCAACAACAAAATAAAATAAATGACTTAAAATCTTTGAACTTCTGATAAAAAAAACTTAAATATAAATTTTAAATTTTTTTAGAAGACCTAAAAAATTGTTTAAAGATAATAATATTTTGGGAAAATTAAGTTTTTGTGAGCTATATCCTCTAAGCTAAAAATTGCAGAATAATCCCAATTAGTGTTAACTATATGTTTTCATAAGCCCTTGATGACTAAAACACTAAAATACGTTTATTTGCCGAAATCTTAAAAAAGTAAATCCACGACTTTTGTTTTTTTTTTTTAATATGATTTGTAAAAAGCTGGTTCTATAGTAGTTAGTATCACCGAAATTTTCAATAGTTGCATTTATTTAAATTTAGCATAAAAAATCTTTAAACAAAAAAATTTTATAAATATTTTAATAAAATTAGCTGAATTTGAAAAAAAACTTAATTATACATTTTATTCAAATATTCGACATAAAAATAATCGAATTATTCGTTATTCGAAAAATACCATTTAAAAATTCTTCGAATAATTAATCGATAAATACTTTTCGAATAATTCGAACAAACATTTTTCGAAATAATACCTTAATATTTTCTTATTATTAATGCTGTTCAATTATTGAGTATTAAATATTGATTACCGAGTACTTGCCTCTTTTTGTGGGTACTCAGTACTGTAAAGTAGTTTCTCATTACTTTCAGAGTTTAATTTTTTACTGATATTGTATTAAAAATATAACGACTAAAATATAACTCTGTATAAAGATACAAATTAATTTTTAAATAAATGAAAACACTTTTATTGAATTATGTTAACGTTGTATTTAAAGTTAAAGTTTTTGTTTATTTGAAATTTATAAAATTTCATTCTAATTGGATAAATATGTTTGATTATTTTATTATAAATTATATTTCAAATTAATAAACTCCTTCAGCATTAAATAGTATCGAGTACCCAAATGTGAAGTATTAGTATCTAGTATTAAAATGTAGTCAAATTTGACAGCGCTACTTATTACACAACAGTAGTGGTGAATCGTGCTCGAGTTGTAGTGTCTTAAGTAGGTCGTGAAGTTATTGTTTGTGAGAACCCTTACTCTAAAACATACCATAATCAAATTGATGGTGTGTTTTTATCTAAATCGTATTTAGATCTTAAAATATTTAATACTTTATCTCCACAGTCTAAAAAGAAGAGTGCGATCGATTCATAATTAAACAAAAGCAATTAAAAAGTTCATATCAATAGATGTACGGTGTAATAAGTCAAACCTTAAGATTTTTCAGAATATATTTTATGAACATAATATGTTGTTTTATAAGTTTACGGATCTATATCTTAATACAAAAGAAACACACTTACATTATTATTTAATCAATTTTTTGCTATTATAAAATTTGTAAAATTTTCTTATACTGTTTTACAAAACAGTACAAGAAAAAAATTCTTATCAATTTTTTTTTTAATCTTAGAAGATCCATTTCATATTCAATTTTAATTGTAGTTGTCTGAATATAAGTGCTCTATTGATATTTATTTTAACATTTCTTTGAGCTTTTTTCTAATCTCTTTATATTAACGATAAATATTGAGTTGAATGAATTTCGTTTGCTATAAAAGTCGATAGAATCTGGTAAAATACTTATAGTTTGACAATATGTTGAAGTTTGTAATAACACTTTTGAGTTTGGCTCTCCTATCGGAGGCAGCCGTTATTGTGCCCTTGCACAAGGTCAAGGAGCCTAAGAGCAAGGCCAATGAAGTGTATAAATTGAAGAGCAAATACAACAATTTGATTAAATTCCAGCTTAGAGATGGTGTCCAAGAAAGTTTGATGAACTACGTCGATGATTCGTACTATGGAAAAATTACCATCGGTACTCCAGCCCAAGAATTCTTAGTTTTGTTTGATACTGGCTCCTCCAACTTGTGGGTACCTGTAGCTCCTTGTGCTTCCGGTGATACTGCCTGTGAAAACCATAACACCTATGATCCTAGTGTTTCCTCCACCTATGTTAAAAATGGTGAATCCTTCTCCATTGTCTACGGTACAGGCAGTTTGTCTGGTTACTTGGTTCAAGATACTGTTGCAGTTGAAGGTTTGGCTATTCAAAATCAAGTATTCGCTGCTGCTACCAACGAACCTGGCAACACTTTCACCTACTCTCCCTTCGATGGTATTTTGGGTATGGGCTACCAAACCATTTCTCAAGACAATGTTGTCCCACCTTTCTACAACATGTACTCCCAAGGATTGGTTGACACTAACTTGTTTTCCTTCTATTTGACTCGTGACGGTACCTCTAACGATGGCGGTGTTCTTGTTTTGGGTGGAGTTGATCCCAGTCACTATACCGGTGAAATCACTTATGTTCCCGTTTCCTCCGAAGGCTATTGGCAATTCGAAATGAACTCTGCTTCCATCAACGGTGTCAATGTATGCGACAGCTGTCAAGCTATTGCCGACACTGGTACCTCCCTCATTGCTGTTCCCAACTCTCAATACGAAAACATACAAGCTGCCATTGGTGCCACTTTTAACTTCTACTACTACACCTATACTGTTGATTGCTCCACCGTCGATAGCTTGCCTCCTTTGACTTTGAACATTGGTGGCACCACTTTCACCATTGAAGCCAGCGACTACATTCTCCAATCCGAAGGTGTCTGCTCATCTGCTTTCGAAAACATTGGTTCCGATTTTTGGATTTTGGGTGATATCTTCATTGGTAGATACTACTCTATCTTCGATTTGGCCAACAACCGTGTTGGTTTCGCTAAAGCCGTTTAAATTTATTTAAGTTATGAACAATTTTTTATTATTTTTGTTAAATAAAATATTGGTTTAAGCATAAACAAAATAAATGGTGGAATAAAGATGTATATAATTAAAATCTTTTTAATTAAAGTAATTAAGTAGGGAAAAGGAATCAATATATTAATATATTTTTTCTTTATAACAATCCTTTAAAATCTACTCTAAATATCTACTCTGACAGAAAATTTTCAATTACCCACAAAAAAGTACTTTTCCTAAAAACGATGGCGAATTTTTTGATTGTTTAAGAAAAACCGTACAGTCGGACTTGAAGATTAATTAGACATTTAAGAAATTTTCGAAAACAGAATTCAAGGACTCAGGACCAAGTACTTGATTCCTTTTGAATTTTAACAGTTATTATCAAGCATATTTTTAGTTGAATAAGAACATGAACAAATATATGGTATTTCTCTTAATTATTTACTGAAACTTTAAATATTAAATTTGGGATATTTGCTTCTATAAATATTTTGAGGATTCAAAAATAGTCATTCTTTGGAAATTAATATTTAAATATATATATATATATATATATATATATATATATATATATATATATATATATAAATATATAGGGGACCCATTTAAAATTGTACGGAATAAACTGAAAAGAAAACAAACTGTTCCCAGATGGAACGCCACGTGCCCTATCATCTTATATATCTTATATATATACAAATATAGTTGTAGTGCCCATAATCTAAGAGCAAAATCTAATGATTGGTTTTTGTTATATTTCCATTTTCTACAGAAAAAAATAATAACATAATTTAGATCATGAATACTTTTCTCAATTATTTTCAATAAAAATTTTTAAAAATAACTTTTTATTAATATGATTTATTTTAATATATAATAAGATGGAATAATAATAATATGACAAAATGAATATATCGTGTAAAAATGTCAAAATGGTTGAAAAATTTTCTGTTTGACAAGTCATTTGTACGTATGGCGAAGGAAGCAATAAATTCGCAAAAAATAGATCTACTGACACTGAAATATACGTCAATGAGTGCTTTCAGGAAAGACTTTTTCCTATCATTAGGAAACACAAAGTATCCACAAAATCTTGGACTAATCTCGCTTTTTGTCATTACAGCAAAAAAGCAATTGTGTGGTCATCATCAAACAAAATTTGTTGGTATGTACCGAAAAGTGATTCACCATTTCATTGTCCAGAACTCTATCCATTTGATAAATATTAGGCTTTAATAAAAAAGAACATTTAAAGAACAATAAAGCTTATCAAAATATAAAATAGAGTTAAAAAGTTTTTGAAAATTTAATATTTCATTGAAAATTAATAACTTAATTTTAAATTTCTATATTATAACAATCTTTAATAAAAATAAAGAAAGAATTTCACCAATTGGTTTCATTTTGCATTTCGATCTACATAATTATTAAGAATAACTTTTTGAAATGTAAACAGGTTAAATAAAATAAAGGATATATTGGTGTTTTAATGGTTAGGAGTTGGATTACATCTATTCAGATTGTGGCGAATTACATTCGTCTATAAAACTCTTTTCATTTCAGTTGTTCCGGAGGTCAGTGGGGTAAAGGATGGAACGAAATGTTCCGGAGGTCGATGGGGTACACAGGAAGAAAAGCTTTCACGTCAGACGCAGGTGGTTAGTTTGATATTAAATGGCCATATGGCTAGCATGGCCATTTAAGGGTTAACTATAAGAAAACGCAGCAGGTAGCAGAAGAGAAATCTCGAATTACATCCATGATTAAAGAATCAATAGGATTTACTAGTTAGGAGGTGTAGAATCGGCAAGGCAAGTGGCTCAATAAATAAAGTTTGTGAAAAAGAAAATATTTAAAGTGGAAAAAAGTTTAGTATAAAAATAAGCAGCAAACCCGGGTAACCGGAGGGTTCTTACAGTTTTTCGAGAACTTTTATTAAAATTATCTAAAATAAATAGATTTTCTGAATAAATAACAACACCGTTTAAAATTTTGAAATGGAAAAATTTTATGTAATTTTTAAAATTTTCGGCAAATTTCTAAATTTTATTCCGCTATTTTTTTAACAAAATTATTTTAGGTCATCGAAGAATATCTGCAAAGAATTGTCTTACTTACTTAAAATAGAAATACGAAAATAAATTTAAGTGGCTACAGTGACATTCATCTCTAAAAATATAAATTATGCTAATATTAATGTCAAATAAAAACCTTTCATTAGCTTAATACTAAAATTTTTGTAAATTCTGACAAAAAATCTGTATATCTGACAAGTACTGGAACAGACCTAATATTTATAAAACCAAATAAAAAATTCACTTGATATTTTTACATATAAAATTTCTACCAAAATTATGTTTTCTCGTATTTTTGAATAAGATGAATTGGGTTTTTTCAATGGTGGAAATTTTATAAACAAAACTATTAATATTCATTAATAAAAAATATATTGCCAACATTTGTAGCATTTCAATCGCCAAACTTTTAATGATTACAAATACGTTGTGTGTTAATTTAAAGAAACGAATGAATGTAAATAATAGAAAAAAAAGAAATAACTACTTTTTAAAACGTTCCCTACAAGGATTTTGGGCATTTTGAAAACCAAATATTTTTTGTTTAAGGAAAATTCATGCAGAATGATATAATAAATTATAAATATTTGTTTATTTAAATACCATTAAAATTATTCTAAAACGCAGTTTTTCACCATCAGTCTACAATTTTCTTCAGTTCGGTAATAAAATTAACTTTCTTAATTTTTACAAAGTCATTAGACTTTAGTTTATAAAACTCTTATCACCTAAAATATGTACAATAAAAGATATTGCCACTTGAAATTCACCAGACGCAATCGTCCAAATCTGTGCAAATATAAAAATGAATTTATTTACAATTTTATATCAATAAATTATTTTGGAAGTACTTAAGATAACATGAGTTTTAAAGGTAATAAAGAAATATAAGTATCACGTCTTAAAAATATCAAAAAGAATTTTGAAATAAAAAATTAATTATATTGTAGATAATTTACTCATAAAAAGAGCTTAGGAAATTTATGATGTATAATAAAATTTTATTAAATAATTGTTATTATTGTGCTTAGAAAATAAAGAGAAATACCACCCATGTACACTGGTAAAAAATCTATTTTTTTTTTGCAGAAATTCCAAAATAATAATTTAAGAAATTATAAATAGTGATGGTGTTTTATCAAGGTTGGAAACTGAAACGAATAACGGTATCGGTATTTAAAATATTTTTATTTTAAATTATATCTGTATACCGGTACCGAAAAAAACATACCGGTATATAACGTTTTTATTCGAAAAATAACAAAAAAATTAAAAAATTTACACCTTTTATTTGTTTTTAATTAAAATTCATTTCAAGAAACTCTGAATTTCATATTTTTATATTTTATATTACTTTTGAATATTAAAATTCTTTACAGATTGAATTTTGTCACATTTCAAAGTTCACTTTTTCCAATTTTTTAAATATATGAAATTCAAAACCATATTGAGCTTTAACCGCGAAAATATCGTAAGTACAGAACACAAAACTTTTCAGCAGAAGTATTTTTGTGCTTGTTTACATATTGCTATGTATATAGAAAATGTCACTTGAGATAAAATTGCATTCGTTATAAATCCTAAACGGTACTTGGTACGTCAATAAAATTTTTTCAGATGATGTAGATGATTTTGAATAATATATTTTCATCAAAAAACAAATTTCAAAAATGTTGCAGGTTACATTTTAGAGTGCTTTTACAAATTTACTCTCTCATATTGTAAAAAAAAATCTCTAAAACTAGGGAATGCAAAAAAAAAAAAAAAATCAAATTTGTGGCCGAAAAATATTTCAGAATGAGGACTTCCTCTTTTGATCCAATTTGGGTGTCTTTGGATAACTTCCGTAAGTTCGTCGAACACACATGTACTATGTCCAGCACAAGTAATATGAATTACGTAAAATTACAATTTTCTCTACTACCTTGTTGACTTTTATTAAGAATTTTTATAAACCTACTTACAACAAAAAGCTAAACGAAATTCTTAATTGATCAGCTTAATACTGATCAATGCACATCGATTTAGGAAATCTATTGGAACAAAGACAAAAACAATAAAAGGACTATAAAAGCAAATTACTTATATGAAAAATTATTTTTAAAAAACATATAACATAGTAAAAATACCGAAACTAAAATACCGGCATATGGCGGTATTGAGGGAAACGATATTTGTATACCGACATTTGTGGAAAATAATACTTTCGGTAACAGTATGGGTTACGGTAACTCATTTTAAAGATATTTTGTCGGCATCGATGTTTATAACGGTATGGATTTCCAACCTTGAATTTTATAAATTAGGTTATCAAGAACATATATTAAAAAATATAATGTGGCAACGTTGACAGTCTGACAAGGTATTAAAATTGGTAGCTTAATATTATTTTTAACATTTATATTTAAATGGGGTTAGAATTATAAAAACTGTATCTCATTAGGAGAAAAATATATAGGGGAGATTGGGGTAAAGTGGAGCATACTTTAATCTAACTTCAATAAAATACCAACCAATAATCTTTTGAACCTTGCAGTGGATCAGTTATATAGAATGGGTTACTGTTTAACGTTTTGCATAAAAATAATAAAATTAATTTGTCTTTTGGTATTGTTTTTCGTCGTTTTTTGAAATCAAATATTTTTGGGAAAAAGGAAAATGTTGGGGTAATATGAGAGATAGTAAAAATGTCAAGTTTAAATTTATTTAGCGTATAAATATTTTAATATGTAATTCAAGCATGTAATGAAAACAGATTGGTAATAACTGATAAAATCAATAGACAATAATAAAACAAAATTTATATACTTCTTACAAGAATCTATTATATAGGTATAGTAAATTGCTATAATTTTCTCACACTTTAAGCACACAGACCATTTGCATGAGTTTCATCATACTATTTTTCACTATTTTCGCGATCTTTGAATCCAGATTTTCATCGTTTAATAAGCTAATGTAATAACGCTATGGAGTTTACTGAGTTATTACCAATTTTCATATGTTCTATTGCTTTTATTATGGTATCATACTTTATTATTATTGCAGAAAATGGGTGGACAATTTGTAAAATTATACATCCCACTTTACCCCAATATAGTTTTACCACATTACACCAATTCTATAATTTTTATGTTTATTAGAGATTTGGAAAAGCGTTATATTTTTGGGACATATTCGCAATTAAAATATGTGTAAAATAAAGTATTTAATTTTGTATTCGCTGATTTATAAAAATGCGCTTGATTTGGATAGCCTCAGAAACATCTGCACTTAAAAATTTGTTTAATATATTTTATTTGCTTGCTCTCGAAGAGCAATAATATAAAAGATTTCATGTATAAAATATAATTTGGGAATGTAGTACAATAATAGCAAACATATACCAGTAGATAAAAAATAATAAAAATAAAAATACGCGAAAAAAGTAAAATTTTCTTCATTACTCCATATGCCACAATATCTCACTTTTCCCTAAAAATGCTGTATAATGTAAGTTGCCTAGTAGATGTGTTTTAAGACCTTCTTTAAATTAAAGTTGTTTATTTGTCGTTATTATTGAGTTTTGTAGTCATATGGGTTGTTTATCAAGATCACCTATAACTTTGAAGGACAAGTTTTATTTGGGAATGAACTTGCACTTTTGTGAAAACGTGAAAGTGTTCGCCAAAGCGTCTATTTTATGTAACAATTTAGATATTGCCAGCATTTTTTTCGGCAAACTTTTGCTAAATCTGAGAAGAAATTTCCTGGTTTTCACAAACAAGTAGTAGGAAATGTTTCACTATTCAATAAAAATCTAAAAACTTACAAAATCATTTAAATAAAATCAAATGCAAAAAATTAAATATATTTAAAAAATATATCTACTGCAGTAAAATTATGTGTTAATCAAAAAATACTAAAAATCGGTAATAATACATATTATTGTTAATTTTAGGTAAAATAACTTCGATATAATCTCAAAAAGGCATTAAAATGCTTTTTAAATTTGTGCCAGAAAATGAGGATTTTTGACCAGTGTACTGTGGGGAATTAAGTAATTTAATTAGGGTAATTAATAATAATCAATCAAGTTTACAATGAAAATAAATTTTAAATGAATACACATATTTTTTATATTTTTTGTATTTTTTCAGTGATATTGCGGTATCTGGTTTTTCATTTTAATCATTTTATATTTGAGTATAGACTGTGTACACGTATTGTAATAAAATTTTAAAAGAAAATTCAAGAAATTGTTTAGTAAAAAAAGGTAAGATAGAAAAAAAAGATCGATTTTCAAAAATAATATGTTTTTAAATTCTAAAGAGCAAGTATCTTTTATGGCTTATTATTTCAGATACACGGTGGATAAATATAGTGCCTAGAATCTGACAGAAAAATTTAATAAAGTGCTCAGAAAGTCCGTTTTCTTTAAACTGATTTTCTAAACATCAATTTGATCAGAAAGAAGTCAATTGCCTGGGAAAAAATAAATGTGATGCTGGCATTGTAAAATTGCTTGGATCATCTAATATATAAAAACCAATATTAATCAATTTTACAACTTACAGAGGTACAGGACTATGGTCTGATTTTTATTGCTTATTTTTTGTTGAACATTTTATTACTGTAAATATCAATAGTATCTACCTACTTTGTTCACTCTCATCTGTTCCCCAATGAACAGAAATTGCCATTTTAATGACCCTTAAGTCATAGAGTATGCAAAATAGTGCCCGAGGTGGCGATTGATTTCCTACATACCAACATTAAAATAATTAGTGAGATGTTAATAAAGTAACTGTAGTGTATTCGGTAAAGTAACTAGTTCGGAACAGCGACGAAAAAATGGAAAGTTGTAAAGGAGGATATACGTTTTCAGAAAAATTATTTTATAAACCCTCTGTTATAATATGGGAGCTATAAGGTACTGAAAAAGATTTAAGAGCTCTTAAATTTACTCAAACAAAGGCCAATTTAGATATTTGGTACCCACTATCCAAAAAAGGGAGTTATTTTGAGTTAGTAATTCTATTTATAACATATTAAAATATTTATTTAAGACATTATAGTGCGATTTCATGCCAAAACAGGCAGCAATCATTTTTGAAAAATGGAAAAAGCTAAAAAATTCACAAAGGTTTACTTTTGTAAATGGTAATAACTTTTAAACTATACACGATAGATCTCTGGTTTTAGTTTCACATTGAAAACAAATTTATTACCTTTATAATATATAATAATATATAATATAATAATATATAATATAATAATATATAATATAATAATATATAATATAATAATATAATATATGTATAAAGTTTATTTACATTAAAAGTTCAAAGGTCAAAATTGAATATATAGAAATCAAATCATTATGTTTCAAAAAACGATATTTTTAAAATTCTTAAAATTTAATATAATATTAATATTAGTTTAGAAGTTATGAAAAGAAAAAATTTATGTAAACACTATAAATTTTTTAGGAATTTTAAAAATATCGTTTTTTGAGATATAATAGTTTGATTTTAATATGTCAACATTAACTTTTGATAAAGCCTAAATAAACTTTGTACATATCGCTATAAAGGTAATAAATTTGACCTTAATATGAAACTATATATATTTTAGAAGTTATTAGCAATTAAACAAGTACGCCTTTGTGAACCTTTTAGCATTTTTCGTTTTTCAAAACGTCATATTTTTTGACCAGAAAGGGCCCTGAGTTTAAAAGTTTTTGATTTAAGAAACATTTCTTTTAGTCAACGTCCGTAGTGGATTTCATTTATACATAATTATATTTACATAGGCTGAATAATGTTTTATTTTAATAGAAAACTTATTTATCAGCAAAAACGTACTATAACATCAAAAATAATAATAGAATTAAAAAATAATCGTATTATTCTAATGAATAATTCGATTTTCTTATTAAAGACTTTTAGGTAAATTGTGTATTAGCTAGTTTGTGCTTTAAATATTAATTAAAATTTTTTTGAATAGGGTTGTAATTGTAATGTAATGTGTATGTAATAGATAACTTATTGTAATCATTGTTCACCAATCAATATCAAAAATTATTTTCATAAGTCAAAAAAAACCTTTTGTACCGAAAACAATTTCTAAAGACTTTCATGATTTTTTTTAAATATTTACGGCCGTATTCAAAAACCCTTAAAGCAGACTTACAAAGCATTGTTAGGCAAAATTTGTTAAAATTTTTTAGCTTAAAATACATTTTGCAAATTATTGTTAAATAACAAAAATTTTGAATTAGCTTTGCCCCTACTTTAAACATGTTTTAAAGGTTTTTGTCTTAGATTTTGTCCATGAAAAAACGAAAATTGTATCTTATTCTTAATCTTAGGACAAAACCAACCAACAGTTGTGAGGGTCAAAATTCTTGGAATTTTCAGTAAAGAATAACTGTTTGAAATGTAAACACAAGAATAAAATAAAGGATACATTGGCGTTTTACTGGTCGGGAGATGGATTACATCCATCTAGATTTGGGGGCGAATTACATTCGCCTATATAACTCTTTTAATTTCAGGTGTTCAGGAGGTCGATGGGGTACTCAGGAGGCAAGGCAGTCAGGTCAGGTGGCGGGTTTTGACCTTAAATGGCCATGCTAGCCATTTGAGAGTTAATTACGTGAAAACGCAGCAGGCAGAAGTAGCAGTAGAAATCAGCAGGGAGAAAAGCCGAGTGAAGATGTCAATGCCTACATCGTCACAGCTGAGCAGGCGAGTAGCAGAACTGACGAATCACGGAGGTAGAAGCGAAAACACAACAGCAGAGAGGAAAAGCAGCAAGGAGAAATACACAGGAGTATAAGATAGCAGCGAGCAGAGAAACAGAGGAAAGGTTTAAATACAGCAAGCAAGAAGGAGACAAAGTAAACAAACAAGAAGCCACAGACACCGACACTCACACACAGATCAACGAAACTGTTATAGCAGCGAACATAAAGGAGATAAAAGAAAAGAAATTTCGACGCAACAAACGCTATCGGTTCGAGCAAAGTGCAGGAAAACTGCTATAATATTAGTTTTAAGAAACATATATAAACCAGCAGAAAGTTAAAATGTGCTCTCTTTTCTCTTTTGGTGCTGGACAGTGAACTAGGTAGACGTGGTGAGTAGCCGGTTAATAAAAAAAAAAAAAATAAATAAAAGAACTAGCAGAGCAGTGTTAGGAAAAAAAAAATAAATAAATAAAGTTGGTTGAATTGATTACATCAATTCAACGTAGGGTATACTGATTTACAATCAGTAAGATTTAAAACTTCAACAAGGTTTACAATCTGGTTGAAGTGATAGGAGATAAGCACTGCTCAGGGATAAGTGGTAGAATATTTTCTTGGAAGTTTTCACTCGGGAAATATAGGGACTAAATAAAATCTCGGATTACATCCAAGATTTAATATTCAATAGGAGGTGTAGAACCGGCAAGGCAACACGGAGGCATCACGAAAGCATTGTCTCAACATAAAAGAAGGTTGTGGGAAATATATATATATATAGTGAAAGATAATAAATAAAGAGTCAAGGGTAAATAAATTAAAATAAAAAAGTGTTATTATTTTATGTTCGAACCTTGAACACGACTGAGTTTACCCCAGCTGCAAACTCGGGTAACCGGAGGTTCTTTACATAGTTTCGATTTAAAAATTGAAAGTTTCGTTCATGTTTTTACATGAAATTTCATAAAAATTTTTAAAAAACAACAAAATGATAATATAAATTAATTAATAAAATAATTTGCAAAATAGCGATATTGACTTTATAATAAAATATTCGTCATTCGAATACCTCTCATTCTAACTAAGAAAAATTAAAAAAAAAAAAAAAATAAAAGTTAAAAAATACTAAAATTTATTTCCCAATAAATACGTTTTTTATTCAAAAATATTAAAAATAAAAATTAAATTAAATAATTAACGAAAAATGTATTCCAAAAATTCGAACACTAAAAAAAATTAAAGAAAAACTGAAAATAATTGGCTACATAGAATAAAAAACAATATGTTAGTTAAATGTTGTTAGCAATTGTTTTTGAATACAATTCTTTTAATAATGATTTAAAGGGCTAAAATGTTTGTTAGCTATTTTGTATTTAAAAACTGAAATATTTTTTTTGCATACGGCCGTTAACTTTTAAAAATATATAAAACAAAAAAAAAAAAAAAAAAAAATGTTTATGTTTAACTATGATCGTTATAAAAAATGGCAATATTTTTAACGTTTTGTGTAATATTAAAAATATTTTTTAATTAGTTGGTTATTATTAACTCTAATATTGAAATATAAATCTAGATTTGCATATATTTACCATACAATACTATAAGATTTAAAAAAATTTCTTTATGACCCATAGGTCTATGCCATGTAAGTTTTCATATTCGAAAAAATTGCAAAATGTGATACCCCTAATTCCCACTTTACTAAGTTATCTCTTATGAACATAATATAAAAAATATATCTATAATAACTATCCATTGATATATTAAACATCTATTTTTTGTTTATTTTATAAGAAAATAGTTTTATATACTCAAGTTAAAAAATTTGTAAATATTCTAATTTTTGAAGTTTAAGTATTTTATATTTATTTATTGTACCCCTCATGACAGGTGTAAATGGTATATATAAGTAAGAAATGATGTCGATAGGATAATCTCCATCAGTCCGTTTGTCGGCTGAAATGACGTTTATGAAGCCCACCTATAAATGGCGGAGATATGTCAAAAACCCGGTTTTCGATTATCTGAAGTCTCTATATACCTCGTTTTTGCAAAGAAGATTTCGAAATTTTAGTCTGAATTTTTATGCTGAAGAAAAAACCTAAATCGTTTCATTAATAACATAGATATCGGCTAAATCGCATTTTTTATTTTTTGAAGCCCTTATTTAAGCTACGGATTTCGTTTTTATATAGATCGGTCATAAATATTTATATAAGCTTTCGTTTTTTGAATCAATCAAGCTGAAAACAAACAATCTTCTAAATCCCCATGTAACAAATATAGGGCTGAAAGCATAGATTAACAATAGTTGGCCTCAAGTCTGTTGGACAATCTATTTTTCAGGTAAAGTAAGAATATAAAAAATGAATTGAAATAAATTAGGATATAAGTATTTATCGAATAATTTGATATTTTAAATTGTCGTTCTTAAACTTTATCATTAGCTTTATTTTCTAACACTCTCAGTTCATTTACAAATTCTCCGAAGTTTTTGATTACATTACATATTGCGAAACAATCTCAAAATAATTAATTTCCTCGTTGGAACTAATATATAGTGGGTCGAGATATTTCAAACAACTTATTTTTTCATCATTTAGCACATAGTCTTAAAAAGTCGCCATTTAGCTCCATTTCAAAAAAGTGGTCATGTGGTTGAAAAAGGGGCAATTGGCGGCTAAAGTTGGCCAATGGTAACGCTGTGTATACTTATAAGCTGTTGAGCCTTTTTTTTGTTTAAATAAGCGTTGTTTGTAGAAGAAATGTATGTATTACTTTTTTAAGTATATACATCAAAATATTAAGGCATACTAGTTCTTTTTATTTATTGGTAAAGTGGTGAATTATATAAAAGATTCGGCACAGCCGAATATAGCGCTCTAATTTGTTTTTAACTTAAATCTAATCAATCGAATGTTTTTGGAAATACATTGTATATGTCTGGTAAGATTAATTAATCGGCTAAAATGTAATCAATTTTACTTTTATTTGCTATAAATATAAGCATTTTGCAGACATTTGAAATAGTAATTGTGTTGTCTTTTTCAAAAGAAAAGACTATAGAAAAGGTAAAATTTTATTCTTTATTTATTTCGTAAAATAAAATCTTAATATTATTTCTTACTCTTTACAGCTTTAAAATGTTTAAATTGTTTGCAGTAATTGTCCTTATAGTGGCAGTGGCCAGTGCTGATTTAGTGCGCGTACCAATTCATAAGCATGAGAATTTTGTTAAGACCAGCAAAGACATTCGTGCTGAAAAATCTGTCTTACGTACAAAATACTGCTTGCCTCAACACCGCGATTTACCCGAAGAACAATTGTCCAATTCTTTGAATATGGCCTATTATGGTGATATTACCATTGGTACACCACCGCAAAAGTTTGTTGTTATTTTCGATTCTGGTTCATCGAATTTGTCGTTGTTGGTTTGGGGATCTTGCTTGCAAACAACATAATCAATACGATCATGATAAATCCAGCACGTATGTTAAAAATGGTGAATCCATTTTCATTCAATATGGCACCGGCAGCATGAGCGGTTTCCTGTCTCAGGATGATGTTACAGTAGAGGGTTTGACCATTAAGAACCAAGTTTTTGCTGAGGCTATTTATGAACCCGGAAATAGTTTCATTAATACTAACTTTGATGGTATCTTTGGTATGGCCTATCAATCTTTGGCTGAAGATACTGTTGCACCACCTTTCTACAACATGTTTGCCCAAGGTTTAGTTGATGCCGATGTCTTCTCTTTTTATTTGAAACGTGACGTTCAGGCTGCCAATGGTAGTGAATTGGTTTTGGGTGGAGTTGACTCTAGCTTATTCAGTGGTGAAATCACTTATGTCCCTATTTCTAAACAAGATTATTGGCAATTCGAAATGTCTTCTGGTTCTATCAATGGTCAAAACATTTGTGATAATTGTCAAGCTATTGCCGATACTGGTACCAGTTTGATTGTTTGTCCTCAATCTGTTTATGAAACTTTGCAAAATGAAATTGGTGGTACTTATAACAGTGACGATGGCAATTACTATGTTGATTGTTCGGATATTAATTCTTTGCCTGTGGTAAATTTTGTTATTGGAGGCACTACCTTCACTTTGGAACCTAGTGCATATATTGTTAATCTTGAAGGTAGCTGTATGTCTAGTTTTAGTACCATGGGTACTGATTTCTGGATTTGGGTGATGTTTTCATTGGTCGCTACTATACAGTTTTCGATTTGGGTAACAACCGTGTAGGTTTTGCTCCAGTCGCTTAAGAAAAGAATAAATTATTTAAATAAATAAATATTAGAAAAATGTACATATTTATATATAAATGTATATTTTAAAAGGTTTTGTAATGGTTAGTCGTACAGCCGTTCAAAAAAAAAAAAAAAAAAAATTATAAACAACATTTGAGATATACATAAATGTATGTACCAGTGTTGTTTTTTGGTTACATTTGATACATTGTTCATAACCTTTTAAAGTTCCACGTAACATGTACACTTTTATGTTTTTGACCTCATTTTCATAACTTTTGATCCCATCGATAAAATTTAATACTGTGTGTAAAAATTATACCATAGATCATGGAAATATCTATGGTAAAATTTTTTGGAACAAGTAAGCAAAATTTTTGCGCGGCTTACTCGATATTTACCTCCTAACACGTCAATTATGTTGAAGAAAACTAAATTTGAAATATGCTCTTTTCTTGCACGTAAAAATCTTATATTTTTCGTGCCGGATGAGACTATTCCGATTTCGGTCTATACAATTACGTAAAAAGTAACTTTGGAGGTGTTCTCCTCAAAAAAATTGTATTTTATTCAAAATATAAAATAGTATAAACATATAGATTGAAATAAAAGGTTTAAGAAATTTGCTCTTGAATTGTTTAAAAACTAAATTTTTGCCAATGGAATAGTTCGTGGAGTTTTCATCATATAAAAAAAAGATGCAGATGAATTATCACACTTAAGAATATTGTATCTTTTTTACCTAAATTTAAAGATTACATTTGATTTAAATGATACACAGTGTTTCTAAAACGTCAAATCATCAATGAATTTTTGCGAATTTTATAACAGATTCCATACCCAAGGTGTGGAGGTCTACCCTTTGGCCCCCTGACCCCTTCATAGGGATCTGTGCTCCTCCAAATTAACTATAAAACAATTCAGCTCTAGTCATATCAAATTTTGTTAAGATATCTTTAACTAATCAAAAGTTATAGAATAATTTAAAGTTTTTATTCGCAAGAAAATTTTAGCAGCATGACCTCCGCGATAACAAAACATTAGGACTAAATCCTAATTTAAGTGCCGACGATTACTGCGAAATGATAAAACTCCTAATGAAATAAGTCCATGAAAAAAGTGCTGATGAAAAAGGACCTAAAAAAATGAATTAACTGCAAAATATTTTTAATGAAATAAATCCTATAAAAAATTAAATTATATCAAAAGCAAAAATGGAATCAAACTCAAATTTTAGATTTTATTTCAATAATGAAATAAGTCTATCTATTTCAAAAATGTTTCTTTGAAACTTTGAAATGCTCGCTACAAACCAGCTCAGAGTTAATTCTTATTTTTTAAATTCTATTTTTTACATTGCTTGATAACTATAGAATACAACTAGAATTTAATGTGAGCTGCGTTTCAAACTAAATTAAAAAAAAATTACCAATTTTTTCAGAAGATAAAAACAAAATATATGTGACTACATGTATTTTGTAGTTGCATGAATTAGGTTTTAGACAACTGAATTATGTTTTTGTCTCTCACATAAACTTCCAGGTGTATTCTATGTTGATAACAGTTATTGTTGAAATATATTTTTTACGTTGTTTATAATTTTTATTTTTTGAAACGAATTTTTTACATTGTCTTAGAACAGATATTAATTAGGAATTTTTTTTTGCATTGCTTATAAATATAAAATAAATAATTCCGTTATAATTTTTACATTTATATATTGATTTATAAGAATGTCAAGATTTTTTACAAAAACATGTTTTATAGACATTTTTCAGCAAATTTTCTTTTCCGAATTTTTATATCGAATTCCGAATTTTTATATCGAGATTTTAATCGTAGGATTAAAAAATTGAATACAATTTCGTAAACATTTATATATGTAAAATAAAAAATATGTTCCTCGTTTTAAACGAAATGGATGGGACAGAGTGAATATAATGTTCTGAAAAATAATCTGCTTAATTTTTTTTTGTGTAAATAGAGCACTAATTTTAATTACTTTCAGCCTATTATTTAATTAACTAGTAATACGTACTACAAAAAACATATATCAATAAACTTAGAAAATAATTTATTTAAATCAAATTAAAAAAAATTCACTAAAAATAGAGTTTTTGCTAAAAATACTAATTTGTATATTATTACAACCAAATTTATGCGAATAGAGAACTTACTTTTCAAGTACAAAGCTTGAAAAACTTTACTTACTCATATCCGTAAATAAAATCCGTGCGATATATATGTAAATAAATTATTTTTCAAAAGTACTATTATAAGGCATAGTAAAAAATTATTTCTAAAAATAAAAATTATGAACAACGAAAAAGATATATATTTTAATAATAACTGTTATCAAAAATAAAGTTATTGAGCAACAGAAAAATTTTTTTGTCAACAATAAAAATATCAAATAACATAAAAAAAATATTACTTATTCTTTACTCAACTTTTTCAATTTGAAAATGATTTTAATAGTTATTCAAGTTACTTATTAGAAATAAAGAAAAACAAAAAGTTAAAAAAGTTTTCTATTGAAAATTTTTAATAAAAAATCGCGCGATTTCCTTGTAGTTCTAATGGCTTTTAATTTAAAATCGCGAAATTTCGCCTGAGACGATTTGCAGTATCACATTATTTTTTTCCATATATTTATTACAAGTTTTATAAAAGTTCATTTTTGAAAAATTTTAATAAAAAATCACACGATTTTTCATTGAAATTTTCTCCAGCGGTGCTTCGTAGGATCTAGTTATTACATTCAACTTAATTAATAGGTAAATTTTATATCAACATATCGCTCATTTGCTGCAAAAAAATTGGTCTTAAAATCACTAATGAATAATAATTAAAGTGTCTTATTAACTGACAAACTGTGGTTTACTAACATTTTAGCTTTTATGAAGAATCGCGATACGAGAATTTTGTTCTAATTACATTACCTATTTTAACGAAATCAAAATGTGTAACACACCACGAATTCTGATGAAGTGTGTAGCGGCACAGAAAATACGTATTCCATTCTGCTGGTGTCTAATTGTAGTCCACAAATTCTGCTTTGTTACTATAACCACATCTAGAACATCGTTTATGACACTAGGTTCAATCTCTCTTTTACTTGCTCCAAACGCCTGGCGCTGCTAATTGAGTCCCTCAAAATTGCAACCAGTGCAAGGCGGGCACTATGTTTAAGTTTCAACGAAACCAAAATTAATAAGACACCACGAAGGCTTATAAAGTGTGTAGCGGCACAGAAAATACGTATTCCATTCTGCTGGTGTCTAATTATAGTCTACAAATTCTGCTTTGGTACTTCAGACTTGTTTAGTATTACTTGAAACAACGTATTATTTAAGTTAAGATATGTAGAAAGTAACCAAATTGAAAAATTAGATTGCTGCAAATTAGCGGTATAAATTATATAACATATAAACGTATAAAACGAAATAAATCACTAAAAATGAAACAATTTCTTAATTCTTTGAAAGATAAAATAAATCTCAAAAAAATTTTGGAGGGGACTTATTTTATTATTCTTTTTTTAATGAAATAATTTCATAAGGAAATGAAGGAGTATTCCCTAAAAAAATGCAATAATTTAAAAAAATAGCGGTTATTTCATATGAAAGAACTTCTAAAATGTATATGATTTTTTGGGACTTATTTCATTTTAGTTTTTAGAAGTTATTTCATTGGGAGTTATTTCATAGAGCCGACGATCATTGCAAAAATGTTTTCGATCTGAAGAATTCTAAGGATATGGCGTTATTCAACCACAAAAAAAAAAAAAAAAACAATATATATTTGCATGTTTTATTGAGAGAATATTTAGTCAACTAAACTTGCAAAATCGTAACCGTTTGATTGATTACGACTAAAGAAAAATATCTTCCAAAAAATATGAACATTATAAATAATATTTTTGTATTATTTAATTTTTTTTTTCCAAAATTTTGCATTGAATAAAAATAAAACATATTTATTTTTCAAATTCCGCAAATTTAACTTTTTAGGAAAACGTAACTTCTTTTTCCAAGCTACCCCTGGCAACACTGGTACTATAATTTTTTAATTGACTAAACGGAATTATTTATAGTATTATTTAAAACAAATATTTATAGAATAAGTTTAATAACAGGGATTCTCACAAGATTTTGCTTCGCGACCCCTTTTTAACGTAGTAATGCTACAGCGACACACTACAACTTTGACTAGTTTAAAAATTTGCAAAAATGTTATGTAAAGATGAAATAATTTAAAAATGATATTAATAATTGCGACATTGTCTTTGTTTCACACAAAATTGTGTGTTTATGAACATTGTTCTAATTGTTTTTGGCCTTCGGATCCAACAAGCGGATCGACTTTGCTATATTTTAATTAAAATGCTTTGAAATCTGTTGATTCAAAATTATATTTTAGTTACATTTTAGCACCTTTTTGATATTCATATTGAAGTTATAAAGTCGTCCTTAAGTTATAAAGTCGTTTTAGCAAATTTTCTTTTTATAATCTGTAATATTTCTACATATTTTTTTTATTTCTTATTTTTGCGAACAGAAAGAAATGTATAATATATATATATATATATATATATATATATATATATATATATATAAATACATATATTTGCATACCCATATATTTCTGTTGTCTCTATTTGAAAATAAAATTTTACCTATATATTGTTGTAAATATTTTTTTAGATGTTATTCATAAATAGTATTTGGTACTATTCTTTAATATATATTGATACAGGGGGAAAACAAAGTACAAAATATATTTATTTAATCAGTCCCTTCTACTTATGTGAACAACGTTGGTAAACGTAAATTATTCTAAATTTTGTTTTTACACATACTTTTGTAACCAAGGATGGGAGGGATAAGTGGCAACAGCAAGCAATATCTTGACGAATATATATAACATAAAAAAAAAACAAAAGAAAAAAATAATAATTTTTTTTTTGTAAATAATAATTTTGTGGTGAGATTCTGTTAAAGGGGTTTTAAAGCGTACGTAATTTTTATTTGTTATTGTACTTTAGGTCATTAGTAGGAACAAGTTCCCCGCCCACAATTACCGAACAAGCTAATTTTGCAAGTACGTACGTGTCGTTCCATACTGAGACCATCTAATTATGTTCAAAAGATTAAGTTATAATATAACAGAGAGATAAACAGGACAACAATACAAGTCCGCAAACTTCTCTGCGAAATAAAAGTTGTAAGTACTTAACATTGGGAGGATGTACCATTCGAGCAAATTTTAAGAATTTTATTCCACAGGATGTTATCCTATGATTATTCTATGGACATTTATACAAAAGTGTGTATATTTCATATAAAAAATCGATAGTTCCATCAAATTAAAGTGAACTATTTGTCATTTTAATTAATTGTTTTCTCTGCCACAAAGGAAAGTTTTTTTTTATATTGTGTCATTGGACAGAATAACTTTCTTTATTTGATCATTTTTGCCTTTATTAATATTTTCAATTGAAGCAAATTGCAGCTAGAGCCAATTGATTCTTAAAGAAACTCATTTAGGAAAAAAATATCTTAATTTTTTTTCTTTAATTTGGGTGTGTTTTTTATAAGAGTGTCTTTTCATTTAGTAGTTTCATGCTTTCATTGCATTTTTTATTTAAAATTCTAAATAAAATATACTTTTAAGTATTTTTTAGGATCTCTTCGCGATTCTCCGCTAATGTCCTTAAGGTACCCATTTGGGAACCGCTGTTTAAGAGAATAAAATAAAAATTTTAAACTGAGAGTATTTTCATGTAGCCATAGAGTTATCAAAGATCGCAACCACCTTAAACATTGTTTTTTGTGCACGTTTATACAAACGAAGACAAAAACCCTCCAAAATATTAGCTTATATTACAGCATTGCCAACATACCTAAATGTATTTTTCAAAGTGGCACATGAATGTACTAGTGGTTAGTGCCATTATTGCTAGCAAGTCAGAAAAAAAGAGGCTAAATTAAACTTTAAAAAGGTCAAAAAAGGATAAATGCCGCAAAAAAAAGGACAAAAAAAGTTGACAATTTTTTAATTTAAAAACCAATTTTTTCTCGTTTTCATTAGGTTTTTATATTTTATTTTAATGCCTTTTAAATGCCGCAAAAAAAAATAAAGACAAAAAAGTTGAATTTTTTTTTAATTTAAAAACTAATTTTTTCTCGATTTTAACAGTTTTTTTATATTTTCTTTTAAAGATAATTAATGAAAAAAATGACCCTACGAAAACTCGCCCAAAAAATTCTCAAACAAATTTGAATTACATTTCATATGAAATTACCCAATGCTTTGAAGTGAATTTTCGTCATTTTTGAAAAATAATTTCTCTTTACTTAAACGTTTCTAAATATTTGAGTGATTTTTCGCTATTATAAGTTTTTTTTAATTATATTCATAAATTGTTTGTGTAGTAAATGAAATATATTAAAAAATAATTATAATAACCGAATTAGTAAATCCATCAAATTGGTTAAGTTATTTTCGATTTGGATAGCGAAGCACCGCAGGCGAAAATTTTTGTTAAATATAAATAGTCTGAATTTTTTGTGCAAATAAATACTTTGTGTATGGATGATTCTGTAAAAATTAAATTAGTTGTAATAAATAAGAAATTATTTTCTTCGTTGTTGAAATACTAACATTTTAGCCTTTTTTAGAATCAGAAAACGCTAAAAAAAAGCTGAAAGATAAAACGAAAATTTTGAGGCTAAAAGCAAAATAAAAAAAAGCTAGAATTCTAAACTGGCAACACTGAAGTGATTGTCAATTTTAAATATGTTTTTAAAACGTTCTTAAATAAACTATGTAATTTGTAATTAATACAGATTCTGATAGAAACTAATGTAAGGTTTTAGAAAAGTATATGCTCATATGTGTGTGTAACTTCTGTACAGAGGGCTGCACATCAGTTCAATTATGGACCGATCATAACACCACAAACTAAATTATTTAAATTCAATTTATTCATGTTAAATTGACATTCTGGAAATGTGTTGTATGGGAGATATAGTAAATTAAAGGATGATTTTTGCGAAAGTTGATACCAAATTGTATTTTGATGCTAAAATATTTTTGGTATTTATATTCGTTTAAATAATTCTCGGGAAAGGGACTCATATGGATACTATGGTCATTTGTGCAATCAAGGTCTTGAAATTTGATAGTATGTTTAAGCCGATAAAAATCTTATCTATCTCGAATTTCATATAAATATTTGCATATTCAAAACAATTCTGATCATATTTCCGGGAAACATTTGTAAGGGAGCTAGGTAAAATAATAAACCGATTTCAACCATTTTCTATAAGCTTCGTCTTTAAGTCTAAAAAACGACAATGTCAAGTACCATTAAATAATATTTAAAATTACAGGATATATTTCGGAAACAAAATTAACATAAATACTGCAGGACATTTTTATAATTTTATAAAAATTGAACTGATGAAGCTAAATGAACAAAAATTTTCAGAATGGACATTTATTCATAACTGTCATTACGATGATTTTAAAATTAATATAATTTCAGAATAATTTGTTTGAAAACCTCAATGTAATTTAAGATTAAAATATTTGAAGGATATTTTTGACGTTATAAAGCCCAGAAAGATTACAACAAAAAATTTTGCTGGAAATTTTAAATCATATTCTATCATTTGATACCCATATCGGCGTTACACAGTGGGGCCATTTGCAAAATAAATGGTGATAAGCCATGATCTTTTAAACCGCTGGAGCGATTTTGAGCTATGGACATCGATATAGGAGGAGTTAAGTTTTCATGTATATTGTTGGTTGGAATGTGTATTTGAAGCACGAAATGCGCTACAGTGGACCAAAGTTGACCACCTTAGGAATGAATATCAGAGCTTGCAACTTTTACTAATATAAACTGATTTAAAATATTTTTACATTTCTGTCTTCCTTAAAATTATGTATAATAAATTTTACTATTTTTAAATTTATAGAAAACTTTTCTTAAAACAAAAAAAAAAAAAAAAAAAAAATGCAAATTATTAAATTATACGAAATGCTTATAAAATGGTTAATGAAAATTGATAAATGTAAAAATTAGACAAATTTATACATATAATTTTACAATATATTTTTTAAGGTCAAAATTTTTGATATTGAAAATATGGGTTTTTTCATAAAATTTTGTGACGAAATTTACCGGTAGGCTGTCACAATTTTTTGTAAAATCTTTAAAGACATGTCGAGCTAACTAACCTAATTCACTGAAGTATCGAAATCGACAATCAAAATTTATGGTGAATGTTTAAATCTTTTCAAAATTACATTACTTAAACGCTTTTCTAAGGTCCAGTCTTTCAGAAAATGTCAAAAAATATTGAACTCTTTTACCAACATTTTTTATAAAAATGAAATATATAAAGGTACTTTTTTAGGTAGTTTTTTTTGTTATTATAGTCTTTTAGAATAATTCAGAAAATTATAGAAAATTTCACCATATTTTTAAAAACATTTTAGAAATTTTATTCTAAAAATGATAGTGCAAAAATGCAAAAAAGTTAAGACCAAAAATGAGAAACATAATTTTTGAAGTCTTTTAAACCGTAAGTGATAATTAATACAGTGATTAATACAATACAGATGAATACAGTGTTTTTTTCTTGCTTAGAAAAATTCAGAAATGTAAAAATATTTTAAATCGAGGTGGTCAAATTTGGCCCACTGTAGTGCAGTCCACGCTTTAACTACATACTCCATCTAATATAAAGCGGTAAAGCGGTTTAAAAGATTAAGACTTATTACCACTTATTTTGGATTGTTAAGCAGTTATTAAAAAATAAAAAATAAATTATTAATTTTGAAGTTTCAAAGTCCATTTAAAAGGATATGAAAATGAAAAACTGAGTACTCAATCCTATCATAAAATGTCTCTACTTTCATTTCTATATGGTTTGGTTCTAGTGTGAAAAATGCTGTTGTGCGGTGTTATATATCACTGGAAAGGCAATTAAGTCTAGTTTCCAGAAACATATAAAAATAAT
Source organism: Protocalliphora azurea (assembly GCA_932274085.1). Taxonomy (NCBI): domain Eukaryota; kingdom Metazoa; phylum Arthropoda; class Insecta; order Diptera; family Calliphoridae; genus Protocalliphora; species Protocalliphora azurea. The sequence goes on from OW026520.1 coordinate 112,514,719, forward strand.
TATCTTTAGTTTAAGTGAATAGAAAAGACTTAGTAACCTTTTAAAGAATTTTTTAAGATTAAAATAAAATAGAATATAGGGTTATTTTTCAATTTACTGAAAATATTTTATTATGGAATATATCTAATATTTAAAAATAATTGACTAAATATTAACTTCTTAATCAAATTTTAAAATTTATCAAAGCTTAATAGAAAAATTTCAGTACAATTTAATTAATACAAATTAAATTATAAATTAAAATTTTTTTAATAAACTAGCTGTATGCCCTTTCGTCGAATGGAATCTAATAGATTAATGAAATCTTTAATGCTTCTTCTATTAAAACTTCTAGATTTATAAAAAAATTAAGAAAAGTTTAAAGTGCAGAAAAACTGCGATATTGTGGCTATTTTCGTTTATTTAATTTTAATTCCACCCTAAAGTTCATCGATATTTAAAATTGCATTAATAACCTATATTTAGACGTGATTGCGGTAAAAACAAACATACACTTGATTTTATAACATTATTGTATTTGTAATGCAATTGTAATATGGATAAGACAGTAAATTTTTTTACAGTGGCTGGCATATATATTTTGATAACAAGAAAAAACTACTAAATTTGTAAAAGGTTTAAAAAAAACTAAATGTAGGTAATGGGAATAAAATAACTGACACTGGTCGGCAAAAAAAAATATCCTTTAAACAAAAATAGGTGAACTAGATGGAATTTGACGTGCTAAATAAGAATCAACTTTCAGTTTTTTCCTGTCTCGTACTGAGATTAGGCGGTCCCAATATTATAACCGGAGAACGGTTTGTCCGATATAGATAACTAAAACTCCAGTAGATGCCGGCTAAAATTATCTTCTACTTATCTTAACATTGTTTATCCGGCCAATAGTTTTGGAGTTACATATTTAGAACTTTGTGGCGAAAGAAATGTACACTAAAAAAAAATATGTAAGTAAATTCAACTAAAAAATATTATAAAGAAATAGAAGTTCATTAAGAAATGTACCCCTTCCATTTAAAACAAATGTGCTTTTGTATTATTTTTAAATGTTGATCTTTTAACCCACAAGTTGTCTAATAATAAATGATTTTTTACTTTTTTTAACTTAAAAATTTTCAAAATATAAAATATTAAAAACGAATGTTTGGTCAGTAGTTTTAACTACTATATCATTTGTCGTGTATATTAAACATTTGATCTTCAAAAATATAAATCTTATATATTTATGTTAAATTTTATATAGGTATTTTTTATTAAAAATTAGCTGTTAAATTACATCTATATTAAATCTAAGTTATAAAATAAAAATACATATTCTAAATTCATAAGTTTCGGGTCCAACGTCTTTAAGTTCATCTCTGTTTTCCCTGTCAAGGCTTGAAGGGTGGCATCCAAACCTACACGCAGAGAAAAATATACTTGTAATGACCATAATCTAAGAGCAACCTAATATGATTGAAATATGCGATCACAGCGAAAAATAGAAATGATTATGAGTAATAATAATTATGATTCCATTTTGTCATACCGATTTTAAGGTTTGTTTTTTCATGTTATGATTCTAATTTTACATACAATTGAACAATCTTATTATCCCATTCTATCAGATTATAATTTGATGTTAATATATTATAATTCTATCTTATTATATTATTACACGACATTGTCATATTATGATTCCATTTTATAATATTATTGCATGTTATCATATAGTTATCTTATCTTATTATTTAACTTTTTCATATTATTATTCCATCTTATCACAGTTTAAAATAAAAATAGTAAAAGATTTTATTTTTATAATTTTTTTTTATTGAAAATAACAGTGACTTTTCATTATATATATTATATATTATATGAATATATATATATATGTATATATATATATATATATATATATATATATATATATATATATATATATATATATATATATATATATATATATATATTATTTGTTCATAATTATACTCATTTCACCACCATATGTGGTTCAAATGAAAGATATATTTTTTTTTTAACTAAACCCTTTAATGGTACTTAATCAATTTCTTATATTGCTTGAATCACACCTAGTATAACAAAACCTTGTATATTTATATTTATTCAAATATAAATTAAATGAGAATTGCAATGAAGTTGGAAAACAAACATTAAAAACAATATATATATATATATATATATATATATAAATGAATTATTCCACTAAGTTTATGAAAAGGATAAGTATTCTATTTATTTTAAACATTTTATTGTTATTTTATTATTTATTGAATAATAATAATAAAATGGTTTAAAAATGGAATGTGGTTTAAAAACAAGGAAAGACTGAAAATGTAATGGTTGTAGAAATAATGATCTTTTTCATATTAATAATAGTTTGTTTCTGGTAAAAATATTTAAAAACAAATAATTTTTGCAGACAAACATATTAAAACTTTTATTGAGTGTACACTTAGGGCTATAACCAAATTTTTGGCATAGTACCACGGAGTGGCCAAGAATGTTTTAATAATGAAAACACCTGTCTCCCGTTGTTTTACGAAAAAAACCTCACGCATGGAAGCAAATTTCTGAAACCTTCAAAGAAATTTTTTTTAGAAAAATTTTTTATTATTTATTTTTTTTGTATTTATACAATATTCATGTATTAATTTATTCTATGTTTACATAGTAGTTTTAAATTTATATACTATTGGGTGAAATAAACTTTAAGTTTAATGTTCGCGATGATTTACACAGTGGATAAATATCTTGTACAACTTTTATTGCTCTCTCTGCACATATATTACTCCTTCGTTGCATAGGAATTGCTGAAGGTTCTTTTACCCAGTGTCGTTCAAAACACGCCTTTGCTTTTTGAAATTGGGTCAATGATTGTTCTAAGCCTTTGTAATTTTCTTCATTGAAGCACTGATCGGAAAACCAAATATCGTACCATTTTCCACATATAAAATGGCAAATTGAATATAGTTTAGTTCGGTATTTTGGATTAAGAATAAAAGCTAAAATATCAAGAATTGCCCTTGAATTCCATCGAGCATTGCTAAGTGGCGGTATGCTTTTAAACTTTATTTTGCTGAATAACAATAAAATGTTTAAATGTTTGTTGAGTTCATATAAGAAATTCGGATCATTGCTTATATTTTTATATCGCTTTAAGCATAAGGTATTTTACTCAGGTTTTTACATATAACGAATTTTGAGCCGCGATGAATTGTAAACCGCAGGAAAATTTTTATATCTAAAGCAGTGGATAAATTCCAAAATAGCATTTAAGTGATACGTATAGGAATATATACAAATATCAGGTGTATTTTTTTTTTAAATTTCCGTGAGATAAAAATGGTTGTTTTCAAACTTCAACCCGATCCCTGCGTGAACTTTTTTAACAATCCGAAAAAATTATCATATTTTATATTAATAACTTTTAATGTTCTACATGACTATACTATGCCGTTTTTGATATTCGCAAAAAGTGTGAAAAAGTTATAGCCCTAGTGTACACATTAAATGACAAAATTTAAACAAAAACTTTACTATCATGGACATGTCGTGAGTTTTTTTTTTGCTTTTAAAAGACTTTGTAAACCAAGGCTTTCAATAAAACTATACAAGAAAAAAAGAAAAGAAAATAACTGATAATCTTAACTCTACAAAAATAATTTGTATGGTAGTTATTTTTCTGTTTTTTTTTTTTTAACAACGTGTACAAAAAGTTAAAAAATAATTTTCTTTTTAAAATATCTATATTTTTATTAATTTTTAACTTAAGTGAAAACTTTTTTAACAATCTGCAAGCAGTTAATGTAAAAATTTTTTGAGTATTCTTAAAAAGAAATTATTTATCTTTAGTGGACATATACATAATATTTATAATATATGTATGTAGAAAAATTTTCAGTAAAATGTCTTTTTCTTCAAAAAAGAAAAAATTAAAAAAAAAAAAAAAATCATTAATCGTGCAATAGTTTCCAATATTTTCCATTTTGTTCAATAAATAACTTATTTTTGGACATTACGAAATTTACATAATTGGATTAAAAAGTACTCTGCTACTATCAGCTTTTTTTTATTGATTTCAAATATCGACAAGGTATCCATCCCACTGTATAAAATAAGTGCTGTCAAAAGTTATTCAAAGTAGGCAGCATTGTCTTCTAATGGTTGTATTTGAAAATTTATTATCAATTTCTTTGATAAATATGTATGTAAATAATTGATAAAGTAATGGAATTACTCATAAAAACATTAATTATAAAAAAAAAAAAAAAATAGTAATTTTGTAGCCACTTTTTTATCTTTAAATGCATTTGCTATTGAAACAAGTAATTACGTAGTCTATTCTAGAGAAAAAAATATAAAAAAGTAAATGATTAAAATTATATTTTAAATAACCAAATTTTGTTATAATATTTCTTTTATTTATCTTTGCAGTAACCAAATGTTAAAATCGATCGCAGCATTTGCCTTTATAGTGACTATGGTCAACGCCAAATTGGTGCGTGTACCAATTTATAAGCATGAAAATTTTGTTAAGACCACCAAAGACGTTCGTGCTGAAATATGGGTTTTGCGAACAAAGTATAACCTGCCCCAACCTCGTAGTTTACCAGAAGAACAATTGTCTAATTCTTGGAACATGGCCTATTATGGTAAAATTACTATAGGCACACCACCACAAAAATTTCTTGTTCTATTCGATACTGGATCTTCCAATCTGTGGGTACCCTCTAATAATTGTTCCAACTATGATGTTGCTTGTCAACAGCATAATCAATACAATCATGATAAATCCAGCACTTATGTTGAACTTGATGAACTCATTTCCATTAAATATGGCAGTGGTAGTATGAGCGGTTTCTTATCTCAGGATGATGTAACTGTAGAGGGATTGACCATTAAGGATCAAGTTTTTGCTGAAGCTGTTAATGAACCTGGCACCAGTTTTACCAATGTAAATTTTGATGGCATCTTTGGTATGGCCTATCAATCTTTGGCTGCTGATAATGTTGTGCCACCATTTTACAATATGTTTGGTCAACGTTTAGTTCAAGCTGGTGTCTTTTCTTTCTACTTGAAACGTGATGGTAGTGCCACCAATGGTGGTGAACTGATTTTAGGTGGCGTTGATCCTAATATGTTTATTGGTCAAATCACTTATGTTCCCGTCTCCCAACAAGGTTATTGGCAATTCACTGTGTCTTTTGCTTATATTAATGGGCAAAGTATTTGTAACAATTGTCAAGCCATTGCCGATACTGGTACCAGTTTAATTGTTTGTCCTCAAGCTGCTTACACAACTTTGCAAAAAGAAATTGGTGCTACTTATAATAGTATAGATGGCAATTACTATGTTAACTGTTCGTCCATCAATACATTGCCTAATGTAACTTTCATTATTGGTGGAAACATTTTCATTTTGGAACCTAGTGCTTATATTATTAATTTTGGAAATAGCAGCTGCATGTCTAGTTTCACAACTATGAGCAGTAACTTTTGGATTTTGGGTGATGTTTTCATTGGTCGTTACTACACTGTTTTCGATTTGGGTAACAACAGTGTAGGCTTTGCTACAGTAAATCCCAGAAATAATTCCTCGACAAATCAGCAATATGTATTTATTTTAATATCTAGTATAGTAATCAATTTTTTAATATCTAGTATAGTAATCAATCTGAAGTGTTATAATAAGCGATACCAATGATTGGTTTAGAAATGCGTGACTTTTTTATTGTTTTATTTTTATTATTATTTTATTTTTTTTTGGTAATAAAGTTAAAGAGTATTAACAAAATATTTTTTATTTGCCTGATTTATTAATTAAATATTAAATTTTAAGCCAAACAAATACTGATGTTTGTAATAGCACATTCACATTTTATTTCACTCAAAATCTACATAAAATTATTGGATTTTAACTCGATTTTCCATACAAATCAAAATCTAGTTTTTAATGAGATTTTACCAAAATATTAAAATTTAACTAGATTTGGAGAATTATTATTATTATTAGTAAAATAAAACAATGTGCTAAATAAATATGACTTCTGTATGTAAACGAATAATTTTAAAATTGAAAATAAAACAAAAAAATCATTTTAAATTAATCATAAAAAATGTATATTTGCCCAAATTCTAGTTTCAATAAGATTTTAAGCTAAATCTACATAATTTTATTAGATTTTAATTGGATTTTCTATACAAAGCAAAATCTAGTTTCTAACAAAATTTTACCAAAACCTACTAAAATTTAATTAGATTTTGAAAAATATTGTTTTTCAACACTGTTTCTTCTTTTATTATGTTATTAAAATACAAGAATGTTATAAATAAAAATGGTACTTGTGCTTAAGAAAATATTTTTTAAATTAAGAAAATAAATCAATTTGTATTTGAAATTCTTCATAAATAAACTTAAAATTAAAATTAAATTAAAAGCGTTTAGTGCGAGTGTTTTATTTTAACAAAAAAAGCAATTGTCAAAAAAAATCTACAAAACTGTAGTAATTGTGTAATGTAAACAGGGTAGATTTTGCTTTTCGAAATTACGTTCAAACGAGATTTCAAATGTAAGTGTAAATTGAGTATAAAAATAAAATTAAAAAATATTTTGTGAAAAATAAAATTCGTTTAAAATTGGTTGGCGGCTGTGCTTAATTTGTTCTAAATACAGTTGCCAAACAAAGTCTATAAAACTGACGAAAATATGTACATATGTAAACAGGGTAGATTTTGTTTTTTTCGAAATCTCATTCAAAAGAGATTTCAAGTGTATATGTATATGGGGTATAATAAAATTTAATTAAAATTTGCATAATATCATTATCCAACATTATTTTTCTTTGAGTGTGTTAGGGAAAAACAAAATGTAAAAATTTATTTTGATGATAGTACAAATTAAATATTTAGTTGGTTTATTTTATAAATGAAATTAAAAATATAAAATGTGTAATTTAAACAATTAAATTAAAGAATATAAATTTTATTTAATAATTTCTAATTTTAAAATTATTCGTGTTTGGCTTTTAATAATGTATTTGTGCAGTTACCAAAGAAAATCTATTTAATTGTCAAACAAAGTGTGCGTAAATGGGGTAGCTGTTGAAACAAATGAAATCTCATTCGTTCGAGATTTCTGTTATATGTAAATAGACTATAGAAACTTATGGAATAAAATTATTGATCGTATGAAATAATCCAAAAAATTTATTAAGTTGTGCACAAAAAATAAAAAATATCTTTCAAAGTATTTATGCTACAGGATTCATTAAGGTCTCATATTAAAAATATCAAAATTATCTTTAATATGACTATAACAACATCAATATTAAAAATATTTGGTAATTTGGTAAGAACATAAACATTAGCACCGGTAACGAAAATACAGGGTTTTAGTTTTCCACTATAGTTCACGATTTACAATTTTTATAAAATAAGATAAATTGTCTTTATAAAAATACAAATATCTTTCAAAATATATATTCCACGTTTAAGGACTATAGTTATAGATAATAAATTTACCTTTAAAATGATACTTGAAACATGGTTTTATGTTAAAGTGGAATGGTCGAAATATCGCAAATTAAATTTCGCAGCCGCGCATCTTTAAAAACCAGTATTTTTTAATTATTTCCTCTCATCCATAGTTCCTTATATATCCGATAATTCATATTTATTTTGTGTAGGAAATACAATTTCCCTTAGACCTAAAATTGATCAGTTAATAACTGATTAGTAGAAACATATGAATCCCTGTTATATTTTTCAAATTATGATAAAAGTAATTTAGAGTAGGACATAAGATCGTTATCTTTCTACTACATTAAACTCCTACTATATTAAAATACTAAAATGAAAATAGATTCAAACAAACTAATTTTAATATGCCTTTTGTGTACTTAATAAATATGATTCTAAAAATTTTTCATAAAATATGCTCATTTGTCTACAATTTTGAGCGGGCGGGAACTAGTTTAATGTTAAATCAATCTATATATGTAATAATTAAAGATATTTTTTAGATTTGAAAAATTTCGCGTTACTTGTTTTCTAGCTTGATTAACTTGAAATTTAGTTAAAAATTTCACAATTTTTGACCTTCTTAACACATTGTAATACAATGTGAAAAAAATAGTTTTTTATAAATTAAATTTTGAGAAAAGATGAAAAAATCGGGCCACTTTTCTGTAAAAAACACAATTTAAAGTCTTAGCTTTGATAATTTTTCACAATTGAAATAATTGATATAATATTTTTAAAATAAATTTTCAGTCCTATGTTATGGACATTATTTGAGAAAAATCAAAAATAATCAAGGCAAAAAATCGAAAATTCCAAATTCTTTACAAGAGCCAAATTCTTTACAAGAGCTTTTAAATCTTTAAATCGTATTTGATTTGTAGAAGTTACGACTTCTTTAAAATTTGTCATACTCTAGGTGGTGAATTTAAAATTTAAAGTTATTTTATTCGAAACTATGCCTTAAGAATAATAATTTCTATTGTCACAAAGTAAAGTATTTATATCATAAAAATATAATCTTGCTTTGGAAACATTATAAGAAAATCTTAAAATCTTAAGACTATCACTCTTATAGCCAGGGTAACTAAAAATTTGTTCTAAAAAAGTGTTTTATGCACAGAAAAAATGCTGTAAAATTCGGAAAATATGTTCTTAAAATTAATACATATTCTTAAAATGTTACTTGTTTTAGCTAAAATTTAAATTATTAGTAAAAATAACTAGATTTTTATTAACAATTGCTAACAATGTGCTTTATATTCAATGCTAATACTTTGTATCAAGAAATTACTGAATGTCTTTCAATTTATAAGGTGTAAATTATAAGGGAATTGGATTTGAAAAAAAAATTCGCTAATGACAAATTTTGTAAAAATTACATTAGATGTAAAATATGCAAATTTTTTTTCTTTAATGTATAATATGCAAAATTATGCTCTTTAGTATAAAATATTAAAAAAAATTGCCATCTAAAATGCTAAAATATGCTCTAAAATATGGATTTCCTATAAAAATATGACAAAATATACTGCTAAGACCAAAATATGCAAAAGTGTGATATGTGTTTTGTATTGGGGGCATCGAAAAATTTAGTAGTATATTTTTTGGATCTTATCCTTAAACTATTTGTACGAAATTTTTTGTCTTAAATACTTTTGTTTCGTCTCTATGTCTTGAAGACTATAACAGTACAGATCCACAATGATAATTTTTATCTTTATGAAAAAATTTTATCGATTTTTAACATTTTTAACAGTCTATATTCTAAATTAATAAAAACTCGTTGTCAAAGTTTGTTTATCTCTAATGAAGCGTTCAAGAAATATTGGTGAAAATATATGACACCGATAATTATTTTTTGTTTTTTTCCGCTCTAAAAATGATACAGTGTTAAACAAAAAATTGCATAGAAATATTTTTTATCTTCTCACAGAATTAAAAAGCAATTCTCCCTTCAGGTAACATCGTTTATTATACACACATCTGTCAAATTTCTAGCAATCTCTGCGTTTAAAGTCTTTGAGTTTGGCAGCTATTCGAATTTTTATTTTATTTCTTTTTTTTTTGTTAAAAAAAAGTAGTGAATTTTGACTGTAAATAAAATAATGAAAATTTTCGTAGTGCATTAAATCACTACTTATATATATAATGAAAATACTGTATTAAAATCATTACTTTTGTATGTCTTTTTCCATTGGGCACTTACCCAGTAACTATATTCTATTTCCAAATCTAAAAAGCCTAACCTAAAGAGATTTAGCGCCAACTGCGAAATTATTGAAGGAAAAATTACGGTTTTGAGAACTTTGAAACACTTTTTGATTGATTTGTTTTGCTACCCAATAACGTATGACTTTTTCCGAAATTTGGAAGTTAGACAAAACTTTGATAAAAATTTAGTTTTAGGAGAAGCTTTATTAAATCGGAAGTAGTGTGTTTGTTAATTAAGATATATATCTCAATTTTATTATTTGGCATCATTGAGTGAAAAAAATTAAGGATTAGTATAAAATCAATTTCTTAATTCTTTAAAAGTCTGATAACAAAGACAATTGTCTTGTAAAATACATTAGCAAAATTTTTAAAATTCATTAGAGTTTGTGAAACTGTATTGCATTTATTAATATCAGTTTTAAGATTTTAGAATATATAAACTATAGTAAAAATTCTTTATAAAGTTGGTACAATTTAGAAAGATTTGGTTCAATTTAGAAAGATAAATATATTTCTATACTTCTAGAGATAAAAAAGTATAAAATTAAGAACTGGTAATTATATAAAATTTTTGAATGTGATTGACTATTTTGTTCTTTAGGAAAATGGAAAATTGTTAAGCGTTAAAAAAAGTGTACATGTAAATGTTCTTAAGGTTACATCTTACTGAAAGATTCTGAAAACATTTTTATTTTTACCCTCTGTAAAATATCCTGACATAAAAAAGCATAGAAAATAAAACAATGATAGTACGTTTGTTTTTTTAAGTGTTCAACTGCGGCCTTTACCTTTTTAATTTCATGTTAATATAAATAACTTCAGTATTATTCAAGATCTTCATACATGATTGCATCTTTTAGGCATTTTTTTCGATTTTCTAATTTAAAGTTTGGCAATTTTTTTCTTTGTCCATTGTTATTAATATCACTTTCAGTTATTTGAGACAAAAATCTTTATTTATTTTTTCACTGTCTAAAGATTATTTTTAAAAAAAAATTTTTCTTATCATTAATTTAGTTGTCGATTTTGGTAATTGAATTTTTGGGGAGGAAAAAAAGTAAACTGCTAAAAAAAAAATCTAGGAAAAATATTGGCAAAAGATATTTAACGAGTTTGTAATTTCTTTTAGAGATCTGTCTACTACAATTTTAATACCCAATAGTAATTGAAACAGGTTAGGAACAAACAAAGGGGCACGAATTATTTGTTAATAAATTTTATTCATTATAATAAAACTGATATATTTTTTTTAATTTATATAAATAGCTATTAGCAGGGCAGCCAAAAATATGGTTGAAAAAAAGTATTTTATGCGCGTAAAATGTGCTCTTAAAATCGGAATTAAGCCCATAAAATTAAAAAAATATGCTCTTAAAATATTGCTTTTTCTGACTAAATTGTCTACTATTCATGTTAAAAATAATTTGATTTTTATTCGTAATTTCTACAAAATATTTTCTTTTTGTTTTCAAAACATTCAAAGCTAATATATTGCATCAGGAAATTACAAAATTTATATCAATTTATGAGATGAAAATTATTAGGGAATCGGATTTGAAAATCGTACATTAATGAGAAATTTTCACTAATGGCAAATACTATAAAAAAATTGTACTGGGTGCAAAATATGTAAAATTTTTTCTTAAGTTGAAAATATGTAAAATGATGTCATATAATGTAATAAATGCAAAATTATGATCTTAAGTATAAAATGTTCAAAAATATGCAATTTAAATTGCTAAAATATGCCCCAAAATAAGAATTTTTTATGAGATTATAACAAAAGATGCTGCTAAGTCCAAAATATGCAAGAATATGATGTTATGACCAAAATATGCAAAAATATGCTAGAACAAATCAACACCAAAATTGTTAGAATTGTCCGAAGTGGATAAATAACTAAAAGTTTGGTTCATTTAAAGCTCAAAAAAATATGAATTTGCATATTTTTGGTTTCCCTGGTTATAAGTTTAATTTTGGTTGAATTTTTACGAATTAATAAAATTTATTCGCAAGATTTTGATTTTATGTTCAAATTTAGTCATTTTATTTGTTTAATAGAAAATTCCACGTCTCTGTAAATAAATATAAAATTGTGTATTTAGTCGGCAATTTACGGGGCATATTTACTTTAAGTTGTTTGCGGTAAAAAAAGAAGAATATTAGACAAGAAAAAACTTTATTCTTTCTTAACATTTTACGCTTACTTTTTCTCTTTTTTTTTATATATATTTCAGGGTCTATGCCAAACTATAGAAGAATGGAAAAAACTTCAACCAAAGATTGTAATTTACCATTAACTTTATTTATTTGAAAACGTTGTAAAGTCTTACATACACATACATAAACGTTTACATATATGTATGTTTATATGACTATATGAATACCCTACACTTGAAACTAGCAATTTACTACCACGAATTTTCTACAAATCAGTTGTTACCTTTGTGTCATTTGGTGTATATTTTTATTACATAAATTTTAGTGAAAATGGTAACAACATATTTCCAATATTATTAAAATTTGTTAATAATTTTGAAAAAAATTTTATACTCGTGTATATTACATATAAGCTTAAAATCAGAACCTTGTAAATGTTCCTTAAATTTTGACAGTTACTAAAAACTCTATTTAAAGAGCGAAGGAAAATCAACCTTTAATTTTTCATAAACAATTTAAAACTAAACCTTCCGGTAAATGGTGGTAGTGCTCATCGTATTCGTTTATGAGGGACTAGTCTCAGAAATGGCTGGATATTTGGTAAATGTCTCGAAGAAGAATTCAAGTGGTGCTTGTTGTATTTTTTATTTATTTTCAATCTTTTTCAAGCTGAAAACGATTGTTCTTTTCAATATAGTATACTTACATATACGTATGTATGTGCGTATGTTGTACGTTTTGTTATCCTTATTGAAGATGTCCTTAAATGTACTCACACTTTTCCATATACAAGTACTTAATATTGTTGTATATGTGATGTTCAATTGTGGTTTTCTTATATATATATATAAAATAGACATAACTTACACTTGCTGAAATGTATATATGTATTTTAAAATACATGTATACATATAATAGTCGTATATATATATATATATTCACATGTACATGTGGTGTATGTTCACGACATGCACGCGTATGCAATCAGGCATTAAATTAGCAAGAATATCTTTTAGTTTTTTTTTTCTGAAATTTCTTTCTATTTTTTGTTCTGTTTGAAAAAAGTTTGTCTCTTTAGTTTATTTCAGTTTGTGTTAACTCAGCCCACAAAATTAATGTTAATAATGAAAATGTTTTTCTAATTTGTGAAGTGTTAAAAGCTATTTTGGAAGAGAAAAATGAAATTTATAAAGAATTGTAATTAGAAATATATTTGAGGATTTCAACTAGGATTAAAACCAAGAGATAACATTTAATATTATTTTTCTTGAAAATTGTATGATTTATGCTAAATAGAACTAAGATAACTCATACGTTATTTTTTTAAATGCTCTTAATAAATCAAAAATTTTTGCAAAGTTAGAAATTTCACTTCAATTTCACTGATATTTAGATGTAATTTCTTTTTTAAATTTAAAGTCGGAAGACTTACACCTAATGGTATTTTAGTTTTAAATTCTCTGAAAATAACTTTCGAATATTTTTCAAAAACAAGTTTTTGAACATTTTTTGGATATTTATTTGAGATTTTCCTCCTTTACGCAGAAAAAATTATTACATTATATTTTTCAATTAACACAGTTGTTTTCCTTTACATCAAATATATTCAAGCAAAAATAAAAGAAAAAATATTAAAAATAAAATTCAAGTAAGATTTGTTTCTCATTTCAATTTTTAATTCATTCAATCATCTACTTGATTGCTTTAATAAATTTTTAATTGGAAAAAATTTCTCTTTTAAATTTTTTACAGTTACTAGATTAATTGATTTTGGTTAGAGGTATAAAATTAAACAATTTTTAATTGAATTAATTATTTTGGTGATTGGAGATTTCCTGTGTATATCACTATTGACTATTCTTGTTTACAGAATATATGGACTTATAACATCATATTATGATAATCATATAATATTAACGGCTTGGCTGACTATATATTTCTTGTTTTCAATTCAATAATAAAATTTTATTGGGTTACAAACAGGCGCAAGAGTGTAGTTAGAAACTTATTTTCAACTCAATAAGAAATGCAAAGTTTCTCAAATAGGGGCCCGCGGGCCCCTAGGGGTCTGTAGCAACATACCAGGGAGAGAGAGACCGAAATGTGTATGAAGTTATTGTACATGATATATTTTTTATATTTTTTCATATGTATTTAATTATGCTAAAGTAGGATTCTACAGGTGTCTGTTATTTGGATGGGGAAAAATCTATTGAAGCTTCGTAAAATACATCAATGTTAATAGTAAAAGCAAACTTATCACACACAATTTATGAACTAGTAATAAAGCCTTGTTTTGCTGTCGTTGGTGTTATAATGTTAGAGCCCACAATAGAAGAAGTCATAATAACGCTGAAAAAAAAAGAATTGATGGCCTCCAGTATAACATAATGATACGACTGAAGTTTCAAATTTAAGCAAACAATTAAAACAATTTTAATGCAGAAAGTGAAATAAAGGAAGAATAATTGTTTACTAAACTTTTGCCTATGACATATATAGATGTACAGATAGAGCCGCATCAATTATAAATCTTACTGCATCATCCACCGTTATGTAATTTCTGCGAAAGCCTTACCTGATAATATTTAAAAATGCTCTTCAAGATACTATAGATGTAGTAAATTTTATAAAAACTAGTGCATTAAGAAATCCCTATGTGCCGATTTAAATGCAGAACATAAGAAATTAAAACTTCATATCAATGTCCTTGTAATTAAAATAATCATACTAAAATTATTGTCATTATATAAATAAATGTAACATAAATATAATTTCCACTGCTTAGTTTTGTAACTATGAGAACATGTATTCAACAATGTAGTATCATTATAACAATAAACCGACAATTGTTAATAATCTTTTATGTTTTTTTTAGCTTTATTAAACTCTTACTTCTTCTCTACGATAGTATAATGAAATAATGTAGAGTCTCAACTGTTTATCATATTATACAATTGTATGACAAATGTAAACAAATTAGTTTTTATATCATTGTGTTTTCCTAGTTTTAATAATAAGTATTCATTCCCATTCAATGTTATCTTCAATGTTCTCATTGTAATCCACTAACAAAATGTTATAATGGGATTTATTGTAATTAATTTTAAAAGAAGAAATAACGTACATATAACTCATACCAAAATACAAATAAATCAATTAAATGTTATTTAAACTTTTTGCTATAAAAAAAAGTTTTGTATTTAATTTGTTTTATTCTCGTTGGTAGTTATTGTTTAAATTGAACAATAAAAATGTCGGAAAAAGTTTGCTTTTTATTGAAAATTTTTACTTAAATAATATTGGTAATTTAATTTAAAAATATGTAAGTACATAAAAGCTATTGATATTAAATATAAAGAAAATTTACACAGAAAAAAATTATGACCAGAATTTTTTAATATTTAATATTTTTTTAATATTTTATAAAAAAATTTGTTTGATTTTAATATTTTGTTTTATTGGTTGAAAATACCAATTAAAAAAAAAATCTTATATTTTGAAAAAAAAAAAAAAAAAAATTAAAAATCTTCTAAACTAGAAAATGGTAAGTATAATTTAATTATAATTTTTTATTAATAATGATTGATTTTTTGTTTTAGTTCAATTTGGCCACATGAAATTTGGAAGAAGTGTACAAAAATGTGAATCTCTCGTTTTTGCTTATAAATAATACATACTAAACTAGTATGGACTGACACTACATTTTCTTTTTTCTTGAATCTTATTAAACATTTTATTAAATAAAAAATAAATATTGTTTGAAAATTTACAAAAGTTAAATATAATTTTTCTTGGTTTATTTAAAAAAATGATGGAATCTTTCACAATTTTCAAATATTAAAATTTATAAATAATAAAAATATTTTAATAAGAAAAAAACTAAACTAAAATTTTTTCAATAAAATTTTTACGAATTTGAATGTTTGTTTTTACTAATATAGTGATAGGTCCGATTTTAACAAATTTAGTAATGAAATACGAAATTGAATTTTTTCTGTGTATACAGTAGAGTATTTATAGTTTAAATAATATGTTAAATTAAAAATTTTAATCTGTATCTAGGGAATTTTAGTTATAACTTTATAGTCTTTAAAAAACTAAGGATCACCTTGAGTCGATTTAATAACGTCTGCCTATTTTACACCTAGCATGTGTACACGGTCCACATATAGTTAACCTATAAAATACTTATTTACTCATATGAGTATTATTTATTTTATTATAAAAACTTTTGTTATTGTTTATGAATACCCCAAATGAAATGTTTTCTTTACTGCCTCAATGATTCATGAAATCATTGAAATAATAACCCAAATTATTTATCAATATGTGGTGAATTGGTTTGTTTGAATTTGTGGCTAAAAACTATATTTTTTATTTCACTTTTGCCTTAAAATAATATAATATTTATTAAAATATTTGTACGTGTAGGAAATTGTTTAACCACAACAAATCTGTGAAATTAAACAACTGACAAAATAATTTGAAACAAATTTATATAAGGTTGCAAGACAGTTGCATATTTTATTAATATTTAAAGTGTTCTTAAACTTTTGAAATAAACTATATGGAAAAAAGATAATAATTTTGTTTAAAGAAATTTTCTAAAATTATTATTTAAAAAAATAACAATAAAGATATTATAAAACAAATAATAGTATTCAAATATAAATTTATAAAACTTAAATTAAATTCCAAAATCTTCAAATAATTTGAAAATAAATTTTATTTCTTTAGCTTGAATACAATTACTTTTTATTTTATTTCATATTTTAAAAATTAAATTAAATTTGTTAATTTTTTTATTCACAGAATATTTTTGAATATTTTTGTTCAACATAAATTTGTTTAAATAATTTTAAATTTGCTTGGAAAAGGAAAACAATTTATATATATATACTGCAATTATTTAATACTTTTAAATAAGTTTATTTCGATAAATATATAATAGTCTATCTATCTATCTAGTCATTAGAATCTCCTGTACAGAGTTTTTAAACAGTCGGAGAAATCACAAGGAACATTATTTTGCTGACTATTGCATGAGTTTTTTTTTTTATTCAAGCTTTTTGTGGGTGAATAATTTTATCTTTTTTTTTTTAATAAAAATATCAAAATATTTATTTGAAATTTTTCTATTTGAATATATTGTTTTCAAATAAAAATCCTAAAAAATATATATGAATATTATTCAAGGTTTGAAACTATAAGTTTTACTTTTGATTAAATCAAATATTTTCTTTTTTAATTTATTATTTTTTCAATCAGATACAAAGTTATATAAAAATTCACTTGATTTTTTTAAATCAAATTAATAACCTTAATGTTTTTATTTAAAAATTAATAAATTGTTTAACAAATATTTTAAATTAGAAAAAAATGGAAATAAAATAAAAAGTATTTTCATTTTTTACAGTAACAGATATGAGATTAAATAATTTGCTTTCAAGTATAAAGGAAATGGTTGAGCGAAAAATTGTTTGAGTTATTTTAAATTTCTTTTGTCATATTATAAATTTCTAAAATTTTAAATTTCCTAAAGCTTTTAGAAGTATTAATCTGACTTGTTAACAAATGGAATAATATTTGAATAATTGTATTCCAAATTACCCAGCAAAAACTTTGCTTACCTGATAAGCTAGCAGATATAATTGGAAACAAAAATAAGTTACTTATTTTTTGCCCGAATAACTAGTTATTTTTCTTCGAGTTGTCCACAAATTCATGTACTCAAAAATGTGTACCTAAACAAAAATTAAAAAAAAAATGTTTGCCGTCATTGAGATTTGAACTTGGACACAAATTAACCATTCGCTTTTAATGACTAACGTCTTACTCAGTACATCATCTCGCACTTAATTTCTAAGTGACAAAAACTTTTTTTAGTATAAAATATCTTTTTAGACATTTTGTTATAAAAAATTGACGGCATCAGAGTGGGGTTGAACCAACAATCTTCTAGATATTAATCCAGCACTCTAGCAAGCTGATCCACGTGATTTCAAATTGCAATATTACTGTGATATACTCTTAAGAACTTATTTATTTAATATAGAGTAGGTCAATAATAATAACGCCACATTACCAAGAAATTACTTTAATAAGTAGTTGCCATTACCGAGAACTAAATAATTTTTGCTGGGTAATTTCAAGTAACTGAAGATTGTATTATAGAGAGTACAAAATGATTTGAAACTATTTTATTTCTAAAAATATAAATCGAATATAAAAATAATTAATTTTTAACAAATATCTAGAATTAAATATTTATTAATTTAAACTAATTAAAATTATTTATTCTTATTTGAAACAAAACATCAAAATTTTGACATTTCTTTCAATTTTTATCATATAATTTTGTTTCAAAGTTTCACTAAATACCACTCTCATTCTCAGCACCCTCTGTTGACATTGATATAACGATAAAAGCTTAAAATTGACATGTAGTAGCTTCTCATATCAGTTGATTGCATTACAAACAATGTACACATATGTATGAGTATATATATCTACACAAAACCAACAATATTATTATAATTTTTCGGTGGATGAATCTACTAAACCCCAAAAATATTCTGATAGACATATATACGACCAGTATTGCCAGGAAGTGAGAAAAAAAGACTCTAAATTAGACTTTAAAAAAAGGTCAGAAAAGGCTAAATGCCCCAAAAAATAAGGCCAGAAAAAAGCAGTTATATTTTTTTATTTAAAAAAATTTTTATATTTTACTTTGCAATATTTTTTTAAGAAATTGTAATAAGTTTTTAAATAAAACACAGAAAAGCTGCCAACAAAATGATCCAATGAAAAATCGCCCACAAAATTTGCGTTATATTTCTTATGAAAAATGACCTAATGTTACGTCGGATTTGCCGAAAGAAGAGCCGCAGACGAAAATTTTTTTTCAATTTAAATAATTTCGATTTTTTGAGTGAATTAATATACAAAAATGCTTAAATGGATGATTCTGTAAAAATAAAATTAGTGAAAGCAAATAAGAAATTATTTTCTTCTTGGTTGAAATACTAAAATTTTATCCTTTTTAAAGCAATTTTAGGAATCAAAAAAGGCTAGAAAAAAGCTAAAACAAAAATGTTGATGCTAAAAGCAAAATAAAAAGGCTAGATTTAGCCTCATAAAGGCTAAACTGGCAACACTGTAGACGACATGAATGTCTATCATCAACCAAACAAAGCTTTTATAACATAATTTGTTCACAAATTTAAACAAAATTTGTATAAAGGATTTTGTATGCCAGAGTGTTTTAATGTATACGCGATAATGCCACAGGTTGTTGGTCAGGGTTTATGGCTGCCACAACAATAGAACAAAAACATGTCTTTAAAATGATGACAGTTAGAATGACATATTTACAAATTCAAAATAATTTACGTAGGTTATTTAATTGAATGAAAGACTAAACAAAATAAGGATAATAGAAAGGTCTTAAATAAATAAATGATTTACATAAAATTTATTTTTTGGGGGTTAAAAGTTTAAAAGAGGAGTGAAGGTTTAATTTAAAGTAAACTTAATGAGAAATTAAACTGGACCAAATTTTTTATTTTTTTTAAATTACAGCTAAATATCGTTTTTATTTTGCTTAATATTTAACATACTAAATTTTTTTACTTCATTAATTTTATGTTTTTGATTTCCTAGGAGTTCTCGTTTTTATAATTTAAAGTAAATGATTAGAAAATTCTTCATTATTTAGTTTCCGAATATTTTTATAAATCTTATTTTATTTTTTCAAACAAATACTAAAGTCAATAGTCAAAGAAATGTAAAATTGCATTTACTGTGAAATTCATTACAAGAAACGTGACTTTAATACATTTGCTCTAAAATCCTGTATTTTTTATATCCAAAGTTGTTTTAATGCTTGTTTACACATACACATTTCTAGTTCATAATGTTCTAGATTCAGTAAAATTTTGCAAAATAAAATATGCACTAACTTATATGCATATTATATATGTATGCTTTTTGAAAATAAAAAGTCAAATTTAGGTTAATGAAGTTTTTGTTTGGTTTTTAACTAATTAATTCAGATGCATGTTTTGTATGCATTTATAAATTTTGCTTGTATTTCTTAAAGGCTATTTGAACTTTTGTAATTAAAACTATTATTAATATATGTAAATTTTAAAAGTTTCAATATAAAACTAAATTAAAAATGCTAAATTCTAAGAATAATGTTAAGCCAAAAATCCCTGTTTGTTAGGGATTCTATTGGACAAATTGGTGGTCTGTTTGACTTCAAAGAGATTGCAGTTGGTACAAATGTCTGAAGAGAAATTGTACCTCAGAAATTTGGTCAATTGTTCCATCACACAATCTAATTAGCTTTTGTTTGAGGATTTGAGGACAAGAATTAAACATATATGTAGAATATATAAAAAGTCTATATTTAAAATTCTCTAGCTTGAAAAACACAACCTTTATTCGATTTTAAATAAGTTAGTGATTAAGAAGCAACAGAATTCAAATAGAGTTCTTTATTTTGGGATCGGATAACTCCCATAAAAATATAATAATAGTTATCGCAAATCCTATGATTTTGGGTGATAATTTTCTTATAAACTTCCACAAATGAGATGAAATACAAAGCAAATATCAATTACCACGTATCTAAGGAACTAAACGCAAAGAAAAATATGATTTTTAGCTACCATATCATATTATGGTTGGAATTTATGTTTTTTTGTAAATTATATTATGTTTGGATGTAGCACCATCAAATAGTTGTGCTGCAAACATATTATGGTTCATATATGTGCTTAATTTGATGTATATAATGATACACAATAAAAATATGGTTGAGAACACCCATCCACTTACCTAAAGTTTCTGGTTTATTATGTAATTAAAACTTATTTTTATAAGTATTTATCTATAAGCTTATATTTAAATATTTTTATTGTGGATTTTGCAAAACCTTTTCTTTAGGATTTTTTTGTATTGTTTTATTTGCGAATTATCCATTTAGAATATTCTCACAATCTAAAACAACTGTGTAAATTATTTATATCTAATTTAATTTTAATTAATATTAATTAAATTTAATTAATTCACATTTTTAATATATATTTTTCAATATATTTTTAACACGACGACAAATAATAATCTCTATGCAATAAGTTCACTAAACAGAATAAAAATCAACAAACATACTTATTTTCAAATACAAACTATGTGTATTGTTGCCCATACAAAACCAACATTTTGTCGTTAAGTCAAAATAATGAATATAATAATATTTTTATATATTTGAAATAATTGTTTTTGTATGTAAAATTTTAACAACTATAACGTGATTAAAACTCAAACATATAATATGTTGCGCCAACACTATGAATTTAAAATTGAGAACAAAAATATAATTATTTACTACAAAAACATAATAGTTTTTTAAATAAAATATATTAAACTACAACGATGTTAGCGATAACAATATATTATTACGGTGAAAAAAATATTGTTGGTGCAACAATATTGTGAAATGTTTTTTCTCTGCGTATATTAATATAGAACTGTTTAACAGATTCTTGTTCAGCATTTTTTAAATTATTAAGAAAAATTGGTTTTTGACTTTATACTATAAAAAATTAAATAATTACTCAATAAGATAGAGGCTCAAATTTGAAATTTGTGCCATAGATAGCGAAGATAATGGCATCAAAAACGTAATTTAATGAAAATTTATGATAGACCGTTTTGAATATAGGCTCTCGGTATAACATTTTACATGAGTAGAATCCATTTACAGATTGTTTCATAATCTTTAATTGAGTGTGATATTTAATGATATTAGATTATATACAATAATATTTATTGGGAGAAAGTACGAAAGGAGAAATTTGGGTACAAACTCATTATATTAATATAAAATTTTAAGTCTTACAAAATTTAAAAATTAATTGTACTTAAGTTTTTATCGCGGTTCAAAGTTTACTTTTTTACGACAAATTTTTAAGATATGTGAAATTTAACAATTCATCGATTCTGGTTGTTCGAATAAAATTAAGTTTTTATTGAATTAATTCTAGGGTAAACGATTATTTGACTTTTTGGAGAAACGGGTATTCGAATAGTTCGAATAGTTACATTTTTTGAAATTCCGAAAAAGCCAGTTAGCCGGTATTTGGTAGAAGTTAATATATCTATCAAAAGACTATATTTCTGAACAAAAACTCAACAAGTCTTACAACATTAAAATTTAAATTGGGTGCCCCGATGGCCTAGTTGGTAGTGAGCTAGTCTGTCAGTCTGGGGGTTGTGGGTTCGATTCCCACCAGAGACTCTGGTCCGTTTCACTACAAGGAGCTAAGGTCTTCGTTACTCCGCTCGGTTAGAATTAGTATATAATTTGTAATTGTTTTGTAATTATAAATAAATAAATAAAATAAATTAAAATTCAAATTGATTAAATAATTTATTTTGGGAAATAGCTTGTAATTAGGGAGAGAAAATTATCATAAAAATTGAGAATCATTTTTATATATTATGTGACGAGATAAGAATGGTACAGGTGTTACAAGGGGGAAAAAACTAGTTCCGTTGATATGAGTATTTAATTCAAGATAAGTATTACTTAATTATTTATTTAAAATCAGTAAAAATTGATTTTTAGATGCACTAACGAGATGTTTTGCAAAGAAAGTACATTTTTATATGCTTCGGAATGCAGTACGGAAAGCGAATAAGGTCGCAATTGTATAAAAAAAAATTTTATGTATATGTATAAGTGAAAAAAATTTTATATGCACTGAAACTAATATACTTTCTTATTATCCCAGCAAAAAAAAAAAAAAAACATCCTAATCTAAAGAAATAATATTTTCACCACTTCAAATGTAGAGAGTATATTTTAGAAGGAAAAAAGGTACATAATTTTTAAGGAAATAAAAATTTTACAAATTAAAATTATATTTATTATCTTTTAATAAGGGTAAAACAGTATTTTTATTAAAAAAATTATAAACATAGTTTTAAGAGAAGTACTTCAAAAGCAACGAACAATAAGTATAAAAAATAACATTCTACCAATGACAATAATGGGTTAAAAAAAGAACTTCTGCAGCTCTTTTGCAGCACTAAGAACTACCATCTTTTGACTACACAATGTTAAAATCATGAGCACTTTTTATGTTATAAAGGTCATGACATTCGTATGGGAATGTGGATGCGCTTCTTACTTTTCTCCCTTAGAAGCATGCTTCGTTCAAAGCTCCATTTTTACTGGGAACTAATAGAATTAATTCCAATTTAACTTTGAACTATATTTATAAAACATAACAAGAAATTAGACTTTATGAATGTTAATCAGCCAACAAAATTATTTCTAGATTTCCATTCAAATATTAGCATTTAGCGCATATATTTTATGAAATAAAATGTTATTTTTAAAACCGAATTTTTGTGTTTAAAAAAACTGGACCATTCGAAAAACAAAAATTTTGAAAAAACCGATTCTACTTAAACCGAAAAAAAGAAAAACGGGTTTAAAACCGGGTGGAAAACCGAATCGATAACCCTAATTAATTCATAAAGAATTGTATTCAGCTATTGAATAACATTTATTGTTAATTCGAATCTTTTCAATATTCTTCTTTCAATGAATTGAGCCCATAGAAAAAAATGGAAAGTTATGAACATTTGAACTTATATGTAAATTTGTCCGCCAATTTCAAATCTAAAATCAGACTTTTAAAATTATTAAAATTTATTCCGATATGGGGAAAATAAATTTCGAAATTGTAAAGTTAATAATTACTAAAGAGTAATTATTGCCCTAGCATGATACTTACAGAAAATATAAAGAAAGACTTCATTTTCTACATATATATTTTTTACGAATTTAAAAATACCATTGTTTGAGATGCGCGAAAGCGGAATTTAATTTGCGAATTATCGACCATTTAAACTCAACATGAAAAAATCTTTCAGGTATAATTTTAAAGGCAATTTTATTACCTTTAACCTAGACCTCAATGAATGTTGTAACATATATATTTTGGAAAGACAGTTTAGACTTATTTCAGAGGTATCGTAAATCACGAACAATCATAGAAATCATGCTAAAATTCGGTATTAGCGTTGCTAGTGTTAATTTTCAATATGAGTAGTTTTGCTAATTTTCATTAAATTTGGATAATTAATAATAGTATTTGGCAATTGAAATAAACATTTTTTGTAGTAACTAATGCGAGTATCAGTATGCTACTTACTAAGAGTAAATTATCTGAAATTTTTTGCCAGTCTTAGATTTCACGAGTATAATGACTGTACCAAATATCATAAAATTCGGAAGAGGTGAGAAAACCGGCTTATTTATTTAAATGAAATGAAAGGCTTTTTAGATATAAGTTAAATAAATTAAATTAAATTTATTATTATTATTATTATTATTATTATTAACATTATTATTATTATTATTATTATTATTATTTTTATTATTTTATTGAAAATAATTGTCAAATTTTTTTCAGTATTTATTATTTTATTCAAATAAGTTTTAGTGTAAGGCATAAGAAATGCAAAATTCTAACTTTTGACATCAACAAATTTACGAAATCATTGGTTACCCCGGAATCTTCAAATCTGTGCTTCATTTTTTTTACAAATTCTGAACCAAGGATGTTTGCTATTCTTGAGGTTGACAACAGTAGATTACATAAAGTTGAAAATAAGCGAAAATTTGGAAAAAAGCGTTAGAAACAATTCCTAGGAGATTTCGGTATGTTTTAACCAAAAATGTGTAAATTTATGTCGATATATAAAAATTTATATTATAATGAAAATAAGAATGTAAAAAAAAATTATTCAGATCAACAATGCATTGTTTTTTAATACAAAAATCCTAAATATATGCATCGTAAATTCTGAATTTTTACATAGAAAAAATTAAGTTTCACGGTTATTTTTTTATGAGAATAAAAATTCATATAAAAGAATAACGGAAATCGTATTATCCAATTTTTTTCCAAAGCCTACTAAATTTGAGTAAAATTTAAAAATATGGTAATTTTTTCATATGAATAAAAAATAAAAACAAAAATAGATACTTTTAAAAATGTAAAATTTGTCATAAAAAATTAAATCTATCCATAAAAGTTGATTGAATACTAGGGTAACCGATTATTCAACCTTTTGGAGAAATTGGTTTTCGAATAGTTCAAATAGTTGGCATTTTTAAAAAACTGTTTGCTGTTTTTAATATAGATAGATAATATTTTGTCAATACCTACGTGGACCTACAGGGAAAGATATAATTTTGGGGATTTTTTTCTTGAATTCTATTTTTATAATAAGTAAAACAATACAAATTTTGTTTTAAAAGGCATTTTAAAGCTATTTATGAATACGGGAGATAATAACTATTTAATTTTTGATCATTGTTTTTTTTTTTTTTTTTAATAATTAAGTCTTCTAAACCTTTTGTTGTTGTTACAGACATATTAAGGTCTATTTTGGAAAAATTATAAAAAAGGAAAATTTACTTTTTTCAATTTAAATAATTTTAAATTTGGTAATTTGGTTTGAATATGTTTGTTTTCACTCAATTTTAAAAGCTCATGAAATTTAGAGAAAAATGTTAGTAGAGATATCTTAATTTATTAAATTAATCCATTTGAGCAATCAAATAAGTAAAAGGGATATGATATAAACGGTGTATAAAATATCCTTTAGTATTTCTGCATACAGTCAAGTTTAAGTCATGTTAGTTTATTGTTAGTAGAGATATCCTAATTTATTTAATTAATCCATTTGAGCAATCAAATAAGTAAGAGGGATATGATATTAACGGTGTATAAAATATTCTTTGGTATTTCTGCATACAGTCAAGTTTAAGTCATTGAGCTTTAAGCTTTCATCTTATAATTATTTATTACTTAGTTTATACGCAATTCCAATTTGCAAATAAAGTTATTTGTTAATACTGAACTTACAGTTTATATATAGATTGTAAATAAAAAAATGTTTTCTTTTATAAATAATTACATTTTTTAATTTTTTCTTTTTCTACAATATTTTTCAAAATATTTGTCAGATTTTTAAAAACACTAAAAATTAAAAAAATTAGTATTAGTTATAAATAGTATCCACAATCAGGAATTATTTTCATGAGTTATTAAGTTACAATAAAAAAATGGCAACGTATTACGCGTTTATTTGCAAATAAGAAGTGCGTGTAAAAGAAGTAAATGTGAGC
Organism: Protocalliphora azurea; assembly: GCA_932274085.1. Classification (NCBI taxonomy): domain Eukaryota; kingdom Metazoa; phylum Arthropoda; class Insecta; order Diptera; family Calliphoridae; genus Protocalliphora; species Protocalliphora azurea. The sequence continues at coordinate 112,540,841 of OW026520.1, forward strand.
CGTTTATTTTAAAAGTGGCCTAAGTCCCTTCATCAAAAAGGTAGTTAAATTTGTATGTAAGTTTTATTCTAATTCTTCTTTTAATTCAATTGGAATTTTCCCCATAACGCAATGAAATCAATAGTAACGTGATTGCTTGGAGTTTATCTCCTTTTTCAACCAATTATATGCCGTTCATTTATCATATGTATATTCTTACAAATATTAACATGGTGGATGATATTTTTGATTTCCTAGTGTCTGTCAGCGGTTTTTCATAATTATATTGAAAACTTTTTTCAGTTCAACGATTTTTTTTTTAATTTTGACAGATAGTTACAATTTATAAAATTTGTATTTGGATGAAGTCATTCGTTTAAGAAATATCTGGGAAAATATGCATCAATTTTGCCTAAATATATTAAAAGCCAAATAAAGTTAATTAAATTGAAATTTGAATTTTTAGATACTCGTATTTCGAAGCCTAAATATTAATTTTGGTCGATGAACTGTTCGAATAATTTAAAATTGTATATTTTAGGATAAAGTGCATGAAAAGGTTATATTATTATAACTTCACAAGTAATTGTGATGAAAGAAATTCTAAAAAATAGACTTGAATAAAGTAAATTCAAAGTCCTAAAAATTTTAATATTTAACAATACCAATATTAATTAATACCAATATTAATTTTGACTTTATGACAAAAAATCATTCTCACACAAAAAATAATTACATGACTGATTTATTAAATAAAAGTGAATAAGAATATTTTGTCAAAAAATTAGATTTTTTATACAAATGAACCAAAGAACTGATAAGATGAATCCTTTATGAAAGAAACTGGTCTACATTATGTTTCTGTTCTAACTATTTAAATGGATTAAATATTAAATTTTTGTGCTTTTTATAGGTTTTACATATATTACTAAGACTATTCGGTTAATCGAATATTTGAACAATAATCGGATACTAACCGATCACCTTTTTAACTTGAATAATTATTTGCTGAACTAACCGATTAATATAAAAACCCAAATAATTGGATACTCTATTAAAAAGACAGCTGGTGGAAAAAAGCATAGCGGAATGCATAGAGGGACCGATTCAAAAATATTTGAAAAAAAGTCTGAAACTTCTTATCAACTGATTCGATTTACATAATTCACAAAATTTGAAGTTTAGAAAGCGAGCCCCACAGATCTCTGAGGAGCGGAGTTATGGGGGCTCTAAGTAAGATACCTCTGGCATAGAAAATTTTTAATCGCTTTCTATAAAGCTAGCATGTGCTATTATCTCTTAAAATATTCTAATTTTAATTATGCAGGATCTTGGTCCAGTTTTTTCTCATATGCATATACCCTATACATTTCTGACCGACTTTGTTAGATTTAATATAATTTTTATTTAATTAGTTTAAGATCAAAATTATCTAACGAATCAAAAAAAAAAAAAAAAAAAAAAATGAACAAAAATAAATAATATTGAAATTTTACTTCCAAAAATGTTCGATAATGCTCAATTGTGGATTTTCCCAGCAAAAACTTTGGTTGACATGTAATGAGAAAGAAAATAATATAGTGGCTCATAACTACTTTCACATTAGCTGAATAACTCATTATTTTAACAAGGTGATGTCATTAGAGATAACTGCTTACCCCATTTCATTTCAGAAAGTTATTACTTAAATAAAATTACAATAACTAATTACTTCCAAGCTGTTCAATAACTCATTGAATTTAAAGCATCATTGAAGTCATTATTAGTAAAAACAATAGGAAATAGTTATATTTTAGATTACAAATAACTATTTAAATATCAGGATATAAAAGCAGGTTTTTGTTGTTTTTATTTTTTTTATTTTAATGATTTTATAAATTTTAATTTAATAACTTAATAATAACCAAAAAATGTAATTAAAATACATGTAGTAAAAATAAACTATCTAATTAAGAAGGGAAAGAAGTATCCTATCGACTGATATACATTAGGTTCTTTAGGATAAACCCGTAAAGAATTTTTACGCATTTAATGGCTAAACATTATCTTCATCATTAATTTTCTGCTTATCGTCAATTCATAAATACTATTTTATCATGGGCACCAATCAACTTATTCTGTATTCAATCCCATTATTTTAATAGAATATTATTCAAATAAGTATAAAATTGCTTAAAAATCGTATTAGGATATTTAATGTAAATCAATCGTTCTGCAGGCTCTGTATATATATATATATATATATATATATATACATATTTTTTTTTTTTTTTAAACGGCAAAGTTTATCGTTAAAAGTGTTATAAAGATTCGATATTATCTTAAATATTTCCCAGAAGACGTTAATGGTTTCGATAAAAATATAAAAATAATACATTATTAGGTTTCCTTTCTAAAATAGTTAGATGATTTTTTTGGCTAGTTTATATATGGGGCATGTATTTATATATGACATCATATATGACTTCTCCTATATAGTTCCACGTATGCCACTAGTACTATTTTTCAATATATATTTCCATATATAGTACCATATATAGCTATATATATATGGTCCTATATATAACGCGAACCATTTCGAGGTTCCCTACTTTTTTAAAGAAAAAAACACAGAAAATTCAAATTTAGTAAGGAATGCTTATTATCATTTAAAAGAACATTCTTTAGCATTTATTTTTTGTGTCTATTTTTTATGTCTATCAAATGTTGGCCGTTGTTACGTCGCAGATGGTCCATCCGTTGAGTCCAATTTTCGATGACTCGTTCGAGCATTTCGACTGGTAACTGGCGAATGACATTGTGTTGTTTTCCCCCAAGGCCTGAATCGAAGCGGGTTTGTCCGCATAAACTTTAGACTTTACATATCCCCACAGGAAAAAGTCTAATGGTGTGATATCACACGATCTTGGTGGCCAATCGACCGGCCCAAAACGTGAAATTATGTGCTGACCAAAGTGTTCTCTCAATAAATCTTTTGATTGATGCGATGTGTGGGAAGTGGCGCCGTCTTGCTGAAACAAAATATCGGTTATCATGGCACGATAACAATCGCCATTGACGGTTACGTTCTCACCGGCATCATTTTTAAAAAAATATTGACCGATGATTCCACCGGCCCACAAACGACACCAAACTGTTGTTTTTTTCTGGATGAAGTGGCAGTTCTTGAATCTCTTCAGGTTGCTCTTCGTCCCAAATGCGGCAATTTTGTTTGGGCCTCATCGCTGAACAAAATTTGCCTCGAAAACGTCGGATCTTCTTGGAACTTTTCAAGAGTATCTCTACTTGAATCACCCATTATATAGCTATATATATAGGACCTTACATGATAATATCATATTCATATGCAAAATTTTCCCTTTAATATATTGATCGCTTCTTTAAATATATGAATTGGTAACTGAATTAAAAAATCAATAAAAAGTAGTATTTTCAAAAATCTGATCAAAAATAAGTAATAACATACCGGGTTATAAATAAGTATTTACTAAACAACTTCTATGTAATGCAGACAGTATGCTCTTATTATTGAAAACTACATCCTATCAGCATACCATTACCAAAGTTTTGTTGGAGTAGTATGGGATCTAAGTCTTCTGAGAAGAATTTGTATTTGTTATTTTAATCTGCAAATTGGCCAAAGGCCAACCAAGACTGCTTGGTTATTTTCTTTGGGAATATATTAAACCTAGCATACGTTGATAAGACAGAGACAGTTGACTGGAAATAATTAGTAAATACATTTATACGGTCATAAATGTTGCGAAAAGTGATGGAAAATTAGACAATGCATACGAAGGCGCAATATGCTATAAATAATGAAAAAAAAAAGACAAAATACTAGACAATTGTATTAAAAATTTATTTTTATATACATCATTTTAAAGTTCTATAAGCCTTACTGATTAAAAATTGTATATGAAAATTTTGTTTTATTTATTTATTAAACTTTAATAAATTTCAAATTGTATACCTCTAAATATGTTTAGTTTTCTATTGTATTTAATAAATAATATTTATTAAATCTCTTCTTTTGTATGTGTAAAATTATAAATACGAGGTTGTTTTAGCTTATAATAAAGTTATATTTAATCCTCTAACGGTCGGAGCAAAAGTATATAATAAAAAAATCAATCTTTAGATTAAAAATATAATAAGTGCAAAATGTTCGAGGATTTAAATTTTTTTAGTATATAAATTATTTTCATAAAAATAAAAATAAGAAAAGATGCCCTGAGGCAGCCTTTATCATTAGAGGGTTAAGGTATTAGTATTTTACATTGAAATGCAGTATATTTTAAATTACTTTCCAGTCACCTAGACAACAGCTTTACAGTAAAGGAAAACAGCTTGAATTATTTTCTTTTGAATATTTTGTAGTACGATTTTTAATAAATTAATATTACTTTATTTATGTATGAAATTTCAATACATAGAAGTTTTTTGGCTTTGTTTCCTTAAATAAAAAAGTTCGCGATACCTGCTCAAAGTAAAATCATGATACTTATTAAATTTTTGATTTAATGCAGTTTTTATGTTAATAAATAGAGGTAAATTATTTAAATTTATACACAAAAATGTCTTTTATGAAAACTAATATCCCTTGAAAGAGTTTGGGTTTTTTGTATCTACGAGTATGTTTTAAAAATTTAATATACATTTATATTTTGAAGGTACATATATTTCGTAATCACTATTTGATATGACTGTGTTGCACTGTGTTCGTATTATCGTGAATATAAAATTACTTATTGTGTACAAATTTTTAATAAATTAAAAAAAAAATAAAAAATAAATATTATGATATAAAGTAGGGTTTAAAATTACTACCAAATAAGTAAACAAATTGCTGTATAATGCATAACTTGAAAAGAAAATTACCAACATATTTTCAACAAAATAGTTTAAAAGTATTAAAAGTAAAAAAAAAAAAAAAAAAAATTAAAATAGTATTAAAATATATTGAAAACATTAACAATATAATTTAATATTTACTTAATATAACAACTATTAAAATTTTACTAAAAATATTTTACGTTTATAATTTGTTTAAATTGCTTTTAATTGTTTAAATTAATTTAATTGTTTAAATTAATTTTTTCCTTAGCAGAGAACTAGAATTTTTAAATTTTCTGAATATTCAAATTATATATATTTTTTTAAATTTCAAGAAGATATTATTACCAAAAAAATTAAAATTTAAACATTTTAAATATTTAAGAAATTAATATTTTATTACTAAAAATTTTAGAACTGAAAATTTGCAAAATGAAAATTTAATTTTTTCATGCAATGAATATTTTACTATTGAAATTTCAACTATAAGAAATTAAAAAATAAATATAAAAAATTTGAGAAATTTAAAATTGCTTTCTAAACATTTTTAAAATATAAAATTGAAAATTTAAAAACACAAACAAGAATTGTATAGTACCAAAGGAATTGTTTTATATTATTTTTCAATATTAATAAAGCTATGTATTTAGACGTAATAAGTATAAAGATTTAAAAATTAAAGTTCTCTACTATGAAAATTGTAATATTTAAATAATTGTGTCATTCTTACCAAAAGCAATCTGAAATTTTAATAGTTATTATATTAACTAAACATTAAAATATATTGAACATATAAGCATTTTAATTTTTTTTTACTTTAAATATCTTTAAAACTATTTTGTTTAAATTATTTTGCGAGTTTTTATTTTAAATTATGCATTATACAGCAATTTGTTTACTAATTCTGTAGTAATTTTGGACACTGATAAACAGTTTTTATTTATACTGTTAAATAATATAAAACAATTCCTTTGGCAACATATAATGATTGCATTTTTTTTAATTTTTCAATTTTATTTTAAAAAGCAAGCAATTTTAAATTTCTCAAATTTTCCATGTTTTTTTTTTTTTAATTTCTTATAGTTAAAATTATTAATCATAAAATATTTATTCATTTTTCAATTTTCATTTCTAAAATGTTTAGTAATAAAATATTAATTCACTTAACATTTAACATTTTTAAATTTTCATTACTTTGCTAGTAATATTTTTTTGAAATTGTTAGTTAATTGACACTTATTTTTTTTTAATAATACATTATTCACAAACATAAATTATTAGTAAAAAACTTAAAACTATATCGTATTATTTTAATTACATAAGTAAATATATGATTATGCGACTGGCTTACCTAATTAAAAATAAAATTAATCTTGCTAAATTAATTTGTAATAACATTTAGTGAAACAATGCTTGCTCCCGGCGCTTATAAATACTAGTAGAGTATTATCTACTTTATATAAACCTAATTCTAAGAAATCTTAAACCTAAATCTTAATGCTAATAAATAAAATCAAATAAGAATGATAATAAAAAATAATAATAAAATAATAAAAGATTACCCCCTTTGTATGCTAGGAGTAGTACTTGTGTAAAAGTTTCCATCTGGAAAGCTATTGAGTTGTTCCTCTAGTAGTCTAATTATGTTTAAATAATTCCTCTTTGCCCAACTAAACATTTGCTCACTCGATAAAATATTTTGCATTACACTACCTTAAAAAATATGATAGTCGGTCCACAAAATGTTTTGCCAATAGTATAATAAGGTAGGGGAGACATTTTAGAATCATCATATATTGTTTTATTTGAAAATCTTTTATTATAGGATCTAATTATAAGCAACTTAAAACTTTCTATTTTCTCCATCATCGTTTTTACTAAACCATATAGGAAATGCATACAAGGGAGTAGGTATAATGCTTACTTTGTATAAAAGCAGTTTAGTCTCAAATGGTAAACACTTACTATTAAACGCACCTATTTTAACCTATTTGCCTTTTCCAAATTATAAGCGACATGTTTATTAAATTTCAAAAGTTTATTCAAATTGACTCCAAGGTATTTAATGCTATCCTTAAATATGAGTTCGGAATTATTCAGATTTTTGTTAATTTCAGATTTTTGCTTTCCGGGACAGCAGTGTATTTACATTTCCTGGAAGTATTTCGCAAGCATATGACATTACTTTTCGAGGTATTTATTTTTATTCCCCAATGAGAATGAAATTCGTCGACAAATCTAAGGTAAGATGAGGCATCCTGAAGTGCAGTAAGAGGAGACTCGTCATGTGTGAATATAAGCGAATCATCGGCGTAAAGTATAACCTTTGAATTGATGTTATATAAATGTGAGGCTAACACCGAGCGCAACGTCACAGGAAATTGCAGACTGAGTCGATAACGTGTCATCTATCTGTACACAAAATTTTCTGTCATCGAAAAGCTTTTGAACAATTTTAGAATTGATGTATCAAAACCAATTTTAGTCATTTGGAACAGTATATCATCATGGTATGTCTTATCAAAGCTTTTTTAATGTCAAGTGATACTGCGATTGTAAATTTTCCTTAAATTAAATTCTGCACAATATCAGTTTGAAATTTCAAAAGAGCATGTACTGTAGAATTGCCCTTCTTAAAGACAAACTGGGTCTGTGGTATATATGATTCATTTAATCATAAATCCATTTTCCCGTATTATTCTCTCGAATAATTTCCCAATGTTAGATAACAATTGAATATTGAACAGTATAGTAAGGTACTTGAGAGCTTTAATCGATAATTTTCTAATTAAGTAATTCTATATTTTGTCTAAACCGTATATCATGGCTAAAATGCATGAATTCAAATTCGTAAGTTTAGAGTAGTTTTGACAGTTTAATAATGTTCAACTTGTTTCTGATTGTCTCTTTTACTTCCGCAAAATCTCCATTTGGTGGTGAACTTTGATAAACAGTTGAGAAACGATTCCTAACAGCATCCAATTTCTCATTTATTAGAGTAATTTTTATACCATTTACCGAAACATCCTTAACGTAGGAAAGATTTTCATTTTCAATCATTTTAAAAATTAGCTTGTAGGCCTATGCACCAGGTTTTATTTCCTTCAATCTATTATTGAAAAGATTCGCTTGCTCCAGTTCGATCCGTTCCCTTATAATAATTTTAATTAAATCAATTTGTTTAGATAAAAGCAAGTAATCAGGATGTTTCCTATTTAAGGTTCTAGTGAATATTCTCTTCAAATCCTTCTGGCAATTACATTTAATTTTTAACAGTTTTTTAATTTTATCGGAAACAATATATTTTCTATTTATATTTTCAATCCTATTAGAATGCACCTCTCTTTTAAAATTTATTGATGTGTTAAATTCTTCTACGAAATAATCTATTTCCTCGTTAGATAAATTCCTATTGCTTGGAGGGAAGTGATTACATATTTGATCATAAAGTGATCTTTGGTCTTAAATATAAAGTTGAAATCATTTAAATAAATTTTAAGTCCAAAAGGAATATGATCCAAAAAAATGAAAAGTGTAGATCTTCTGAAATTTGGATTTATATTATCAATAATATTTGTACCTACAATAAAACGATCCAAATGTAATGAACCTCCAGGATAAATGGGGTATGCATCGCAAATTTTAGTTACAGAAATTGATTCGTTTTGAATCCAATTAGAAAGAACTTCCCCATTAAAATTGTTAATATTATCTCACCACCTAATATCAAGCCATCATAGTTATTAGGGAAATTTGAAACTAAAGAAAAGCTTTCACAAAGAATTTTATTAATTCTACCATTTATTGAAACATATATATACCAACACCTAATGACAACACCCTCAAAAAAAAAAAAAAAAAAAAAAAAAAAAATGTAGTTAGCAAAATAAAAATTTGTGTCCAAAGACATACGTATTTCCTATAAAAATGCAATCTAAATATTAAATTTATTAAGAAGTCTGTTCAAATCAATTTTTCTTCCTATATGTATAAAAGAACCAACATTAAAAGCTACTAAATTTAGTGAATTACGGACCATAGACATCTTGAATATCCTTAATTAAATTCAAGCACTCTTTTCTAGCTGTTTTCTGATCCCTCTTTTCTGAGCCCTTGACAATGTCCTATAATTTTGCATAAAATTATAAATTTTATCTTCCAGAGTTATAGGTTCTGTAGCACATAATATTTTTGCAAGCTTCATAAATTCCTGAATTCAAGTTTGCCCTGTGTCCGAACATCATTTAAAATATTAAATAAACTTGCAAATGATTTATCCTTAATAGTATTATTGTACTGATGCAGAGCCCTTGCGCCACTCCAAGCTGCTGACATTTTCCTCTTCTTTGCCTCTAAATATGCATTCTTTCTAATCTTAACGTTTTTCTTGTAAACAAAGTGACCCCTGTAATTTCAAGTATGATCATTTTCATTACAGTTAACGCAAAATGGTAGCACATTATTCTCAGAAATAAAACCACTTTCACCTGGAGCGTGTTTTTCCTGACATTTTACACAAGAAAATGGGCAACTACAATTCCATGAATAAATACTGCACCTTTGGCTTCCAACATTATGGAATTTTGGTGATAGCTTTAAGACGTTCCCATGATTAAAAATATATGTACTTTAAACCGAGCAATTCGTTTACTCTTCGATTATGTTTTAGCATCACCAAAAATAAACCAGTATAAATACTCTGCTTCCTAGAATATTCTTTGGAAAAATTGAAAACTGAATCTACAGTATCAAGAACAATTCTGTCAATTTCTGACTTAATATCATTAATATTTGACTTATAATAAAGGCCTCTACAAGCTATGTTTTGACGTTTATACTCCGTAGGTTATACGTATACACATAGAAAGTATAAACGGAATTTCCTTTTCTTTTAAAAGCTGCATCATTTCTGAATGCGCAGACTAATCTTCGAATTTAGTTGATCAATCAGAGATTTAACGTTCTCATTTTCTAGAAATATACGAGGGCAATATGTATTCCTAGTTCTAACATGTATTTGGGAATCATTATTGATTCTGAAGTCGTTACGATTTATGTTTGTATCACTAAATGGCCTTTCAGCTTCTTAAATCAAATATCCTAGTAGTGAATATTTGTTTGTGCGATTAACATTATCAACTAACTTATCTAATTTTTTACATTGAAATTTTGAAACATTGATTTTTACGTCACCTTGAAATGGTCTTTTCTTATTTTTATTTGAATTTCTCTTCTATTGAAGAAATTGATAATGACTCATGATCCATAAAGGTTTCAAATTCAGCAATTTGCAAATTTGGAATTTGTATATTTTCCAAAATAGTAACATTATTTTTGGGGGCTCAAAAGATTCACGAATTCTTGATTCTTGAATATTCATACTTGATTGAGTTGATGATAATTGCTTTGCAAAAACTGCATCGAATAATTCTTTACCAAGCTGAGAATCCTTAACTACATCATTATTTTTGGTTTCTTGACTTGATGTACATTGGACTTGTCCATTTGGTTGGGAAACAGACAAATTTATATCTAATTGACCAATTCTGTGTTCTTCTTTGTTGTTTTGAATAGGATGGAACTTGCAATGTTGGCTGTGAACATGATGGATTTGTATCCATTTTTATATTTGCGTCTTTCTTAATAGCAGATTTCCCTTCTTTAGAGTTTGCTAGTTTCTTCTTAGAATTGTTAGGAGGTTTTCCTCTGGATTGGGATAGTAATGGATCTCTCTCCATTGTAATAGATTAGTTAAATTTTACCAAATCTTTTGCACAAATATTTATTTTGAAAAATAAATATTTTTATTTGAAAAATTAAATTTATTTTAAAATATTTTTCAGAGCTTTCTTAAAAAAAAAATGATATCCGATACGTTTCACATTTGACAAGAAACTCCTTTTTTGAAATTGTTAACAAATATAATTTGAATATTCAGAAAATTTAAAAATTCAAGTTCTCTGCTATGAAAAATAAAATATTTAAACAATTATATAATTTTTACTAAAACCATTTCGAAAAATTATATATGTGAAATATTTTCAGTAAAACCGAAATGAAACCTCAAAGAAAAACCTTTCTCTATACGTGATATATATATATATTTTAATATAGTATATTTTAAAAATTAAAACGTTATATATTTTTTATGTAATCGATAGTAAAAAGAAAAATATTTTATACAAAATTTTAAAGTAATAAATTTCGTTTCTCTAACAAATATCTATACAAATCTATTTTAAAAATTATTGGTATACATAGATATTCAAAAACATATACATAATACTTATCTGTCATTAAAACACAAACACAATCCTCATTTTAATTTTTGTTACCTTCCGCATCCTCATACCCCAATTTTCTCTTCCCTCTCTCTTCCTTCCTTCACCTTACAACATTATCATCGTTTGTGTTTGATTGTATTTAATTCAGCATTGTGAATTTTAATCTTCTTATGCGGCAGCAATAGGTTTCATGCAATTCAATATTGAGAATACCGAATGAATATTTTCATTAAAAATTTTATTTGTGTATATTGTGATTTTGTTGTTTTTGTTGTTACAAGCCTTTTTCTTATTTGTGGGTGGGGTTTGAATATTTTATTCTGCTGACATTAATTCCGTTGATAAAGTATGTGCTGCATGACTTGTTTATGTTGTTTCAGAAAATGTATACACACGCAAACATACCAGTGTGTATTTGTATGTTAAAGGTATAATAAATTAATATTTAACAAAATAATTATTATATGCATCCGGCTTTTATGTTGTTTTTGTGTCGTTCTATGTGTGTTGGTGTTTTGTACAACAATTATTTGTTGTTTAACATAGATACCTATAAATACGTTTATGTTTTTAATGAAAATGTTAAAGAGTTGGAAAAACAAATGAATGTTTGAAAATATAGATTATATTATTCGTTGTCAATGAGTATGTATTATTAGGTATGTATGTATGTAGGATTGTTTTCAAGTTGATTTGTTATTGAAATTATTATTTGTTCAATTGACATGAAAATCCATCCTAAAAGTGTGCTTTATTTTTAATGTTTATTTGATAAATTCTAATCAGTGTTGCCAGCTTAGGCTTTTTATGGTAGTTATATTGTATTTTTATTTTACTTTTACCTTTGGATCTTACTTCTTTAAACTTATTCTCTATTGAACGAAATTTTAAATTATTATCATAAAATCTTAATAGAATTTTTTTTCGACTCACTTTTCGTTCGTTATAAATAAATTGATATTAAATTTAAAGATCTAAACCACTGTATGATTAAATTAAAACATATCGATACCAAATTTATAATATATTATTAAAAATATTATTATATTATTTTAAAGATATTTATAATTGAAATATTTTTAAAAAAGTCTAATTAGTTTTTAAATGCTCAAATATACGCTAATTCTATAAAAGTATTTTTATTCAGTTTTAAAAACTAGAGATAAATACCTATCCAACGATATATATCATATAATATTTTACTTTTTACTAAATGATAAAATTTTATTTTAAAATCACTGCTATCTTTAATTAATCATAATAGTGCTTACTATGTACTTCTCATTATTTCATGTACACTGCTATATATTTTAACATTGATTCGGATAATTTTTCCTTTTTAAGTGGTTATAACAACGTATAAAGGAACCTTTATTAACGAAATATTAAATTTTTAAAAATCAAAAGGGATTATTTCGTTCATAAAAACAATATGATAAACAAATTTAATGATAGTTTTAATAACGGATTTTTTTATAGCAAATTTTTATAGTTATTTATTAATATTTCTTAAAAATTAAAAATAAAAGAAAGAAGAAAAACTATTTAAATTCTTTTAACATAAAAAACAGAATTTTCTTTATTTTGCATCCTATTTAGAAATTTTCTGGAAACACTAGTTCTTGTACATAGGTTTTTAACAAAAATATGTATAATAAAAATTGGTTAAAATTAAATTAAATGTTTGTAAAATGTCATTTTTTTGTGGCTAGGTTTTAAATTATCTACTATTTATGTTGAAAATAACCTGAATTTTATTAGCAATCATTAAAAATATTTTCGTTTTGTTCTTAAAAACATTTAAAACTAATTATTTATAAGATGAAAATTGTTAGGAAATTAGATTCGGAAAACCTATGTGACAGTGAAAAGGAAATTCTCTTAAGGGCAAATTTGTTGCGGGTTGACCAGGTCCACAGTACTCCTATTGAGGACGTCCGGTCTGTGAATTGGTGATGATAATTAGGCATCCAAGCGGGGTGTGTGTGCGATGGCCTGTTATGTGGGTTTCATTATGCTGGCATATGCTAAGGAAAAAGAAGAAAATTGGATTTCATAAACAAGTTTTAGTATTTGTTTTTTTATAGGAATTTAACTTACCTTATATACAATTGAATGGTGGAATAAAGTTTTTTATATATTATGTTTGTTTTTCTTTATTTTTACTGTATTTGTCTGATTGTGACTGTGTTGTGGGCATTGTAGAGTTGTCGATAGTAGTAAATGTCAAAATGTGTGCTAAAAATACTACTGACGTAGTGATGTTGCCAGTACAATATAGATATGAATGAAGAACAGTGTTGTATTTTGCCTATAGATTCATTCATAAAATGAGCACAAAAATAGCACAATGTCATACCTAATTTTAGTTTTAATTTGTAATGTTAAATGGAATTTGACAAATGGAAATTATAGCAGTCTAGCAGTTTTTAGGGAATAAGTTAATAAAAATGGAGACTATTGGAATTATAAAAAGGTTGTTTGAGGTATACATACTAAGTTGAAGATCATTGCAGAAAAGAAAGCTGAACTAAAAGCAAATAAGTTTATTTCCAAGTGAAGTGGACAAAATTAAAAAAAAGGGCAATTGTTTTAAAGTAAAATCGGTATTAACGTTTGTTGGATGATTGAATCGGAATATATTTTATATAAAGTGGAATAGGTCGTGTTGAAAAATGTAAGTGTTTTAAATGTGTGTTATAAAGAGGTGTATTAGGTTTACGAGTTTCTTTTTTTTTTATGCAATTTATAGAAAAATTTATTGGGTGGAGAAAAGTGTCTCAGGTCAGTACCAGTATTGGTCTGATATACTTACCGTTTCCTTGGCACACCAAATTAATATAGGGAAGAGGAAATAATATACATCGGTGTTCTAAACAGGTAACTTGTAGTGGTAATAGTGAAGAGAAATTAGATAGAATGTGACAAAAATTTAATTTTTTCTAAACAGAAAGTCAGCCATTTTCTTGTTTTTTTTGTGCATTGGCCATAATAACGAGGCAATTAATCTGGGCAATAGAGCCAGTAGAAGAAAAAAAAAAAAAAAAGAAAACAGGAAGAAAAAAACTTTTCCCATTCCTCAAGACAGAGAATTACAATTAACATTAAAAACAAACAGATATACTCAAGGAATCTAAATTATATAAATAAGGATATTAATAATTAAGTGTTAGTATTAAGTGTAGATATCATCTGATTTATTCGTTAAGTCCTTGTTCAGTATAAATTTGTAGAACATCTTTTGTTAGTGCCTAAATTAAAGAAAATAATAATCTTTTTGTATGCAAAATTTCCATTTTCTATAATCCACGCATAATTAGAAAGGAATTTGTAGGAATAGATACTGAAAATATATATATTAGCACCAATAAAAAAATAAACCACCTAATCGAGCTCTTTTAGGTAGGGTATAGTGAAAAATAAATACCAGTGTTGGGTAGCAAACAGTATCAATCTTCTGTGCAGGTTCGTTTCTCTGATAGCGGAAATTGGGATTTTTTTTGTAAACTATTGTGTATTTCCTTTTGTTTAAATTTAAAACAAAAAGAGAAGTATTTTTTTTATTTAGGCACCTTATTATATATATATACGAATATCTTATTTTTATTGATTTAATTTTTTTTATCATTGTTTTTTTTTTATAATATCATTTTTGGCGGTTTTAATATAATATCCAGTTTGTATCAGAATTAGGTTTCTTCGACCATTCGCATGATTTAAATAAGAATATATTTAGTGACCCAATTAGCTCAATAGAGAGCGATTATTTTGTTTTTTTTCTTTGTAATTCGAATAAGTGCTCTGTAGGACATAATATTCATAAAACACATTTATTGTTAGGTTTAAGATTAGTTATAAAATTTAATTTAATAAATATGTAAATCTTGTTCTAAGTGTCTAATATGTATATGCGTTAGTTTTATTTATTTAAGGGTTAGGTTAGATGTGAGGTGAGTATTGTGGTTAAAGTGAGTGGTGGGAATTGGGGACACTATAAAGATTTTTTTGTTTTGGAGATCGGTGTCCAAGGTTGGGTGGGCATGAGAAGGACATTGTCATCTGGTTCTTCGTCTCGGATGTTTCCTGTTTTTTTTATAGTTTTTATTTTGCTCTAGAATCTTGTTTTTTTGTGCTTGTCTCTGGGCTATGATTGTGGGTTGGGACCTGCCCTGTTGGAGCGCTTGAGCTAGCTGGCTACACAATCATAGTGCCTTTTTGGGACACGTAACAAATTATGTAAAAATTCTATTGGGTGTTAAATATGCAGAATTATACTCTTAAGTAAAATATATTGAAAATGATCCTCTTAAGTATAAAATATTCCATTTAAATTGATAAAATATGCTCTAAAGTAACGATTTTCTATAAAAATATGACAATATATGTTGTTAAGCTCAAAATATACCAAATTTGATGTTAGGATAAAATAATCAAAAATATACAGTAGCAAATCGATGTCAAAATTCTTAAAATTTCCTAAAACGAATAAATAACAAACAGCTTGGTTTATTTGAAGCACAGGAAAAAAATATGATTTTGAATATTTTTAGTTGCCCTGGTTTTTATAAAAAGCGTAGATGGAGCAAAAAAAAAAAAAAAAAAAAAAATAGAACATTCATAAACCAAACCAAATATCGATTTTTAAATGAAAAATATAAAAATTGTTTTTATAGCTAAATCAGAGTAATAAAGCAAAAATAAAAAAAAGAAGAAAAATCTTTGATCACTTATATAGGGTGATCCATTTAGATTTTTTCTTTTAATCTTAAATAAAATACTTGAAATATAATTGGATATCGAAATCTTTATCATGATCAGAAAGAACATTCCTTGACATTCAATTTTTAAAAATAATTTAAATGTTGGCCCGAATGATGCGCACGGCGTCGAATCGCTTGGTTACGGTCTTTACTCAACCTCTCCGCTACAGCCGGAATATTCTCCACATTAATGCTGTATGTGGTTTATTCAGTAGCGTATTATCTAATAACGTACACTGGAACTCAAATTTGCGAATAGCATTGGCAATGAAAGTCTATGATGCCAATCAACTGTGATTGAAAATTGGATTTTCCGAATTGACCACCTACGATGTAGTCGCAACAAACATTTAAATGTTTTTGTTTGTTTTTATGAATGTTTTTTTGGATTATGATACAAATTCCGATATCAGATGATGTTAAAATTTGGTGCGCACATAGCCTGTGAAGCCATTTAGCCTTTTTCTTTACTTTTTATTCCAGTTTCGAAAAATTCTCGACTTTATTCACGATTTAGATTATTGCAAAAGTTAAGAAAATCGAAAAAATATGTAACCTTAAACGTTTATATTTCTTTACAATTGCATTCTTAACGCAATTGCGGTTTGACAATGCATTTTTGCAAAATGTCTACCTCTACGATTTTAATTTTCTTTTCGTATAGTAAAATCTAATATCTTTACTACAAGTTGCAATACTAAATGTTCTGGAACAAGCTAATCTGCTATTTTTAATATTTTTTAGAAAAAATGAAACAGTTTTTCATGCAAAATAGATTTTTTTCATAATATTTTTTTTGTTTTAATTTTATTGGTTTTTCTTATTCAGTAATATTTAATTTTACGTAGTCATAACTCTTTGAGTATAAGTCGTATTGATGGCGTTTTCTGTTCTAACTAAAATGTTGCCTTTATTCTGCCTGTTGCCCCCTTTTGTGTTCTATTTTGTAAAAAATTTAATAGTGTAAAAGGGTGAGATGTTCTTTTCTAATAGCGTTGCCTTCAAATTCGAAAAATATGTTACATATTTTAGCCTCAAACTAAATATAGGGTGAATATGCTGCACTTTATTAGTAGTCAACTCGAATAGTTTTTATTTGGAGATTTTGATTTTCCACCAAATTATGAAAATTTCATCAAAAATCGAAAATTTTATAAAAAATCAAAATTTTACCAAAAATCCCAAATTTCACCGAAAATTGAAAATTTGCTAAAAAAATCAAAATTTCATTAAAAAGTTCACCAAAAAGTCCAAAATTTCACCAAAAATTCGAAATTTCACCAAAAATCTAAAATTTTATTATTTTATTTTATTTTATTATTATGACATATTCATTTTCTATATCGTCACCTAAAATGCAAAAGGCCGTAACAACCCTTTAGTTTTTTTAGCAGAAGCAAAACATATTATGAAAATGCAAAAGGTTTGCTGCTTTTGCAGTTTCATAATATGTTATTTTTTGTTTGCTGTAAAATTAACCAAGTAAATAAAAGTTTTTAATTTTCCACTTAAAACGAAAATAGATAAAGCATAAAACACTCTTCAAATAAAATTTTTCTAATATATAAATAATTTTACGGGTGTTTCATTTGTGAATTTTAATGATAAGTAATTTAAATTATTAAAATACAAAATACATTTTATAGAGATATTGGTATGAGTATGAGATTTTGCCAAATTAGCTGGCCAAAATTCAACTGATTTAGAAACTGCTCTAAAATATATTTTATACACAGTAATCAATATATTGAACGCAAATAATATCGGATTATACTTTAGCTTACAGTATTTACAAAACAGTCTCCTCAGAATCTATTCAAAGCTCCTATATTTTGGAAATAATTGGATATTGAAATGAAACTTTACGAAAATTAATTGTAGGTATCAGAAAACTATTTCGCAAATTGTTATCAATTCCGGTCCATATTTGATCCGAATTCTCATGTTATTAATATGGAGGTTAAAAATGTGGGTATTCATTTTATTCCTGTAAAAAAAAGTGAAGAAGCAGGAATAAATACTTGATTTTTTTTAAAACTTAGAATCTATGTGTATAGTTTAAAACTAATATGGTTGCAAAAGTTTGCAAGTAACAAGAGTTGCACTTTAAAGAAAACAATTGATTCACAGTTCGTCTAAATTTATATAATTTATAATTTATGTTTTTATTATGTGTTAAATAGGGAAAAGTACTTAAATAAAAGGCCTAATAAATAAAAGAAGAATTATGTAAAAATTCGTCTCCGATAAAATTTTATGGCGTTTTAAAGTTCAACATCAGATGTTTTTTTCGTTTTCGTAGTCTACATACAGATCTTTAAAGTATAGGCATAAGCCGTTTTTCATCAAATTCAATTAAAAAAAATTAGATTTTTGGCCGGCTAAATCATCAAAATCTCAGACTCTGAAGTGTTTAAATTTATACACCTTTTATTTTTTTCACTTTTCAAAAAATTAATATTATGCATAAAACCGCGAGTTTTTTAAAATTGAAAAATAGTAATAAAAATCAAGATATTCAAATGGCTCCTTATCGGATTTCTATGTTAAATATATATTAAAAAAATTAGACCTAAGGCAATTTTTGGGCGTTTGAAATGAACAAAATGTAGTTTTATATAAAAAACCTCAAAAGTAAATGCGTCGCTAAATCAGAGCTGATGGCAGAAGTCTATTTTTATATGAAGGACAAATCCTTGTTTAATTTTGTTCTATTAATTAAATAAATTTTGAAATATTTTAAGCATTAACCCTAAAATATCTTCACAGAAAAAAATTACAAAAGGTATTATGTAACTAACAAGTATTTGTTAACAATTTATTTAATATTGTTGTAAATTATTATATATACAATTTTTCGTGGTCGATTTTCAACTATTTCAGTTGTTATAATCTTTCATATTAAACAAATGTGTGAAAAATAATAAAAACAACGGTTTAATTGAATCTAACTTTCAGAAATGGTAAGTGGTTAAAATATTGTGTTTATCGCAAAAATCTTGTAACATTTATTTTTATATTTTTTAACAGTTCTTCTATTAAAGCTTACACCCATGAACAAATCTATCCAATTTATCCTTTTAAATTTTGAAAAATTATTCTTTAGATTTTAATTGAAGCTGAATAAAAACATCTAAGGTAACCATACATTTTCTATAAAATCTTCAGTTCCAATTAAAAGCACTAATATGTAACTAACTATAGAGAAATTATTGTTCCATAACTGTTTACAGGTTCTGCTACTGGAGGAGACCATTTGTAAGAAAAATCGTTAGTCACAATAACACAACTGAAGTTTTTTAAGATAGCTCTTGTAAATCCTATACTTACATAACTTAATTTTTATACATAATATTACATAATTTTAAAAATATTAAAAATATGTAAATTAATCTTATATTCTAGTCTAAAATTCCTTATTTTAATACAATTTTATATTTTTTTATATGATAAATGACAATAAATAATAACAACGTAATTGTTTAATAGGACAAACTTATTTTTATCTATAATTAATTAAAAACATTTTTATTTAATATTACAACTTTGTTGTTGAAAAAAATGTTTAAGTGTTAAAAATTTTAACCAACAAAAATTGCTTTTAAATTTACAGAAAAAGTTTGCTGGTGGCTTTTTAATTAAAAAAGAATTATTGTACTGACGAATTTGGTAGTCAATAACTCAATTGACTTGCCATATTTTTTTTTTGTATTTCTCCTAGTAGATAATAACTTTTAAGTGTGAACTTTAAGTTTTAAGTTATTATAAAATCCCTATTAGTTATGGAATTCTCACTTAAACACATTGATGAAAAGAAAAAAAAAAAAAAAAATCTCAAACATTCTCTATAACACGCTCCTTCAAATAGCATTTACAAAAGTTACTTAAAAAACATATTTTTCTTATGGTTATTCTTTTAGTTTAAAAAGAACACCTTTATTGTTTGGTAAAATCGTTTTATGCATAAAGAAAAATGTGTTTTTCATGCTAATCATTGGTGGTAAAAGAACTACACTAAAAGTTTGTGTTATAAGAAAAGGGATTTGCACCCATGAAATACATAAGCAAACAAATGAAAAATTTGGGGTAAAAAGAAATAAAATTTATACCTTTATATCCAGGCTATTCATAGACAAGGCTTAAGAAGTTTTTGATTTTTTTCCTTTGCTATATTCATGATACTTTTTAAACTTTTTCTTTAAGGTTTTGCTAAGAAATTCATGCTATTATACATATAGCAGAGATGATAGCTAAGATTGTGTATAAATATTTCTAAGCTATTGGAGGTTAAATTGAGGACATTTTTTTTCTGAATTACCTTTTTTTACTTTTCTTACTATTTAAGTCTTAGGTATAATGTACCTAGTTTAACAATAAGTTTCAATATAATTTCTATTTCTTTTTTGCTACATACTTAAAATTCAAAGTTATTATACTCTAGAGAGGTCAAAAGTGGATTTTTATTGTTTAGATTTTTCATATTGTATAAATCACAGCAAAAAATTAAAGAAAAAAAAAAAAAAAATAAAATAACATAAAATAAAACCTCTAACAAAGTCTGCAAGTTTGAAAATCAATTTATATGTATTTTGCTAAATAGAGTTAATAAAATGAAACTTTATCATTAAAATTGTGTTTAATGTGTCAATATTGAGATCGATTTAAGTTTTCTTAATGGAATTTTTAAACTACTCTATTAATGCCGCTGACATTTGAATTTGATTTTATGTTACTCTAGGGATTTTTCAAATTATAAAAGTTTGTTAATAGGAAGTGTTTTGTGTTATCTTTTGAAGATTCAATACGGGAATGTTTTTGTAAATATGTGTTTTTTCAGAAGGAATATATAAAGGATTTTATGCTTTAATAATGTAAATTGATTTTAATTTTTATTAAAAAAAAAAAAAATAAATAAAAAAAAATATAAATATATATATATATATATATATATATATAAATATTTCTTTATGAAATAATTTAATCTACAAGTCCAATTTTTTTCTCTCGCTATTAATACAAAATGATTAAGTGAAAAAATCATAATTTTGATTTGTCTTGTAGTAATTATAACACAAATGCCTTTCATAATATTATTGTCTAATAACCACACATTTATATATATATTTTTTTAAATATATATTAAAATATCTAGGATTTGTTATTTACCGAAATCCATAGCTTTCAAGATTTTACATATAATTTTACTTGTTACTTTTATATGTACGATTATTACACCACAATATATGCATAACTTTCATACATATAATCATTATTTTATTTATCCTACCTTAAAGACAATGATGAAATGTGACATAAGCTTAACATTTAACGTGACATGATAACTTAATGGCTTCTAATGTCAAACAACTGTTTCAAAATGTAGAAAAAATGTAAATATGGCTATGTATATGTAATGTATATTTGTTCCCATATGTGTGTAGGTTTTCAACTGATATAGCTGGCGGTTAAGCGATAAGTTTTCTTTTTTCTTTTCAAACGATAAAAAATATATATTTACTATTAAAACCATATCTATAAAATCGTAAGCTAGGCAGGAAAACGGAATAAATATAAGACAGAATAAGTGTATAGATTTAGAAAAAAAAAAAAAAAAAAAAAAACATGAGGGATTTACCTCAGAAAATTTTCACATAAACATAAAAAATACGTGAAATTATGTTGGAAAAAATTCTAATATTGATTTGCAATGATATGAAGATATTGAAAACGTTTGTTGGATTACAAAATATTTTTTTGGGAGTTAGAAAAGCATGTATATTTAAGTATAGGTATGAACGTTAAAGTGCCTCGATTTGTATGAGAACAAAATATGTTGCAAATGTACCCCATTAAATTAATGATTGATATATTATAAAATAATCCACAAAATATTTCGGTTCAATTATTTCGCTCCTGCGGGCTGGACCATTTTTTAAAAATCCTCTAGAAATATAGTTTTCGATCAACAATGCATACTAGGGTGGTTCAAAATTTCTTTTTGCGTGGTATATTTAAACTTACCAGAAATTATGAAACGTAATATCATTCAAAATAACTTGGCCAAATTTCAACTTCCTACGACGATTGGAACAGGATGCTACACGGCCATTTACGTCGATATTCCTAGAACAAATCTTAAAATGTTTTTCTCACCAATAATAATTGTTTATACATCAAACGATAGCTAAAGTAAAATAAATATATCCATATTTTTAGTTTTTCCAAAATAGCTAGAAGGAAGGATAAAATTATCATATTAAAAATTTACATAGAAATAAAAAGTAAAACTATTAACAAATTTTATATAAAAAGATCTTTTTTCATTCATATTAACTTTTTTGGAAAAATTACGAAACAGGGGTAAAAATAATTTTTTATTAGCTATCCTTTTATGTATATATCATTAATTTTCGTGAGAAATTTTTTTTAAGATTTATTCTGGAATCATCAACTTAAATGCCCGTATAGAATCCTGTTCTAATCATCATAGGAAGTTAACATTTACCAAATATGTCCTAAATAATGTTCCCTTTTATAAATTTAGGTACGTTTAAATATATGGTACAATTTAGTTGTCTACATGTTTTATTAAAAAAAAAATCACAACTTATAATAGACACATGTCGATTAATGCACCTTGATCTAAAACGTTTTCAAAATTAGTTTTCATTCTCGTAAAATTAAGATTTTAGATAAATTTTCTATAAATTATTTTAAATAATATTTTACTAGTTTGAATATTTCGGAAATCATTTATCGTAATTGAGATTTTAGGGCATTATTCGAAAGGCCTTATTCAATACTATTGATATACATATGTATTCACTTAGCCTTTCAGTAACAAAAGTAATATTTTGGAGTCACTGGTCCATAATAGGTTAAGTTAATTTTTATGCCAAATAAATAGTTAGTTAAGAAAATAAATGTCACCACACTAAGGGAAAAATACGATTCGAAAAAAATGTATAAATGTTTACGATTCAATTTCAATGATTAAATAACTTTGTAAACTTTTATTTTTGAATATACAAATTTTATAGAGGAAATAAAATTATGTTTTAATTTTTTATATTCAAATGGGAAGAACAGAACGCAAAAATAAAAAAAAAAAATTTTTGTAAACATATTTTGTATTTCCACATATATTTAAGATAAACAAAGGGATACGCAACAATTTACAATGGAAGTTCATGTAATACGTTAGTAAAATGTATAGATTTACAAATTATATAGATTTATCTGTTTGAGTGAGAACCCCTAGCAAAAACTTAGTAATGGCATGTAGTTACAGATGTAGTTTCTTTTCATTGACAACAACTTACCGTCTGTATTATATAGTTTAGTAACTAGTTACTTCTATATAATTACTTACGTATGAATTAATTTTAAATATAAAATTGTTTTTAAAATATAGTCTAGTTACTGATTTTAAAATTAATAATAAAAAAATAAAAAATAGGATTAAAATAAAAATAAAATAAAAAAACTGCATCCTATATTCTGATATTTCATTATTAATTAGTCATTAACTAGTTTCTATTGTTTTTGCTAATAATGACTTTAGTAATACTTTAAAATCAATGAGTTGTTACAGCTTGAAGGTAATTAGTTTCTGTGATGACATCTAAGTAATGACATGAGGTAGTGTGAAGTAGAATGAAGTAGCTGCCTTTAATGTAATCGCCATATTAAAATAATAGGTTATTCAGCTAATCTGTAGGTAATGAAAAGCCATTATATTAGCTTCTTAACTCATTACTTGGCAACCAAAGTTTGTGATGGGCCCTAAATATAATTCAATAATACGATACGCAACTGGTGTCAACTTGATGCCAATGAGGTGTCAATTTTCGTTAATAATTTGAATACACAGTGTTGAATTTGAACAAATACGAAGCAGATTTACTACTGACATTGAATGGTATCTTTTTTCACACGTATGTGGTCGAGTTTTCTATGGGTGCAAAAACATAAATTTATCAAAAAACTTTAAGTTCGTATAAAATTGCGTATAAGTTGATTTTTAAGTATAATAAATACTTCCATACAACTTATTTGAAAAAATTGCTGATTTAATCTTTTGGAAACCAAATGTATAAAATTTTTCCTTTTACTGATAAAGGGTTAATTACCTGCAAATTTTGATAGTCTCTGGATGGACCATACCTTATGGTACCTTAAAACCCAATATTTGTTGAAAAATTATCGAAATATATCAAATTGCATTGCATTTTTAACTAAAGAAAATATGGCAAACATTTTAATAAAATCGTTATATTCCGCGAATGAAAAGATATTTAAGAATTATTTAAATGGATATTCCAAATGTTAGCATGTGTCTGTTATTTTTTAAAGTAATTTTTTTACAACGAAAATTTTGATAAAACTGTTAGAAGAAATTCGTATTTTTGGAGATGTTTCAAAAATGGTTCAGCTCACGAAAATTAAAATATACAGGTGATAAATTTTGGGAATTTTTTGTGAGGCACTTTAATGAATGTGTGTTTGACCATAACTTCAATACACTTGATGTTTTGAAAGCAGAGTACAATTTAGATTGATTTAAGTTTAATAATAAGTAAATAATACAAATAAGAAGAAGTTGAAAATTTCGGTATAAACGAATATTAAAAAGGTTATTTACTGCTATACTAAAGGGTTGGCGAATATTTTTTACCCACTCTGAATTTGATGCTGCTAATAGTTGCAGTTAATTGAAAAGTTGACTAAAATGGGAACTGTATTGATTTGATACGAATGTTTCATTAGCTTTGTACAATTTATTTTTTTATAATTATTAAAATATATTTTGTCAAAAGTAATAGAATAAATAATAGAAGATTTTTTTAATTAAAAAGGACGCTTAAGATACAAAATTTCCACTTAGTAGTAAAACATAAATTGTAACCAGTGTTGCCGGAAGAGAAAAAAAAGAGTCTAAATTGGACTTTAAAAAGGTTGAGCTAAATGCACAAAAAATAAAGCCAG
Organism: Protocalliphora azurea; assembly: GCA_932274085.1. Classification (NCBI taxonomy): domain Eukaryota; kingdom Metazoa; phylum Arthropoda; class Insecta; order Diptera; family Calliphoridae; genus Protocalliphora; species Protocalliphora azurea. Next base: position 112,565,688 of record OW026520.1, read on the forward strand.
AAAAAAATTAAAAAGTAATTTTATTTCCTTTATAAAATTTCTATATTCAAAAATAAAAGTTATATATATATATATATTTATGTATATGTATATATATTTATGTATATGTATATATATGTATATATATATATATATATATATATATATATATATATAACTTTTATTTTTGAATATAGAAATTTTATAAAGGAAATAAAATTACTTTTTAATTTTTTTATATTCAAATGGGAAGAAGAACAGAACGCAAAACATAAAAATAAATTTAGAAACATATTTGGTTTCTCCGTATATATATATATATATATATATATATATATATATAAATATATATATATATTTATATATCCACATATTTTGATGTTTTTTTAAAGATATTGAAATAAATTTGCAAATAAAACAGAGAACGGCTATGAACACAATGATCTAATGAAATGATTTTTCTTTAATTTTTTTATTACATTTATAAATAGTTTATAGTAAGTGAAGCTAGCTTTTTAAAAAATAATTATAATAATTCATTAAGTTAAGTTATATTTGATTCGGAGAATGAGCGCCGCAGTCGAAAATTTTGAATGTAAATAATCTCGGTTTTTTATGCGAATTAATAAACAAAAATGCTTAAATGGTGATTCTGTAAAAATAAAATGAGTAAAGGCATGTTTTAGCCATTTTAGGGATATTTTAAAAATAAAAAAATCTAGAAAAATAGCAAAAGCTAAAACAAAAATATTGAGGCTAAAAGGGAAATCAAAAGGCTAGATTTAGTCTTAAAAATGCTAAACTTGCAAAACTGTTTGTTATTTCGCTAGTTCGTAATTGAAAGCGATTGGTTTTTGTTCTGACATATCATATATATAAAAGGGATCTACCACTTTAAAATGAAGTTGGCCTAGGATATTTCTTGTTTTAACGTGTCGTTATTTTGATTTAGTCTTATTGCATTTTTTTTTTTTTTTGGTAAAATTCACAAAAATTTCCCGATCTAGCTTAAAAGTTTATTGACTTTCCTGTTGTTACCAGGCTTTCGCAATTGATTATGTCAGGCAGCAGTGTAAAGGTAATTAGGAAACGTAATTTGTTCGGTCTGTTTTTATGTAGATCAATTAATATTTTTTATAATATTTTTGCAATAATTAAAATTTATCTAACTATTTCATCTGATTTACATAAACTTTTTAACGTAGCGAAGGATTTCGAACTTAAGCTTTAAGTATGGATCTTCTTGTCTGTCAATTTTTGTATATTATTGAAAACTTTAAATTGGTAATGGAATGCAGTTTCAAAAGGCGTTATTAAAATTTGTTTAATTGTGAAACAACTCTACAGTGAACAAGAATGACAAATATGTGCATCCTTAAAATGCATTTTTTTAATTGTAATGTTTACTAAATTACAAACTAAAAGATAATGTGGAAATACTTTAACAGCAGATGTAGCAAAAAATTACTTCTATAATATGAATTGACATAAAACAACAAAAAATAAAAATCCTTTTAAACTATATGATTCAAAACGAAAGAAGCAGTAATCTAACATGTTTTTCTCTAAGCATTCTTCGAACATTTTGTGTTGAAAACAATCAAAATTTGCATAATATGAAAATAATATTTTTCCCATTATATTCATATGTTTTTGAAAAGAAAAATGTCTGCTGCTCTTAAAAAAGTGAAAAAAAAATTCCGACAGTTTTTAAAATACTTGTTTTAAAAAATAGAGTGAGGAGTAGCAATTTCGTTGGCATAAGATTTCAACTTAAAATATGATAATAGCTTATCTATCTGGTAACATATGCTGACAACTTTTCTTTCAGTTTTTTCCCCAAATCTTAAGAGAATGAGCGAATATTATGAAAATTGTTATTAGACAGGTACAAACTTAAGCTAAGGATGTATACATGTATGTACTTATGTGTTAAATGAATTGAAGGGGACTTTGCAAAATACATTTATACAAATATGTTGGTATTTTGTATACAAATGTACTTATATGTTAGTATGTGTTTTTGGGTATTTGTATGCGTTAAATGGAAGGTGTTCGCATTCAGAGCACAGTTTGTGCTAAATTGCCAAACTTAAGATTTATAACGTAACGTTATTAAGCGATAATTTATGTTAAACGTTTTTTGATGTCGACTAAATGTTTGAAAATTTACTAGGGGGAATTAACACAAATCGATATGATTTGATATTTTTGTATAGATTATTTGGAATTTAAATTGAATTGAATTTATGGAAATTTTAAAAGAAATTAAAAAGATGTTTAGTATAAAATGTTTATACGTTATTTAAGTAGATTAGAAATTAAAGCAAGATTTTAGATATCCCCAAACTGAAATTTTTAGCAATAATGAGCCAATCAAAAATTCAAAAAAAAAAAAGAGTTATTCTAGCTGTATCCTTTATAATTTTTCTTCATAAATAATATATCTCTACTAATTTATTGTGCTTATTACTACATTCGTTAACCTAATTAATATTTCTCTTAGAAACTTTTTCATTATTTCTCGAAAAACATGATTTATGTTTGAAAACATTAGGCAAAAAAAAAAAAAAAAAATCAAAGTATTTTTCGTCCAATCATTTATTTAATGAGCACCATGAACCATAAACTTTAGTTTACGAAACATTAATTTGGCAAATCACTAATTACCTTATAAATTTTCAACAATTCATCATGATAATTCACAAAAAAGAAAAAAAAAAAGAAACAGTCTAAAATAAGTACAAGTACTTAACGCAATTTTTTATGTCTGCACTTCAAAGATTTCGTTATTAGCTACCATTAACAATTATAAATGGATGTAAAAAAAAGATAAGAATAAATGAATCCTTATATTTTAAAATGAATAAATACAAATAGTATTTAGCAATGATATGGCACTTTCAAAGTGAAGTATTTAAAGTTTTGTTTAATGTCAGAAATTTACTTAAATACTTAGTTCAAAAGGCACACTTTTTTAAACGTAAACAAACCGAGGGCCTATATTCGAAACCCTCTATCACAGGATTTCATGAAACTACCTTTTTCACCATTATATATCCTACAACAACGCTCATCTATGAAGTAAAGTTAAAATGAACATTCATAGTTTTTCCAATTCTAGCAATGTTTTTGTATCCCTCTATCTAACAAAATAAGTATTTTGTTTTTATTTTTTACTGCAAAACCGTCTATCTCCCTGAGTTGTTATTTTATTTTTTGACAATTTAAATACAACATATACCAATTCTTACTAATTTATACAAGAAAAAAAAAAATTAAATCTCCATACAAAGTGAACATTTATTATTGTACATCTAATACAATAATAAATATTCACTTTGCGTGGCGGCTACTACCATGTAAAACTACCCTAACTAATTTCATATCAATTGTGGAACTCGAAAAGAAAATTATTCTTACAAAATCTCGAGACTTTCATTGTAATACTCGTAGTAAGATTTCTCTTGTATGGGGGCTAGTAGTTTCCATTTTCATATCAGTTATGAATCTTGACAAGGAAATTATTTCCTCACAATTTTAAAACTTTTACTCTAACAGTTTTTCCATTAAATAATAAATAATTTTTACTTCAAAAACACAGTGCAACAAGAAAAAATTGTTTCAATAATTCCAATGAAAAATAAATGTGCACCAGTAGTCTAGGAAAAACCCCAAAAGGTTTTTCAAAGTCAATTCGAATTCCAGTTTTATTGCCTCTTGTAGTTCGAATTTTCCAATATATTTGGAAAAGAAACCTTTAAATTATATATTCCAAATCTTATTACATATTCTAGTTGTTTTATGGATTACTAGAATTATTATATTAGATCTTTACTGAACGTTATACCTATTTTAAGTAAATTTTTCATAATATATTAATTTATTTAACTGCTCATCCGTTCAAAACATGGTGACAATGGTAAAAAAAATATCACAGTATAACAAAAGTGGCCGAAAAAAGCCTGGTACCCATACAGATAAAATATTATAATATATAAGTATTTTTTATTCCTTGTCTAATCCCTGTCCAAAAAAATTTGTATATATATATATATATATATATATAATTAGAAATTTCTGAAATAAAAGTGTAAATTTTGGGAATACAATTCGGATATGTTGAAATACAAATGAAAATTTCGGAAATACAATTAAGAAATTTTGAAATAAAATGGAAATTTCTATAATTAGAATTTTCTGAACTACAGCTAGAATATTCTGAGCTACAAATAGAAATTTCTGAATTATAATTAGAAAGTTCTGAAGTATAATTAGGAATTTCTGAAATATAATTAGAGACTCCAAAAGTATAATCAGAATTTTCTGTAAAAAAATTAGAAATTTCTGAAACATAATTAGAAATTTCTGAAATGCATTTAGAAATTTCCGAAATATAATTAGAAATGTCTAAAAAGTAAATGGAATTTTCTGAACTATAAATAGAAATTTCTGAAATACATTTGGAAATGGTGTAGCTTAAAAATCATACATTAAATTGTAATTAAAGGTTTTTTTTAATACATTGAATATTTTAAAAGTGCAAAACCCACTATTTCTCTTTAAGTTTACCGTTATTATAAAATATTGTATGATTCAGTCGTGGTTTTCGATAAATATTGTAAAAGAAAATTTTTTGAATACTGGGAAAATAAGGGAAATAAATATCTTTTTTGCTCTTCTGAAAAGTTGTGTTTTTCGAGATAGAATGTTTAGAATATAGGCCCTCGAAATACTTTTAAATTGGCAGTTACTTCCCGCCCGATTAATGTATCGAAAATGAACGGCTGTGTGTATATTAAAATTTTAGTATACAGTCAATAAATTATTATTGTATTAGTAGTGTTTTAAAAAAAGCAAATTAAGTGAAATCAATTTTCTTAATATTTGTCTTTCTGTATGTAACATATCAAAGTTGCGTTCAAAACCCCATAAAGTACATACATTATGGGTCCTCGTGAAATTTAGAGAGATGAAATTTATTGAAAATGGGCATAATCGACTCATAACAAAAGTTATGGAAAAAAAGAAAATATCGATATACATCATAACTTTAGTCATATATTTATGTCAGTATCTCTAGAAAACATTATTCTAAATGGAAAAAAATTAACATAACGATTTTGTATCAATATAGAATGTACTTTGCTAAAAATACAAAAATTGGTTTATTCGAGATAAATTATATATAAAGAACAGTATACTGATTGTCGATCTAAGCACTTTCAGAGCCTGCAAACCATAAAAATTAAACAAAAACATATAAGACAACAAAAATATCCTACAATCGGTTTAAAGATAAGGCAAAAAAATACTATTATATTTTTCGGGGAAAGTTTACCCCCATAATATGTAAATATTATTTATCGCATATCTAAGAATGTATTACATCATACGTCTTAAGATTTTGCGAAGATTATTTTTTTTATCAAGTTCCACAATTAAGATTAACATAGGACTAAGGGAGGCTAAGCTGCATGCAAAATAAATATAGAAAATTAAATATACAAAAAACTATTGCAGCGAAAGTCTTGAGATTTTGTGAAAATAATTTTTATATCAAATCAGAATTATGATTATCATAGAGCGGTTAAGATTTGGTAGAGTCGCAGCCCCCATGAAAAATAAATATAATGTATTAAATCGCATATTTATTGATTAATTTAGATGAACTAGTACATTAGATGACTAGTACATTTTAATTAATTCATTAAAAATAATTAAATTAACAACTAAATTATTATTTCATATCTCGGATATAAAACTTTTTAAAACACTTCCTAAATTTTTGTTTTTTATTCGATTTGATATATTTGTATTTCTTATTAAATCCTTCGAAAAGACATACATGTTACTTTTATCTCTTATAGTCTTGCAAGTTAGTTAAAATACCTCAATTTTTCAAAATGTTGGTCAAATTTTTTTCAATATACATATATCCCAATATTTTCATTCGTTCTTTATCTTTCGTAAATATATCTTTAAAATTGAAAACGAGCCCAATCACCTACTTAAAACAAATATGGGCTTTATGCGAACAATTAAAATATATCCTTTTTTATGACTTTCGTCGGTTTTGTGGGATTGTGGGAAATTAGGTTTAAGAATATTGAAGTAGTCTACACTTTTCTCAAATATATTTAAATGATTTTTATTAAATAGAAAATATGTATTTTTCTGTTTTAAGTAATTAGTTAATTTTTTGAATAAAAGGTGTCATTTTGTAGCAGAGTTTAATTTAATATTTTTGTTTTTACTTTCACTCAGAGATTTAAATAAAGTAATGAAAAACAAGTAAGAAAGATACACTTGGACAAGTATGACCATATGATACCCTACAAAACGGACGGACATTATTAACTCGACTCAGGAAGTCATTCTGAGTTTAAAGATATACTTTAAGATGGAAGTCAGGAGATTTTTTCTATACGTTACAAACATTAGCACAAGCGCATCATACCCTAACCAATCGTGGTGTGGGGTATAAATATATTTTTTTGATAAGTTTCTTGTATTTTTTTTTTTTTATATAAAAATTAGTTTTATTCAGAAATTTAATTTTACTCATCATCATTTAAAACGACATTTTATAGCCTACACTATAATAGTATTATGTAGATGTGCTTATATTTGTCATTGATAATGTGGTGGTTGAGTTCACTTTAAATTATACCTATAGATAAAGAAATTGTCCGTCTATCCGTACGCCTGTATGTAATAATTTCCATCAAAATATAGATCGCAATTTTGAAGATAATTCATATGTATTAGCTACAAAAACCATTAAATTTACTTAAAATCGGATTTTTGTTATAATTAATCTTCATACACATACTTTTATAACATACAAATATGTATGCGTATGAATTTTTTATAAATCAATTTATTATTACTCATACGCCTTAATGTTTAATGAAAAAAATTTATGCCTTTAGATCAAAAGTTAATTTTTCCTTTTTAAATAACATTAAATATGTCATATTAATTTCCCAGGTGAAATAAAAATCTACAAATTATAATTTCTTTAGAATTATGGTCTCTCTGATAACTTTGGTTGCTATTTAACTTTATAATAATCATTGCGATTATTGCAATCAGTGTTGTCAAAAGCTAAGTGGGAAAAAGTGCTAGAATTTTCACAGAAATAAGCTAGAAAGTGCTAAAAATAAAAAAGATGCTAAAAAGTGCTCAAAACAAAAATTGTTTATATTTGTAAAAATAGTTATATTATATATTTCAAGGTTTAAGGCTAAAAGAACATTGAAGAAAATAATAAAAACACACTGTGAAATTAATTCTTTAGAAATTAAAAAATAATAAAATTAATAATAAAAAAAAAAAATAAATAATAAAATTAAAATTAATAATAAAAGAATTATGAGTACATTTATCAAAATTTAAACTTTATCGTAAGTTATCCAAATATATTTATTTTATATATATATGTTATTACAAATAACACATTTTAAATAACTATTAAAATATATCGTTTATTTTATATGTGAAACACTAAGGTATCAAATACAAATTTTTCATCTAATAACATTCCATATATAAAATTTTTCAACAACTTTCAGTTTGTCTGAAAAAAGAAATAAATTTGTTTGTACTCTTTTTACTGAAGAATTTTTGGAACAAAAATTAACTAAAATTTAATACAATCAACTCTTATACTTAAATCATAAAAAAAAGTTCTTTATTATTCAATTCGGATTTTAGTTCGGAAATGTAATCAGGATTACCGAATATTTCGGATTATCGAGTTTATGCTATATTTATGAAATTGCTCAATTTCCAATAAAATATTCACTTTAAATGAACCAAAACAAACTTTTTATTAAAACTTAAATTTTTAACTAAATATATGATAATCAATTATTATTAAAAAATAATTTTAAACACGATATATACTTGCTTTCTGATATTGATCGATTTATTATTTTATTGTGCTACCATATCTTCTTAAAAAAATTCGAGTCTTTTATATTTTTAATCAATTGATACATTAATTGAAATAAAACACATTTCAATTTAGTTATGTTCATAATAAAGATTATTTACATATATTAACTCTTTTATAATTTATTACTTTATCTTCCATTATACGATGCTTTAGTAGTCATTATTTTAGCAACAAATTCATCGCTTTATATTTCCAAATTTTAATACCAACAAAAAATTAAATACATGTTAAATACTTTTGTTTAAGGTAACACAAACGTCAGAATCCAATTAATAATATTTTAAGCAACCTTTTTGAGATATATTTGCTGTAAAATAACAGGTTAGCGAAAGGAATATATAAAACACAACTTTTATAATAATTTCCTAGATATAATTTTCTCTTGTTTAAATTTCGTTTGCTTATGAAAAAAATATATTTCAAAAACTCTTTTATACTTCAAAAATTTTTTTCTGAAAGCGAACAGTGTTACCTTGCTTCTTTGTATTATGATTTTAACTAAATATACAGACTTTTATCTTAAAAACAATTTTTAGCAAAAAAATAAGATTCTCGAAAAAGTTTATTTCTAGCAAATATTCTGATTTTTAATCTTCATTTTTTTAAATGTAACAAAGTACTCACAAGTAGGTTTTTTTGATTATTTGTTCCTTATATAATATTTCAAAAAAATTAAACAGTAGCGATATTTTAAATTGGGTAATATGTTCCCAGCAAAAAAAAAAAAAATATATCCAAAGAAGTTAATAAGATCCTGAACTTGTGATTCAGAAGTAGTGAAAATTCGTATCATTTTAAATGTATTTAACATAGGTTTATTATTGGAAGATTTTATCTTTTTTGGTACCTATTCATTGAGTAGGATGTCATGTAAAATTTAGTTTTTATGTACTTTTTATCAATTCAAAGAAATTACTTTTAATTTTTATATAAACCAAATATTTTTGTATTAAAAAAACTATGCATAACAATATTAAACAGTTATTATGAAGCAAGTATTTGCAAATTATCAACGTTTTATATCACAAAAATTTATCTGAATTACTTTATAATAACATCTTTGGATGATGTTTATATAAATCCTTATGCACTTATGGAAACTTTGGAAGTAATGAAAAAGTACTTCCTTAAAAATGACCTATTTATTTTTGTTAAATTGTTTAATTATGTATATATAAATATTTGAATTTTCAAGAAGATTCGAATTTAATTAAAATTTTGTTTTAATTTCATTTACGTCAAAGATTCAGTAACGTTTCGAACTAAATTGCAAATAATATTTAAAAATTAATAAGTTATTTTGTCGTAATTATTTTTTATAATAAAAGAATTATAGCTTTTATTTGACAGTTAGGTTTACTATTTGTAATTATATTAGTTTTTACAAAGTTTAGTTTGAAGGTCGAATTAATTACCGTCGCTAAAATCACGATATTTTAGCTACAATTTTAATTTTTAGAAAAAACGACTGATAACTTCTTTATGGTATAAAACTATAAATTAATAAAAACATATGCAAATGTGCTAAAAACAAATGCCAAAAATAATTTAAAAAGTGCTAGAGAAAGTGTCAGGTGCTAGAAAAAGTTTCAGGTGCTAAATTTATTTTTTCGTTCTAAATGAGTTTAAAAACTGCTAGATCTATCACTAAAAATGTTTAATTAGCAACACTGGTTACAATAAGTATAATTCCATCTGCTCTTAAATTTTCCTTGCATAAGCAGAATTTTTTTTTTAATACTTTTTTCAGAGATTGGAGAATGATCTCTTTCGTTCACCTAAGTTTGTTCAATCTAAGTTCTTTAAAAGGAATAATATATATTCTTGCATCTTATGATGCTTTAACTAGTCCTACTTTTAAAATTACCATAGACACTCAAATATCTCATTGTAAATCAAACTAATAAACAAACAAAAGCAACGTTGCCCTTAGGCATTTATCAAGGAAATGGCAAAAATGGAAGAGGAACTTTTACATCCACATTATTATCCAAGACATATTCACATATTTATTTATCATACATCATTTATAATACATACATATACAATGAGTTTTATATACTTATACATCCACACATAAATAACGTGTGTGTCGCTTAAAAGGTATTTTCTTGTTGTTGTTTTTGTCGGTTTCCTGTAGTTATTTCCTATGATGCATATGGAAAATAAAGGGGGAGGGGGGAAACATATTCTCTTGATTCATGTTTTCCTTCTTTAATGTCAATTTTCTTTAAGACTTTGTCATGTTTGCTTATAAATTTATAACTTAAGTGTGAAAGGACTTAAACACAATATTTTGTGCAATAATAAATATTTAAATTATTATTGTTATTTTAAAGTTAGAGAATGTACGACTTTAAATAGTAAAAACTAGATATAGTACACCTATTTTTAAAGCTATAAAAATTGTTAATTAATTCTTTTTTTTTTTTTGTGAATAAGACAGTGATACAGTTTAAATTTTATATTTTTATGCATTTATTTTTTTTTTAAGGTTTGAATTTTAGTTTTTAAAATATTTTACCATTTGCTACATTAAAATGTAGCACATGACATTAAATAGAATTGAGTGTTAAAATTTTAGGTTATTGTAATTTTTCTTGATACTTAAATTTTTGTCTTATAAGCTCTTACCTATTCAATCAACTGCTAGGGATAAAAAGTAATGTTTTACCTTTCAATACAGATGCTTTAGTTTTATGTAGTTAGAATGTGTTGGCTTAAAGGTTTGTAATCAAAATTGAATTCGATCTTGTAATTTGAATTTATATATGTGTATATTTTGTGCTATAAATATATTGTACTACACATTTAAGAAATGTGTAAAAGACTGGAAAAATTTGTTGCGAAAACAAATTTTATATTTTTTATCTTAGAGGGAAATCAATAGCTTTTTCTTATATAGGGTACTAAAAATTCGTTTATTACTTGTGTTTTTCTCTTTTATTTACTTTATGATTTATTTTTTTATCACAAAGTCATTGTCTGTTACTTATTGTTGTTATTATTGTGTAATAACAGGTGATAAATATAATAGGAATATCTTTAGACGTCTTGTGTTTTATTGTTTTATTGTGTTTCTTTTTCTTTTTTCAAATTTAAATCTTAGTTTTTCTTTGTTTATTTGATTTCTATAATAACATTTATTGTTTTATGGTATATACAAGTTCATGAATGAAAATCTTGGTGTCAATAAGTGAAATTATAGTAAAAATTCTAAAATTTTATTACAAAATATTGTGAGTTAGAAATTGAATTTAAAAAAATATCTCTTAGAATTAGGATATGTACCTATACCCGATCAGTATTTCCGAATTATTGGTAAGTCTAATATATTCAGTGAAAACATTAATAATGATATTTGAAATCTCTAGTTTTAAGAACGAATTCAGTTGTAGTACTTTAAGAAGAGACAAAATACAGTTATCCCAATTTTACTTCTTAAATAGAAACTACTGCAAAAATTATATCTTAAAGCAGATGACTAGAGGTAGGATTTTCTACTTTTTTTCCTGAAAAATAGTATAAGCTTTTTAGTGCACACTTATGCTATAATGAATGATTTTTTTTTTACTTTATATATAATAATGCATATTAATTTCCATATTTCAATATTTTCATAAAACAAATCACATCTACTTTGACTTATGTATGTAAAGCCTTCTTGTAAACATATATTGCTTTTGAAAAAGTACTAATCCAATTTTAGTGAAGAAAATACCAACACAAAATGGACAACGTTTAACTTGTGAAATGAAATCCTTAAAAAATAATATGGATTTATATTTATAGAAATAAATCAATCAATGGATTACCATTGATTATATCCTGTTTGTGTAAAAGACAAAATAATTGTACCTACATCTCATTTAGCTACTCTCTTCTATATAATATAGTCTACAAAAGTCTTAAAAAGTATTTCCATGTAACCTGGTTGGCTTTAGCCACATTATATGAAGTAGTTGAGGAAGTAGGTTATAATTTTGATTGGACTGATTAGTTGGTATCACACGGATGATTAATATCATAACCGTATATTTCTAGAAATAAAATTTCTAGAAAAAAAAAAATCATTTTGTGCTCCTTATAATACAATTTTCAATTACTTTAAATTAATTTGAAATAAAATATTTGTTAAAAGTAAATTATTTTTATATTCAATTTATATTTCTAGAAATAAATTAGTTTCAAATTTTCAAAATTTTGTACTCTTTATGATACAATTTTCAGTTATTTGAAATTAATTTGGAATAAAATTATTTAAATATTATTCCATTTATTAACAAGTCAGATCAGAAAAAATTTCAACAGAAGTATTCGAATATACATTTATAAAATTTAAACCAAATTCCAAAGGCTTTAAATAATTTAAAAATAATTTTTTTTTTGCTTGCATACAATTACTCTTTATTTTCTTTCTTAATTTAAAATTAAATAAAATTTGTTTTTAAATATTTAATTTATTATTATTTATAGAACACTAGCTGGACCCGGTTCGCTTTGCTGGGGCTTAGTAAAGATTTTAAATTTTATAAAAGTTTTCAGAAATACGTTTCAAATTATCATTACGCCAATGTAAAATAATATCTCTGTCTTCGAGCTGAATACCAACAATTACAATGGCTACTTCATTTATTGTTAGTGCATTGAAACGTCTTAAGTGCTCTCCCCTACTAGTGTTTTATCAGCTTTTATAACAATCTTGTGATTGTCGGATGACATTTCTTCTAAATAAATTTACTATAATTTTACTAACTCATTATTGTGATGGAATAAATTTTGTAATGTGTGTACTATGTTATGGCGGACTCCCGAAGTAATTGTGCATCTGGTGTTTACTTCATCTTTAGAATTGCCAAGAAAATATATTTGAAGAAATTTATATTGCTGATCAATAATTGGTATATTTGACCCTGGACTTTAAATGTTGCCACGTAATTATCAGTAGCTAATCTGTCAGCAGCGGATGACGTCATTTGGAAGCAAATTTCTAATATTATTAAGAAAATGTTTTGATTGCGGCGTCGTCCCAGATACCAGTGTTTGTAATGGTTCGGGTGGTTTATTTAGTTCTGGTATTTTCAATTTACCGTTAACGCAACACAACCATGGGGCGTTTTTTTGATATTTCAACGCTTTAAAATAGGCGCATAATTGATCCATGCTACCAATATCAATATTGTTATGTGCCAGACGTTTAAATGTTATTCGATTAGTGTTATGAATAGCTGTTCTTGCTTGACTAGTTCTTAGACGTTGTTTTTAATTTCGTATCTCGCGTTGTTGCTCTATGTAATTTTCTCGTAAAAGTGATACTCGATATCAAGTTTCTTTAATTTCTGCTGTGCGTTCTTCTTGACTTTGTTGTAAACGCAATGTATGTACGCGATTTGTTCTTCGTGTATTGCGACCAATATTTGCAGGTGGTCGTGGCATTTTGATTAAATATGTAACTTATTTATTTCAAATACTACATTTGAATAAATACATGTGAGTATTTATATTATATGTTTTTAACTAATTAATTAACTAATTTAATTTAACTAATTAAAAAATAAAGAACTATCGTTAGTTGTTTTTGATTTTTTTAAAGCTTAATAATATTGGTTTGAACATATTTAATTGCTTTTCAAAACAAATATATGTAAAAACGAAATTTGTTGAAAAAATGCTCACGGTCCATAGAATATGTGCATAAATTTTTCTTTTTTTTTGACTTTAACGGTTACGTACAAACACGTCTCTTGTATTATATAGGGCTTTTTGAATATTTTCATTCAACATAAATTAGTCTGAATAATTTTAAATTTGTTTTGAAAAAGAAAATTAAGTTATGTTTTTTATAATACTGCAATTATTTAATACTTTTAAATAAGTTTATTTCGATGACTATTGATCGCGTTATCTACTTAACTCTAGATATTAATTTTTTAGACAAGGTTTTTAAAGCAGTCTGAGAAACCACAACGAACATTATTTGCTGAACAAATTTCTGAAACTATAGCTACATTATTCTTTTTAACGTAAATAATTGAAAAAATATATGATTTTTTTTATACAAATCTTTTGTGGCTGAATAATTTTTTTTCTTTAGATTTCTTTTTTAATGAAAATCTTAAAATATTTATTTAAATTTTTTCTATTTGAATATATTGTTTTCAAATAAAAATCCTAAAAACTTGTTGAACTTTTTTGTAGTTAAATAAAATACATAAATACATGTATGTAAAAAATACATGTATGTTTTACTTTTGATTAAATAAAATATTTTCCTCTTTAATTTGTTTTGTTCAATTAGATACAAAATTATATAAAAATTCATTCAGTTTAGTATAAATAGAAATCCTTAGTGTATTTAAAAATTAATAAATTTCTTAACAAATATTTTAAATTAGAAATAAAAAATGAAAATAGAATAAAAATTATTTTAATTTTTTCATTTATTAGCAAGTAAGAGTTATGATTAATATACATAAAAGTTTCAATTTAATTCAATCTATATATATATAAATGAAATATATTTGTCTGTTGACTTATAGACTCCTAATGACTGAACTGATTTTCCTGAAATTTTTACAGTAAGATCACATGAGCCCCCATGTTACGATGTTACGCCAATGTTTAATATCCCATATTTTATGAACTGTTATAGTGAGAATGTTCAAACTTGGTAGGAGTTGCTCTTATGATAAACTACACCTTAGGCGCAGGGCTAGAAATACCCCCATATGATGCACATATTAAATATCGCGTAACTGAAGAACGGGGTTAAAGCCACTATATTGGAAAACTATAAATTTCAAAATAAAAATGAGCTGGGTGGACAGATCATAAAGCATTACAATAATCATTAATAATAAGAATTATTTAATTGAATTAGTTGCTACTGATAATATAAATAAATATATATTAAAATAAGTTTTTTGTTAAAAGTGTATATTTACAAAACAAGTTAAAATACAATACGTATGTAATAAATAAATTAAATCATAAAAAATATATTTGTATTTTTTCACACTTATTTTATTTTAATAGTGCAGCGAAGCGCACCGGGTTAAGCTAGTTTCAAATAAAAGTTATCATAACATTAATATTTTTTTTAATAAAATCGTGTTCAAAAGCGGTTTTTTTAAAAGCTATTTTTCGAATAACTAGAACATTGTTTTTTGAAAATGTCGGTTTTTTAATGCACTAATCACAACCAGTGCTAATTTAATTCGACGCGTGTGATCTCATATTTTCACAAGATGTTCAAATTATAAGTGGATTATGGGCTGATGTTAAACTAGTTCAATTTCTTAACCGCTAGTTCTGCAACACTGTGTCTTACTCATGAAGTTTGCTTGTAAGAGCTTTGGTATTTCTTGTAAAATCTCAAACTTATCATAACATTTGATCCAGTTATGTCGGGGATATAGTAAGTCGTTGTGTTGGGCTCAGTACATGTATGGAGAAAGATTTAGCCACATAGGGAAAACTGTTTCGTTGTGACAACCGAAGTTATTACCAATCGAATTTATTCGGTTGTGTGTACTATCTATAAATTCGATTATAAACATATAAATTAGCATTTGTAACTGTTTGAAAAAAAAAATCTGTTGTTATAACCTTATGAAATATATTTGTACTAGTTCAAAGAAAAAAGTTTATATTTCAAATTACATACGTGTTTTATTAACCCTTTTAGAAATTAAAATTTCATAAAATTCTTTTTAATATACATACACATATACTAAACGTATATCAAAAATAGCTACCTTTTAGATAAGCATTTAATCAGCCTTTTTCAGTGGAATCAATCAAACCAAAGTTCTTTATCGACGCAATACTAATTGAGGTCCATTTTTAATAACGCAGGATGCAGGAGAATTGATAAGAACAATGATGGCAATTTATTGTTTATCCTGTAAATAATAAATGCATTTTAAATTAACTAAAAATGTTATATTCGGTCAAGTCTGACCATTGTTTTAGTCCGTCTAAGTGATTCTTGAGATTTTCGGGAAGTACCTATGAAAAGGCTTCGTCTAAAATACCAAAAAATTATTTTGAGATCTGCGATCATGTGTTAGTTATATCAAGTACAAATTTCCCTTCTACACCTACTCCTTACACCTGATTTTTCCACGGCTTTATGAGGGTTAATTGAGTACATTTTTGTATAAAACATGAATGGATCAAATGGATCTATCTTCTACAAAAAAATTATATAAACAAAATTATCCACAGAGAAGCATAATTCTTTTGATCGTCAATGGGATAAAATTTGACGTGATGGAAAATTTTCGTTTAACTTTCTATTCTATATCAAGTATAAGGAATAAGAATTTTGCAGAATTATTCGCGATATAAATTTGTTTTTAAATTTTGTTGATCTGAGTTTTTAATACATTTATATTTAGCTTCTGCGAATTGGAATACAGTATTAACGGTACGAAACCGACGAGTAGCCAAAGTCTTCAAAATTTAAGCATCATAATTTGACAATAACATGAAAAATCTAAAAATCGATTTTAAAGCTAAATCAGAAGAGATAGAGCCAAAATGATGAAAATCTGTGATCACTCAAATTTCTATAAAAATTGATTTTTATATGAAATATCTAAAAATCGATTTTTATGCTAAATCAGCAGAGATAGAGCCAAAATGATGAAAATCTGTGATCACTCCAATTTCCTATGAAAACTAGATTTTTATATGAAAAATCTAAAAATCGATTTTAAAGCTAAATCAGCAGAGATAGAGGCAAAAGGATGAAAATCTGTGATCACTAAAATTTCCTATGAAAATTTGATTTTTATATGAAAAATCTAAAAATCGATTTTAAAGCTAAATCAGCAGAGACAGAGCCAGAAGGGTGAAAATCTGTGATCACACAAATTTCCTATAAAAATTTGATTTATATATGAAAAATCTAAAAGTCGATTTTAAAGCGACTCTAGCAGAGATAGAGTCAAAATGATGAAAATCTGTGATCACTCAAATTTCCTATGAAAATCGATTTTAAACCTAAAGAGCCAAAATGATGAAAATCTGTGATCACTCAAATTTCCTATGAAAAATTGATTTTTATGAGAAAAATCTAAAAATTGATTTTAAAGCGAAACCAGCAGAGATAGAGCCAAAAGGATAAAAATTTGTGATCAGTCAAATTTTCGTAGAAAATTTGATTTTTATATGAAAAATCTAAAAATCGATTTTTAATCTAAATCAGCAGAGATAGAGCCAAAAGTATGAAATTTCTCTGATTACTCAAATTTCCTATGAAAATGAGATTTCTATATGAAAAATCTCATCTGGCATCTCTGCCTCAAGATAAAAACATCGTGTTAATTTTTGCTTGAAAAATTAATTTAATTTTTTCATTAAAAAGTGTAAAAAAAACTACTTAAATTTGCTTTAGCTTTCTTTTATTTGGCAATGTTTGCACAAAAAGAAGAAAGCATTAGGGCAATAGCCCTAAATTCAAGGTGCCAAAAACTACAGACGGTCCTAGCACTAGTTCCAACAGCTTTCAGCTTCTGTCTGAAGATGAAGAAGATGAAGCAGTTGCTATCAAAGAAAAGATTCCACCAATAATTGTGGACTCTATCCACAGTTTTTCAACTGTGATCGGATTAATTGGGGAAAAACATACCTACAAACGGATGTCTATAGGTTCAAAAATTGTATCAAACTCGTTATCGCTGTAAAATGAAGCTTTGAGTGTTCTCAGAGACAAAAAATTCCAGTATTATAAAATTCCAGTATTATTGAGGGATGCAAAAACTTTTAAATTGGTTTTATTTGGCCTGCCACAACTGGACACAAAGATAATTGGCGAAGAATTTGTAAGCTCGCTCAACATAAACCTGGTAAGCATTAAGGAACTAGCAACAAAAAGATCCAGTGTAGATGACGCCCTCTATCTCATTGAGTTTGATCGTCAACATGTTTCCAAAAGAGAGGTTATGAGAATTAGATATTTTTGTAATAGATCTGTATATTAGAGAAAACCTCTAAAGGGCAATAAAGGTCCCACACAATGCTCCAAGTGCGCTATATATGGACATGGTGCTAAAAATTGTAATCGTATCGTAGTGTGTTCAGCCTGCGCCGGAAACCATGAGTATGCAGTTTGTTCACTCAATAATGGTAATAGTGATGATAGTATAATTTATAAGTGCTACAACTGCATAAAGAAGAACTTAAAAAACGTTAACCATAGAGCTGATGACCCAAAGTGCCCAAGTCGTCAAGAATATTTAGAAATCCCTCATCGAGTAACATCTAAATCTAGGGCGACCAGCAGAAGAACTAACGTAACATATTTTAAAGAAGACGATCATGATTTTCCTCAATTGCCAAGGCAAGAACCCCATAATAACCCACGTAATTCCCGCGATTTTGGTAATTTGTATTCTGAGGTAGCTAAAGGCAAGAGCTACGACAATAATAATAACGAAGGCATTTCCAATGAAAGACTTCTGGACATATTTTTTGATGCTGTCGATGCTTTGCAAAGATGTCAAAATAAGTACGACAAGCTACGATTTTTGAATATGATGTTTAAACATGCCATATAATTCAACCGGTAGACACAATGTTCATGGAATGCATTGGAATGCCCAAGGCATAATAACTGAGTCAGCAGCTGCCCAGCTGGAATCCTTTTTACACAAAAGGAAAATCGATATTCTCCTTTTAAATGAGACTTTTTTGAAACCGTACCACAAATTTCAACTTGGTGGTTATAAAATTTATAGAGAGGATCGATCTACTCATGGCGGAGGAGTTCTAATTGCAATTAAAGGTAACATTAAGCATACGTTGTTACCAAAAATAAAAACAAGTACTGCTGAAAGTATTTCAGTACAAGTTATGATTAATAGAAGGCCAGTTATATTCACTTCGGCGTATAATCCATTTCATACTACCAATTTTAAAGCTGATTTGGATAAATTAACTTCGTTTTCAAAAGACTATTTTATTTTCGGTGATCTGAATGCCCAATATACACATTTGAATTGTATGTCAAATAATTCGGCTGGTAATGATCTCTACTGTCACTGTCTTCAATCCAGCTACTTCATTTATTACCCAAATGGACACACTCGCTTTGGACAAAATATCAACCCCGTTCAACCGTCCACAGTAGACATTCTTTTATATAACTCGTGTCTTGATTTTTCAAACCTTGAGACACATCCAAATGTTTTACAATCGGACCATGTACCTATATTTTGTGTTATTTATGGCCATTTATGGCAAGAAGCGTTCAATAAAATACCTGTCGATCATAAAAATTCGTGGCAACGAGAAATCTCTGAAATTAGTAAAATGTTAATTAGTCAGAGAAATAAATACAATCGTAAATTTCAAAGATGTAGCGATTTTAGTTATAAAAATCAATTGAAAAGCATTTTGAAGCTATTAAATAAACTTATTGATTTTCACCTTAATAAAGACCGCAATGAATCCTGGTCAAAATTTATTTCGAATTTGCCCTCGGGCTCTAAAAAGTTTTGGAAAGTAAAAAAGCACTTAAAGGAAACAAAATGCCTTTTACTGATCTTCATGTGAACGGTGAAGTTTTAAAAACTGGCAATGAAAAAGCTAATTCAATAGCATTTGGTAATTCACACACCATTACTTTAAATAATTATTCACTTCAAGATTCATTCATGATCTTAACGACACAACTCTTGACAGGTCTAACGTAGATCTTACCAATTTAGATGAAGTTAAATCATTTGTACTTTTATTGAAAAATAATAAAGCCCCCGGTTTAGATGGCATTAATAGCATTATCCTTAAAAAGATGCCCGATTGCTTTTTTGAAACTCTATGTAAACTTTTTAACTCTTGTTTAATAGAAGGCTATTTTCCAACTATTTTTAAGAAAGCAAAAGTTATCCCAATTCCTAAGCCAGGAAAGGATCCTAAATTACCGTCTAGCTATAGACCAATCAGCATCCTAATCCTATTGGATAAAGTATTTGAAAAAATAATTAATAAGAGAATTTTAGATTTTTCCAACCAAAATAATATTATTAACCCTCAACAGTTTGGATTCCGCAAGGAGCACTCCACGGTACATCAACTAAAAAGAGTCGTTAATTTTATTGAATCAGGGCACTGGAGTTATTTTTCTTGACATTGAAAAAGCCTTCGATTCAATATGGCATGAAGGCCTGGTTTTTAAACTAAATTCCTTCAATTATCCAACGTACTTGCAAAAGATAATAAAGAGTTTTTTTTTTTTAGATCAGCGCTCATTTGCTGTATCTATAGATAACACGCTATCTAGTCATAGGCAAATCCCTGCGGGTCTGCCGCAAGGATCGGTATTATCACCTACTCTTTATTCAATATATATTTCTGATTTTACTATTAGCAAGAATCAAGAAGTAGCTTTTTACGCTGCCGACAGTGCCTTTATTTGCTGCGGTAAGGTGTCAAACGCAATAATCAAAAAAATGGAAGATAGTTTAAAATCTACCAATAAATACTTTGATAAATGGAAGATAAAAGTTAATGTTAGTAAAACACAAGCTATTATATTTCCATATAATAGATCACAGAAACGTATTCCTACAAAACATTTATATTCAAGGGAGTTTTTATTCCTCTGCAGAATAGTATCAAATATCTAGGCATTATCTTAGATAATATATTTGTGATAAAGCAATCAAATGCGACCGTGCACTTTACCCTTACTTAACATAAGATCTAAACTTAATTTAAAAAACAAAATCCTTATTTACAAAATGTGTATTCGACCAATTATGACCTACGGATGCCAAGTCTGGTTCACTCCAATGTGATCACTCCAATTTCCTATGAAAACTTGATTTTTATATGAAAAATCTAAAAATCGATTTTAAAGCTAAATCAGCAGAGATAGAGCCAAAAGGATGAAAATCTGTGATCACTCAAATTTCCTGTGAAAATTTGGTATATATAGCAGAGATAAAGCCAAAATGATGAAAATCTGTGATCACTCAAATTTCCTATGAAAATCGATTTTAAACCTAAACCAGCAGAGATAGAGCCTAAATGATGAAAATCTGTGATAACTCAAATTTCCTATGAAAAATAGATTTTTATATGAAAAATCTAAAAATCGACTTTAAAGCTAAACCAGCAGAGATAGGGCCAAAAGGATGAAAATCTGTGATCACTCAAATTCCCTATGAAAAACTGATTTTTATGAGAAAAATCTAAAAATTGACTTTAAAGCTAAATCAGCAGAGATAGAGCCAAAAGGATGAAAATCTGTGATCACTCAAATTTTCTAGGAAAAATTGATTTTTATATGAAGAATCTAAAAATTGACTTTAAAGCGAAACCAGCAGAGATAGAGCCAAAATTATGAAAATTTGTGATCACTCAAATTTTCTATGAAAAATTGATTTTTATATGAAAAATCTAAAAAACGATTTTAAAGCGAAACCAGCAGAGATAGGGTCAAAAAAATTATAGTGATTGTATAAAGATAACGTATAACGTACGCATATGTAGTTCAGGAATGTGTTTTGGGAAATAATCTTTTTGGGAAAAAATAGTATGTGTATATATCAGAAATATATTAAATAATTTTTCGTCATTATATTTTATCCAAAGAGCTGCAATACACAGACAAAAATAAAAATGGAATTCAATTATGAAATTGCAGTTTTATCTTGGATGAATAAGACGTCTTGTTGAAATCACCAATAATTACGTATAAATAAGATTTTTTAAACCTTTCAGCTCGTTCCAATAAAGATTTTCATATAATCCAATCAGAGCGCCTTTACGACCTAAGATAAGATACCAATAAAAACATTAAAGATTATGATATATATTTGAACAAATCGTCAAAAACAATTAATATAAACTGACCTTTTACACACAAATAAACTTTCATATAACAGCTTTAATTCCAAGATCTAAGTTTTGACATAAACTAATTAAATATAATTCACGGCATCAATGACGGAAACATATATAAAACTTTGAAACGATTAAAAATCTCATCAAAAATATATTTAAAATTCTTACTTACCAAGTGATTATATATTAAACGTGTCTCCGAAAACTGAACAAATGCATACATGTTTATATTTCGTATTACAGTTTTTTAAACGATAGAATGAGCCAAAATAATTGAAAATGGTTGAAAATTCATTTTATGTTATTTTATTATTATTAATATATATATATATATATATATATATATATACTTTTTTAAATATATATATATATATATATATATATATATATATATATATATATATATATATATATATATATATGTACATATATATGTACATTGTCGTTTTTGTCAAAAACCTCTAAACCAATTAGAAAATTAATTAAATTAATTAATAATATAATTAAATTTCTATGTAAAATGAATTAATAATTTTATTAAAAAAATATTTGGAATAATTTTTTCTACATTTCTGAAAATATGTTTTTTTTTTTCTAGTCAAACATTTTCTTTAATTAAATGGAACTAAAATTAACTAAGAAATATTTTAAAACAAACTGCTTTCATTAAGATTTAATACTTCTTTATGAAGAAAGAATTTATTCTCTAATTTTGCAGATAAAGCAAAAGATTTTCGATAGTTTAAAAAAATTAAATTTCTGTTATTTCATTTAAAAAACTACATAAAAAAATTAAATTTCGTATTCTATTATTAAATTCATAAAAACAGTTATATTTTTTATTGAAATCGAACCTATCATTGAATTTGTAGAATCAAACATTAAATTCGTAAATAATTTATTGGAAAATATCCTTAATACGTACATAATGCATATTGACATTCTATTTACATTAATACATTATTTTGCACAATGTTGTAACAATTATTAAAAGTGTCCTATATAATTGTATAAATAAATAAAATAAATAAATAAATATATATATATATATATATATATATATATATATATTAATGATAATTTGCTAATATGTAACTGTAAATTAGATATTCAGAAAAGGTTTATTTTTTCATCGTTCTGACACATCCCATCACTCTTCAAATTGATCTAAGAGAGAGAAAAATAAAATTGCAAATAAATATCACTGAATATTACTTACCCTAAAAGTTTATATATATTTTAAATGAAAATATAACTCCATACATTCTTTAGTTATGGATACCGAGACACTCTAGCTCATAAATATTGTGCCATCAAATAAATCTGAAAAAAATCTGTAGCTGAAGAAGTATGTATTTATATAATAACATCAAAGTTAATTCTGACCATATATATATATATATATATATATATATATATATATATATATACATATATATATATATATATATATATATATATATATATATATTATTTTTTTTTTTTTTTTTTGTTAAAGTAGATGTAGAAATATTTTTAATATTTTTTTTAAATCTGTCTAAAAACGTGTATTTTTGACTTTCAAAAAATTTTTAGATGAACTTGGATTAAAACAAGAATTTTCTATCTTTACTTAATATATGTAGTATGTAGAAAATCAAACAAAAACATCTATCGGTTTTTTTTTCAAAAAAATATCAAGGTAAATTTGCTGGTTTTCTTAACAAGACAAAATGTAATTAAAATAGTAAAAATTGTATTTTATTAATTATTATTATTTTATTAATTATTATTATTTTATTAATTATTTAAGAAGAGAACTACATAGAATTTTCGAAAAATACTTAAAACCAGTAGAAAAGTAATAGTAAAGTAAGTTTTGCCACATAAAAGCACTTTAATGTGCAAACGTAATTGAGAATTTCCATTAACGTTACACGGTCTTATGTGGAAGCGATGGTCATTTATCCTTCTGATCCTTCTGAAATTTGGCTATAATATTAATACTTAAATGAAATTTAGTTTTACTAAATTTTATAGTTATGCAATCATTTATGTAGGAATTATGTAAAAAAAAAATTATGTAAAAGTAATTCTGGAAAGGTTTCCCTTATGGCATCAATGGTCTATTATGCACCGAACCTCATCAAATTGTATGATTTTTGCTTAAATAAAACTCATGTGTGATGAATTTTATTTAAATACGGATATATATGGAAGATATTTATGAGCTTTTGACCTATTTTCGGGAAATTTTTAATATGAGGGCTGTGTGAAAAATGATAATATTTTAACCAATTTTATTGTGTTAAATTATTGGACCAGAATAAGCTTAAGTGCCAAATTGCATGAAGTTGCCTTTAAAACTTTTATCTACAGATTAGCAAAAATTATGGGTCTTAATTCACGGATAATCGTACCGACAGAATTTTTCGCTAAAAAATTTATAAATTTAAAAAGTTTTTTCTCGGTTTACCTACGATCTAACTTTTGCAACAAAATTATAAACAAAGCGCTGTATACCTTCTTTGAATTAATCATCATTTTTTGACTGTACTACCGTAATGTGCGCACGTTGCTTATGGTATTTTGAGAAATTATAATACATTACTTACATTCTTTTAGCCTTATATTTTCCAAATGAGCATAAGTTTTCTAAATTAGATTTGGAGTATATAGAAGAAAATACGTAAATATCGATCGTATAATTTGGACATTTTTTGTTGCATTTCAGGAGAAAATAAATTCCTTGTTTTATATTTTTATTTTTCTTTTGACTGAAATTGTCAAAATACAGAAAATTGTTTTTGTTTTTTTATATTATTTTTTAAAATATTTTCAACCAATTAAAAAACACTAAAATTAAACACTTTTATTAATAAAATTTTATTTGAAACCAAATAATGATTTATTTAAAAAATTCTTAATTTTTTTCTGTGTAGTTTGATCAAATTTCTCATTGAATATAGAAGTGTTCTTGTACATTTAAATCTCTAAGACCTATTTTGTAATTATGCTAATATGATATTTAAAATTCACTTCCCTGATATCAATCAATCAGTAAAATAACTGGTGTATATATTAAGGCTCCCATAGATACATAATGCGGAGAGGTACTGACGATGAACCCAACCTATATGTGTGTGATTGACGATTTCACTATACATAGATCAATCAAATTTTTATTCTTGCGAAAAAAAATTCAAATAAATATAAAAAATTTTATATATTTTAATTATCTTTTCTTTCAGTTTAAAAAGTCAAACTGAAATTTTCATAAATGACAAAGAAAACTTTGTAAATTCATTTAAAATATCTGTTTTAAGTATAAGTTCATTTCGAAATCAAAATTATTTTGATTTTTCATACTGCATTGTCGGTGTGAAGCACACATTCAAAAGTTTTCTCAATTTTACTAATACATATTAATTGCATGAGCTTATGCAGTATGGGGTGCTTTAGAGATTAATGAATGATTCAAATATCAGTCCCACTTTTATTTAAAATTTACTTTATAATTTAAAAGAAAACTTTATCACTAAAGACTCTTTTATGCTCCTTAGATAAAATTAAACATTTTATCACATTTGCTCCGATATAAAATTTAAACAATTTTGGTAATTTCTTTATACCTAACACCCTCATATCGCCTTTCCACAATAAAATCTTCAAAAAGCCAGACAAGCAAAATATGAACGAAGTTTTCAATCAAATTAACTGTAATTTGTTAAATTACTTTAGACACGTTAAACTTTATCCTTTTTATTCAATTCCTAACAATACTTCCGAAAATTACATCAAACGCCACGCCGAACAAAATCCTAAACAATAGAATAACGACCGAATCAAAACAGTAAAGAAAAGGGACACTTTTTTGTGTTTCAGCCAGATGTCAACTATGTTATGTGTGTGTAAGAGTTTGTGTCTGTTGGTATCTTTAGGTCTGTAAAAAGGATGTCCTTTGTAATGATTTTAGTTAATTTAAACGCTATTGTGTAAGAGAAAAAAGTTCTTTGTATATTAAAAGAAATCAGCATTAATATTGTCCTTGAATTTAATGTTTTATATGCTTTGATGCTTTTTTTAAAACATGGTCATTAAAAGTGAAACTACAGTGGAAGAATTAATTGTAAAAATAGTAAATAGCAAAAAATTAATCTTTAAGTTAAAGAAAAAATATATAAAAATTAATTAAATTTTGGTTTCCAATTTTAACTAGTTACCAGCTTGTTTATTTTGTTGTTTGAAGTTTTATTTAGCTTCAAATCTTAAGGTATATTTTTCATGTTCACTGTATTTTAAACATCATGCTAACTTTTATGCTATTTTTCTTGTATGATCTCCATAAAATGGTGATGATGTTCTTATTATTATTGTTCCATTTAGTTTGTTGCCTTTGTTGAAGATTTAACTTAATATTCTGGTAATAGTTGTTGTTTTTATTTCATTTTTAAAAAGCTTTCAATTTTATTTAAATGGTGGTTGATTTAACTTTTTTTCATTTTAATTTCTATCATTTCAAGGGGATTCTTTTAAGTATAATATCAATTTATGGTATTTAGGGTGTCTTTTACTTTATGAAAATTATTCTTTTGTTATATTTGCAAATATACTTGTTCTATTAAATTATTATAAATCATATTAATGGACCATTCAATATTTTTGATTTATTTAATGTATATTTAAATGGGGAAGCTTTGCTTGTGGTGGGTATTTAACAGAATAACAGGACGTTTAAAATAATTCCATAACTATTATCGTTAGCATTGAGTGTTCTTTAAATAAGAAATGAGAGTAACTTTAAGAAGCAATGTTTACGAATTTGAAATTGTAATTTTAACTCGAGAACTTGTAGTTCTTCAAGAGCAAAGAAATGTAGTTTTGAAATTTACTATTGTACTAATCTATGCCTAATTACCTTATATCAGGGAAAACATTTTAATCAGTTTTTAAGTACTATTGTTCCTTATTACTTGTATGACCAGTTTAGCTTTTTTAAGGCTAAATCTATCTTTTTTGTTTAGCTTTTTGCCTAAAAATTTTAGCTTCCAATTTTTTTCTATCCTTTTTTATACCCTTCACCACAGGTTTAAGGGGTATATATAAGTTTGTCATTCCGTTCATAATTTTTACAATATACATCTAAGACCTCAAAAAGTATATATTTTTTATATGTCAACTTATAGGGAATATCACTTACAATGGCACTAGTAAAAATCAACGAAATGGGTCCATTAATGGACTAGATATCGCCAAAAAAACAAAAAGGATTCTAAAAACGTTTTTGTTTTCGACTTTTCTAAGACCCTATATCCCCTATATAAGTTAGCGACTTCGTTTTTGCGGAAGAAATGAATAAAATCGGTTCATTAGTAACTGAAATATCAGTCAAAATGTGTTTTGAGATTTGTTAAGCATATTTATAAGCTTCATAATTCGTTTTTGTACAAATCTGTTATAAATATTTTTACAAAATTTCGGTTTTTGAACTAACCATATCGGTCCATATACCACCGAGTTATAGCCAAAAGCTGAAAAAAATATTATTAAAAATATATAAACATAAACATAAATATATAAAAAGCACTGTAATGATTTTTATGTATGTTTGGGCATTTTTATTTGGAAATAGAAGGACTACAATGATTCAGTATTGTTTTTTTTAGTAGTAATTTTTTGTATAAGCAAGCAGTTTAGCTAACAACAGCAGTATTATAATGATTATTGGTGTTATCAGTGCAGTCTGCTTGTACCCACTGGTAAAAAGAAGTGATAAAGAGCTCTTTTAGAAGGCCTTTTTCTCCCTGCATTCCATGTATTTTTTACACGCAATGTCATTGAGAGTAAGGCCTTACACATTCGCGAGCCGATGCGGCCCTTCTAAAAGACCTCTTAAATAAAAACTGCCAGCAGGCCTTCTGAAGAAGTGTTACAAATAAACCTTCTAAAGGTCTTCTACACTATTTAATAACATATTTGCATTTGCATAAATAAGAATTTTTTTTAATTATTACAAAAAGTTTAAAACTTAAAAAAACTAGTATTAAAAAACATATCTGAACTTTTGACAAAACCTCTTAAGTCGAGATAAGACAATTTATTAAAAAATGTATATTTTCGTAGAAATTTTTGTTTTTTTTTATTGTTTTGCTCTCCTGAAAAATTTAAGTTTTTGTTATTTTTTTGTCAGATATGATATAAATAATTCAGTTTTGAATAAAATACTTGTAATAAAAATTATAAATAAAAAATAAAATTAACTTAAAAAAATAAAAAAGAAAAAAAAAAAAAATAAAAGATTCCATTTCTCGAAAAGTTGTGAGTTAAATAGATGATGTTTACAGAGAACATCGGGGTGACACGCTGAAGAGTGCTGATGATGGGCGTGGCTGACTAGAAAAAAAAATGAACAGATGTAGCCATTTAAAGCTACTACTGCCACCAATCGTTGTTTTAATGATGTTAATATGGCAACGGGTAACCCTTCTAACGTACTATATATTTTGACTAAAATCAAACGAGCACCTTTACTTTTCAATGGAAATGTTTAATGGAAATGAGATCCTATTACAACTTGAATTAATTTAAGTCTAAATGAATATATTTCGAATTTAGGCTGTCTCGGTAGACATATTTCCTTAAATATTAATTTCCAATAGTAAAAAAGTGCAACAATGCAATAATCACGAAGGATGAAATTTTAATTATTTAACATAGGAACAGTGCCAAAATAGATATAATACTTAATTGTCTTTGCCAGTGTTCTAGAACCAAAATCAAGGGGTATTTGAACACTATTGTATTACAGGTCATTAAATGTCATATCATTGCGAAAAAAAATATCTCTAGCTGTTGATTCTATCACAATAACAAACGAAACAATTATAAATTATCAAGTTAAGTAAAACTATCATGAATCGCTTTTTTTAACGCTTTTTCATAATGAGTTTTCGTAAGATTTCAATAAAAAAAAATAAATAAATAAATAATAATTCCAAAAATATCAACAACATTTCTAAAATATTTTAGAAAAATAGCAACATTTAACAGAAATTGGGATTATTTTCTAATATTTATATTATCTGCAGAGTTCATGTATTTTCAGTCTATATATAAGAATAGAGAATTATGTTGTTTAACAATCGTGTAGTTTCCAACCATTTCCAATAACGGCTTTTATCAAAATTAAAAAAAAATCATGTTGATTTTTCTAGAGTCGCACTTTTTTTGCTCACTCAAATTTACAACTGCTTTTATTGAAGGTTTAATAATTTTCCTTACATACAAACATATCCTCCAAGATTATATAAAACAGCAAATCGAGTCTCTCTGTAAGCAAAATATATGCGAACAAAGATCACATCATACACCGTCGCATTTTTTATGGTCACAACTGTATGTAACAACTATAGGCGTATATAAAAAACAAATTAAAGGAGATTCAGAAAGATTTGTACTATTGAACATAATCGTGACCACAAATTTGTTTAAACCTCTCTTTAGAAAAACAAAGTGTATACACACATTTTAGATATTTTTTTAATTGCATTTAATTCGCTTATATATTTCTCACATATAACCACAAAAAAAAAAAAAAAATATATATATATATATATATATATATATATATATTTCTGAGTACGACTTGATTTTGATATAAACTATACTAACAACTGCAGATTGGCATAGATTTTCACCGATTTCAATTATTGGGCATGCCTCGGCGATTTATAAAATATTACATACACCGCGATTTTTATGCAATTTTTTGTTGAAACCTATTTCAAAAACGTAAAAAAATTTTAATATAAAATACTCAAAATGTTACATCGATTTTAAAGAGCTTTAACGTTTTCAAATTTAATATTTTATCTCGCCACAACGATTTTAAAATGTAATTTGAAAACCTTTTTTGATCACGCAATACTTTAGCTTTATTGAAATTACGCTGTGAGTGTGTCTCGACATAACTGATATATAAATTTAAGTTTTGCCTTATTAAAATATTGATAAAGTATTTTGCTTAAATTAAAAATATTTTTTGTTTAAAATTAAAAAAAAAAAATAGTTTTTCAAGAGCATATTTTCGGGTTTTAGATCATATTTTTAGTTTTTTACTGCATATTTAATGCGCATAAAATACTTTTTAGAACCCATTTGTGGTTTCCCTGCTAATGAACCGCCATCCTTTACTTTTCAATTCTCGAAATGGTGCAAATTCTGAAAATGTTGGTTTTACCATTTGTCCACAATATAATTTAACACTGATCAACGACATATTAATTGAACACAAGTTGTGTTTATAGTTTAAATTAGAGAAATTGGACACATATGCTATAATGTGCGATTACAAGAATCAAAAGAAAGAAAAAGTCTTGTTATTTTGAAACACTTTTTTAATTTTTTAACTCTATTTGCCGGTACCATATGGAACCATTTCAAATTTTGATTTTTTTTGTTTTTTTAGTTCACGAGGTATTGAAATTGTACAATTGCATCTAAAATTAATTTAAAAAAATTAACTTAAAAATATTTAAAGTCTAAGATCGATTTCTTAAAGGTAGAAATAGAATTCCCCATATATACTTTTTGGATTTCCGAATGAATATTGCAGAAATTACAAACGGAATGACAAACTTATACATACTTGATATATAAAAAATCAGTTGGAAATTATGAAATGTATAATTGTATATATATTACCGAATTATTCCATTATTCTAACTCCCTTTAATCAAAGAACATAAATTTAAATATTTCTGTCCAAAAAAAAAAAACCCGTTGACAAGTTTCAAACGCATTTGCAGACAAAAAAAAAAAAAAAATATTTTTACTTTGACATTTGTGACCTATAAAAATAGTCATATATATAATCCCAAATTCTTTTATAATTGCTAATATTTATTTAACATTCATTATTTTCTTTATATTTGTTTGCCAAAAGCATCGCAATTGAAATATTCCAATTCAGTGAAATGTATGTACTTAATTTCAAATAACTAGCAATTGGCTTACAACTCTTCCATAAATACTCTTAGCATTTAATGTTCTTTATTACTTGTTGGTTCATTTGTTATTCAAATCTTTTATTATTTTTTCTTTTTTATTTCCTCCAGCATATATATATATAGTTATGTATTTAAATATCTAGTCGTGAAAAAGGAAATGGAAATGAAGCATGTTTTTAATCCTTTTTGTTTCTGAAAATATTACGAATACCTAAGGAGGTGGTTGTATGTAGCATATATTAGTCTTTTCCCAATAAACATCAATTCAAATCTAAGAAATTTTTTGGAAAAATTCCTTTAAAATATAGCATATTTCTCAAATTTCTCAAATATGTATTATTAAATAAACAAGAAAATTTCATAAAAAATTTTGTTCAAAAAGTAAAATATAGATCCATTATATTAAAGAAAATATTTGGGAAAATAAAATGGATAAAAACAGCTATTATGGTCTATGAAATATGATGAATAATATGCTTAAAATGATGAGTGCAAAATTTAAATTTTAAAAATAGTTAAAAAAAATTCATGTTTAATTCAAATATATTTTAAAATTTTTAAAAAACCTTTTGAAAATATTTGAGAAACATTTGTTTGTTAAAGAAACATCCAGCTCAGTTTTAAAACATGAAAGCATTTGGAAAATACAATTGTTATATTAGAACATTTTTGATGGAAAAAGGCATAGTTTTAAGTTTTAAAGTAAAGGAAATTCAAGTCTATTCTCTTAGCAAGTACTTGAAATTTTAAATAGTTTTCGAATAAATAAATATTTAATTACAGAGGTTTTTGCTTACTGGGTTATATTATGCAACATAAAAGAGATTTTGTAGCAAAACATTTTGTGTAGTTAAAAGATAAAGTTTGCAAGACTTGTATGTTATAGTATATTAATAATATTAAAGTCAAAATCATCAAATGTTTGTATTTTTGCGTTTTATATGTTTTAAATATACTTGTACTTAATTCGTTTATTTAAAGCAGACAGTGGTAGATATATGTATGTAGATGAAGGGATGAGTGAGTGGTAAATTGTAAAGCTATGTGTGTAAAAAGTAGACATGTTGTTTTAAAAAGTTGAGTGTTGAGTAAAAAAATACGGTTGTATGCAGGAAGTATAAAGGTGACCAGATATTTATGAAAAAAGGATTAAATTAGTGTTTAATAAGTTACCTCAAAAGGATATGCTCAATACATTGGTCATGTAGGTAAATACATTATAACGTCCTCTGGAAAGTACTTTTTTTATAATCAAACGGAAAGGGAGAAATTATTAAAAATACTTTTTTTACCCCAGACTTTTTTATTTTCGAATAAAATTTAATATTGTTTTTTCATTCATCTTACAGTTAAAATGAAAAATATATATCTAAAAAGTCTGGCCCCTCTATATTCATATGTGAAACAAAAATATGTCATTCAGCTGAAATAACGTCTATGTTTACTTTAAATGTTGTTTTTAAGGGGTAGCATTTAAAAAACCTTTATTTTTTATTTTTGAATGGAATAAATAAACATATTAAAGACAATTCCGCTAAATATTTAAACTAAAGTTGAACAAATATTAAATGTGAAAATTTATAGAGCAGATAAAATAGAAACATTAGTTGGCCAACCAAAAGCACTTTGTTGAAGCAATCAAGTCGCTGGCACAAAACTTAAATTAAGAAAACCTCGAATACAAATTTAATGTTTAACAATTTCCATTAAAAGAAAGTAAAGAAAATGTCCTGAACATTGTTTCGATTTCAGCGAATTATTTATTCAAACTTGATACTCGACTCAACGATGCTTAACGAGTGATTTGATTAACAGAAAAAGAAAAACAGCAGTTAAAATCATTCACGTCATTGTTGTTATTTTTTGTTAAAGACATAAATGTGTATTAAACTTAATTGAAAATACACAACTACGTAATTATACTTGAACATTATAATGGCATTGAAATTAACATATTGTGATTTTTATTTTACTTTAACGAAAAGTACATTTTAAATTAAAAGCCATAAAATCACAGTGGACAATTAAAATATTCTGGAATGAAACTGTCTGTGTGTCTTTTAAATACTCGAGAGTATTGTAAAATAATTTAAATAATATCTAGCACAGCAGCAAAAACTTTTCAAAATATTATGGAGAAAAAAAAAAAAATAAAATAAAATAGTAATAAGAAAATGAATCTTAAGAAAGTTTAGTTTTTGATAACAAGGCAGTAAAAATCACAGACAATTTAATTGTCAAGATGTGACAGTTTAAAATTTTTTCTGCATAAAACTGTCAACTGTAAATGTTTTGTCAAGGAAAAGATATAATATTTCAAGGGGAATAAAAATAGATAATAAAAATATTTATATAATGAAAAGAGTATTGTATTAAAAAAGAGAATTACTTATGTTTAACCCTAGAATAGTAACGAATTTTTTATTCTTTAAGACTAACCATAACTACATTTTTTTTATAAAACACTTTATTTGTTATTGTTGTTTTATCAGCTAAATGCATTTTTATAAAATAAAATAAAAAAATGTAAGTAATTATATATATATATATATATATGTATATATATATATATGTATATATATATATATATATATGTATATATATCTACTAAAGTATATATATGTATATATGTATATATATATATATATATATATATATATATATATATATATATATATATATATATATTTCTGTGTAGTTAAAAAGCATGTAGGTTTTTACAGAGAAAATATAGTCTATTAAACGATTTATCAAATATAAAAACTATTTAAATTACTTTTTAATTGTATCAATTATTCAACTGATCAAAATTTAAATTTTTACAAAAAATAATCTTTTTTAAAATTTTCTAATATTGTTTATTAAAAATAAAATAATTTATCGGCTTTCAATTATTTTTCTTATTATATCAATTAAAAAATTGATCAAATATAAATAAAAATTAATGATAATTTGATTAACTGAATATACAGTTTTTTTCATAGGTTGAATTTCAATTTATAAAATAATTGAATATGTATTATTCGTAATTGAAATTGGTTTTTAAATTCTTCTATGAAAAATTTTAATTTAATTTGTTAGAAAAACGGGTTTTTCGCGATATCCCGAAATTTAGGGTGTGTTTCGAAATTCTTTAAAATTGTTTTCTGATGTACTCAAGAAGGTCTACAACCCAGATTAGATCGCTTTCCGAGTGAAAATAAAAAGTGCCATTTTTTAACAACGTTTTATTTTACGCCATATTTAATAAACCATTTTGAACTTTTAAATTTCATTTGCACAAATCTAAATAAAATGTATTTAAAAATTGCTTTAGATAATTACTTAAACTTACTGGTCGCTATGTTGGATTCGCCATTTTATTTGAAATTCTAATTTATTTCAGATTCACACTCAGTAGTGTTAAATTTGCAGTATTCTAATTATGACCAAAAAACTGATTTCGTTGCCCAAAGTGCATAATTTCGTAATTTATTTTTCATGTTTAACTCAGGTCTAATTATTTTCAAAATTATGACTTGAAATTTTAACAGGTAAAGCACCAAAACAGATAGATGGACGAATATGATCGTGTAATGTCGGTCGATTTGTCTACATCAATCTTTTAGGCTTTTGTAATGTAGTATATAAAAAAAAAGCGAAAAGTAATTATTTATCAATAGAAGGATATGAGATTTAGCAATGGCGTATAACACAGCTAAAACAAATCTATCAATTTGGTAATAAGAAATAACAATAAAATTTCAAGTAAACAGTAACAAGAAATTAAAACACATACTTCAACATTAAAATAACTTAACCCTAGAATACTAATGCACTTAAATTTTACGTATACATTTTTTTAAAATACTTATTACTATCGAGTGTAAAAACCTAACGGTATGAAATTCCGGAAGTTCTCAAGAGTATAAATTTTATACGAAAATTTTACTTATTGTTAGTCTTAACAATATATATTTAAATATAAATTTGAAAATATAATATGAAATAACATAGTAAAAATTTATGTATTCGACGTATAATCTTAATTTGGTGGATTAAGTAGTCAATTTTAACTTTTCAATCATATGTAATAAATATTTAAAAAAAAATATGAGCTGCCGAGATTACCGTTGTGGTAAGAACTTTCTACAGATAGGAAAGCAAAAGTCTTGAAAATTTAACAAAAAACATATTGTCATGTCTCTGATGAACACTATATCATAATTTATCCAATACAATAATGTGTTTTTTGCTAAATTTTCAAGACTTTTGCTTTCCTTTCTGTAGAAATATATTTTTATCAATTGAATAATTGATACAATTAAAAAATAATTGGAATAGTTTTTATAATGATAAGTCATTTAATAGGTCATATTTTTTCTGTGTATATTACCATATTTTATATATAATCAATTTAAATAAAGAATTATTCACCATTTTAAAATTTAAAATTTAAAAGAGTTTGAAACTTTATTGTGTTTGGAATAAGATGAGATATTCCTGTAAAAAATTGCCAAAGAACTCGGAAATTTATTAAGCATTTTCTAAACTTTATTAAACAATTCTTCATATATTTTAAGACAAAATAGTTTTTATTTTATATCTCTTACTTGGTTTTTACTCTTTGCAGATAAAATTAAATGTATTAAAATTTTAGTAAGTTATTAGAGATATAATTGAATAAGTTCTATAGTTATTGTCTAATTTAAAAATATTAAATTTGGTTAAGTTCACAAAAAAACTACCCTTAAAAATTACTGCATCATTACGTAGGTTTTTGTAAAAAAATTTTAATAAATTGTGGTTGAACTTAAAAAATTGTGGAAAAATTTTATTTTTTCTAGTTGCTTCAAAATTTGCTTTTAATGTTTGACCAAACAAAACAAACCAAATGCATACGGTTAAAAAGCCGGTTTCTTCTGCTTTGCAAGGAAGTTTAAAAAGGAAAAATAAACGACAGAATAAGAGAATTAGAAATACATTTTCATAAAAACCTACCCAAAAACAGTTTTTTGCAAATAGCTCGAAATTTTGATAGTGTATTGCAAATTTTTAAAACTGATTTATGATATCCTCAAGAAGGCTTATAGCCTTCTGTCATTTCTCGAGTGATTTTTTACTGTAAAAGAGTGTAATTTTAATTATATTTAAATATTAAATAAATTTTTAAGTATTTTAATATTTATGGGGTTTAAAATTTGCTGATTAAAAATCTATTTCATTTCATAATTTTCAGAGTTAGTTTTTTACTATTTATCTGAATTTCGACATATTTTTTTTGATTGACTTGTTTTTTATTGAAATTAAATATTCGTTACAAAAAAATTTAGTGCCTCAGCGTCCATTGGACATTATTGAAGCCAGTTGGCAAAATATACAAATTATACAATATACAAATTAAGAATATTTAGTATTCAATAATGAAAAATTAAATTAAAAAATTAAAATTAAATAAAAAATTTATATATATATATAACAATGAGATTCTTAAAATAGAAGCATTTCTATATTCTCTAATAAATATTTCTTTATTTCTTTTTTGAAAATCGATATTCTTTCAATATTTTTAAATTTTTCTGAAATATTATTATATTCCAAACTACCCAAGTGTTCAACCCTTTGCTTGGTAGTCTCCAAACGACATCTCGCAACTCTTAAGTTCAACGCATTTCTTGTATTAAATGTAGTTTGATTTCTTCTAAATGATATAGTGTGAAAACCTATATTATTTAAAGTTTTAAAAACATACAATAGAAACTGCATTTTGTGCAAACCATAAATAGGGAGTATTGTAGTTGACACATCTTTATATAGAGATAATGTTGAAAAAGTTAACAGTAGATTAAAAATAGTTTTAAGTGCTTTGTTTTGTGCTCTCTGAAGTGATTTTAATTCATTAGTTCTGTTATACCCATAAGCAATAGCCAAGTAGTTTAAATGACTTTGAATTAGCGATTGGTAAATAATAAGTTTCGTTTTTATGTTGAACTTATTCTTAAATTTGTAAATTAAACCAGTAGCATTCACGACCTTAGATTTTAAATTTTTAATGTGCATGTCCCATGATAAATTACTTTGCAAGTATATTCCCAGATATTTTGTCGAAATTGATTCACGTACTTCTTTTCCATCAACAAAGATGGTAAAATTTTGATTTTGAACAAGATATGGTCTAAATCTTATAATTTTGGTTTTATCAGCATTTAAACACAATTTATTTTTTCTAGAAAATTCTGTAATAATTGCTGAATCATATTCCATTGGAATTTTTATAGATGTTTCGTATTTATATGGGTAGAAAACACTAATGTCTTCAGCAAATATAAATAATTTTCCAAAAAGTTGTAGATTCTTTATATCATAAAGAAAAATTTTAAAATCATATCAGCACTTTATATTAAAATTTTTAGTATTTTCAAAAATTTATTTGTGTTACATAAAACATAAGTTTTATATGAGTTTCTTTATTGAAACAATAATAAATCAAATTTTAATAGAAAGAGGTAAAAAGTTGCAACATTCTGCTCTTAAACAGAAAAAATTATGGCAAAAATATTTCTAAATAAATCAGTATTTAGATTTAAATTAAATTTAATAAAAAATAATATTTGGTTTTAATATTCCATTTTATTGCACAGAAAAAACTATGACTAGAATTTTTTAAACGAATCATTATTTAACTTTAAATAAAATTTTATAAAAAAATTTGCTTGATTTTAATATATTGCTTTTAAATTCATTCTAAACTTATACGAAAAACAATAAAAATTTCTTGCTTTTTGACAATTAAAAATATAAAAATAAATAAAATTATAAAAATGTTGACACAAAAAAATATAAAATCCATCATTTGCAGGATTCCAAAGGTAAATTACATTAATTTTCATATATATTTCATTACCAAATATTTATAGTAATATATTTTTGTGTATCTTCTAGATGAATCAAAAACATATGAAATATGCATGTATGTAGCAATATATCGCATAAATGATGGGGTCTATTGTATATTGATGTATAATTCCCTAGTCGATTAAACTATGTCCTTTCAATTGTATGCCTTCTTGTAGATAATTTAATGTGTTTTAATTTTTGTATTTCAAATCATTTAAAAGTATTTTGCGAAAATGGTGTTTAGCGGAAGTAAATTGCTCTGTTGTACGGTTTTGGTGGTACCAAAGCAGAGTTTGTTTATTATCTATTTTGGTATCATTGAAACTTAGATATTTCACTCCGTTAAATGGTATGTAAGTTGCATTTACATGATAAATTGCAATACTAACATTCGATCCGAATTATTGTATATATTATAGAAAATGTGAAAAAAGATTAAATAAAAAATAAAAATTGTTTGAAAATCTGCAAAAAATTTAATATTATTTTTATTGATTTTAATAAACCATATTATTGAATTTCTTAAGAATTTTCAAATATTCAAATTTATAAATAGTAAAAATATTTTAATAAGAAAATAATTAAAATTTTTTTAATAAGATATTTACGAATTTGAATATTAGAGTTTTCCAATTGAGTGATAGCTCCGATTTTAGTAAAAAATGTAATTGGTTTTATGAATTTAGTAATAGAAAATTGAAATTTAATTTTTTCTGTGTAAAAACTTATCAAGGATTATATTTATCAAAAATTTATCAATATATCGAATGCAACTTTTTGGACATCTCTATTGAAAAAATATATTTTTGAAAGCATATTTTTAAAATGTTTGTGCATATTTACAATCAATTGCATTAACTGTTAAAGCAATTTCCAACATGTATTACGAATTCACTTTGCAAAAGTTGATTTTCCAAAAAATTTATTATTTTCAAATTTGAACTTCCATGGAAGAAGTACTAACCAACATAATAACCATATATTTTTGTGCAAACTAGAACAACTAACGGCTTACTATCCAAGAATAAAGTTCGTTCGCTGGATTCGTGACCTAACGTAGATTGGGATAATTAACACAGTTATTATAAATAAGTATTTCATTTTTCCCAACTAAATTATTTTTAATTTTAGTACTATTTTATAATAAGTATGTATTTTAGTATAAGTACATTGATCAAATGAAAGTACTAAGTTTTGTATACTTCGAGTCATAACTTAATGTGCCCTACATAACCATAGAAAAGGGAATAAAGCGTTTGTGCTGATTTTAAACATTCAAGTAACCCTTGTAATTAAACTAAAGGTCATAATTTTGAAAATATCTTAATGAAATTTACCAATTGACCTTCTATTGAGTAAGAACTAACCTAGTGAAACTAATTGAAGTTAATCTTTCAATCATCTGGTTTCTCGGTAATACTGTCACCATAATGCATTCTTCATCAGTCTCAATACATTCAAGTTACAATACATTCTCAATACATTTTTTGACTACCGAAAAGATATCATTATTTAATGAGTATGATGGCAATTGCACTTTACTGACCCTATTATAAACGGCAACAAGTCGAAGATAAGATAACAAGACTATTTTACTGACTCATAAAATGGTTGTGTGAGCTCAAAAGTACCACTTAGTAGTCGTGAAGGTGGCGATTGTTGTACCGTGAAATAACTTTCAAATGAAATAAGTCCCAGTAAAATAACGAAGAAACTGCCAAAATTTTTTCTAGTCAAATTGAAGTAACATCCAGTACGTTAGAACTTATTTCATTACGAAATAACTTCCCAAATGAAGTACTTCTAAAGAAATTTCGTTTTTTCTTTCAATTTGGTACTTATTTTTTTATTATGATAAAATTTCCAAACGTTGGGAAATTAAAAAAATTTATTCATTGGAACTTTTGATATCTTACATCACCATAGGTGGGGAGGGCATTATGTATTGGTCTAAGACCGACCTTTATATCAATCGACTTATATTCACTTTCTGAGTCGATTAAACGATGTCCGTCCGTTTGTCCGACCGTTTTTCCATCCATGTAAACCTTGTAATAAAACTACAGGTTACAATTTTAAAAATAAATTAATGAAATTGGGTACACAGGCTTCTTATGGTTCAAGAAGCAGGTTAATATCGGTCCATTATTTCACCTAGCCCTCATAAAAATTTCCTGCCGAAATAGGGGTTTAGTGATTATAAGTATAGAAATATTTTAATGGAATTTAGCACATGTAAGTTTTATAATAACATAAATCTATGTGCCGGAGATCGAACATCAGTACATAATTCACCATATCTCATATATTAGCCCCTCATTAGAAAATAACTTTAACGGGCATAAAATCCTTATACTTATCCTTATATTTGACATAAATCAGTGTTGTATAAGTATAAACCGTAGTAACAGATTTTATGAGGATCGACCCATAGTTGACCATAGCTTCCATATAAGGATTACTTCCGGGATTTCTCCTAAGTTAATAAATTACATAATATAATACATACCTATGTTTCACAGAAATATACACTACGCTTAAAACAAGTAATGGTCCACAATTGATAACGGCTTCTATATAAGATCCTTCCCCGAATTTTGCAGTACATATCCAATGATATTATATGATCGATCTTAACCGACTATATACTTCTAATTTGTTTCATTTGGGGGTTATTTCACGGTACCGGTGATTACTATTTTACTAACCCTTTGGTATCAAGTAAAAAAATGAGCAAGTGCTTCCAAAAAAAAAAAAAAACTTTTTCACCACTTCAAAAAAAAGAACTAAGTACACATTTTGCACCTTTTTGGAAGTTAGTAAAAATTACTTCCAAAAAAGTGAAAATAAATGTATTTTTAACGGAGAAAAAGGTGAATAATTCCTAAGAAAATAAAAATTTCACAAATTAAAAAGTATTATAGATATATAGATTTATAAACATCCAGATGTTGAGCTCACTAAAAGCTTAATTTTAAACATATTCATAAGGCTGAATTTTTCAACAGCATTTGAATGTTGATTTCAGGCGTTTCCTTACAGAATTGTTTGTTTTACAAACTGGATGATTTAATGCGATTTAATTAGAATTTAGTAAATGCTGAATATAATAAGCAATCACTTTTGCAGACATTTTAGTATTTCGACACTCGAAGCGGAACCAAAAATTATAAACTATTACCCGATTTTGAGAGAAATATAACATTTATTTCTGTAATGAAATCAACGATTTATTTGATACCGAAAACAAAACTTCTCCTTTTTCAATTTAAAGCTCACAAAATATATTCCACCCTTCTCTTAACATAAAAATATTTCAAAGAGAAATATAAAACGTGGAGAAATATTTGGCAAAGCTAATATTCTAATTTTGATTTCACTCTAAGATTCTTAGATTTGACAAAAATCATAAAATAATACTAAGGATTTTGAGACGAAGAAATTATGAGTTAATACTGTTTGAATAAAAACTGGTAATACTTTTGTATCTATCATATAAACTTTTATACATTTTTCACTATACACCGGTTCATTGAGAGTTTATAATTCTTATAAAATTTTATATTTAAAATGTATTTAAATGAAAGTCTTTAGTTCTAATATATTAAATTATACTATTTCTTACTTAAAAATCCATCAGAAGTATCTTTTTATTCAAGGTATCCCTAACATACTCTATCAAAATATAAACTTCTAACTACGTGCTTAATTTTAAATTTTAAAATATCAGGATACTTTCTTTCAATCATTTAACATACTCCTACAAACAAGTTTTAATTTTCTATTTAGAAAATGTTCAACAAATATAAATCAAATATAAGCATTTCCCTTAAAAAATTTTAGTTTCGTGTCGTGTTTTTTTATTTATTTTTTTGGACCAAACAGCAAAAAAATTGTAACTGCTCTTCATATGTTTTTAATTAAAAATTCTAGTCATTCATATAGTAGCATCTGAAAAAATAGCAGTAGCAGGAATATAAATAGAGCATATATTTATTGTACATTCGGATAGTGGGCAAAAAAAGTCCAAGTTAAAAAGAAAATTAAAAATAAATACAAAACATATTCAAAGGACAATAAATTACTGAGTTCCAAAAATATACATTAAAATTGATATTTAGAATTATTTTTATTTTAATTTTTTTTCTGTAGTTTACTTTTACAGTTTACTGTTTACAGAAAGAGAGTGTTATTTAGTTTTTTAGTAAGTCACGTTCATTTGTGTTTCCTTCCACTATCCGCAGTAAATGAATGCTGCATAGTGTTTCCAAATTTTTTTTTTTTTTTTTTGATATAATACTGTAACTTGTGATTCGTCGAAGATACCTGAATAAAATTTAACAAAGCTAGAGCTGAGATGTTTTCGAGTTGACTTGGAGGAGCACAGTACTCTAGCGAGTCAGCGGACCTCTAAACTTGGTCGTCTCGGGTATGTATTTTTTTTTTAATCATCAAAATTTCATTTATGACTTTTTTTTGTTTTTGTTAACAAATTTTAAACACAGATAGTCCTTGTAAATTTTTACAAAAAATACGCTTATACGTGCAGGTTATCTCTTTTGGTGTTTCTTCTCGTTTGGTTTTCGTCCTCGTTTTTTTTATATTTTTTAAACTGAACGACTTTAATTTGGATCCTATTTTTTTAATATCCATATAAATATATGGATCCGATAAAAAGTTGTATTAGTCTGAAGTTGCAACTTACAAAAATCCATATTTATGTGGTAATAGTTTTTCACTTATATTTTTTTTTTTTTGCTGTCCTACATAATTTTTTTAATGCCTTCAATAGAAATTTTAATGAAGATGCGTGTAAAGAAAACCCGAAAGTGCTTGCGGTACTGATCTCCTCATAAGTCCAATTAAAATTTGTCAATCTTTTATATTTTTTTTAATTTGTTTGTAAAATTCTCAAATAGAAAAGTTGGGAGCAGAAAAAAATTGTGTTAACTAGTTACCTTCATACGTTGGAAAAATACGCAAAAAGTATTTTCTGACGGATGACTTTTATCATGATACGGTGACTATTTCAATGACAGAAGAACATTTTTAAATTGGGATTTTGAGCATTTTGGTCCAAAATATGGGAATTTTTTTAATTATTTTATTTTAGGACAAGTTTGTCCACATTATGTCAACATTTTAATAGGATACCTTTGTTCGTTTAAATTTTATTTCAACTTGAATAATAACGTTATTTTTCACAAAAAGTTCTTCAATTTATAAATTTTTATTTTTCGGGTCTTGGTCTGAAGAAATTTTACCGAATTTAATTTCTTTTCATTTATTCGAAGGTCCAGCTACTAACCCCGACTCGGTAGGGTACTCTACTCTAAATAAACTGGAAAACACCTCAGTTATAGAATTACATAAAAAAAAAAAAAAAAAATTTGGAACCACTGTGTGCCGACGTTTAGTTTGTATAGATTTTTATGGTTGCTATTTTGCACTTTGTTAGATGTAAATGTTTGTACACAGAAAATATTTAAACCTTTATACGGGATTGTGGGTTTGAGTATTTTTTAGTGAAGGGGTAAGAAGATTTCAAAAGAGATTTAGTGATACCAAAGAAATCCACTACATACTATATAAAAAAAACTAAAACCAACATAAAAAGAGTAAATGCGCACGTCAAATATATACTATATGAATGAATGAATAAAATAAAAAAATGGCAGGATTAAAAGAAACCTAGTTACCTAGTAGCTTAAATAGCAAAGAAAGCATTTATGCATTAGAAAATGTAGTTAGAAGGAAACGCTTTTAAAATATAATCTTTAAAAATGCTAATAATGAAATTTTTATTATAATTTTTTTTATGCGAAATGCATTGCTTTTAATTAATTGCTGATAATTAAAAGAAAAACATATATATATATATATATATATATATATATATATATATATATATATACATAGGGATGTTTATTTCTAGCTAAATGTATTTTATTCAAAGTATTATAATATATGTCACAATTCTGATCCCGCCAAATACAGAACATGGATATTCGGCATTGGCGTCGATTGAGGTCGATTTTTAACACTAGATTATTATAGTTTGATGCAGAAACAATTTCGTTTTGTGGCGCTAAAACAGCATCAGACATGCAGGTTTTAGTTCATGCGACACCAAATTAATATGCCTTTTTTTAAATTCAAATGCTTTTAATTGTTGCTTGATATTGTTGCTGGATATTAAAAATGGATTTTAAAAAATGGATTTTATTGGCGGAAACGTTTTTGGATCCTTTGTTCATATTTTAATAGCAAAAGCTGAAAGTTGCTCAAACTTGCTCCAAATAATAAATGACCAAATAGTGTTCCAAAATTTTTAATAAAACATAAATTAAAAAAAAAAATTATTATTATTTTTTTTTATATAAAACCTATGGGTGATAAATTTCATTTAAATAATGCTATATTTAACGCATTTGTGATCATTAAGCCCTTATTTAGGGGGACATTTGAATGGGGACTAGGTGAAATAATGGGTCGATCATAACTTATTTCAATAAACTTCATTCAATTGCAACCTGTAGTTTGATTACAATGTTTACATGGGTGGACGGACAGAAAGACGGACATACATCGTTAAATCTTGCACTCTATGCAATGATTATTTGAGCACTTTTTGCGTTTTGCACAAATCTTGAATTGATCGAAGAAACCTCCAATGTTTCATCTTTAAACTTTTTCGGCTGGCCGGGACGCTTGGTATCGTCTAAACCAGTCTACTGCAATAATGACAGTACTTTCATGTGAACTAGTAAGGCTTCTCA
Source organism: Protocalliphora azurea (assembly GCA_932274085.1). Classification (NCBI taxonomy): domain Eukaryota; kingdom Metazoa; phylum Arthropoda; class Insecta; order Diptera; family Calliphoridae; genus Protocalliphora; species Protocalliphora azurea. The sequence goes on from OW026520.1 coordinate 112,610,129, forward strand.
TTAAAACGCGCAAAACCCTAGCAAACTGTGTAATGTGTGGAAGTTTACACACTCGCAAATGAGCTGACAGAAAATGTATGGAAAATTATTTTCTCAACACATATAAGTGTGTGTGGCATTTATAAATCAGCTGCCTTTTGTTCATATTTAAAAATTATTAATAACCTCGTCGTAAAAAATTATAATTACGTTAACTATAATAAAATCATTGCATGTGTCTTTGATTTTAGCAAAAATTTTCAATTATTTACAATGATTTTGTATTTTCTTTTTCATGAAATCTGTCGTGTAACTTTACAATGTTTACATGTAAATAGGAAACTTAAGTAAGTACTCTTAGTAGTTCTAAAAATGTACGCATAGAAAAATACTGCTATTGCTATCTAGTGTAAAACGATGGGAACTAATGTAATGAGCAACGTTCTACTCAACGTTTAAAACATATTCGGAAGGATATTTGTTGTCAATGTTAAGGACTACTCAATATTTCTATATTAACCGTAGTTGTTTTGAAAACCAATCAGAATTCCATTCTACTGGAAACACTAGATAATAAATACTAAACCAAATGTTCGAAAGGCTTACATCTCTAATTCACTTTTCAAAATTTAATTTAATTTGACATCCTAGTCATTCCCAAATGGTGGTCCGAGAAGAGGTCTATAATAGTGCTTATTTATTTATTTTGTGGGAACAAGGGATCGAAACCAACTGCGGTAATATTAATATCTGATAAAATTACTAAGTCTTGTGTATTGTCTAGTACTCGTGAGTGTTTCCCGCGGAAAAGAAGTGTAATTGAAAAGTTTTATTTTATTAATATGTGTAAAAAAAAATGTTTCAAATGCCATCGGTTAAGGTTTAGACGATTTAAAGGTGGCGATTTCGTTGTGCGCAAAAAGTTTGAAAATAAAGAGTTAGAGGCTTTGCTCGATCCAATCTCGTGCCAAATGTATGAAATGCTTTCATAATCACTAAGAGTAAATCAAACAATTTCCAGGTTTTAAAAGCACTTGCATTTATCTAAAACGACCAAAAGGTGATTCTGAATGTCTGCAATTCTACACCTAATTGTTACGAGCGAGAAAAACTGGATACACTATGAAAATCCAAGGCCCGATTTACCAGGAAAATTAACACTAAAGTCTAATAACCATGGTGCCCAGATAATGTTCTGTATTTAATGAGTTCAGAAGTGTGTCATCTACTAAGCGCTGCTAAAACTGAGTGAAACAATAAAGAGAGACTTGTACCAAACACAATTGATCCGTATGAAAAGAGCATTGAAATAAAAATGGCCAAGAATATGCAACCAGACTCGAGTCACCAACTTTCCACCATGACAATATTCGGAATCATGTTGCGCTATCAGTTTATTACTATTTGAAGAAACGTGTTTAGGAAGTTTGACGACTGTTTTTTCTACTTTGTTCGAAAATACGCTTCACTTCAGAATAAGATGGGAATATTGCATATAAAAATATATTTTTTTTCACAACCGTGAAAACATTTTTTAACCATTTTGCATTAAAGAATTTAAACATATCTGGGAGTCCGCGAATAAATTAAAAATTCCTGAAAGGGTCCGCGATGTCAATTATTGTGGAATCCTACTTTAAAGCATTCATAATATTTTAATTCATAAACTTCAATTCTTTTTACTTTACATGTTATGAATTAATTCTGTTGAGAATTAATTTCTTAAAGATTTACAATCAATTAAACAGTTCAAACTTAAAAATATACTGAATCATTCAAACTTACTTTAACGCATTTTGTTAAAAATTAAATAATAAATTATTAAAAATTGAATGAAAGAAAAAATATTTAAGAGAAATTTAATGTAATTCTTTATGAATTAATTCAAAAAAGAATTAATTCTATTCGCACAAAATCCTTTCAATGGAGTTATATAATATTGTATTTGGGAATGGTATTATGAAATGATAGTATTTTTTAATGCAGAATTAAGAATTAAGGGGATTAAGCTAAGATCTAATTAATTCTTTCGAAGCTCTGCACTAAACTTACTGACCTAATTAGATAATTTAATACCACAATTGGATTTTGGATCAGCCTGTTATTTCGAAAAACAAAAATGAATAAATTTATACATTAATTCAAACCTCATCGCGGACTCTCTAAAGCGTTACTTACCACGGACCCCCATTTGGGAAATTTTGGACTACTCTATGAGTATTTTTCCAAAGTTTAATACCTGACATTCTTTCAGACAGAAATTAATGTAATCTTCATTATACCCCACACCACCATAGATGGTTGGGATATTATGCGTTTGTACTGATGTTTGTAGCGCACAGAAAAATCGACTGAGAATCACTTTTTGAGTCGATCTAACGATGTCCTTCCGTCCGTTCATCTGGCTGGCTGCACGGCTGGCTGGCTGTCCATGTAAACCTTGTGCATAAAATACAGGCCGCAATTTTGAAAATAATTTAACAAACTTTGGCACGTATGACTTTCATGACACAAGGACGAAGACTACTGAAATTGGTGATGATCAGTCCATTATTTCACGTAGCCCCCATAAAAATGTCCAGCCGGAATAGGCGTTTAACGATCATAAATGCCTTAAATATTGAAATATTTAAAAGAAATTCGATGTAATTTAGTTTTGTATAAGTATCAATCTTTGTGCCAAATTTCATAAAGATCGGTCCATAATTGACCATAGCTCATATATAAAACCCTCTTCCGAAAATCACTTTAACGTGCATAAATCACATACGCATGCTACTATCAGGTTTATATTCGACACAAATAGGTTTTATAAAGTAGAAATCATATTGACATGTTTTATGAGGATCGCTCTATAATTTACCATAGCTCCCATATAAGCCCACTTTCAGGAATCACCCTAAAGTGCACAAATTCATATAAATGTTAGTATTAATGTAATATTCTGTATTCGTATATTTTATTTTACACTTAGTAAAAGCATCGGTCCACAGTTGTCCACATGTCTAATATAAGACCACGAATTTTGATGGAGATGTACAATGGCGTGGGATATAAAATGGTCGGGCTTTACAGACTATATCTTTCTTACTTGTTTTTTTTTTTATAAGATATTGAAAAGGCGGAGGATTTTGCGCTCACATTTGAGCAGCTCACATAACTTTAATATTTTATGGCTAGAGGTGAATGATCATATTCAGATATAGACGGGCTAAATTTTAAAGTAAAGTGCTGCTTTTGTATAAGAAAGATTTAAGGCTGCCATCTAAGGTACAATAAATATTGAAATTAAAAAATAAGAAATTTGATCGGCTTTAGAATGGCTTCAAAAGTTGCATTCCGTTTCTAACCAAAAATCATTATTAGTAATTAAATCTTTGTTGTTCAATCCTAAGTATCTTTGGGCATTGAGGGTAGTGTAAAAATAAAGTACTTATAATGGAATAAATAAAGATAACTCTGTAGTTTTACTCACAGTATATCTGTCACTAAATTCATAGAAGGTTTTTATACAACGTTTTTTTTTATAGTTATTGGTTCCAAGGATATTTTAAGTACCCTATGAACAAAGTGTAGGATAAAATTATTTACCATGTGCTCCATAATTGACCACTGAATTTGTATTCTATTCGTACAATGGTGGCTGAAAATGCAGACTAAACTAAATTCAGGAAAAAAGGACATTTTATCCAGGTAATGGATTAAAGGAGTTTTATTGTATTCTCTGCAGGATTTTGGTTTCGGGAATTCCTATCAAAATGCTATCGGCAATTCCCGGGAAAAGGGGGAAACTAATTATTCTATAGAATACATTTTGCTATTTTTAAATCCTTATGTTAATGAAATATTGACTCTAAACATGGTTCTTGTAAGAGTTTAATGCATATAATACAACAAGAACATTATCTGCAGTGAAGGTGAGAAAAAAAGGCGCTAAATTGAACTTTAAGAAAAGTCAGAAATACCCCAATAAATAAGGCTAGAAAAAAAGCTAATATTTTTTATTTAAAAAGTTTTTTTTGATATATTTTTAAAGATATTATAATAAATATTATAATAATGATCGAAGGAAAAATCGCCCACATAATGTCCATACAAATTTGGATTATATTTCATATGTAAAATGTCCCAACGTTTTGAAGGGATTCGTCACTTTTGAATTGTAATTTATTTTTGGTTTAATTTTCGGTGATTTTTAGCTTTTGTAAGGTTTTTTAATATATTTATGTTTACATTATTTTAGTTTCTATAGTTAATGATGTATTAATAAATAATTATAATAAATTTTAAGCAATATTTAACTTGGAGGATAAAGAATTGCCGCAGGAGAAAATTTTTGTAGAATGGAAATAATCTCATTTTTTGAGAATTAATGCATTCATTCTTAAATGTGTGATTCTGTAAAAAAAAGAGTAAAAGTAAATAAAAAATGATCTTGTTCTTTGTTGAAGTGCTAAAATTTGAACTTTTTTAAGGCAATTTTAAGAATCAAAAAAGGATGAAAAAAACTAGAACCTAAAACCAAAATTTTGTGGCTAAAAGCAGAATAAAAAAGCTAAATTTAGCTTTAAAATGGCTAAACTGGCAATACTGGTTATCTGAAAGGAACGTTAATGTAGAATGAATTAGGTTTTTTTTTTGTATCAGATATTTATGTATTTGTTTATCTATGGTTTAACGAATTTACTTACATGTTGTTTCACATGAAATTCTAAATCAACTTTATTTTTGTCATGTTCACATTTTAGATACTTTAGTTTTATTATACATTTGTTGAAATTAATATTAAATAAGTTTGACTTCAAAAATACTCGCTATTATAAAAAAATACTCCGTTTAGAGATTTTTAATTCTAACATAACATTTTCTTTTAAAACAGCATCTCTTATCCAAGCAACCCTGCAAGCATTTAGTGAATTCTTTATCGAAATAGCTCACTTCTTCGCCACTCTTAGAAGTGCAATAGAAGATTTCTCTCAATTTTCCAACAACAAAATATATTAGTATTCGAATTGAATCTTCTAAACGTGACTTCTTTAATCACTATTAAAGTTATTTGGATAACAGTTACAGTTATCCAAAAACGAAAACACTATTTTTCAACACCTTTTCTAGCATTTGGAAGATTATTTTTTTTTTTACAATCCACATAATCTGTCGAATTTGGCACTCTAAGATGATTGATAGTAGAACGTGCGAAACTTTACAAAAACAACACACATTAGGTTCGAAATTTTATCATAAAATCGTGATTTTGACACTTCATAATGGGAAAAAGAACAAGCAGGAACAATATAATTTTGCTTCGTAAAAATATAAGTTTTGAAGTGATTAGAGTGAAAAAATATTGATATTAACTAAAATTATTTATGTAAGCTGATAGTGAAACAAAAAATTCATAAGTTTTACTTATAAAAGGAAAATTAAGAAAATAAGGTAAGCGTTTATCAAAATAAAAAAGAAATTATTAATATTTCAACTAGTTCTGGGCCAGCAAATAAATTTAAGAAAACATTTTCTATAAAATTAAAATATGTTATTAATAATTTGAGGGCCAGAACATGGACAGAAAATTCTTTTTTATATAAAATTCTTGATAACTTAAACAACATTTTTTTAAAAGTGTGGGAGTTTGACTTATGTATGATATGCCCGCAGCAAAAGTCGCTAATTTTCGGAATAATTTTCTATAGAACAAAAAATTACGAATATATTAAAAATTCAATTTTACAAGTCTATTCTGTGGAAGATTAAAATATGTATATATAGCAATCAAAATTTTGAGAATGCATTGTATTAGAGTATCCAAGAAATATTTTAACAGTGCTGAATTTTTGCACTTTAAATTTGAATTTTCAAAATTTTAAATTAAATTTTTTTAAAAGTTTGAAAAGAATTCAAACATTGTTCTTGTTATTAAATATTTTGAAGAAATTTTTTGTTGTTGTAACGCTTGAAATGTGTAGAGTAGATTGTGGTAATTTTTGGTTAAGTAGCGGTATTTATTTCTAAGTTTCAAAAATCATTGAAAAAATCATTGAAAAAAACTATTGAAAAAACTTTCAAGGCGAAGATAAAATTTAAATAATGATTTAAAATGGTACATCATCATTAAAATTCGTAATAGAGTATGGAAATGATTAAAAGATCATATAGTCTTCAATAAAGGGAATCCCCTTTATAAAAATGGAAACATTTGAAAGAGAAATTAGAGAAAATTTGTTATAAATATTTTTTCAAATATTTCCAAAATTCTTAATAGTCAGCTATTTGTTCAGCGGGAAAGTATGATTTTAGAAAAGTATATGGTGTTCGCCTTGTAAAAAGTGTAATACATTTGTTCTTTAATTATTTTTCTGTAGAAAAAGTGGCGACTTTAGAAAAAAAATTAACTAAAAAAAATTTATTTATTTTAATTACATAGAAAATTCAATACAAAATTAAAATAAATAATAATGTAGTCTTGTAATATTTAGAAATCGTATATTATATTACAGAAAAACATTTTTAGAAAATATTGAATTACACATTTTATAATGCGAACATCATACATCATTGTCGCCGAACATACTAATAACTGCAGAAAATTTTGCAAATATTCTAATAGATGTTAAATGTTCATTTGCATTCAAATTTTTTTGTACAATTAATTTCATTGTTTTTTGTAATAAATACAAGGAAGAGTTATTTTTGTTATTGAAAAAATAAATTAGATTCAATAATTATTCTTATTTTATCATATATACCTACTTTATTAAATTTGAAAGAAACAAATATTCTTTTCTAAATTTGTACTTAAAATATTTTTTAGTATTTTTTTAAATTTAATTTTTTTAATGTTAATTTGAATTGAAAATATTGTTATGTAATTAATTTTTTTGCTTTCCATGATTTAAAAGTTTTTATATATTTTTACTTTTGATAATTTTGTTCATTCCTATTCCTTCATTTTAAAATGTAAGTATTACTGACATTATTATTTTAAAAATTTTATGCAAAATAGTTTTAAAATTCTGCAAATATTTTCTATCGAAAGTGTAACTACATCGGCACACCGCGAAGTAGATATGTTTCGCTTTTACTATCGAATTCTCATATAGTTAGAGACAGCATCTTTTGAGTAACGCTTTAGTGGGGATTGGAAGATTCGAATTAGAATTTTTTATTAGACACTTTTTACTGTGGTATAGTAGATCTTAATACGTGACGTACAAAATTTACTAAAGCGTTACGAATTCTGATCTACTTAGTAACACCGTTCGGGAAGAAATTTGCCACTAAGGGATAGTTCCTTTTGAGTAACGCTTTAGTGGGGGTTTGAAGATTCGAATTAGTGACATTCAATACTGACTAAAGCGTTACTCACAAGGAACTATCGCTTAGTGGCATAGTTCTTCCCGAACGGTGTTACTGAGTAGATCAGAATTCGATAGTAAAAGCGACGCATATCAACTTCCTGGTGTGTCGATATAGCTACGCTTTCGATAGAAAATGTTTGCAGGAAATGGATATGTATATGTTAGATTTTAATGTTATAACCCGTGTTGCCTGTTTAGGCTTTTTAGGTCTAAATAACTTACTTATTTTTCTTTTAGACTCAGAATTTTCGTTTTACCTTCAAGCCTTTTATCTTGCCTTTTTTGATTCTTAAAATTGCCTGAAAAAGGCTTAAATGTTAGTAGTTAACAACGAAGAAAATAATTTCTTATTTGCTATTATATACTAATTTTATTTTGACAGAATCATAAATTTAAGCATTTTTGTATATTTATTCCAAAAAAAAAAATTAGATTATTTATATTTAACGAAAAATTTTACCTGCAGTTCTTGATTAGCTAAATAAAGATTATTGTAAATTATTATAATTATTTTTGCACAAACTTCAATAATCATATAAACTATTTATGAACATTATTTAAAAAAAAAATCTTATAAAGTGAAAAATCTCCAAAAAATTTAGAAATATTTGAACAAAAAAGAAATATAGTTAAAAAATGACTTCAAAATCACTTCAAAACGTTGGGTAATTTTTCGTATGAAATATGTATAACCCAAACCTTTATGGGCATTTTTGGACGATTTTTCGTTGGGTCATTTTGTTGGTTTTGACGTTCTTTTTACATTAAAAAATATTAAAAATAATTAAAAAGTAGACAAATAATTTTTTATATAAAAAAAGTAACTTTTCTGGCCTTATTTTTTGGGGCATTTAGCCTTTTTTTGATATTTTTTAAAGTTCAATTTAGCTTCTTTTTCTCTCACCTCCTGGCAACGCTGCTTTTAACTTCAAAATACTTATAAAAAACTAATCTCATGTTGTATGCTTACATATATGAGATTATTTTTATCAGGTTTCTGAACACTAAGATTGATACAAAAAACATTATTGCAAACCAATTTTACATTATTTGAAAAACATAATAATGTAAGATAGAGAAATAAAGTGCAAATAAACGGCAAGCTATTTATAATGAAATTTATGTAATAGATTACTGCATATTTTAAAAAAAAATTTAGCATCAAAAACACAATAACGTAAAAATCTGAGACACAGTTTTTAACATAAATTACAAAAGGTGCTAATTTTATTTGTATAAAATATTTAAAATTTTTTTAATCGTTATACTTTTACATTATTTCATTTTTCGTTAATTCAGTGTAATTTGTAATGTTTTATTTTATTTTATTTAATAAAAAAATAATTTCCTTTGTAAGAAATCCTGGTCTTTTTTTTCTTATAAATAAAGTTTTAAACAATTCGCGGATTTCAAGGGAAAAGAAATATTGGGGGAAACACCAAACCCCAATTCTCTCGTATGTATTCGGTGTTACTTGTGGGTGTTTTCATAGGATACATACAGGATTATATATATTCGCTTAGTATTAAAAGATATAGTTTCGAAACAGTTTAAATACTTAGATAATCGGAAAATGTCTAAAAAATGTACGAACTGAGAAATAAATTATTTTCTTTATCGATTTATTTGGATCAGCTGTAACACAGAAAAGATGGACATCTAAAGCTGTACTGCTGAAACCAGGAAAATTCCGCGGGTTCAATAATCTTGACTTGTACCTTTTGAAATTTTTGTTTCGGTTTTAACTCTAATAATGCATATATGTTAGAAAAAAAAGCGAAAACTGTAGTTGTAAAAGATGTGTCATACAATTCCAGTTTTAGAATAAAATCACACTAGCTGATTTTATTCTTTTTCAACCTTTTTCGACTTTTTCAACCACCTGGCCATATTTTTGTCTCCTTTCTAAAATGGAACTAAATGTGATCTTTGTAAGACTATGTGCTAATGACGAAAAACTATTTTGTTTGAAATACCTCGATCCATTATATATTAATTCCAATGAAGAAATTAATTATTTTGAGAAAGTTTCACAATGTTATAAAAGAAACCCTGGAGAATTTATAAGTGAACTGAAACTGTTAGATACTGAAGCTAATGACAGTTTTATGAACAACTATTTAAAACATCAAATGCCTAATATTTTTTGACCGGATTGGGAAAATTAAAAAAACAGATTCGGTGAATACTTAATTTATATTTTTACTTTTCCTCACAGCAGTGCCTCGGCAGAACGTAATTTTTCTAAATTATCACTAATGAATGAATAATGAATAAATTTTTCAACAGACATAAGGTTAAAAGTTGTGAATCCATGCTTTCAGCCCTAAATTTTTTAGACGGGGATTTGGAAAACTGGGGTCCGATTGAAGACCTCATACAAAAGTACAGAAGTTTGGTTTATAAAAAGAGTATTTTATATTAACTACTTTTATGAATTAACCTTTATGTTTGCAATAATAAAAATTATTATAAAAAAATTATTTTGTTATTTATAAAATTGAATTTAGTAGTTTTTCTTAAAACACAACATTTTTTGTTTTCGTTTTTATCAAATACACAAATTTTAAGCAGATTTTTAGGTATTGAAGAAGTTGGCGCCTTTTTTTTTGGCGACTTTTTTATGAAATCCACTTTTTTGGACACTTTTTAAAAATTCTCAATGGCAATGCTAATTATAGCAAACAAAGTAATAACATTTTTAATATTTTGTATTCTTAATAAAAGAAAAATGATAAAGAAAGTATGATTTCTAATATTTACACCATAAATTAAAATAGAAAATGTACAGCAAATTTTAGAAATAATGAAAATCAAATAAAAAGTATATATATATATATATATATATATATATATATATATATATATTAATTTAGGTAGTTTGTTTAAATTAAAAGTTCTTTAAAATCATAGTTTATTATAAAACAAATTTAACTGTAGTTCATAACAAATAAATGTTATCATTGCAATCATAAATCCTTTGTGTTTAATATAGGTAACTATTTATGCATATGTGCATTATACAACTAATAAAATATAATAATTACTTTAAATATTTAGCATTCTTATTCAATATTGTTTTATTTTCTTTATCATATTTTAAATTAATTTTATATAAAAGCAATTTTATTTGATCAAAGGGTTTTAAAAATATGAAATCTTATATTATCTTTTAGCTTTTGCTTAAGAAATCATATTTAAAAATGTTGTCATAGTGCCAACATTTCTCGGTTAGAGCACAAGAATTTTATGCCATAACTTTATTTGGCTTTATATAACTAAAGTCATTTTTGTAGGAGTTACAATAAAAGCAACTAAAACTTAGTGAATGGAACAATGAGAAATGCCAATGATATGAATTTAATTATAAATATTGACAGAGCGAATGAATAAGTATTTTTGGAGACAAATAAAATTTTAATATAATTTAATTTATAAGAATCTGTCTATGTAATATTTTAAAAAAGATTCAAAATAAGAAATAAAAAAATTGAGTTTGAAAGATATCTTATTTATTATAAAAATAAGTTTATACTTTATTTTATTAATTCTTTAAATTTTAAAAAAAGATTTATGTATTTTGTTTAAATTTTTAGCCAACTACAATAATATTTTCTTGTTATTTATGAAAAATAACATTACTTTTGTTAAACTTTTTTTTCACACATTGTTATTTAAAGCTTAAGCTTTTTAAGTTATTTATCTGGCAAACAAAGTAGAGAACCCATAATAACACTAAGGATTATATTTACTTCGTTTCATTTCTATGTACATTAAATGGACTTTTAAACACCTTTGTTAAAAATAGTAAAATCAAAAAAGACTCTACTACAAAAAATACGGTATTATTTGTTTTTGTTACAACAAAATCATAAATATTCTTGGGTTTCAAATGAAACAAACTGTTAGTTACCCAGCAAAAACTTGCAAATGGCATGTAGTTACGAATTGAGTTACTTTTCAATGACAATAGCATATCATCTGGATTACATAGAAGTAGTTTAGTAACTACTTATTTATAACCTGGCATGTAATTACTTATTTATGATCAATTTTTGAAAATTCTACTTTTTATTGATTTTTTAATTCAGTTCACCAACTCATATATTTTCACATAAATATATAAGTTGCGTATGCAACTTAAAAACTTTAGTTGATACGTCAAAAAGGTTTTGTTGTTGTTAAGTTTTTGAAATCTGTAATTCAAGTTTATAAAAATTTCTTTTTACGTTTAAAATAAAAATAAAAGAAAAAAACTTTTTTTTACATTTTGACATTTAAATAGTTATTTGTAACCTTAAATGTAATTAGTTCCTATTGTTTTCAATAATAATGATTTGTGTGATACTTAAAATTCAATGAGTTATTGAATAACTTGGAAGTAATAAGTTCCTGTAATGATATCTCGGCAATGAATAAAATTAACACTTGTAATAATATGAGGTAAATAGTTGCACAAAACACCTTTTTCAGAGCATATATTGGGTTGCACTGGTCATTAGGAGTTGGTCAGTTTATTAAAAATTACTCTTCCGTAGGTATGTATTGTACTTATATGAATTCTAACTACTGAAAAGAACTTGTTTAATATATGAAGAATGCGTATATAAAAAAGAAACTAATAGGTAAATCTTTCTGAAATTTGATTTTTATTAGAAATATGGAAATTTCAAGTTTAGTTAAACATTTTTTTTGTTATTTTTTTTATTTATTTTAATAGCCAATGAAATTACAATTTCTTACAGGCTAGCATATACATTTTTCTTAAAGCTATTTACAATAAAATATTTTACATAATCATTCAATAACAAAAGCTTATTGTTTAACTAAGTTAATAATACTCCTCCTAATAGGGATTGTATTTAATGAGAAATCAATATATGGATAAAAACTGTTGAATTGATTGCATATACGTCTCATGGGATCAAAGTTGTCATAATTGGTTCTAAAATATTTTATTTTTAAAGGAGTATAACTCCTAGTTGGACGATTTGGAATTACGAATTCGATCTTATTAAATTAATTACAAATGAAATATTCATACATTTTCTCCTACTTTTAAGAGTAGGGAGATCAATAAGCTGTAATCGACTTTCATATGATGCTAAATTAATATTAGGATTCCATCGAAGATTACGAAGACAAAATAAGAGATATTTTTTCTGAACCGATTCAATTTTCTTTATATGAACTTCATATTGAGGATCTCAGACCACAGAAGCATATTCCAGGATTGGTCTTACAAGAGATATGAATAATTGCTTGGAAACGTAAGGATCAATAAACTTTTTTCCGCAGCGCTTGAGGAAACCTAGAACTCCTTTTGCCTTATTAACGATTTGCGAAACGTGGGAATTAAAGGATAGTTTACAATCAAGCAACGCACCCAGATCAAGAAATTCTTCGACTATATCAAGTTGGCATTCATTTATAGTGCATAGTGGGGCAGAATCGAAATTTTTTGGAAATAAATCTGTAACTTGTGATCAGCTGTTTAGATTTTTATGAAATTTGGTATAGGCGTAGCAGAGGAGTGTATAATATTAAGTTTGAAAGGGGGCACAACAAACCCCTCAGGGGCGGAGCTAAGTTGGCTTAAAATTAGGTACCTCTGACATAAAAAATTTTTAATCGCTTGCCAAATTTTTGTCCGATTTCAAATATTTTTATATACTGTTGTAGGCCTTGATAAGGCCTATAAATATGTTTACTTGTCCTATTTATCTCTTATAGTTTTCGAGTTATTTGCTTTTGAATTTTTAAGCACCATAATTTTGCATGTTCTTTGTCCAGTTTTTTCATATATATCCTAGTATTTCCGACCGATTTTATTAGTTTTTTTCTTAGCTAGTTACGGAACAAAATTAACTATTGAATAAAAAATTTCAAGTCGATATCTTTACCGAGTCCAAAAATAAATGATTTTGAATTTGAAAATTGCAAAAACGACGACTTTTTGTGTTTTTTTAGCCGAAAAAGTATCTACACTCTTTTTTATCTAAAATAAAATTTTCTTTAGCAACATATAATAATTTTGCACTTTTCTGAAAGGTATCTTCACACAGATAACCTTAAGATAAAAAACAAGCCCAATAACTCAACTGGTCATGGTACACACCCTCCCGAATTTATATGAAAGTTTTGACTTTAGACCATTTTTTCTCAAATCCCAAAGCACGAATCGACAAGCGGAATATATTTTAAGAATCTTCGATATGTTGTTAAAAGTTTTAAATCACAATCTGCGGGACTTCGGAAAAATGTGGATTCTATAGAAAAAAAATCCCATTTTTGGAAATTTTGAGATCACTACCTTGTGGAACGCCAAATAAAACAGGAATGGTTTTTGTATCATTCTTTAAATAACACATTGGCATCTATTTTTAAGATATGTGGAAATCCATTTAAGGAAAACAGGATATAATCCGAGTTTATCCAATTTGAACAATAGGAGATCGTGATTTACTTTATCGAAAGCTTTACTGAAATCTGTGTATATTGCGTCGGTCTGTGAACCGGAATCGAATGCAGTTATAACTGAGGTTGCGAACTCCAAAAGGTTAGTTAATTGTTAATTTGGTTTTGATAAAATATTTAATATTTCCTTAAATATCTTCCATAAGAAATTTTATTGTATTATAAGTTACTTTTTTTTGGAATATGTCCACTTTATCTGAACTATATTTTATTTTTTGTTAGCTTTTTTTAATGTTTTATTTATATATTGAATCAGATTTTTTATAAAAGTATTAAAATCTTAAAACTACATATTTATTCCTTTTACTCCTTTTAATGTCTTTTGAAAGTTTTTTTTTACTAAGGCCCTATACCTTTCAGAGTTCTGGACAGTTTAATAGATACCCAAGTAATTTGCTTGATACACTCAGATTATTTTACAAAAATGTCCGCCAATAAGTACATTTTTTTAGAGAGTATTCGTAATGTTGATAGAAATGAATTTTAATAATTTTCGTGAGAATAACAGTAAATATAAACATGTTAACGGTACTAAATTTCTTCACTGACAGTAAAAATCATAAGCCTTAAAGTGTGCAGTAATTTTTTCGTGCACACTCTTTACATTTCTACTGACTTAAGAACAACAAACTTCTAATAAATGTTCGAAATTGTCAATTTAATTTTTAAAGATTAAATCATTTTTTTTGTAAAATTTTAATTTTTTGTAAAATTTGTCTTTGTCATTTATTACCACTGACACTATACAATTTCAGTTACAGTCTTCATAACCTTGAAAATTGTTAGGAACCCAGTTTCCTTAAGATATCATAAGGTAATAATATGAGGCAAATAGTTGAAATGCATTTCAAACAGGAACTGAATGATTTCTTCTGTTTTTATGATTTCCTCTGATTTTATAATGTATTTCACTTAAGATAGTAACACCTTTTTACATGTTAGTCACTGATATATGTATTTTAAAAATATGTTTAATAATTGTTTAACAAAAAAGTTGTGACCCTGAAGACTTTTTTCACTATCAGCTTCGAAATTAGCCTGTCATTCCATAGCACTACCAGAGCCATAAAGACATATTATGAATTCGGTAAAAATATTTTAGTCAATTGTAGGAAATGTTGTGAAATATCATTTCTATCAGTAGTTTGTCATCACCTAATATATTTTAGCTCAAGAATCAGTTGCAAAATTGTCGTTATGTCACAATTTCCAGCCTGGAAAGTTTGATTTTTCAGAGCATCATTTTTTTAGAATGTTCTAAAATTTGGGATTTCATTCCATTAGCAACACTTTGTAATGTAATTATGTTTTTTAGTCTCAATTCAGTTTTAACATTTAGCTATGTGCGTCTATCCATCTGTCTATTGAATGCACGGGTCTATCGTAAAAATCCACAAAAAGTAGTACACAATATTTATTTTGGCCAGTGGTAAAATTTAGGGGGATTATATTGAGTGTTTCTTTTAAGGAATGCGCACGTAAAAGTACGTATTCATTTTAAGGCCTATAAATTTTATTGTATGTGAAAAAATAGTACCATAAACTTGTTTAACGGTAGCAGTAATTACGTGCTAAATTTTGTTATAATTCCATTATTAGTTTTTCTTCAAATTCTTAAAAATGCTAAGAGGGTATATGGGTTGGAAAATTCAGTATTTTGAGTCCTGAAAAATACAGAGAGTTCATGATCATCGAAATGGATCCTGTTAGCCTAAGAAAAAGTTGATTTACAGACTTTAGGATTGCAGAAAAATAAAACGAATTCTATAAGAAAATCTCTACATCTCTGGATAAAGGGTGATAAAAAGTATGTACTGGTGGACTTTTTACAACATCCTGGTCATGAATTCCATAACACAAATGAAATGTGAAGCGTATAAGATAAATATCGTTTAAGAAAATCGAAATTTTCATGCGGGGAATTAAGTACCTAATTCATACAAATAAAAAACATAAAATTCCAACAAAAAAGTAACCGAAAATGCAATAAGTCTCTTATGAAGTGTATTCAAGAAAATATTAAATATTTTATAAAAAAGGTTAAATTAACTTTTCTTTCAAATTTAAGACTTGAATATAACGACCTTTAACAAAATTAATTTTTCAAAGGGATTGATCCATTGGTTTCATTTTTGTAAGCTAAATTGTATGCATAAAATTTTTCGTGTACAGTCCTTAATATACTTCCAAATAAATTCAAATATTACGCATCGTTATGAAATTTAAAGTAGCTTAAATTTAATTCCTACATATCTTTCTTTTCATTTTTTATAGTACTATTATTAATAAAAACCTTATACATGCCATTGCTAACTAAATCCGATTTATATTTACATACGATGATAATGGTAGTATAGTTGATGATGGTATTGGTAATTTAGTTGATGACATTCCTTTGCATGCATGACGAAATTTACATTCTGTATACAACAATGTGTCACACAATGGGGCCAATCGCAAACATTTTGGTAATAAATCTGTATCTCGAATCGAGGAGGATCTACTCTACAACTTTCCCACGCATTCCCTATACTTTCAAAAAAATCATCTTGTAATAGTATGAGATAAGCTAGCTACAGGGTGTCAAAGTTGACCCCCTCGAGTATATAAAAGTATCAAAAAATCATAACTTTGTACAAATCAAGTCCGATTTAAAAGATTTTTATAATTCTGCAAAGTGGTTGTCGAAATAAAGAAAGAACATTCTGTAATTTCTAATACATTCCGAAATAATATGCTGAAAAAATTTTTTGATTATCTCAATTCATGAAAAATTCTGCACTCTGAAATTCGTACAAAAAATTATTTTTTTTTAACAAAAATATAGTACAATTCTTTCACTTCTTTCCTCAAAGTTTTGTTTATATATAAAAAAAAAAAAAAAAAAAAATACATATTTCAAAAGACAAGGCTTCATAAATAGGTAATAAAAAATTTCAAATTGATATAGATTTGCACCTTATATCTGGCATTGGTCGAAAATGGTGAATTTTAGAAAAGAATTTCATGTTTACCGATTAACAAAAAAAAAAAAAGTCACGTGAGTTTTTTTTTTTTAATTAATTGATGCTGTTCAATTACAAGATATATTTATATTGATTTGCAAATAACTACTTAACTTGTGCAATATTAAGTAAATAATTGAATAATTTTGTATATATATATAAACTGACAACTTTTTAAATGATTCTTGGAGGGATAAATGCTGATACATAAGAAATAATAGTATATTTTTTTGTGAAATTGAAAAAAGTATTTTGAAGAGTTGACTTTTTTCATAAAATCTGCACTCCTGTATTATTTTTTAGCCGGGCGGGAAGCAGTTTAGTTGAAAATTGATATAAATGTATTTTATAACTTAACAGCATCAATAAATTAAAAAAAAAAAATTCGCTTGACATATTTTATTAATCGATAAACGTGAAACTCTTCTCTAAAATTACCATTTTGACAAATACTGGATGTAGGGTGCAAATCTAAATCAATTAAAATTTTTTATTAACCATTTATGAAGCCTTGTCTCTTAAAATATGTAAAGAAAAAAATTTATCAACAAAACTGAGAAAAAAGTGAAAGAATTGTACTATCCTTTTATAAAAAAAAAAAAAATTAATTATTTTTCACGCCTAGACTAATTGAGATAATCAAAAAATTTTTTCACCTTATTATTTCGGAAAATATTATAAATTACGGAATATTTAAAAAAAAATTTTCCCTCATATACCTCAGTACTTATTTCCGAAAAACCAAATAAAGTCGAGGCAAAAAATCAAAATTCAAGCGTAAATATATTTTTAAGTGTAAGAGATAACTTAAATGAGTAAGATTGTCTTTTTTTTGCTTTTTCTCAACAAGCACTTTACAGAAAATCGGACTTGATTTGTAGAAGTTACGATTTTTTGAAACTTTTACATACTCGAGGTGGTCAAATTTGACACCCTATAGCTAATCTCATATTGCTACAGGATGACTACACGTTAATTTTTCTAAAAGCATAGGTCCTTCTCTAACTCCTTCTCATATATTTAAATTCGATCCGACCAGTAGTTTGGGATATAGAGATTTATTAGCAAGAATTTTGCGACTGGCCCCACTGTGTTTCGACTACTTCAAAATCTACAATGTATATATTTCGTTTCTTCTCTCTTCTTCTTCTCTTTATTCTTATCTTCTAGTCTTCTTATCATCTTATCGTTTTTGTCCTCATATTTTTTCATTTATTTGCATTTTTGTTCTTGAATATAAACTAATTTTGTTCCTTTTTTAAGATTGATTCTACTACATGTTGTAGTTACAAGTTCATTTTCCTGCTGCCCCGTCATAAGTGTTTGTAACTACTCCATCATTTATTTATTGAGTTATTATTAGCTACAAGTCCTATACTATATACGTGTTGAAGGATTTTCATCTATGCTCCTGGGAGTGTTTACGCTTAGGCATGAAAATATTTTTAGATTTTATTTTTGCTTTGACAAAAAAAGGACTTTTATTTCTTGACACGTGATTTACTAATACAATGTTTTGGCTTTAAATATGATTAATATGTAAGGGGCTATAAAACGATTTTATCCACAAAAAGGTGAAAAAGATTATAAAGATTTGATTTTTATAACAAATAGGAAAATACGAAATAATGGAACACATTGCCAAAATCCTTTTCTTTGTTTTTTTTTTTTGAAGTAATTCCGTAACTTGTGAAATATTACAATCTGAGGTGTCCAAAAACAGGATGCTTTCGAGTTGCTTTGGAGGAATACATATTTCTAGAGAATCAGATCGGGAGTGGTTAGACCTCAAAAGTTGATCACATCGAGTATGTATTCTTTTTTCTTAATCTTTTTTTTCATTTATGATTTGACAGAAAAATAATGTATATATATATATAGTCCTTTTAAATTTATACATGTGTAGGTTTTTACTTTTATTTTTTTATATTGATCATATAAATATATAAATCCGATAAAAAGTTATATTAATCTGAAGTAGGAACTTTAAAAAATTTCATATTTTTGGTTTTGTTTTCTTTTTTTTTCAAAAATGGTGGCAATATTTTTTCACTTATAAAATTTGTTTTTTGTTCTTGCCTATACATATAATTTGTTTTCGTGTAAATCAAATCCGGTGATGCTTGGGACAACGGTCTCCCCACAAGCGCTATCCAAACTTTGTAAATTTTTCATTTTTTTTTTAATTTGTTTGTAAAATTCTTAAAACGCAAATTTGGGATTAAAAAAATATTTTGGTTAAATGCCTCCATATGTTGGGTAAATACACAAAAAGTAAAGAGGCGTTAGTCACCCTTATAATGACAGGGTGACCATTTGAATGAAAAAACCCAATTTTTGAAACACATTTTTTCGTGTTGGAATTTTGGACATTTTCCCAGCAAAAACTTGGTAATGACATGAAGTTACGGATGTAGTTACTTTGTAATGACAACAACATACTGTATTGGTAAATTGTTTGGTAACTACTTATTTATAGCCTGGTATGTAATTAATTGTTCATGATCAGATTTTTGAAAATACTAGTTTTTAATGATTTTTTTTTTTTAAATTCATATATTTAAAGAAGAAATAAATATATCAAGGGCAAAATTTGAGTACTAATTAATTTTTAATCTAAAGTGGTTTATTTTTATTTTATTTGCATTCTTGGTAATGTTTTAAATTTTTTAAATTTTATTTTATAAAATTCTTTTAGTTTGAAATAAAAAAAGAACAAAAAAAAAGTTTGGAAGTAATTAGTTATTGTAATGACATCTAAGTAATGTATAGGGTAAGTCGTTGCCTCTAATGTCATCACCGTGTTAAAAAAATTAGTTATTCAGCTAATGTGCAAGTAATGAAGATTAGCTTCTTAACTCATTACATGGCAACCAAAATTTTTGTTGGGTTGGTACAAAAAATGGGAGTTCTTTTGTTTCTTTATTTTAAGACAAATTTATCTTTATTTCGCCGTAATTTGACTCGTTAAGATTTTATTTTGGGTCCAAATATTAACATTATTTCTAACAAAAAAATATTTAAAATTTAATTTTTTTAATTTTTTTTCTTTATTCTGCAAAGCCATTGAACTTACGTATTGCACTTAAAATATTTAGTAGGTCTATGTTAAGTATTTGAACAACAATAATTTTATGGTTATTTTCTATTTTATTTAATTATAACGTCACTACTTATCTTTATTGTTTATGTTATCAAACATCTTCTGCTTATTTATTAAAGTATGTGTAAGAAATTAATTAAATTGTAATCCTGAGAAATTAAACTTATATTTTTTACAACTCCATAATTTTGTTTTTTCTATGCAACTCAAAATGTTTCAGTATTTTTCTCAATGTGCTATTCAGCGTTACCTTTGAGCGACTTTAGTTACCAATTACCTCTTTTTCAAATACCTGGCGAGTTTTTTTGCTCCTTTTCTAAAATGGAACTACACGACGAGAAACTAAGGTGTTTCAAATATCTCGACCCATTATATATTAATTCCAACGAAGAAATTAATTATTTTGAAACTATTTAACAATATAGTGATGTCGATGGGTGTTAAACGAATGTTAAGAGTCCGTTCAATATAAAAAATAAGTAAGAAAGATATAGTTGGTCAAGCCTGATCATATGATATCCGGCATCATTATTTGCATCATCAAAATTCGGGGAAGGGTGTTATAAGTGACCATTAGTCAATTGTGAACTGATAATTATAATAATCATAATATATATTTCTAAAACATACGTATGTATTATATTATATCTTTATGCTTTTTAGAGTGATTCTCTAAAGTGCAAGAGCAATGATCAATATATCTCTCCTTAATAAGGATTTAGACAATTGGAAAAGTAAATGATGCAGACGAAAATTATATTTAAGTGATCTTAACATTATTTTCAATCTGCCTACCAGTTTCGAAGTTATTCAGAAATTAATGTCCGAAAAAACAATTTTTCATGTGAAATTTAAGAATTTTTTTTAAAAATGAAACTGGCACAAGTGTGCAGGTTTTAATCCATTGTCACAAAGTAGGTATTACTAAGAATGAAATAAGCCATGTATCATCAAAATTGATACACAAATTTTGATTATATCCACAACTAAGTAAAAATACCCATGTACACCTATAATTAAGTGGACACACGGTGGGCAAAAACAAAAAATGTTTATCTTCTTTAAACAAGAATGTGTGGAATTTTTTCTATTAGATTTTGATTTTTTTATGAGCATGTCTAATATTTCCCCATTAAAAAAACAATCACAGGAGTATAATTTACTATATCTCGAGAATTTAGACAATTGAAACACTAAAAGATGCAGACGAAATTGAAAGAATTTTTGTTCTTAACTCCGAAAATATTGACCGGATAAAAAAATAATGTTAAGATAAGCTAAAAATTAAATCCTCTTAAAAAGTGATTCTAAGTCGATTTTTATACTTTAAAGTGGGTGTTGGATACTTCATTCTGTGCGTTACGAACATCAGTACAAACGTATAATATCCTAATCTTATATGGTGTGGTGTAGGGTATAATTATTTATTTAAAAAAAAGAAACACAAAATGTTGAGAAAAATCCCTTATCAAATGTGAACAATTTTCCAATAATAAAAATCATTATAAATAATTTTGTTCCTATTAATATTAAATTTAGTAGTTTTTCTTAAAATACAGCTATTTTTGTTTATGTTTTTATCAAATAAACAAATTTTAAAGATTTTCTTAGGTATTAAAGCCTTTGGCCCATTTAAAAACAAATCCACTTTTTTGGACACTTTTGAAAATTATCAATTGTAACGCTCATGCTCTTTAAATGGTTTAAAAAAGGAGTTTTAGCTGAACTAATTGACAATTAGGTTTGTACCTAAAGAGGTTATCTGTTATTAAGATGCTAAGCTTTTTTTATATATAATCATTTTAATACTTTTTTCCTCAGGATATTGTTTGCAACCAAATTACTTATTTTTTTTTCATATTTACTTCTTATTCAAAAATATTTATTCTTTTAGTAGTTAATTATTTACATGAAATTTACACATTTTATTTATATATATATTTTTTTTTATCTGACAACATCAGCTATTTAAAATATTGATTTAATTTTATCCCATACTTTGTCCCACCATGATTTAACGGGATTTTCCGGAGTCGTTGTAGCTTCCGTTGCAACTGTTGTCGTGATATTGTTGGCATTATTAGTGGCATTTTGTGCTGAACTCCAGGTGGTATTAAATAAAGGTGGTGAGGTAGTGGTGAGATTTTGTCCTGGACTTAAAGTAGTATTTTGCCATGGGTTCCATGTCGAGTTTGGTAGAATTGCGGTGCTATTTGGCCAAGGGTTCCAAGTGGAGTTGGGCCAAGGATTCCAAGTGCTATTCCCAACTGGAGGTACTGCTGTACTATTTTGCCAAGGATTCCATGTCGAGTTAGGCCATGGGTTCCAAGTTGTGTTGGGCCAGGGATTCAAAGTTGTATTGGGCCAGGGGTTCCAGGTTGTGTTGGGCCAGGGGTACCATGTTGTGTTGGGCCAAGGGTTCCATGTAGTATTTGCAATTGGTGGTACTGCTGTACTATTTTCCCACGGATTCCATGTAGAATTTGGCCATGGATTCCATGTTGTATTGTGCCAGGGATACCAAGTAGTATTAGGCCAGGGGTTCCATGTGGTATTCACTACTGGGGGTAGTGCTGTACTATTTTCCCAGGGATTCCATGTTGAATTCGGCCATGGGCTCCATGTGGTATTTGGCCAAGGATTCCAAGTAGTATTGGGCCAGGGATTCCAAGTTGTATTAGGCCAAGGATTCCATGTAGTATTTGCAATTGGTGGTACTGCTGTACTATTTTCCCAGGGATTCCATGTAGAATTTGGCCATGGACTCCATGTTGTATTGGGCAAGGGGTTCCATGTCGAATTTGGCCACGGACTCCATGTGGTATTTGGCCAAGGATTCCAAGTAGTATTGGGCAAGGGATTCCAAGTTGTATTAGGCCAAGGGTTCCAAGTTGTATTGGGCCAGGGATTCCAAGTAGTATTAGGCCAGGGGTTCGATGTGGTATTCACTACTGGGGGTAGTGCTGTACTGTTTTCCCAGGGATTCCATGTCGAATTCGGCCATGGACTCCACGTTGTGTTGGGCCATGGGTGCCATGTCGAGTTAGGAAATGGATTCCATGTTGAATTAGGCCAGGGACTCCAAGTTGTATTAGGCCATGGATTCCAAGTAGTATTTACTACTGGAGGTACTGCGGTGCTATTTTCCCAAGGATTCCACGTCGAATTAGGCCATGGACTCCATGTAGAATTTGGCCAAGGGCTCCAAGTCGAATTAGGCCATGGAGTCCATGTCGAATTTGGCCAAGGACTCCAAGTGCTATTTTGCCAGGGATTAGCAGTCGTATTTACTTGAGGAATTACTGTTGAATTATTATTTAAAGAAGGATTGGAATTCTCCGCCAAACAACTTTGTAGTTCCTCATTAATATCAATTAGTTTATTGGATAGCTCAACTAATTGATAACGCACACACTTTCTAGTTTCTTTAGCAATACGTTTACCTTCCGATTTTAACTCATTAAAACTTTTAAGAACCTAAAGGTTAAAATCAATGATAAATGTAGACAATAAATCCTAAACCATATCTCTACTTACAACATCAGCAAAACAATCCAAATAGGAATCATTGTCATCACTTCTTTGCCTGCAACGTATAATATCACGTGATAAATGCTTTCTTAGATGCTTAAAGGAATGACTTCTGAAGTAGTGTTCCAAGTCTACAATAGAAACATTCACACATTGACGTATTGCTTGGCCAACTTGGGACAAAGCTTCAATATTTCTTATTTTATAGATTAAAAAACATTGAAAATTTTCATAGCTTATAGAAGCATCTTTGGGAAATTGAAAATGCTTTTCCACATAGTAACTTTTGAAGACGGCGTCGAAAAGTAGATTCCATGCTTGAATCGTATCAATTAAATCCTCATTGATATTATCTTCAGGCTCTACAACAAAGCCAGTTGTCTAAAAAACATTCAGCAAATAACAATTATTATTTTTCTTTTTAACGAAAGTACTTTCTAAAACTTACAAAATTATAGCTGAAGAGAAGTAAAATTATGGCCAAAATACCATATGCAACCTTCATAGTTACTTGTTGTATAGTTTTCACTTCTGAATTAAATAAATGTTTTCACATTCATGATATTTAAATATACAAAATTTAGCCATCATTTCATTAACTATTATTTATTTTTTTGTTTTTATCATAGATAACATCTATAGTTTGATAATAAATAACTAATTACAAATACAATAAATTTATTCACATACATTATATAAAAACTGAGTCACAACATTTGATAAAGTGTCTAAGTAGATTTTATTTTTACTAACTTGTTGTTTAACTATTTTGAGACATAAACAGTAGAATTTGTTAACACATATTCATACATAATTATACAAATTCATACATATGCTTGCTTATTTTTTAGAACCACACATTTCTTATCTACAATTTTTTTTTTATATATTTTTTTGATAATACCTGATTTAGACAGAAACTACAGAGTGGGAATTGCTTGTTGTTGATATCTTATCTTTGTTGGAATTTACTATGTAAGTTAGATATTTTAGTAAGTCATTGACAGTTGTAAATGGTATTAGCTATTTTGTTTTTGAATTTTAACATTTAAACATTTTAGAAAAGATGAGCGAAATATGATAAAGCTGAGAAATATATTATCCGAAAAAATGGCTTTTTGTGATTCTGATGTAAGAAGACCACTCAATCGACGCTTATTAATGAACTAAATACTGGGAAAATATTAAAAAATTAATTCATCTTCAGTTTCTAAATTTGTTTTCATGCAAATGAATTCTAAATTAATATTTGAGAAAGCTTCCTAAAAAAGAAAAAGCACAAAAGTTCAAATCACAGCTAAACAATTAGGTCGTTTTTCCCCCTGGAATAGCCCTAATGGCTAGTAATCCCACTTGCTGTCGTCAACTACTACAAAAAGTATAATTCATTTTCCTCTAACTTTATTTTAAAACATTAAAGCAATTAATGGTTACACAGGTTAACACTAAAAAAGTATCATTAAAATATGTTACAGATATTGTATGTATTGTCATTCCAATCACCAGGAACATTTCAGTTTTTTCCATTTAATCCAATCATTCATTTTATCCCATTTACAATCAAAGAAAATAACATTCCCTTAGGAGATTTTAGGCCTTATAATTTTCTAGGTAAAATATAGAGCAAATTAGTCATTCATGTCGTATAGACAAGAAATGGGGCAATGAAAATGTAGAAGTCTTTAAATTTATAAAATTTGTACATTTTATTAATAGACAATTTTTAATAAATTTACATTTTTTAAGAATAGTTACAAAAGTTACAAAGTTACGTATTTGAATTACAAATTAATATAAAATTTCTTATTAAATATTTTATTGATAGAAAAATTTTACTAATTTTCTTTTTCCTTACATTTTTTATAAAAATATATAAATATATTATCATTTTTGTTTTTATAAAATAATGTTTTAAAACAATTTTCAACATTTTCTTTTAAAAAAAAATTTATGATTTTTCTATTTGAAGACAATTTTCAAAAGATTTTGTATAAAAAAAATTAAAATTTCATATTAATATATAAATAAAAAATTAGGGATTTATATTTAAAACTGAGGGTTTTTCGGAATATGAGACCTGGCCACCTTTTAAAACTATGTGCTAAATGAGTTGTTTTGAAATATGTCAATCAATTATTAATTCCAACGAAGAAATTAATTATTTTGACATTGTTTCACAATATAGTGATGTAAAAAAAGACTTAATTTTTTGAAATCCCCTCTATTCTATTCGTACTTCTCAATAAATAAAAATAGTAAAAAATAAAAATGTCCACATCTTAGTGCATAGGTATTAACATTTTTTTGAAATTCCCTGCAAAAAAACGATAAAATGTTTCCAATAAAGAATATTTTCACCACTTTAAAACTAGAACTAAGTACATATTTTGTTCTTTTTTGGAAGTCATTAATAATTACTTCCAAAAAGATGAAAATAAATAAGTTTTTAGCATGCATAAAGGGTTAATAATTTCTAAGAGAATTAAAAATTCACAAATTTTTAACAGTATTTTTATTTAAAAATATTAGATATAGCTGCAAAAGTCATGATTATAACATTGTGTTGTCATTGGAAGGAAGTACTTAGTGCTGAAAAAGAGCTGCAGAAGTTCTTTTTTTAACCCATGGTTAGCATTGAAGGATGTTCTTCTTTTATGCTTCTTGTTCATTGCTTTTAAAGTACTTCTTTTAAAACTAAGTTTATAAAAACTTTTAATAGAAATTCTGTTTTAGCTTTATAAAAATGCTTTAAAATTTGTGAAATTTTAATTTTCTTAGAAATTATTAAGCTTTTTTTCACTTTTTTGATATTAATTATTAATAACTTCCAAAAGAGCTCAACATATGCATTTAGCCTGACTTTTGAAGTGGTGAACATGTTCTTTTTCGGAAGCACTTGATTGTTTTTTTTGTACTGTCTAGCTTACAGAAAAGTACTTCAAAGCAATGAATAAGAACCATAAAAAAAGAATATCATACCAATAACAACCATGAGTTAAAAAAAAGAACTTCTCTTTTTCGGCATTAAGTACTTCCTTCCATGACAACACAATGTTAAAATCCTGCCTTTTTCAGTTCCTTTTTTGCTAGATTATATGGTTAGAATTTCTCATCCATTTAACAAGATATGGGAAAAATATTTTTAAACAAATTTATTAAAAAAAATTCCATTAAAAAATTTGGACAGAAAACCCTTAATAATAACATTTTAGCTACGACTCTGTCCAAAACCTCTCAATCATTCATTCATAATTACTTAGTTTAATTTAATTTATAAAATTTTATTATTTTAAGAATCGTACGTTGTTTATATATGAGAAACATTCAATTTGGTTTAAGTATTAACTTAAGTTAACAATAATTATAAATATACCTCCCATTAGGTGATAAGCAAAAAAAGTTGTGCATTTGGGTGATTTACAAAAAAATTAATAATAAGAAAAATATTTTGAATGCAATTTGGAAGAAATGAAATCAATTAAATAAATAAAGATAATGTTTTTTAAAATTTTACGATCAATTAAACACAATGACTAATTTCTTGATTAAATCGCTAGTACTCCCTGAGTTTTTAGTGATAATGTGAATAGCAAAAATTAAGAATTTTTTAAGTGTCAGTTGATAACGATTTTGTAAATTGGCTTCTGAGAATTAAATACTAAGTTTTTAGTTAGTGTCTATTTATAGTCTATCAAGTACTTACTGACATGTAATGATGTAAAGAGTCTAATTGTAATATTCCTACTGCTTTTTAAATAAATGTTGTCAATATTTTTATCACTAACACTTTTAGTTTTAAAATATTTTGAATAAAATCTTTGAAAATATTTTGAATATACAGAACAAAATATCACCTCATATTTTTCAATTAACGCAGTTGTTGCATTTTACACCAATTAATTATTAATTAAAATATTGAAGCAAAAATATAATAAAAGAAATAATAAAAATAAAATTTAAGTAACATTTTTTTTCCTATTTAAATTTTTAATTCATAATTGGAAAACTTTTTTTGGCTTTTAATTTTTATAGTTATTAGTAACTGATATAATGATGATTAGTGACTTTTTTCTGTGTAATCATTAAAATTGTTATAACTAAGTAAAGAATGTTATAAAAGTTTAGTACAAATTAACTCATATTGTCAAATTGAATCATCAAATTAACACACATTAAACATTGTGTTCTGTACTTTGTTCACACTATTTACATCGGCGGATAACCAGACATCTAACCAAACGGACAGACTGGAATCGTTAACTCGACTCAGATAGTGATTTTTAATGACACTTTATAGGGGATATGTTAGGACTACGTTTTCTTTGCGTGACAAACGTCAACACAAACACCGAATAAGCCAATCGCCTATGGAGTTCAACGGATTTTAAAATGTATTTATTTTTTATTTTATTTATTTAATAGCCAATGAAATTACAATTTCTTACAGGCTAACATACATATAATCCTTAAAGCTATTTACAATAAAGTGTTTTTCATAATAATTCAATAATAGTCTTACTATTTAACTAAGTTAAAAATACTCCTCTTAATGCGGAATGGATTTACTGAGAAATCAATATATGGATAAAAACTATTGAATTGATTGTATATACGTCTCATGGGATCAAAGTTGGCATAATTAGTTCTAAAATATTTGATTTTTAAAGGAGTGTGATTTCTAGTTTCCCGATTTGGGATTACGAATTCGATCTTACGAAACAGGAATTTGGAATTAATTAATATTTTATATGTTATTAATTTAGTAAACAAATTAATAACAAATGAAATATTCCTATATATTTTCTAATACTTTCAAGAGTAGGAAGATCAATAAGCTGTAATCGACTTTCGTATGATGGTAAATTAATATTAGGATTCTATGGAAGATTACGAAGAAAAAATAAGAGAAATTGTTTCTGGACCGATTCAATTTTCTTTATACGAAATTCGCATTGTGGATCCCAGACCACGGAAGCATATTTCAGGATTGGTTTTACGAGAGATGTGAATAATTCCTTTGAAACGTAAGGATAATTAAATTCTCTTCCTCAGCTCTTAAAGAAAACCTAAAATTCGTATTAAGGATTTGAGAAACGTGGTAATTAAAGGATAGTTAACAATTAATATTCAAGAAAATCAAGAACTAGACTAAGTTGATATTCAATTATTGTATATCTACAGAGTACTGAACTTTTTCTGTAGAATGTCTTGTGTTTACACTTTCTTAAATTCAGATCCATTAGATTCATCATATATCAATCAGAAAGATTGTCAAGATCTGATTGAAATAAGAAGCATTGATATGAATAGTTAAAACTATGGAATAGCTTTACATCATCACCATACATTAACATTCTAGAATTTTTAATACAAGCTGGTAAATCAATTATAAATATTAGCAATAATAGGAACACCGGATAAAACAGGAATGGTTTTGGTATACATTCTCTAAATAATACACATTGGATATTTTTAAAATATGAAGAAATTCATTTAAGGAAAACGGGAGAAAATCGTGATTTACTTTATCGAAAGCTTTACTGAAATCTGTATATATTGTATCTGTCTATAAAGTAATACAAGCTGGTAAATCAATTATAAATATTAGCAATAATAGGAACACCGGATAAAACAGGAATGGTTTTCGGTGTTCATTCTCTAAATAATACACATTGGTATCTATTTTTAAAATATGAAGAAATTCATTTAAGGAAAACGGGAGTAAATCGTTGTTTTATTTTATCGAAAGCTTTACTGAAATCTGTATATATTGTATCTGTCTGTAAAGTGGAATCAAAGGCATATAACTGAGGTTGTGAACTCCAGGAGATTAAATCCATGTTGGAATGGGGAAAGATAACAAACAATTCGATGCGAAAGGATTTCAGTAATTATCTTTTCAAAAAGTAATTTGAAATATTGGATCTGCTTCCGGATTTAAACAAAGGTATAATATCTCGTAAGATTTTCTACAAACTTCAGGAAAATACCACTAAATATTGATATGTTGAATAAATAGGTTATTGAAGATATAAGATAATGTAAAAATTTTATAAGAACACAGCTTGCAATACCGTCAGGTTTAAATTTATCAGAAAATTTTTAATTCTGTACAGCTTTCATTACCATCGATTTATTAAATGTTGTTCAATTTATTAGGATTGCATCAGGACTTGGCTATGGATAATTGGAAAGTTCATGTAATTCTTTATCAGAATAGGCGGATTAGAAGAAAACAGCAAACATATCGCAAATCATGAACGGATATCCAGAGACAAACTGGTAAAAATATTTTGGATAATTTTTAAAGTTTCTTTTCACCTTCAAAACATTTAATATTTTTTGAATTGTAAACTGATCTTGATATGGAATATCTTATATAATCAATAGATAAACCAGACTTTCTGTATTTTCTGTAATGTTTGTTTTTCAAATTTTTCAAATTTTTCAAGCTATTCACCTGCTTTGTACTCCAAGGCGGTCCAAGTGCAATTCTTTTTCTCGTCATTGGAATTGATTTTTTTAAAACATCTAAATAAGCCATCATAGAATTTATTCCAAATGATGTAAATATAACGAGGGCATACTTTATTGTAAGGAATAATTTCAAGCCAATTTTCAGAATAAATTAGGTTGTTCAATTTGTAGTAATTAACTTTGCTAAAATCAAAAACCATCTCGTCATTTACATTAAATTGTAATGTTTTGTTTCGACGTATATGCTTATTTTAAGAGTGGGGTGATAAGCATTTTCAGGTGTTAATAATGGATTAATGCGAAGAATATTAAATTCTTCAGGTTGATCAACAAATACAAGATCAAGTAATTTGCCAAGTCCTATATCAATAATAGCTGATAGAAAACACCAAAAAGAATATCCTTTAAGCAGAAATCCATTAAAAATTTTATTATTTCCAAAACTACGAGTATTTTTCTTCAGTCCTTTTAAGCAAATTATATATTTTCCGAAGCAATTGAAAGATTATCTGAACTCGTACATGTTTGCATTGTACACATATCTTATATTCTCACTCTAATATTTTAATTTCTTATACATTTACATATAGCATTAATTTACTTTTCGATTTTATTGCCGGCAGCATGTGGCATATTAGTAAAGTTTTGACAACTATACATTATTTGTTTTTAGTATTTTTTCTTTCTAATAAAAGAAAAGAAAATCTGAAGTCGTTTCGTATACAGTTGTGATCAATAGAAATAAGACAATAGTAAGCTTAAGGCATTTGACTTATGTGGTATATGAACTGACCCAAAAGGAAGTTTCAATTTTCTATATACGAAGAAAAAATTAAAGTAAAAACAAATCAAAGGAAATTAATTATAAACTAAAAATTTAAATACTTTGTTAGTTTGATATTATTTCTTTTAATACTTCTATTCATTCATATACAATGAAACGAATAGTTTAGTATTTATGCTATATTTCCTACTGACATTCCTAACCAAAGTAAATTTCATAGTACAATGTAAAAAAAAAAAAAAAAAAAAAACAATGGTTACAACTTCAGGCTATTTGTTTTATTAAAACGACTATTTTTTAGTTCGTTTAACAAAATCTACTTGTGTTATTGTTAAAATACTCTAATCAAGCAAGACAAAAAAGTTCTTAGAAAAACGAAAAAACTTTTAGAGCTGACTTTATAAAATCTTTTATTAGTATTAGGATTTAGGGTTTTCCACAATATTTATTTTTCCGGGAAACGGGAGCAAAAAAATTCTGGGAATTTCCTTCAATTTTTTAAGTGTTTTTAGTTATTAGCAAAAATACCATGATTTCTTATAAAGAAAATTATTTTTTTTCATTAAAAAAGACAAAACGAAATATTATAAATCGTGCCTAGCAAAAACAAATAGAATTAATTTTTAAGAAAGTACTTTTTCATTACTTCAAAAGTTTCAGTAAGTTTATGGTTTCTTGTTTGAGAATTTAAAAATACTTCTTACTTAATGGCAACCATTTAAATTAAATGAAAAACATTGTTATGTATATTTTTTTTAATAAAAAAAATATTTCGTTTATAATAGAATTAAAAGTAATTTTCTTGAACTGGTAAAAAAGTACATAAAAAAATCAATTCTACATGACATCGTGAACATGACTTCCTACTCAGTGAATATGTATCAAAAAAGAGAACATCTTCCAATGACAAGCCTATGTTAAATTCGTTGGAAATGATCCGAATTTGGACTATTTCTGCATCATAAGTTTAGTATCTTATTGACTTCTGTGGTTGTTTTTTTTTTTTTGCTGGGGTACTGAATTAACGAGAAATGAAATAACATAAAAGCATAACGCTTTTTCTAAGATAAAAAAATCAATATTTTATACAAATAAAATTAGTACCTTTTGTAATTTATGGTAAAAAAACTCTCCCTTAAATTTTCACATTATTGTGTTTTTGATGTTAAACCTTTTTTTAAGAATATATCTTAATCTACTGGATAAATTTCATTATAAATAGCTTGCCATTTATTTCCACTTTATTTCTCTACTTTACATTAGCATTTTAAATAATTCTTACTAAATTAAACATAAATTTGGAAAATACTAAAAATTGGTTCGCAAGAACCTTTTTTGGATCAATCATAGTGTTCAGAAATAATATTATATACATATGAATACAACATGAGATTAGTTTTTTTATAAGTATTTTGATTTTGATTTATATCTAACATTGTATAAGAGATTCTGTTTGAAAAGAAAATGTTGTATTAGAAAGAAAAAACTTCCAACCAAGTAATTTTTTTATATATAATAGTGAGTATTTTCGAAGTTCAACTTATTTAATATTTACGAGTATTTCCATAAATCTATCATAGCTTTTACTTGTGATTAAATTAAAAAATAAAAATACTTTTAACTTTATTTCCATTTTTTATTTCTAATTTAAAATATTTTTAAATAAAAATATTAAGGATTTCTATTTATACCAAATTAAACAATTTTTTATATAATTTTTGTATCTGATTGAACAAAATAAATTAAAAAATAATATACTTTATTTAATCAAAAGTGAAACATATACTTATATTACAAAAAGATAACCACATTTCATATATTTTTTCAATTATTTACGTTAAAAAGAATAACGTAGCGATTGTTTCAGAATTTTTTTTCAGCAAATAGAGTTTCTTGTGATTTCTCCGACTGTTTAAAAAATTCTGTACAGGAGAATCTAATGACTAAAATCGAGTAAATACCGCGACCAATAGTAATCGAAATAAACTTATTTAAACGTATCAAATAATTGCAGTATTAAAAAGAATATTACTTATTTTTATTTTTCCAAACAAATTTAAAATTATACAAATAAATTTATGTTGAATGAAAATATTCAAAAATTTTCTATGAATAAAAATAAAAATTAAATATTTCAAATCAGATTTTATTTCATTTTTAAAATAGAAAATAAAATAAAGGATAATTGTATTCAATTTGATATAAATTTTATAAAAGTATATTGGAACACTTCCAATCTGACTTGTTAAGAAATGGAATAACATTTAAATAACTTTATTCCAAATTAATTTCAAGAAACTGAAAATTGTATTATAAAGAGTACAAAATGATTTGAAACTAAAATATAAACTGAATATAAAAATAATTTATTTTTAACAAATATTTTGAATTAAATATTCACAAAGAACAGCTATGAAATCTATAATAAAACTAAAGTATCTAAAATTCTGGCATGACAAAAATAAAGTTGACTTGAATTTTATTGGAAACAACTTATAAGTAAATTCGTTAAACCATAGATAAACATATACATAGATATCTGAGAGAAAAAAACCTAATGCAATAGTCAAAAACGTAATTCATGCAACATTAACGGTCCTCTCAAATAACGATATAAGGTATTAAAAATAGCAAAATATTTTTTATAGAATTTTAAAACTACAAGAATATTTCACGTTTTCCCGGGAAATTTTGCAAAAATTCCCGAAAATTCCCAAGGGTATTTTGACCGGAAATCCCGCACCCCTAACCCTAATTAGTACTCTTAACAAAAACAAAGAACATAAAAAAAGTTAAAACTTTAACAATAAGTATTTTATTTTATTTAAATTAAAATTACTTTCTCATATTACATCCTTAAATACTTGATTAAACAAACGAAAACAAAAACCTTTTAATTAAGAGTCAATGAAGAGTATGGGATATGTATATGAGTATAAAAGGGTGTGTTTGAAAGTTTTCGAACACCTTGACCACTATTATATTTACATATACATATATATGTACTAGGTATATATATATATATAATATATATATATATATATATATATATATATATATATATATATATATATATATGTATATATATATAAAATTTACCTTTCCTATTTAAATTCTAGTAAAAATCAGTTTAAAGGTATTTACTTCTTCAATCCCATTTCTGATATTTAATATTACAAATTTATACATATTTTTGAAGTATGCAATACTCTATGGCAACAATTTATTTAGAAAATACAACATCATTTCACTCCTATTGCATTGGCATAATTTTCCTCATGTTTTATTTGATGTATGATTTTTGCCAAGAGTCATTTTTTGTTATCGAATACCTTTTACTTGTTTATATATTTTTTATTTTAATATCAGCATATCTGCCGAACATCAATAAAAGTATACAATTAAGAGGAACTTAAAGTGCAAATTCATTTTAAAACACAAAAAATAAATAGAAAAAATAAAATATGTTTTATGGAATCAATATTGCAGACATTATTACTTAACTTTAAAATATATGGAATTATGTTGCAGTAAATCCCCCTTTTAAAATAATTTAAGTAAATATTTGAGCGTTTATAGTAAGTTATTTAAATTTAAACTTTAAATTGCCATAAATGACACAGAATTGTTTGATGAATGCTCAGCGTTTCTAAAAATTTTGACTTAGCTCTTCCATATTGTCAATAAAAGAAAAATTATATTATGATCAGTGAAGTAGAATCAAAATTTTTTTTTGTTAGAGTTTAAGTTTTAAAGGGGAATTCTACAAACCCCTCAGGAGCGAAGCTATAGCATATCAAAACTTCAAATATAATTACATTTTATTTTATAGGGGGTGGATTTTCATGTAAGTGAAAGTTTATTCTCGATCTTTTAAAAACTATATAAATTAATTATCCGAACATCACTTTTTAAAGAAAACTGGCATCGATTAGTTGGCGCATATTTTTGCATATTTAATGGGTAATAAATTTTTTGTTACATTTTTCTTAATAATGTATATCAATTTGCATACTTAAAAATTTTTAAAAACATAGTTTTAATTAAAATTTTTTTAATATAAAGTCTTGCCAATAGCAGATATTCCTTGGAAAATATTAACGATTGGAATGTTCAAGAAGAATTGTTAATTTTAATTTTCATATTCAACTAAATTAAATAAAATTCATTAAAAAATTTAATATGTAATAGCATGGACCTAGGACATTGCCGATATTATTAGTATTTTGACACACGACGTTGAGTATAAGCCATGATATAATAGCTTTACTGAAGGAGGAGGCCAATGAGAGTACTTCCGAGTTCCAATTTGGCTTTAGGGAGGGTAGAAGTATCGAGGATGCTTGGATGCTTGTCAGGAGAAGTGTGTGCGACTCGTCTGCCAAATATGTTTTAGGCATATTTGTGGACTTTAAGGGTGCGTTCGACCATTTCTCATGGGATAGCGTTCTTCGCAGGCTAAGTGAAGTGGGCTACCGGGAGCTAGCTCTGTGGAGGAACTACTTCAGCGGCATAAAGGCTTGTGTGGTAGGTTCCAACGACACGGCTTTGAGGGGCGTTGCTTGGGGTATGTCGGACAGTTTCGACTGACGCACTGCAGGTCCTGTTAGGTGTAGCACACCTTGATTTGGAGGTAATACGTCGTTCTATTATCTTCAAGACCAAGAAGGGACTACCACTTCTTGCTCATGATTGGGTTTCTACTGTTGATCTGCTGAATGAGGAAGTTAGGTAAAACAAGGCACTCCTAGATGAGTGTCTTGTTTCTAGATGGAGGACACGATGGACGTACAGTGACAAAGTAGGGTAACGTATGAATTTATGCGTGATGCGGACTTTGTACGTGAACTCCTGGACTTTGGTTTCGGCTTGAATCTTGTCTTTTTACTAACGGGACATGGCTCACTCAATGCATTTTTGCATAAGAGAGGTCTGTCCGATACTCCGGAGTGTGGGTGTGGGAGGGGACAGGAAGATCCGTGGCAAGCAATTCTTACGTGTCCGTACTATGATGACATTAGGGATTTAGATGGTATGGGTATTACTCATTCCGGGGCGAGATGGGATTATAGTAGGATCTTAGAGAACAGTAGGACTTTGGAGGAGTTAGGTGCGTTTGTGCGCGAAGTTTTTTCGGAGGTGGTTCTCTACAGAGCCATTCTTAGTTGGACTCCGATGTCGCCGATGTTGCCTCTTCCAGCTGTTGCGGTTGTTCCTTCTGATCCCGGTTGCCGATGTGTGTTTGCTGTGGCTCCTGTAGGTTGTTGGGTTGTGTTTGTCCTGTGTGCTCCTCTTGATCAGTACTCCCTTCTGGAGAATTTGTGGTCATCCGTGAAGGTGGCCTAGTCTAGTGTTGTTATTGTCGTCTTTTGTTTGTATCGTCCCTTGCTGGTGACACACCATGTGGCCAATGAGTCGCGTAAGGAGGGCGATTGCTAACTGTCGGTGTGTGCTTTTGTGTATGTTCATCCTTGTTGTTGCATGTTGCTATTTGGAGTTTAACTGGTAGTAGTCATTCGTGGCTACGAAGTCCGACCGGTGACTTAATACTGGTGCAACGGGTGTCAAGAGCCCTGGAACTTCGGTTCCAGCCTGACAGTTGGAGTGGCCCTCTGGAGAGCATTTCGTGGTGGCTGTGGTTTAAACCCAAATTGCGGGTAGAGCGTTAGCTCAGTGTAGAGTTGCATTGCAACCGGGTGCCGTGACATACAGAACGGAAGGAGTTTTAGATAGGCTCCGCTCCTGACCACGGAGGAAGGCATGTCCAAATACATGTCTTCAAATTGGTATTCAAGTGTAGCAGTTTGTTGCATCTGAGGGCGTTGGTGGGCGCACCGTACTCATCCAGTGTTAAGATATATTTATGTTATGATAAAGTTATAAAAAACGATTAAAATTTTTTACCCCAAAAATTTTGCAAGTACCCCTAGGAAAAACTATCAGATTGATTAGTTGGTCTCATGTGGAATATAATATATTGAAAAGCTCCTACATTTGTAGCAAAGTTAAATGGAAATTTTCCCTATTTATCACTTTTTCCAAAGCCGGTTATTACGAGCTGGATGCAGTAAAGTATTAGAACCAATATTTTGAAGATTTTAAGCAAGCTCTGTACATGTGTTGGTTACTGATTGTATTCTTAAGCTTATCAGGGAATGATTTTTGTTGTTTGTATGGCTTAATAAATATTTTTTAAAAATAATAACTGCATATTTATGTAATTTTAAAGCTATAATTTTAATTTTTTAATGCATTATTTAGTCGCATATTTTTAAAAAAATAAATGCATGAAAATCCGTCCCCTAATTGATACCCTTTCTGTAAGATTTGTATATAAGAGAATATTATTTCACAATTATTCCAAATTTTAAAACAATTTGGTTTTTGAAGAAAATCTAAATTGAATATTTTTTATTTAAGGCATCTGGATAAATTTGTTATTCGGAAGAATAAAGTTTAACATTTTTAACGTAAATATTATTCCTGTTATTTGGAATAATAAATTCAAAATATTGATATAAATTTGTTCAAATTTCGAAGCGTTTAAAAATTATGTATTTTTGGGCTTAGAAACAAAAAAAAAAAAAAAAAAAAAGAGTTATATTCGGCTTGGCCGAATCTATACACCCACCATCAACAATGCCAATATAATTGGAAATTTCACATTATATTGGAGATGGGAGGTGAGTTTACATAGTTTGTACAAAGTTTCGTAGCGTACATGCTTTTTTTGTAAGAAATATCGGCGGAAAGTATGAAATGGAGCTATGACGAGTCGTCAGCATACAGTATGATAGCTATTGAGTCAGATCATTGACATACATTGAAAACAGTAAAGATCCCAGTATTTAGATTTGAGGTACTCCCCTTATCAGTGGTAAAATCTTCGAAATTAAACTATTAATGTGCAGATATTGGGATCGCTCGGAGATATAAGAAAATATTAGTTTTATTTAAGTGAACACAAAGTTGAAAAGATATTTAAGCTTGATGCAGAGAGTTTGGGAGTTTGGCTGTGTCGAACGCCTTCGAATGACTTTTAAGATTTATCAATAAGTAGAAGTGTGACCTCTACGCTAATGCAGAATTTAAGGAACTAATTTACTCACTGTTCTAGAGGTGTATTTCTATATGTCGAAAGACATGATTATTGTCGAGGGTCTTACATAGCTAGACTTAGAAAGTATAAGAGTGGTAACGTAATTGAATGTTACAATGCCACCGTATTGATATGTGTAGAACTTTAATTTTGGCATTTGTTACTAATTCATTGTTACCGATATGAAAAATAAAAACTTTAAGTAACGTGCTTCTGTATAAATAAGAACTAACAAAAGTATTTAAAAATAATTTAATACACTCAAACATCTGTCTCAATGCTATAGTGTAGAAAATATTGATTTTTGATAAAATTTTTAGCATGATGAATAAAAATTCCATTCAATGGTTGACCGTTTTTGTTTGAGTTGATTGAAAAAGTCCAAGTGTTAAATGGAGCATTTTTCTTTTGCACTCCTATTTTTATGGCTATTTTAACGTGTGTATTCACACACAAAGATACACATTTACTCTCTTATAAATTCGCAATGGAAGTTGCAGCAAGCAACCAATTATTGACAGAATTAAAATGGAATAACGAAGCTTTTTTATTCTATCAATTTACTCACTTCAATCACTGGTTTTCATTTGTATGAGTAACTAAGTTTTTGTATGTGTGTATGTTTATGTGAATATAGTGGCAATAAGTTGGTTAAATGATTGGCTTCACAGTCTGTATATAAGAGCTTTTCTGTTCAATAAATATTTACAATATTTAAGTTTATTTTTCTTTTTTGCTTTTTTGGTAGTGAGGGAAGTTTTATATGTATGGGTAAATAGCAGAGATAGATATGAAACAGTAGATAGCAAACTAAATCGTAAACACAAAATAATAAAATTAGTCATATATTAGTTTATTTATAATCAAAATAATATTCACTTAAAATTTTTTGCAATAACAAAATTATTAAAATCTAGTAATAATTCTCTCTTGCCAATTTTATATGACACTGTTGCCTTTTATTACTCATATCAGTTAGACGCTCAACAAGCACATCGTAAAGAATTCAATTAATGCAAATAATAAATTGTATGTTTGTATTTCTTGTTTTTTTTTTTTAATGTCTTTATAAATATCAAGGTATTGACAGAGGTACTTTATGAGTATGATTATTTTTTAATCATTCAATTGACCATTAATAAATTATAGAGTATAAATTGTGTTTTAAGTTTTTAATATGTTTTTGATTTATGACAAATCAACCTGAAATGATTTTGTTTTATGTGGATTTATTATAAAATTTATTTATTATTTAAAATTGCATAGAAATGAGTATGAATTTGATTGCAATTAGTTCTAATTAATTGATGAAATTGTTATGAAAAAATTAAATAAAAATATAAGTATATGGATTAAATCTAAATTACATTTATCATATATCATATATTTAGCAAATTTTATTTAATCCATGTACGTATTATTTTTATTTAATTTTTTCATAACAATTATATATATATATATATATATATATATATATATATATATTGTTATATATTTGTTACTTGAATTTGTTTTTAGCAAATATGCTTAATAACATAGTACTAACAACACTAAAAATAGTCAAATTGCAAAGTTCGTGGATCACAAGATCTTCATCGTTATTAGTTACAGTTCTTAAAAATTAAAACATTAGAAAAATGTTATTGAAATAAACCAGAATTTTTTATATATTTTTTTTAAATTTTTTCCCACACGTTCAAACTTTTGGTGTTATATCTACACTCCAGACATGAGGGAACAATATTACTTTATATGTTATGGCTCTATCGCTATTCGGTCAGAGGTTATGCGATAGTAAACTTTGAAACCAAAATTTTAACTTTTACAGTATCTTTCTACTTTTTGGTCACTGTATGTGCGCTCTCCATTAAAATACAATTTGATGTTATATATTCACAAACAAGGTAATACTGCTTTGTTTGTGACGTTTGTCATTAATGTGCCCACATGAATAACCAAATCTTGAAAAATAAGCGTGGATTTAAAAAAAATACAATTTTTCGCCAGGAAAAATATCGGGACTACATTCAGAAAATCGGTTTCGTGCATGAATTGTGTGCGTGTGTGTGATTTTTTTTTGGGTGGGGCTTTAACATCGCATGGTCGGAGGATCACATCAAATTATTTTAATGTACAAATTTTAGACTTTTTGAAAATTTTGCAAAATCTTTAAATTTTACTTCAGCATTTTTGATTGCATAAAAATATCTTAAAGCGTATTGGTGACTTGCTGCAGTTTATTTTAATGATTTCTTAATCTGTCAAAACAAATCAGTTTTGGCGGAAAATGAGATACTTTTATATAAACGCATTTTTCTTAGGCACATCCAAGGCCTAGCTTAAAAACTATCAGAATGTGTTTCTATAGCAAAGTTTTGTCAAGATTCATCCTAAAATCAAGGAGGCCCTAAATAATTGCGAAGCTTGTACAATTTATGAACAAAATTGCATTTTCGTAATCTCAAAAATTATGGCGTTATAAAATCATCTTTAAAACAGGCTATTGAGTGATCTAAAACGTTTCTGATTATTTTTCTATAGTTTAATCCTAAAAATTTTAAAAATAAATAAATTCGCATATATATAGTAGAACTAAATAAAGGATGTTGAAGGTTCATCACATAATATCCTAAAAATATACTAGAGTAAAAATAGTTGGCAAGTTAGCTCTCTAAATCAAATTCAGAATTCGGTCAAACTGAATGTAACATATATTCTTGTTTAACTTGTTACTGAGGAATTCAATAATAACTGATATCAGAAAAAGAAGTCGAGTAATCCTCATTTGAAATGTGGGAAGGTAGTGATTGGAGAATTAATAGCCGGTATCTTACCTACTATAACCAGCGAATACTTCCTAAGTTGACCCTTCTGCCTCCAATAGCTCATGCTATGAATAGCCGTAAACACTTGCATCTCAGAGAGCTAAACCAGGAGAAATCTTATAAAAAGATAGGCTTCACGACGCTATTGTAGATCATTATTTATATCAACAAGTTGAAGAGTTTGGTTCAATACTTGTAATATTAAACTGAGATTTCACAAAGGCTGTTCTTAACGCCATTTCTATTTAGTTTCTACATTCGTAAACTTCTTACAAAGGTATGCATTAGATCCACTTGATTGCAGCTTATATATTATTCTGTAGAAGTAGCACATTTTCCTGACCTTGATCACAATGCAGACAGCACTGGCAGAAAATTTTAAAGTAACTCTGTTTTCATATGCTACTAATTCGATGGCTATTGCTGGCGAAACATTCATTGATTACTAAAAAAAGTAAGAAAGATATATTCGGTCAATCCCGACCATATAATACCCTACACCATTATGTATGTGCCTCAAAAATTCCGCCACGGCGGCTTGTCTTCTTGGATTAAATCTTTTCCTTGATGTATAGCTCATACGTGGTAGAGAAAATCCTGTCTGTTACATTGTAAGATATCTTCGGTCTTAGAGAGCGTAACAGTGTGGCAGGTATAAAAAGGTGTACCATTGCCTGGATTTGTCTGTGGGTCTATAATGTGAGAAAAGGACCTTCGGGGCCTGACAAGAGACTTAACACAATCTGGTACCACGGGAGCCAGTAGCCCCTGGTACAGCAACTTGTCGGTGTTATCGTACTGGACTGGCGTATACGTGGTGGGTGTGGTTTAGACCTAAACCGCAGGAAGGGGTTTATAGTCCTGATGTGGTGTTGTATAGCAACACAGGTTGCTATACCTAACCTCATGCCGCCAATAGTGCTGCAGGAGGTTAGATAGCTCCAACTCCTAAGCAAAG
Organism: Protocalliphora azurea; assembly: GCA_932274085.1. Taxonomy (NCBI): domain Eukaryota; kingdom Metazoa; phylum Arthropoda; class Insecta; order Diptera; family Calliphoridae; genus Protocalliphora; species Protocalliphora azurea. Next base: position 112,651,725 of record OW026520.1, read on the forward strand.
GGGAGTGGACTTATCCAGACAATGAGTCTTTCGAATTGCCACCTGTATGTTCTTAACAGGCACATGGGGGCGTTGGTTGGCGCATTGTACCTCACCCAATGGTAAGACCACCGTGGGGTTAGGCCGTCATGGCAGGTACTCACGTAAATCTTGACCACATCTGCCTCAAAAATTGGGGAGAGGTTTCATATGGGACCTGAGCAGTGTTGCCAGGAGGTGAGGAAAAAAGAGGCTCAATTGAACTTTAAAAAAGGTCAACATAGACTAAATGCCCCAAGATATATGGCCAGAATAAAATTATTATTTTTTTTTCAATTTGAAAACTTATTTCTTTTTTTTCTCATTAGTTTTTATACTTTTAGCAATATATTGTAATAAATTTATAAATAAAATGGCACAAATCGCATAAAACTTCCTCTACAAATTAGGTTATATCAAGTTATTTTCTTCATATGAAAAATGGCCCTATGTTATAAAAAGGTTTTTTCGTAACTTTTTCTTTTGGTTAAGCATTTCAATTTTTTTTTAATTATATGAAAAGTTTCCATGATTAATGAAATATGTACATAAAAAAAATATTATAATAATTGATTTAGTAAGCCCTTAAAATTAGTTAAGTTAGTTTTGTTTTGAATAATAAAGCATCGCAGGTGAAAATTTTTGTTAAATATTACTAATCAAAATTTTTGTGCGAATAAATATACAAGATTTCTTAAAAGGATGATTCTGTAAAAATATAATTTGTTAAAGCAAATATGAAATCATTTCATTCCTAACTAACTAATATTTAAGCTTTGTTAAGATAATTTTAAAAATTAAAAAATCGCTAAACTAGCAAACACTGGACTGGACCGATACTTGTATTAATGTAATTCATATTTCTATAAAACATACATATCCATTATATTAGGTTGCTACTAATATACTATGGGTAATTATGAACTGATTCTCATAAAATTTGGCACTGTGGTTTTTATTTTATTTTTTATTATATAACACTTATTTGTATCAAGTATTAAATTGATACTAACATTTGTGATTTTCGGAGTGGGGAGTTACGGTCAATTATCGACCGATCTTCACAATATTTGACACAAATATTTATATTAATATAAAACTTATTTGAGTCGAATTTTATTAAAATATTTCTATATTTAAGGCATTTATAATCGTAAAACCTCTATTCCGGGAGTACATTTGAAACCAATTTCAACAGATTTCGTAAGAATAATGCAAATGTGCAAAATTCCATCCAATTATTTTCATAATTTTTGTCTATAAGGTTTACATGGACAGCCAGCCAGACGGGAGGATGGACATCGTTAGATCGACTTAAATAGTGATCCTTAGTCAATTAGTATACTTTGGGGTGGGTGTTGGATAATTCTTTCTGTGCGTTACAAACATCAGCACATACGCATAATACCAGAACCACTTATGGTGGTGTAGGTTATAATTAGTTACAAGTCAAATTTTAATTTTAAATTTGTGGACAGTATCAATAAAAAATTGCAAAATTTCTTATATTAAAATTTAGTTTATGTTCGGGCGTTTAAGATTTCAAAGGAGTTTGAAGTTCGATGTGGTTTGGGAATCATTTACTCTACTTTTTTGAAATTTTGTTTTAGATAACTATGCATTAATTAAATTTAATGCAAGCATAATTAAGTTTTAATGTATTCATATATTTTCATACATTTTAAAAATGTCTACTAATGATTAGCTTGTCTGCGGTTGCATATAGTTTTCATATAATATTAATAATTTTATATAACAAAAATTAAATTTTAGTCCTCTGAACTTGACTTTTAAACAAATTTTTAAAACTGAAAATAATAACAAAACAATGGCCATTATTAAGTTAATTTTTTTTTTTTGTTTTTTGTTTAAAAATTTATATTATTCTACATTTTATTATTAATCTCTCCATAGTGGTTTTGCAAAACTACACTTTACTTTCAAACAACAATATATTGTTGTTATATTTATCGTAAGTATTAAAAAGTATTTCATTCAAAATATCCAATTGATGAGGTAGCGTTGGTATGCGTTAAATTGAACAAAAACAACAGCAACAATATTCACATAAACAATATAAATTTTGTGTGCAGTTAGATGAATAGATGGTCTGTGGTTTGTGGTTATTCCAACAACTAAAGCCGGGTGATCTGGAAAGTTTCCTAAAACGAAATTTCTAAATTTTAATACTTTTTAATCATGAGCCATGTATAATTAGTTTAAAGTTTATATATTTTAACATTGACATTGTCAATTATTAAGTATGTATCTACACATTCGTGTATTTACATATATACTTAGTTAATTATATTTAGTAAATAATATCCCTATATGACAGTATGTTGGTTGTGCTAGAGTACAGCCAAAACCATTGGCGGTTTATTAGAGGGAGACACATCACATAAAGTTTTAGAAATTATGTGGTTATAGACTGTTTTAGGATTGATAATCATTTGGTTTTATTGTGGTTCTATTAAAGTTACTAAATACTTGGATATTATGTTAGAATATTTAACAATAAGCAGTGATTGGTTTATGAGTTTTACAAAATAGTGGTGATTAAAAAATTTAACAAACTTAGTATATTTATTATTTTGTTTTCATTTTGATTTATTTGCTGCTATATACTATGGATAACAAAAATAAATGGATTAATGTATAAAATTTAATTTCATCGTATGATTCTTTGGGTCAAAGTGTTTACTTTGGATTGAAATCAAATTTTAAAGCTAATTTACTGTATTTCTAGGATTTTGCATTATATACATATTTAATCCTTAAAATTTCTTTTTCAAATCCGTTAAGTATTTGAAATTTGTTTAGTAAAAATTTACAATGTTTCGTAGTTATGCCCACATAATTTTTTAAATTGCTCAATAGTTAAAAAAATCTAACCACTGTACTCTGCACTTTGTGACCAGTGTTGTCAGGAGGTGGAAAAAAAGAGGCTAAATTGAACTTTAAAAAAAGGTCTGAAAAGGTTAAATGCCCCCAACAAAAAAAGAAGGCTACAAAAAAGCTACTATTTTTTTCTAATTAAAAAAATTATTTATTTCTATACCCACCATCAAGAAATAATGATTGGGTTTATTTATCATCCCGTATGTAACATGTCGAAATAATTATCTAAGACTCCGCCCCCCCCCCCCCCAAATATATATATATAATATATATATAATCCAAGACGATCTAATGATGTCCATCAGTTCATAAACAAAAAAGTTATTGACAAAATCGTAGATAACGGGGTGTACGTCGTAGCACCAGTTTAAACCTTTTGGGCGATATCTTTTACAAAAAAACATGTACATCTACGAAATTTACCACAAATACTTCAAAGGCCAACTAGGAAATCAAAAAATGGCGTAGTACGCCCACTTTACCGCACACCTCTATGAGGTAAAACATCAACGAAATTTTGTACATATAGTTCAAGGTCCAATGTCGTCTACAAAATTTCTATATAAATTTCATATGAAAAATGAAGTTGGTTTGAAGTTGTTTTTCATCATTTTTGAATAATATTTCCTTTTTATTTATTATTTTAAAATTTTATAAGAATCTTTTTTAATTGTATTCATAAATATTTTCTGTGGTTAATGAAGTTTATTTAAAAATAAATAAATAATTGCCTATAATAGTTGAATAAGTAAATTTATTAAGTGGGTAGAGTTATATTTTATTTGGAGATTGAAGCGCAGCAGTCGAAAATTTTACTTAAATATAAATAATCAAGATTTTTTATGCGAATTAATACACGAAAATGCCTAAATGGATGATTCTGTACAAATAAAATAGTAAAATCAAATAAGAAATTATTTTCTTTTTTGTTGAAGTACTAAAACTTAAGCCTTTTGAAGGCAATTTGAAGAATCCAAAAGCTAAGACTAGAAGCAAAATAAAAAGGCTAGATTAAAAAAGCTAATCTAGCAACACTGTTTGGGACTAAATACAAAAATAAAACAAAACAAAATTAAAAAAACATATAGAAATGTCAAAATTTTGAATTTTGTTACAATTTTGTCATTGTCACAAAGTTCAGAATATATACGCATTGTCACTACAACAATATTATGTTTATGATAACAAAGTTTTCGTTTCTGTTTTATCATTCAATGTTTATATTCAATTAAAATTTCAGTATATTTGACTACAAAAATTTTATGTTTTCGAATATTTTTACCAGAAACAAAATTTTGTTAATATAAAAACAAAATTATTTCTTTTTACTTTCCATATTTTGTTTTCCAAACATATTAGTATTATTATTCCCATAACAATAGAATGTTACAAATAAATATGAATTTTACAAATATGATTGAAAATTTCACAACTTGCTGGTGTTTGGGTATATTTTGTTTTTCACTTTTGTTTTCCGCCTTCATTCTAAATCTCATTTAGTTTATACATTAGTTAATATAAGTAGATACGATCTTGTTATATTTGGTGTGATTCATTTTTTTTATCATATGTAATGCAATGTAAAGGCGGGATAATAATATGATAAGATGGAATTATAATATAATAAAATGAAATTATATTCTAATAGAATGTAATAACAATGAGTAAGATGGTAAAATAATACGAAAAACTCGAAAAATAATATGAAAAAACCAAACCAAAAAATATGATGAAATGGAATCATAAAAAAAAAAATATTTATAATCATATCTATTTTTAGCTGTGATATATGCTATAACATTTGCCAATTATAGTATGTTGCTCTTAGATTATGGTCACTGAAACTATATTTTTCTCTGCATGCGCGTATAAATTTGAATAAAATATTAAAATTTTTTTCTTCAAAAAATCATAAAAAATCAAAAACTTTTAACATTATTCCTATACTCTTTTATTTGCAAAAGTTGTAATTAAAACGAACTATATTTTATTAAAATCGATGCAAACATGTAGACTCTATTAACAATTAAAATATGATACCTCATTAAAAAAAAAAAAAAAAAACGATTTTCCTAACTACAATTGAAATATCATGAAATATGACGGTCATGATCAGAAGAAAAATGATATACCCGAGGTGACTAACTACCAACCGTCCCTTTGACCCTCTATGAATCTGTGCTCCTCCAGATCAACACGAAAACAGTTTAGCTCTAGCCACGACAAATTTCATTAGATATCTTTAACGAATCAAAAGTTGCAGAATAATTTTTTTGAATTATTTTATAGTTTTAGAACCACTTTGTATAAAATCTTCAGAAAATCTTAACTAACTTAAATCAAATATTATAGTTATTAAGTTTTGCTAGTAGCGAAATTGAATGTGCTACAAATAAATTATAGTTTAAAGTATTCCAAAATTAATAGAGATAATGAATCATATGTATAAGACTCGTTTCGAAAATCATTTTACCATGTGTAAATCTCATTAGTGTTGGAGCAGACGTAAGTCCTAGCATTGACGCAAAATATCACACAAGTAAGATCTATATACCTTGCTTAAAATCTGTTGCCTGTAATTAAGGTTTATCCCTAATTTTTCATATTTGCCATATAAAGTCTGGTTTAAATATTTATTTTATTGAAAAATTAAATAAGTGGAATATGAACAAATTTTTTGCATATTTTTATGCTCTAAGAAATATATATATATATATATATATATATATATATTTATATATAATTAAATTTTTCTTAGAGCATAATAAGATGCAAAAAATTTGTCCATATTCCACTTATTTAATATAATATAATATAATATAATATAATATAATATAATATAATATAATATAATATAATATAATATAATATAATATAATACAATATAATATAATATAATATAATATAATATAATATAATATAATATAATATAATATAATATAATATAATATAATATAATATAATACAATATAATATAATATAATATAATATAATATAATATAATATAATATAATATAATATAATATAATATAATATAATATAATATAATATAATATAATATAATATAATATAATATAATATAATATAATATAATATAATATAATATAATATAATATAATATAATATAATATAATATAATATAATATATATATATATATATATATATATATATACACCCAAAAAAATTAAAAGTTGCATTATATTTAAACGGGTAATTATTTTTGAGCTGCAGATTAGTATACATTTTCACCGGTTTCAATTATCACCTTGAATGTGCCTCTTAAATATTAAAGACAACGCGATCTCAGTCATGTATTAAGTAAAATATAATTTCACATAAAATGTAAAAAACTGCTAATATAAAGTACGAGAAATTTTACATCTATTTTAAAGAGTTGTAACGTAGTTTTAAACATTAACGAAATGTATCCCAAGCCATTCATAATTGCAAGAGCAATAAACCTCCATTCTTTATTTTGCAACACTTGAAACGGCGCAAATTTTCTAATTGAAAAACTGCAAAAAATTAAAATTGTGAAAATTTTGGTTTCACCAATAGTCCACAAAATAATTTAATACTGGTTGACGACACATTGACTGAACACAAGTTGTCCTCTTTCTACAAATCTTTGTAGTTTACACTAAAGGAATTGGACACATATGCTTAAATTCGCGACTACGGGAATCAAAAGAAAGAAAAATATCTTGTTGTTTACAAACACTTTTTTGATTATTTAACTTTGAGTGCTTTCCGGTGCCACATGGAAACATTTCAGATCTCGATTTTTTTAGTTCACGAAATGTCGGTAAAATAATTGCATCAAAAGTTATTTTAAAAAATCTTAATTAAACAAAATATTTTAGGCTTAAGGTCGGAGCCACCGTAATACTTATATTTTTTGCAAATCTTGAAGAAACTATTAAATAAAACTTGTAAAATTTAGTGTATTTAAGGTTTCACACGGTCAAATTATAATTAAAAAAAAAAAAAAAAATATTTAGTCTTTAAAAATTTCTAATTTCCTCTTAAGATGTATTGGTAAACACACACATTTAGACATATTAACTTACATGTAATACATATGTATACTAAATATTAGTGCTATTTTGGTGACAAAATTCGTTTTAATCGACTACGTGTTAAGATTAACTAAATACTAATTGTATAAAATATTCAATATACGAGTATATTGGCGGCATATACAAAAAGGAAGAAGAAAGAAAAAAATGTTTGTTCACAATATGCCCCCCCCCAAAAAAAAAAAACCGTCTTTAACCAATATCATGGTTCCCATACCCAACATTTATAGCACAAACTGATGGCATACAAAATGCCTATGTAATGCTGGTAGCAGTCACTACCCACTGTTTTTGGGGAAGAGTTAAATGTATTTTTTTAAACACATGTTTTAAATGTTAGTAGTAATCGATTCTTTAGAACGGATATTACACCAACAACATTTAAACACACGCTTAAACATTCATAAAATGAAAATTCTGAAAAATACATGTGAAATAGAAAAACGCCTACTGACTACTAATAATGTTAAATATGTATGTAATCAGGAAATGCCATAAAAGAAAACGGAAGTAGAGAATGTCTAACTGCAAACATAAAAACAAAAAGCAGAATGATAGAAAAAAGTGCTATTCATAAGGAGGGTCAATATATAAAATATTTGTAGAATGTATATACTAAACATTGTTAGGGCAGGTGTTGTTGAAGAAAGGGGGTTCTGAAAAGAGATATGAATGTTGTATCTCATGTTGTATTGGACAACGGCATTTATCTTAATAATATTTTGAATGGTCCAGTTATAAAATCATTCTAATATTTTTAGGTCAACAAAGTATTATAAATTTGTTTATTCATGAAAATTATTCATATATATTTAAAGAAATTGTTATCGCACTTTTATTTTGAAAAAGAGGAACATACATTTATTATATTTTTGTGTCTTTATCAGAAATAGTGAATGAAATATGACAATACAACTTTTTGAAAAATTATAGAATATCTTTAGGTATTTGGTATATTTTAAATTAATTTGCAAAGAATAATGATTTTAACCGAATAATTGAAGCAATATATTAGCTATGTTTGCGTACTTTGCAGTAAGACTTATCCAGCATTAAAATAAAATAAAAATACATTTGCAGGTTTTTGTTTATAAACAACAATTAGTAATGTCCTTTGTTCTATTAAAAAAGCTAATTCATCTATAAAAACAATAAAACATAGAAAATTGTTTTTTTTTTATTAACAAAATAAAAGCAAAATGTTATTAATATAATATATATTTGTTAATAGAATTAAACTAAAAGTCGTGTCATTAAAATTTAATTTTTTTTTTTTATCAAATCACTAAAAAAGCTAAAAATCTTTAACTTAAAACGTCTTTTTAGATAAATCTAAAGAAATATGAATTTAAAATGTTTGCTTAACATTTTATGACATTTATTTTTCTAAATTATCACAGAATTTGAGTTTTTATACTTTGGTTTTTTTTTTTTTTTTTTGTTTACATTTGTAAACAAATGATCATGTTTTTTTTTAATATGTTTTTCTGACAGAAGTTGATGGATGAAAAACAGCCAGCATCTTTTATAAGATTCTGTATCAATGAACTGTAAAATTTTGTCTCTCTCATGTTCTCACTTACAAGATTTTTAAAGTAAGCGAACGCGATTTAGCAACTTCCAGTAACATTTTTTGATAATTATCACAAACACAACTACTATTTGTCTTTTGTCTTTAATATATTTTCATAATAAAATTTTAAAACATTTGCCAATTTTAATATCTAACTTTTATGTTTTATCTCCTGATGAATTAACCTGTTGCTCATATGCATGTATTTTTATACCCTACATCACCATAAGTGGTTGGGGTATTATGCGTTCGTGATGCGTTTCTGATGATTGTAACGCATAGAAAAAGTTTTCCAACACCCACCTTAAGGTATACCAATCGAAACTGAATCATTTTTTAAAATCGATCTAACGATATCCGTCTGGCTGGCTGGCTGTCCATGTAAACTTTATGCGCAAAGTACGGGTCGCAATTTTAAAGATAATCCAATAAAATTTGGCACGACATTGCCAAATTTTATGAGAACGCGTTATTCTGTATTTGTATATATATTTTACATTTAGCAAAATTAGCCACAGGCATAATATTAGTCCCCTTCCCGAATTTTTATGCTCGTACATAATGGTGTAGGATATCATATAGTCGGTCTTGACCGACTATATCTTCCTTTATCGTTTTTTTCTCACTTTGTAATTTTTATGTTTATAATCTTATTTACGTTTAACGATATGTTATTTAACGATATATTGGTTGATTTTACATTTATTCCTTTTATTACTCTTGTATTATAGGTAAATAAATATTTATATGTGAATTGCATTTATTCTACGCTAAATATTGATGTTGCGGTTGTTTTTTAATGTCAAAATATTATTGCTTTTTAATCTTTTTTTATATCGTTTGAAAGACAGGTGGTATAAAAAAATAATAAATCAAAAAAGATTTTCTAAATGGTCAATAAAAATTCACTTTTTATTTTTATAAACTACGTCGCTATACGTATGTAAGGAGCTCATTGCGAGTTCATGGTAGTGTTTCTAACATGTCCAAAGTGCTTTTTGTAATTTTCAAAATGTAATAATTCAGAAACTAATAAATATATTTTTATAATTCTTCCACAACCCTACTGGTAGAAGTCCAAATAAGATGCATGAAAAGCACATACTGGAGTCAAAAATAGGAAGAAAGGAAAAATCTAATTTTTGGATATTTTGGTTAATTATGGTTTAATTTAAAATGAAGCCAATTATAATTCTCATATACATATTTGGGGGAAAGTATTAGGTATTTTAAAATTGAAATTAATTTAGCTATTAAATAGAAAAAGTAATTAGTTCCAACTAATTGTATATTTGACTAATTTATTATACAAGTTTATAGAGTTTATATAGAATTTCTTATATTTTTTTCACCGATATTGAAATTAAGATTTGCGAGATATTTTTTCCATTCAGATTTTGCACTATTAGAGTTTGCACTAAAGAAATGTTTCATTATCAGTATAGTGATGGCAAATAATTAAAAATCAAAATTTATCACTATAGTACACTCAAAATTTAGTGCACTACCCCAACTCTAATAAATATAAACAAATTTTGTACGAGTATGAATCTACCATATACAATTTACTTCCGAAATTTAATTTAAAAATTTTATCTAGAAAAATTATATCATTATGCGGGTAAAACCCTTCAGCATATTGTCATTCTATTTGAAATTGTAACACATATTTATTCTGGGTCTTGTAAGAAAGCGAGTCTGACTGTTGAAATTAATTTTTTGGGTGGCCCCAGGTAACTATGTGAAATGAGTGATATCAATAACGATCAATTAACGATTTTTTGAAAATTAATGATTTTTTTGCGTTTTGATGATTTCTATCAAGTTTTGTGACTTTTTTTCATTTTATAGATTTTTCTCCATTTCTTCGTTTAAGCGATGTTTTTTCCCCTTTTGGCTTTTTTTTGTTTAAGCGATGTTTTCGCGTTTTTGCGAATGCTTTAATTTAAGCGGTTGTTATAATAATGTAAGCATAAGTGCGTAGCTTCAAAAATAACATAGTAATAAACAATAAAAAAAAGTTGGCCAAGCTCGAACATATGATACCCTACCCAGGAGGTGATTCTGAATCAATTAGTGTACTTTAATATATTTATGTTACAAACTTCATTACCAACCACCTATGGTAGTGCAAAAACAACAATAACAACAAGTTTATCTTACAATATAGTTTTGTAGATATCTCGCTTGTTTACAGATTGATTTGGTTGATGTCTTCAACAATAAAATTGTAAAGAGAATATTTTGGCCGCCTTCAAAAGGCTAAAATGAATTTGCACCGATTTTTATGATTTTTAATAGAAAAATTCTCGGAAGACTTGCCGATGTACCGTAGATGTAATTTCAAGTCTAAAATATAATGTTAATACCAAAATAGTTAACTTTGAAAAATATTTCTTTACGCAAAAAATGTAAATTTTTATTTTACAAAAATATTTTTATTACCGTTTATTTTTATTTTTTATTTAGAATAATATATTTTTTATTTAATATAATATATTACATACATTTTTTCGTTATTATAATACAGGCATATCAGTAGCTTATGTTGATTATTAAAATAAGTATACTTTTTGTGAGTACCCAGCAAAAACTTTTTGGTTCTCGGCAACTACTTATTAAAGTATTTCCTTTGGTAATGAGGCATCATTATTATCTGGCTTCTCTATATTACATAAGTAAGGAATAATTACAACAATAGCAAAGTAATATTGCAATCACGTGGATCAAAAGGTTGTTGGTTCAACTCTATACTGACACTGTTAGATTTTTTTTAACAAAATGTCTAAAAAGATATTTTATAAAAAAAAAAAAAAAAAAAATTGTGTCACTTAGAAAACTAAGTACGAGATATTGTACTGAGTAAGTTGTGAGCCATTAAAAATGAGTGGCTAATTTATGCCCAAGTTCAAATCTCACTGACGGCAAAAATTTTTTTGTTTTTTTATTTTCGCTTAGGTATATATTTTTTGAATATCCCTGGTGTCTACAATGAACTTGTGTATAACTCGAACAAAAAAAGTAGTTATTCAGGTAAAAAATAAGTAGTTTAATTTTGTTTCTAATTATACCTGCTAGCTTACCAGGAAAGCAAAGTTTTTGTAGATCAAGGAATTGTTGTTTTATAAAAAATGACTAAAATGTCCACTTCGTATTTAATTGAATTTTGCAGGAAAATCGAAAAAAATTGCAGGAAAATTAAATACTTTCGAATAATGAACACTATAGTGGTTCTTATATAAAAGCTTAATAATATAAAATCTTCTAGACTTTAAGACTTTTGGTCCACTGAATGTTAATAAGTTGTTTTTTAATTAGCACTTGTAATTTATGCGCTTGCAAATATATTGTTAAATTGACCTTGATAAATATTTTGGAAAATTTTAAATTTAGACAACCTAAGCTTTGCCATTGTAAATTACATATGAGTCCGTTCAGAAAGAAACACAAACACATTATATTTAAGCTCATGAAATAGAAAAAAAAAAATAATTTTCAAAATTTGATGGATAGTCAGTGTGATTAAATGGCATATTTTTCAATTAATTTGACAACAGTTTCGAAATGTAGAATGTTGTTTCTTACACAACAAAAAAATAATTCATTCTGATGATATTTAACTTTTCATATTTGTCCTTCTAGATTGTTTGATCCGATCCAGTGTGCGATATTAATATGTACATAACGTATATTTAAGTTGTTGGGAGATTTCAACCGACACATTGTCTGACAAAAAGATATCATTATTTCGATTCCCCTTCTTAAAAGAAACTCCTCGGAAAATTTTATGAGGATTGGTCAAGAATTGACTACAGAATCCATATAAGATCCATTTCTGGAGTAAAATTGACCACTTTTTTATATAATAGTCTCCCTTAATTTGGAGATACTAGTTTAATGTAACATACGTCGAGCTTGACCGACTAGATTTTTCTTACTTGTTTTTTTTTTTATCTTGTATAATAGGCGTTGACGTAGTGAAAGGACTGTATTTTTGTTTCTTACTATCGTGCTAATTTTTCTATGGAGTGATTTCATGTTAAATCGGAGAGCAATCGGATTTGACATCTTCTATTTTAATGAAATTCACTATCCTTTCACAATTCACAAAGGTTTACTTGTCAATTGCTAATAACTTCCAAACTATACATCGCAGTTTTAGTTTCGTATTAAAGACAAAAATATTACCTTTGTAACACAAGGGAACAAAATTGAACTTTTTTGTGCGGTCTGAAACATTGTTGGAAATTTTTACTAATTTGAGGTCGCTAATTTCAAATCTAATTTCCATTTTTCTCTATCAACTCGACTTTTCGAGATATATCGTTATGTACAAAATTAAGGCACTTTCACTACACATATTGGAATAACTTGAAAACGGTTCACCATATTCAGTTAAAAAAAAAAAAAAATCCGGAAATCGGCAACAATATTATCTTTAACCCGTAAAAACAATATGTTTTTAAATTTGCCCAGTACTTACAGAGATATCGTTGAAGTTTTGAAAAATAAAAACTATTTAAAAAATTTTTTTTTGCTCTTTAAAAATTCATAAAAAATAAAAATGCTACAAAAATCTCAGTTTTGATGTAAAAACATTTAGTTAAACATAATTCGAATGAAATGAGTTTTATTCCATTGCAATCGGTGTACAAATTTTGACTTTATTCACAACTTACTGAGAAAACTGAATTGATAAAAATTGCGATTTCCATAAAAAATAACATGTTGGAATAAAATTGAACTTTGTTTATGTTGACTTACAATTTATGACCTAATGGTAAAAAAATTATCCAAAAAAGTGATTAGTAGGTCAGTCCATATCATTGGTACTTAAAATTGAAGCCCTTTACGGCTTACTTGAATCAAGTATCGCAAAGATTCTACAGAAGTCTTACAGACGATATTGGGTACCCAATATTTATTCTTTTGTGCAAAATATGCTTCGTAGGTTTTTATCACAACCTTCGTGATCTTTTTCTTTGCTTTTGTATACAAAATTTGCCACATATATAACAAAAACTGTTGGGGTTGTTAACACACAAAAAGTACTAACAATATATGGAATCTAGGATTCAACTGAATTTAAGTAAATGCAATATATTGCAAAAAAAAAAAAAAAAAACAAAAACAGTTATAAATATATATTTATAACTGTTTTGATAATAAAAGGAATTTAGGGAAAAGAGAGGTAAAAAACTTAGTAAACTAAAAAAACATTTTTCATTCAGGTATTTTGATCCTAGAAAATTATTTTAAATGATCAGGTCAAAAACTTTATTCATTCTTAAACATAAAAAATCGGTTAAATACTCAGGTCATAAAACTTTATTCTTTTTTAAAATGAACTCAATTCGTGACTTTTTTATAAGGTCAATTAGCAGTCCACAGGTAATAAAATAAGAGCACAGGTCATATAACTTTTTTGGTTAATTTTTTTTTACCATTAAGTCGTAAATTGTAAGTGTGTGCATATATATATATATATATATATATATATATATATATATACAGTCAATACAAGTAAATGGAAATCACGATTTTTATCAACTCAGCTTTCTCAGTAAATTGCAAATAAAATCAAAAGTTGTGCACCGATTGCAATGAAATGAAGCTCATTTCATTCAAAATATGTTTAACTAAATGTTTTTAGACCAAAACTGCGATTTTTGTCGCATTTTTATTTTTTATGTATTTTTAAAAAGCAAAAATATTTTATGGTGAACCGTTTTCAAGTTATTCCAATATATGTAGTGAAAGTGACTTAATTTTGTACATAACTGATAGAGAAAAATGGAGATTAGATTTGAAATCAGCGACCTCAAATTAGTAAAATTTTGCAATTTAGTTCCAAACCGCAAAATGACTGTTCCCCAGTGTTATTTATATCAAAAGTTCAAAGGTTAAAGTTAGACATATAAAAAGCAAACCATTATATCACAATACGATATTTTTAAGATTCTTAAAAAATTATATAATGTTGACATAATTCTTTTCCTTACTTATGTAAAATTTCAAGATGGACACTTATTTAGTTTAGAAGTTAGGAAACAAAATATAGTAATAATATACTTTTTTTGTATGTAAAATTGAAATTATTTACAAAAATTAATTTCAAAGTATATTTTTTATGAGTTTATACATATTTATGCCCGTATTCTCTATCTCGATTTTACGTTTCGTCTGTATATGGAAAGCTTGGTTACTTGGTTTAGGTCTGTGATATATGTTGCTTTTAAATGTGATATTGCCAATATTGAAAACAATGCGAATTGAGAATATTTTTAGTTGATTTTTTTTCATAATTTAAATTTTTTTGAATATGAAACCACTAACAATTAAAAAGATAACAAAGTTAAATAAAAAACAATTCCTAAATAAATTTAAAATTTTCATTTTGATTAAATGATATTATTCACTTCCAAAAAGGAAAATAAAAATATTTTATGGAACAGATATTTTAAATTTTGCCCAATGAAAAATGCTTGGACGGGAGGTAAATTCTTCTGAAGATAGAGCTTTACGAAATCAGTTGTACATTTTCGACATTTGTGGTCGTGAATAATTTTAATATCTAATTTGTGTTTCTGTTGATTTTAGATAGTTCAGTAGGACTGCTTGCATGCATAATCCCCATGTAGTATGAAGTTAATATTAGATATAGAAAGTTTATTTTATATAAGTAGAGAACACAGTATCGAATTTTATTAGGATAAGTCCAAAACTAATCTAGTTACAGCTCCAAATGACTTTAAGATGCATAAAGTTTAAAAAAAATACTGCAGGAAATGTATAATAAAACATAACTAGCGGTATTACCTACACATATCTTATTTAAGGAGAATTTATCATATTTATATATAAATTATTAAAAACTAATTTCTTTTTTTTAATTTTTCACCACCAAAACGGTAAAAAAGTAATGAGTTACTGTTTTGACATTTCAATCGACTTATATCGACTTACAGAATAACAAATTTTGAGCCAAATAACGTAAAAATTTGTCACAGGCAATAACACAAACAGTCGCAAGTGATAGCATTTTACCTAGTGTCTACATTAGGCAAATTTATATCAAAACAAACGTCAAAATCAGTGCGAATATATACAAGGTAACCTTAGTTAAACAGTTGATTATTATTTTGGTTGTTACAGTTGTCAAACTGCATATATGAAAAACAATAATGAATACGCCATATTGTTGTTTTTGTGCAACTGTTACCACCTTCCACAAATTCGCGTTAAGTTTGACGTTTCTCTTGATAAAAAAATCTCTAATGTACACACTATGTTAGTAGGAAAACGATAAAAATAGAGATAAATAATCGAGGCATTAAAATAAATTAAATTTTATATGCAAAATTTTACTTTAAATTATATTTTTTACATAACTACTAAGCTAAATGAGTGACTAATATGAAATTTTGCATGATTATGGAGAAGAGTTATGTAATATATTACTTTTTAATACCCCAATTCTGTAAGACGATTCAATCGTCTCGTCTAAGGAAGAGAAGTAGTCGAATTTATTATTCTTTAAATTTATATTTTTTTATCGTCTACATTACGAGGTTTGTGTCCATACTTTACGTTATTGTCAAAACATTATATCCAACATAACATTTAAAGAAAAAATTTAAATTTATTGCTTATTATTTTAACTTTAAATTTATATTTTTAATATATGGTAATAATATTTGCTTATAACAAATAAACAAACAAAAAAAAAAAAAAAAAAAACAATTTTTATAGTAAATTAAAAAAAATATAAGTAATAAAATAAAAATGAAAAATTCATCACAAAAAAGGATGTAAGTTAAAAAAAATTATTGCCTTATATAAGATATATTTTTTTTTTAATTTCACTATTTTAAAGATTGAAAATTACAATTGAATTGTAATGCAAGGAATTAAAAGAACACCCTGAAATTCCCCTTAATATACTTGTTTTTGGAAGAAGTAAAGCAAAAGTGGAATTGATATGGGCAGATATTGCTTTGAAATTGAATGGTTTAGGTCTACCTCAAAGAGAAGTAGCGGAATGGAAAAAGGTACATTTGTGTATACATGTTAATATGTAAGTATTGCACAAAAAATGGAATGTTTGACATGGACTGAACCAAAATCAAGAACCAAAAAAAAGCTATCAGAAAACCATCAATCTTTAAAAGCTACTGGTGGTGGATCTTACCAATGTGAAGCCCTATTACAATTGGAAGAAATGGTGGATCAAGTAATAAAAATTATAGCAGTAGCTCTTCCGCCTAACATTACATCTACCAGTTCTAAACAAGATTTAGAACAACCTAAAACTAAGAAAAGAACTGCTGACTCTACTAGTGACTTACTGAGGGAACAGGTCAACAATCAAAAACATGTAATAAAGCTTTTATCAGATTTAAATGAAACTCAAAGTATTTTATTGTGTTTGCTTCCAGATTATACTGAATGCTTAAATCCAAAAATGGCAAATCACAAAATAGGTCTTAAGAAACGAAAATTTCGTGAAATCTATAATAAGTGTAGTTACATTCCAAAAAAAGAAAACAATCACCATTAAATCACAAAATCTTCGTTCGCAAATTCGTAAATTACTCAGATATCAACAAAATTTCCATACGGGAAGAAAAACAAAAACATCAACAAAGTACTCCTGGAAAGTGATATTTTTGGTTGATATTACGCTTTGTGTTTTGTTCTTCTTCTTGGTTCAATTGTAATTTTATAAGTTTGGGGCATAGTGTAGGATATATAGCTGTTTGCCGGCATTCATTTAACTTCATTATTTAAACGAACATTTCTCTGAGATCTAAATTTACCCGTCGTCTGTTAAATTAATCGGATTTGTATCATCGCGTAATTGCTTTCTTTGGATGCGAAAATCATTATTTGTTGGTAAAAAACCCACAAAAGAAAACATTATCCGATTTTTAATGTTTCTTTTTTTTTTTTTTTTTTTGAAGACGGTGGTAAAATATTTGTCGTCTATTTTGAAATTTAAAAACCAAAGGCAGCAACCATTATTGAAGCCATATGACTTAGAGAATTTAAAAAATATTACTCAAAAAAATTTTTTTATAAAATCGTTGAAAATCTTCTTACAGAATTAGGGTATAAGAATTTTAAAAATATCGTTATTATCTTTAAAATAAAACTAAAGCTAAACTTTTACTACGTATGATTCAGGAGTTTATAACAATTATATTATATTTTGGTTCATATTTTCTACTCTAAATGAGTGCCCAGCTGCCCCGCGAGTAGAAAGAAGAGTTATGTCAACATTATATATTTTTTAAGAATTTTGAATATATCGTTTTTTTTTTTTTGAGATATAATGGTTTGATTTTTATATGCCCAACTTTGACCTTTGAATTTTTTAAGTAAATAAATTTTATACTAATCGTTATAAAAGTTTTATCTTTGTCTGAAGCTAAACCTAGAGATCTACCATGTATAGTTTAGAAATTATTAGTCATAGAATACATAGTTTATGTGAGAGTCAAAAACCTAATTCAGTTGTCAAAATCTTAATTTATGCAACAACAAAATACATGTAGTTGAACTGCCTCTCACATAAACTTCTAGTTATATTCTATATTATTATTTATTAATCAAGTACACCTTTATGTAGTTCTATTTTTTATTCGTTTTTCCAAACATCACACTTTTGAACTGGAAAAGGCCATTAGTCTAAAGGCTTCTGATTTAAGAAACACTTCTCTAATAGTCAATGTATGTAATAAACTTCATTGAAATTTGGGATGTCAAATCTGAAAATGGCTGTTTTTTATACGTTTTTATATGAAATAACTCTATAAGAAACTTTGATACTTTTTACAATTTATAAGCTTCATGGTTTATTAAAGATACTTTCTCATTGACATACCCTCACTTTTTCTTCGTTATGGGACGTTGCAAAATGAGTGTTATATATAGCAACTTCCGTCATACAAAGTAATATCCGCTTTTAAAATGTGTTTAATTTATTTACTTTTTAATAAATAAAATATCTATAATTGCATAAATTGAGAAATTTATTAACATCTTTTAAATACATTTAACTTCAATTTAATTAAATAAATTTAAAATTTGTTAAAATCCCAAACATCCTTTATTTGAAAATTTGATTTGATTTTTGACACCCTGTCACGATTTATGACGACGTATTTAAGCCCCTTCTCGTCGTTACCTTTATTAATGGATGTCAGCATAAATTTTTTGCAACGTATTTTCACTTTTATGAAGGCAATTTAACAAACATTTTCTAAATCGTTTAGTTAGAGATACATGGCATAGTCCTGTGTGACTAAAAATAAACTGGACTTTTTGTTTTTATTTCTATTATAAAAAAGGATTGTCATAAAATGCTCATATTCTGTTGTTAGTTTTTAGTTGTTATACCCTACATCACTATATGTGGTTGGGGTATTATGCGTTTATGCTGATGTTTGTAACGCACAAAAATATTGGTCCTAGACACACATTTAAGTATATCAATCCACTCAGAATCACTTTATAATTCGATTTAACTATGTCTGTCTGGCTGGTCGGCTGGTTAGCTGTTCATGTAAATTTTGTGAATAAGGTATTATAGGTCGCAATTTTGAAGATATTTTGATGAAATTTTGGCACTAGAACGAAATTGGTTATGATCGATCCATTATTTCACCTAAGCCCGATATAATTATCTTACCGGAATAGTAGTTAACGATTATAAATTCTTTAAATGTAGCATTTTTGTAATGAAATTCAGCGCAAGTAATTTGTTTATGGGTATAAATCTTAGTAGCAAGTTTCATAAAGATCGGGCCATAATTCACCATAGCTCCCAAATAAACCTCCTTTTGGAAATCATTTTTAATTACATAAAAACCCATAAAGAGGATAGAATCAAGTTAATATTCGACACAAATAAGTTTTATATAAGTATAAATGACAATGCTAATTTTAATGAAGATCATTCTATAATTTACCGTAGCTACTAGGCCCACTTTCTGGAATTACTTAAAAGTGCATAAATTAATATAAATGTTAGTATGAATGTCATATTCCACTTTCGTATGTTTTATTTTACACTTAATACAAGTACTGGTCCACAATTGAAAGCAGGTCTAATAAAAGAACCCTCCCCGAATTTTGGTGCACATAAACTATGGTGTAGAGTATCATATTGTTGGGGTTGACCGACTATATCTTTCTAACTTTTTTTGCAATCTTTGTAGCAATATACTACTTACAACACGTTTATATTCATTGCTGTCTATCAAGCTACAAAAAATACAAATGGAAGAATCCTTTAAAAAACGGATGTGTTTCACTATTCCATAACCATTTATGTTGATTGTCGTGTTGCCGTAAACTATTTTGTTTAACATTATTTAACTATAAATTGTCTGTCCGTTATTCTGTTTTCCCCCTTTTGGAGTAAAAACATCATTTACAGTATACATAGTTGTAAAGGTAAATTGTCATTTAGCTTTAGAGCAAATTTATTCCTTAGTATAAGATATTTTTTGTTTGTGCATTATTGACATTATGCTGAAACCTAAATGAAGAAATATTGGCTTAAACATATGTTCTGGTATTTTTTACCCATTATCCTATGATTTTCTTCTTTTTGGTTGGGGTAGTTTTTGAAACAAGGGAGAATGTTGTTTTTTACTGTCATCAAAAAAATAAATGTGAATTTTTTCACATTTACTGTCTAGACAAGTACAAAAATACGATGTTGGGAATTTGGTGGATTTGGTAAAGAGTAAAATGATTAACAAAAAATGATTAAAATATTTCCACTATTAAGTTGTTTGTTAAAAAAAATTTCATATTAGGAAATGATTAGGCAGTTAGGTGAGCATAGAAAACCAAAACAATTGTATATATGTAGATTAATGGCGCTTTAAAACTGGAGCCTTATTTAAGAAACTGCAGATCATTTTAGTTTAATTGTGAATATAAATAAATATATAATAATATATAAAGTCCAAATATGTACCGACTTATTCAGCATTTTTAAATTTATTTTCCTTTTCAAAAATATTGATTTTTATTTTATTTATTTTTTGAGAGTAATTCCATTTTAAATTTAAAAAACTTTGACACTTGGTTACCGATGTAGATAAAATTTGGTGCATATGTAGAGGAGGATACAGAGGCATGTAAAATTAATTTTTCTTATTTTTATTTTGAGAAATGTGGTAACTCTATAGCTTTAAAAGTGATTAACATATTTATTTAAATGGTCATAACTTTTGTTATATAAAATATATCAATTTGTCAAAGCTTATATTAAGATGCCATATAAACATTTTCAAATTATTTTTATTAACATATATTTTTGAATTTTCTTCAGTGACGCGTATCTTAAAAAGTAAATCTTTTATTTTTTTTTTCTTTGAAGTCAAAATTTTTAAATTTGAAATGTAATTACTCATATACAGTATCATGAATTGCACGAAAGAATACATAAAAAAGTATAATTTTTGTTCTCATGTCTTTCAATTTTCTTCATATTCACTAATTATATTCTATATGAAGCTAATAAAATTTACTCAACTTTTGTTAAAAAAAAAAACAAAAAACCGTGGTTTTTTCGTAGTTTGAAATTACTAAAAAATTAACAAAATTCAAAAGACGATATTTTTCATATTCCTTACCGGATTTTCATTATTTAAAACGCAATAGATTTCTACATTTGCGGTCTTTTATAATAAATTTACTAAATATTATGTTTTTTTACTAAATGCGTTTTAGATGCAAGTATATTTTTCAGTTGCATTTTCGAAATTGTTCTCCCCCTACGATTTTTAATTTTTATACCATCCAAAACTGTGGGAGAGTATATCTAAGACCACATAAAGTATATATATTCTGGGTGCTCGTAAGATTCTGATGTCCATTTGCCTTTATGTCTGTGTGTTTGTTAAAAGAAGGATATAGCTCGCGGTGGACGACCTAGGTGGACGAAATTTGGCTCAAATATTTACCTTATATAAGGTTTGTTTCATATTGAAAATGGGCACCGTTTCATAAATAAAAATGTTATGGGCCAAATACTAGAAACATGGGGTGTCCGCTGTATTTCCAGTTTTTAATTTTTTCGCTTATATCACTTACAAAAAGCATGTCCGTCAACGAAATTTTGTACAAACAGTACAAGGATCGATGTAAACTTGTAATCCGAAAATGAGAGTGATCTCTTCACCGCCCATCTCCCATATAAGGTAAAATTTTAAATTAGGGCGGAACAAAAAGTTGCAGATGGTGGGTATATAGATTCGGTCAAGCCGTATGTGGCATTCTCACTTGTTTTATTTCATATTAAAATGTTATTTATTGTTTAAATAACTCCATTTAGAGCTTTTGTGATGGAAATATTAACCATTTTTAATAATTTTTAGAAAATCTACCAAATTTTTTTTATACAAATATTTATTTTTTTAAATATTTTAGTGTTTTCCACGTTTTAAACAAAGAGAATACAACTTAAAATATCCCAGCAAAAACTTTGTTTTGCTGGTAAGCTTACAGGTATAATTGGAAACAAAAATAATTTATTTTTTGCTTGAATAACTAGTTATTTTTGTTCGATTTTCCACAAATTCATGTAGTTATTTTTAGATTCTACCGGTACTCAAAAACATGTATCTAAACGAAAATAAAAAAAAAAACAAAAAAATTTTACGTCAATGAGATTTGAACTTGGGCACAAATTAACCATTCGTTTTTAAAACTCGATCTCGAGCATAATTTTCTAAGCGACAAAAACTTTTTTTAGTATAAAATATCTTTTTAGACATTTTGTTAAAAAAAAACTAATAGTCGTAAGTCTTGACTTCACCAAGGCTTTTGACACTGTTTGGCAAAAGGGAATAATATATAAGATGACGGGATTGGGATTTGGAACTAACCTCGTTCGGATGGTTGCCAGCTTCCTTGAGGACCGTAAATTTAGAGTGAAGGTAGGGAATGGTCTATCCAGTGAGATGTCCATAACTGCAGGTGTACCACAGGGCTCATTACTGGGGCCTGTGCTATATTATATTTTTATTTCGGACATTCCACAGGGGGATCTTTTACTAGATTACGCTGACGACATTCTGATCGCATCTTCGGGTGCCAGGGCAAGAGCGGTGAATAACCGACTTAATGAGTACCTCAACGGACTGGGGGAGTACTTCGAAAAATGGGGGCTAAATTTGTACATGGGAAAGACTGTGACTGTTATGTTCAAGGGTACTAGGAAGTATATATATCCGAATTGTAGGTCTGACATACCCTTTTTGTGGAATGGGGGGGGGGGGGGGGAGAATATTGGGACATCCGACCGTATGAGATATTTAGGGGTGGTATTTCATGAGAACTTTGAGTTCTACAGACACCTTGACGACGTACTGGAAAGGACCATGAGAATCTACTCTACATATAAAAGTATATTACGTAGAAATGGGGGCCTCGACCAGAGAATACGACTCTTGCTCTATCGCCAGTTGATACGTCCCCTCATCGCCTACGCTTTTCCTGCTTGGTTTGGCATCTCGTCATCCCAGATGGAGAGGCTTAGGAGATGGGAGAGGGCGGTTCTGGTTGCATGCCTAGGAATGAGACCACGGCTCGGAGAGGATGGAATGCCGCGAAGACCCTCATGCACATAAATTTATGGGGCAATCGACTTTGACAGAATTGATGTTTTCTTGATACAGAGTGCCTTGAAATTTTTAGAGAGTGCGCGCTCCTTAGGGGACAATTTAGTCAGAAATTGTCTTGATAGGGTTAGTAATATTGAGACTGTTCAGGACTCAAGATATCTGTCCCCGGTGGATCTACTGACTCTTAGGGGAGCTGGCCTCCTTTTTGATGGTCCAGACCTCCTATTCTATCACAGGAGGATACATTCTTTGAACATAGTTGATACAGTATATAATACTGCTCAATGAACTACTCTATTGTAAATATATTTCCTTTTATCCTTAGTTTTTACTGCCTTTAGTAAGTAAGTTGTATAATATTATTAGTCTTAAGATACTTTTAAGTTATTTGTAAGTTGTATTAGTATGTAAGTTATAAGAAAGTATTCCTCTTTTTCACCCTTTCTTGAGGAATGTATGAAAATGTAAAGATAATGAAATAAATGGCTGTAGCAACACTACAAATAGTACAAAATGTGAAAGTCCTTGAAAAATACTATGTATGTAAGGAATAGCTTGTAAAGTTAACTTAAATACTATAAGCTAGTTTTAAGAAAATTTTTAAAAGAAAATGAACGGGAATAAATAAAGCTTGAAACTTGATTTTGTTAAAAAAAACTAAAAGCATCAGAATGGGGTTGAGCCAACAATCTTCTTGTTGTTAATCCAGCACTCTAGCAAACTGATCCAAGTGATAGCAATATTACTGTGCTATTATGCTACTGAGTACTCATTTATGTAATAAAGAGTAGGCAAATAATAATGACGTCACATTACCAAGAATTTAGTTTATTAAGTAGTTGTCATTACCGAGAATCAAAAGTTTTTGTTGGGATATAAAATTACATACGCAAATTACAGATTTAATTGATTTCAAAATATTTTAACGGTATTTACGAGGGCGGATAATAAGTCCTTGACTTTTCGAACTTCCCTCGTAGTTATATGAAATGCAACACTATTCCCATCAAGTATCACCTGTTAATAGACTACTATCGAATTTTGAGCAAGTGTCGTCATTTACTTTACGTTTAACAGCTGTTCAAAACATAAAACCTCGTGTATTGTTCTAAAAATCGAAAAAAGTGAATTTCGAGTGCTCAGTAAACATTATTTTTTGCGAAAAAAAAACCGTCAATCAAACCAAGGAAAAGCTCTATAAATACTATGAGGACTCTGCACCATCAATTTCAATGGTAAAAAAGTGGTTTACTGACTTTCGTTGTGGTCGCACAAGTACAAATGGCGCTGAAAGTTCTGGACGGTCAACTGAGGTCAGTACACCCGAAAATGTCGAAAAAATCCACGATATCGTGTAGGCCGACCGCAGAGTAAAAGTGATGAGATTGTTGATGCCATAGGCATTTTATATGACAGTCTGGTTTCGATTTTAAAGGATCAGCTGAGTTTAAGAAAGTTGTCTGCAAGATGGGTGCCGCGTTTGCTCTCAATTGACCATAAACGTAAACGTGTGACAACTTCAAAAGATTGTTTGGAGCTGTTTAACCGCAATCCGAATGAGTTTTTGCGGCCTTTTGTAACTGTGGATGAAACTGTACTCCGAAGACCAAGCAGCAGTCTAAACAATGGGTTTCTCCGGGTGAACCTGCTCCGAAGAAGGCCAAGGTAAGTTTGTCGGCCAATAAGGTGATGGCAAAAGTTTTTTGGCATGCATGCGGGATAACCCACATCGATTACCTTCAAAAGGGAAAAACAATAAGCGGCGAATATTACACCGATTTAATGAGTATTTAAAAAGAAAACGACCCCATATGGCCAAGAAAAGAGTTCTTTTTCATCAAGATAATGCACGGGTGCACACGTGTGCAGTCTCATTGGCAAAACTCTATGAATTGGGCTACGAATTGGTACCTCATCCGCCATATTCTCCGAATTTAGACCCTGGTGACCACTTCCTATTTCCAAACCTAAAGAAATGGCTCGGTGGAAAGAGATCCAGCACCAACGATGAAATTATTGACCAAACAAATGCCTACTTTAAGGACCTCGAAAAATCCTATTTTTTACGCAAAGTAAATGACAACACCTGCTATTAACAGGTGGTACTTGATGGGAATAGTGTTGCATTTCATATAACTATGAGGGAAGTTCGAAAAGTCACGGACTTGTTGATCCGCCCTCGTTCATCTGCTTTAAATTAAATAATTCAACAATAAAATTTTAGTTATATATTAAATTAGATGCATAAATGCATTTGCAATTTTTCAAGTGTATTTTCGTAAAATTTGTTTAGCAAAATTTTTTTTTAAATAATTACAATTTGACAATTTTACTAACTGTTCATATGTAACTTCATTTGAATACATATTTTATAAATTTTTTTATAAATAAAACGAAAAATTTGGTAAAAAAGTGTTTGTTTTTAGTCCAAAACATAAAAATATTTAAATAAATGAATTTATGTATGGGAAATTTAAAAACACTACAGCTTCTCGTCACCAAGAAAAACTTACATCGAATTGTTCATTGAATATATCAAGTTCTACGTTTATTTAGGAAAATAAAAAATCGAAAGGAAAGAAGGAAGTTTTCAAAAAATATATTCAAATATGCATTCACATTATACATGATTTTTTTTTTTAACATGATTTCTTTTTTTAATATTAAAATAGGAATTAATTGCCTTTACAATGCTATTTAAATCAAAGAAATTGGACTTAAAATTCAAAAGATATGTATAATTAAAATTACTTAAAAATTTAAGTATTTTAATTTTTTATTAAATTTAAAACGTGAATAAAGTCGCGATTTTTTTAATTTCAATGAATTAACATAAATACAATAATGTGGTTTTACAAAGCACTCAAGTGCCAAATTTGAACGAAATCTGAGACCTAAGGTTAAGTTTGAAAATTTTTGGAAATTGTTTTAAGAGTTGTCTGAATTTAGCTTTTGAACATTTTTTCAAAAAGTTAACAAATATATACGGTTGAAAAGCGTGGTTCTTCAGCTTATTCAAAAATTTAAAAAGGAAAATCTGTTAAAGAATAATAGGATTATAGGTACAATTTTAAATGAACTTACTCAAAAATGTTTTTGAGTATTAACTACAATTTTTGAGAGTGTATTGGAAATTTTTAAAAAACTTTCATTTCACCGAGTGATTTTCCATTGTAGAGTGTTATTATTATTCTTTTTAGATAAGAATGTTATCTCTTAATGTTCAATTATGCACTGTTTTCACTTTGTGGCAACTTAATTTTTTATCAATTGAATTTGCTTAGTTGTGAGTACTATCTAGGGTTTATGGTCCGAGAATTCTTGGGCGGGAAGTCTCGCGATTTCCCATCCCAAAATTTTCTTCTGTATATATATATATATATATATATATATATATATATAAAGTTGAATAGGTCGTATGGTCATATTAATTCTATAGAAATAATGGATGTTACCTTAGTGTTGGAGAATATTGGTTCTAAATCTACTGAGAATCTTATACCAACCGATGAAGAGGATGCATTACTGAAATCTACACTAAACTTACAACCTACTACGTCTGGTACAGTCAAAAAAAGAATAGGCGGAATAGGAAGCTTACAGTCCATATCTGTAAATATGGGTTTAAATAATCCTACCAAATGTTCAGACAAATCTGCTTTCTTTGCTGAAACCAGCAAGGCTGATATGCCTGAGAAGGAAATATTCAATTCAACAGGTTTGTCTAGTCAAAATCAAGAGGTCACCAAAGATCTCAAAACTCTTGACAAACCTACTTGTTTGAAGAAGAAACCAGCCGCAAAAAGCAGAGCACGAAAAGGCTGGAGTACTATTGCAGAGAATTCTGAATTTCAAAGTTCAAACCAAGGTAGGAAGATGGCGGAATGAGCTTTATGGTGTCCTAGAAGAGAGCAGAGCAATACGTGTGCTTTATTTGACAAGGTATATCGCCTCACTTATGTTTCAATTACGTGCGAAATGAAGACCTGTCCCACACTTGCCCTTGTAGCTATCCTACATTGCACACTTCAATGATGGAGGAGACCTGCATGAGTGATCTTGGATTACCAGGTACCTTTAACTTAAAAGCTTGTAAGATTATTTGAGAACGATCCCTCTAATGTTAGGCAGGTACTTTTATGTCCTTATACTTAAAAGGAATCTATTGATGAAACATTCTTGGTGCATAATATCGCTGACGAAGTTTGGTTTACTGATGGTTAAAAACAGACTGGCGGCGAAACTGGCGCTGGTGTGTTTGATCTCAATTTCCAGAGGGAATTGCCTATGGGCAAATACCCTCTGATTTTCCAAGCCGAAATTTATGCCATCATCTAATATCTCTCAATGTACTTGGTGCACACAAAAGGGTTACGCTCGAAGGGTTTTCATTGAGCCTGAACCATTTTTCGGTATCGCCGTAGAATACTCCAGAGGTAAGTTCAACTCCTGGGTGCAGAGAGAATTTGTTCAGAATGAGAACAAGCGAAGAGGTTTTCTTATTGTCTCATGGTAGCTATTGCTCAATAAGAGCGAACTTGGTGTAGGGGATATTAGGGTAAAGTGTAATAATCTTTTAAATCCTGCAATGGATCTGTTATATAGAATGAATTATTGTCTAACGTTTTGAATGAAAATAATAACATTCGTTTATATTTTGATATAGTTTTTCGTCGTTTTTCAAATTAACTATTTTATTGCTAAAAGAGAAATGTTGTAATAAACATAGTAAACATAGTAAAAATGAAAGTTTAAGTTTATTTAGTGTTTATTAAATATTTTTAAGGAATTCTGTATTTACGAAGGCATGCGAATATCAAGTATGTGTTGAAACCAGATAACTAATAAATGATAAAACTAATAGAAAATATAAAACAAAATTTATAAAAATAGAGAATCATTTCTCGTATTTGAAATAGCCTAACTGAAAGGTATAATAAATTCGTATAATTTTCGCACAATTTAAGTTCAAAGACCATTTCCATGAGTTTCGTCATACCAAGTGTGCATTTTTACAGCATCCTCTCCGCGATTTTTAAATCCAGATTTCTTATAGTAAGCTAATGTAATGGTGTATGTTGGTTTTAGAAATTTCTTGCCTTATCGCTATGGATTTTACTAAGTTATTTCCAACTTTCATATATTTTATTGCTTTTACTAAGGCATCACACTTTTGATCTGTTTTATTAGATTTTGTTATATATGTTCAATTTATTATATTAAATACAATAAAAAATACAATTATTTATTATAATTTCGGCAAAATGGGTGAAAAATTTGTGAAATTATACATCTAACTTTACCCCAACATATTTGTACTACACCAACCCAATTCCATAATTTGTATGTTAAGTAGAAAAAAGCGTTGCGTTTTTTTTTTGAGCTTATTTGGAATTGAAATATGTGTAAAATAAGGCAAGTAATTTGGTATTCACCGATTTTAAAATGCGCTTGATTTGGATATCCTTCTTAGAATCATCAGCACTTTGTAAAACTTTTTTAATATATTTAATATGCTTGCTCTCTAAGAGCAATAATATCAGAAGTGCCATTGATGAAATATAATTTAGAAATGTATTGAAATAACGGTAAATATTTATCAGCAGTTTTCTTTACAAAAAAAAATAATTCTTCATTATATCCCACTTTCCCCTGCTAAGGGGCTATTTACCGGGTATAGTGGTCTAAGATACCATCAGCTTATCTTAGGAAACTAAGCAGTTTAGATTCTGTATAATGAAAGATGAAACATTTGAATCCGTACTATGTGAGTGCCCTGCTATTTTAGCTCACAGGATGAATTTCTCATTTAAAGCTACAGTAACTCCAAAAGACATATTTGTTCTCTTACCAAACAAGAAGAACAAGAAGCCTCGACTTTAGGCTGCAAAAAGATCCTTTGGGTCGCGATGCTAATGGCCTCTTTAATAAATTCAAAGTCAAATTAATTTAGATAAGTAACTTTATATTAACAGGAACTGTTAAAAAAAATATGTTAAAATAATATTATTTTTATATTTATAATATATTTTGTGTTCAGTGAACTAAATATTAATAATAGTAACCGTTTTCTAACCAATCTTTTTTCTGTGTGTATATAATTATGTCGTATAGTACACATAGCTACTTACATCTTTTTGTTGTACACATTTAAAAAAAGATAATAATAATAAAATTATATAAAAATTTATTTTATCTATAAATTCGCTAAGAAAACATAAACAAAACTCATGTACTTCCATTTTAAGTTACAAACAGACCTCGATTAGTTTATTTATCACCTACAATCAATCATTTAATTATAATAAAATTTAAAAATTTTTCAAAGAATATCAAAATATTGCCTACATATGAATGAAATTAATCGCTTAAGCTTTTATTTACTCGCATTGTACTCGTATCACTATAATTTTATTTTGTCTTATAAATAATGTTATGCATTAGATTTAATCATTTCAGTTACTTAAGTATTTTGTAGTCTTTTGCCATTTTTTTTTTCTTTTTTGTTAAGTCTATATTGTGGCAATAATATTTTAAACATTTTATCTTGTAAATAATTTATTTTATGTATTCACATTTGAACTTTAGTTAAGTTAGAGTTGTGAACGTAGTCATGCGTGCCTTTTTATGTAGCAAATTACAAGCCTACATGTTGCAAACATGTGCATTCCATTAGGTATCTGGCTTCAAGATTTGCGCGTTTTTTTTAACACATACAAAATGTGCATAATTTGTCAAGAATTGTTTGTAAAAAATTTTTCATTTGTAAGCAAAATAAAATATAGATACATATGTGTGTAAAAAACACATGCTTAGATGACTTAATAAATAAATGTGAGGTCTCAAATGGGTAGAAGATACAATTTATTTTTAAATAAGTTTTAAGTTGAGATTTTATATAAAAGATGGTTTAAGGTAGATTTGAATTTGTTTGCATATGTTTACTTGTCAAAATTTTAAGATATACCTAAAATTTTAATTGATAATTCTGATTGTGTGGTGAATATTAATCTAAAGCATTATTTGTTTTTATACCCTACACCACCATAGCGGTTCTGATCCACACTGATGTTTATTTTAGTGCCCAAATATCGGTCTTGGACTCACTATTTAGTATAACTATTGACTCAGAATCTCTTATTAAGTCAATTTAATAATGTTCGTCCGTCTTTCCGCACTTGTGATCCTTATAATTAAACTAATGCGCATTTTTTTTTTTTTTTTTTTTTTTTTTTTTGGCAGAAATTCAAAAATAATAATAATAATAAATGTATTCTATAAATGGTAACAGACCAAGTAATCAAGAACATATATCAGAAAATAAAATGTGACAACGTTAATTGCCTGACAAGGCATTAAAGTTGGTAGTTTAATACTATTTTTAAAATTTTTATTAAAATGGAGCTAGAATTATAAAAACTTTGTAGCAATACCAGAAAAATATATAAATAAATGTAAATTACAGTTCAGGAGAATGTAAAAATGTGAAAGTGCTCCCCAAAGTGTCTATTTTATGCAGCAATTCAGATATCGTCACCATTTTTGGCAAACTCTTGTAATCGTTAATTTTCTTTCAGTTAAATTTGGGCAAACCTGAGCGGAAATATCTTCGTTTTCACAAAAAAGTTGAAGAAAATATTATATTCTAACCTATTGTATAGTTCACTAGTTCACTAATTAATAAAAATCTAAAAACTTTAAAAATAATCGGTTTTAATAAATATTATTGTCAATTTTAGATAAAACGACTTCGATACAACTACAAAATGACACTAACAGTGTTTTTTGAATTTATGCTAGAAAAACTGCATTTTTGACCAGTGTGTAATAGTACCAATTTTGAAAATATTTCAATAAAATGTGATACACATGCTTTTTATGGTCTAAAAAGAAATCGGTCCATTGCTATTAGTCTCCGTAAATAAAAGGAATAATACCTGGACAGATTAAAATTTTAAAAATATTTGAAAATTGTAAAAATTTCAAAAATATTTGAAAATTGTATAAATGTCGATGTCGATTTTAACTTAAAGAAAGACCTGTGCCAGGAGTTTTTCTACATGAGAACTATATGGCTAGATATGCAATAAATATATACATAAGTGTAACATGTAATATACAAGCTTTTCTGGATGAACATGTATTATATAGAAATAATTTCATTAGAACACTTATAACTGTGTAATAACGAGAGTACTGTAAAACATAACCTAAATTGTATCGAAGTTCTAGTTAATCAATAACTTCCTCCTCTCGTGCCTGCTTTCGAGAAGAGTATATGGAGTGAAGTAACTCTTACTTGGTTAAAAAAATTTGAGGCACAGTTGAAAATTCATCCTCTGAGTTGTATGAATAACCATATGTCACAAAAACATCGTATTATTCTGGATGTTAAGAAATCATAACCACTGCAAGTTTAAATATGCACGAAAAAAATTATAAAATGGGATAACATGCATAGAAATATGCAAAAGTAGCATGAATATGCATAGAAAAAGAGAAAAATTTATGTGTCTTCTTATATAAATATGCATTTTTCTGATAGTTTTCCACTTGAATTTCTTTCTTTACACTTATGCAAACATAATTTATACAAATCAATTAATCATACTCTAAAAATCACTGGAAAATAGTATTTTGCAATTTATGCAATGATTTGAAAAAAATGATTTTTCTTAAATACTTGTGAAATATGCTTGAAAAACTTGACCCCGTAATCAATGTTCAAAGATGTGTTTGTGCTGAAGTATGCAAAAAGTGCAATTTTCTGTGAAATATTAATATCACATGTGTTAGTTTTGCAATCCATATTTTGCAGAGTTTTTGAATTAAAGTAAAGTTTCTTTTTTTTACATTGGGTTTCGGAGATACTATAAATATTGTATCTGTAATAAAATCTTTGTTAGTTAAGATATCCCAATTGAAGTGTAGGCTAAAATCAAAATAGGTCAACTTCGGGAGAGTCGGTAATTTGTCCAAATTGGACTTGAAGATACCTTTTAGAAAAGTATAATTTCATTAAATAATGATTATGTGTCCTTAAAAAAAAATATTATTCGTAAAAGAGTGTAGGCACATTTTCGAAAAAAAAATATAATAATAAAAATCATAATTTTTGCAATTTTCAAATTTAAAATTGTTTAGTTTTGGGCTCAATAAAGATATCGCTACTTTGAGCTCCAATAGATCCGCTCCTGAAGGAACAGGAAATTTCAAATTGCAAACTTCTCTGCTATACCTATATGAAATTTTATGTAAATCCAGCTAGCAGTTTCGATGTTACAGATTTCGAAATATTTGCGATTCTGTTACAACGTACAATATTTCTACCTAAAAAATATTTTATTTCTTTTTATTTTTAACTCATTGTATTTATTGAGGACCACAATTATTTTTTGGATCATTTATTCATGTCAAAAATAGGCAATTAAGAAAAATTTGTAATACAATTTTTTATATTTTATTCTAATTAGAATATGTATTTCACAACACTTGTCGAATATTTATTGCCAAAAAAATATTTGAATTAATATGGTTTCAAGCAAATTACTACCAAATTATAACTGTTAACTATTTTAGTTGTAAACAAAGCAATTATAACCTTCAAACATTAATTTATTAGTTAAACGAATTTAACATTATTAAATTTATAATTAATGTGACCCAAATCGATCAATTATTATGTTGGATGTCTACTGGAAACATATTTACTTTCATATGTGTGTACAATTATTTTGTGTGCTATTTATCTATTTTGAGGGTCTGTTATCTTATTTGTAAATACCTAAAATATTGGTATATAATTGGAAAAACGGTGGAACATTTTAATCACATTCTTTCAAGTACTTAAGTAAATATGTTAAAGTTTTTTATTGCGCTACTCTGTTTATTCCTGTTAACGGAAGCTGCTTTGGTTCGTGTTCCCTTACACAGAGTTCAGGAATCTAAACAGAAATCCAATGAATTGGTAAAATTGAGAGCTAAATATAATGTAAAGCATTCATGCAGAGTATACAAGGAAAAGCTGTTCAACTATGTAGATGTTTCTTATTACGGTAAAGTTACTGTGGGTACTCCACCTCAGGAATTCCTCCTTCTGTTCGATACCGGCTCTTCGAACATGTGGATACCAAGTGTACCCTGTGCCGCCACTAACTTGGCTTGCCAGTTCCACAATCGTTATGATGGTAATGCTTCATCAACTTACCAATATATAGGTAAAAGTTTTGCCATTCAGTATGGCAGTGGCAGTTTGTCTGGCTATTTGGTGCAAGATACCGTAAACGTAGAAGGTTTGGCTATTAAGAATCAAGTATTTGCTGCTGCCACAAATGAACCTGGTAAAATATTTGTCTACTCTCCCTTCGATGGTCTCATGGGTATGGCTTTCCAAGATATTGCTGTAGATAATGTTGTACCACCCTTCTACAACATGATTAAACAACACTTGCTAGACTCTGAGGTGTTCTCCTTCTACTTGGCCCGTAATGGTACATCTCCTGAGGGTGGTATCTTGGTTTTGGGTGGAAATGATCCTGATCATTACACTGGTGAAATCCACTATGTTCCAGTTTCTAAACAAGGCTATTGGCAATTCGAAATTAGGTCTGCCCATGTTCAGGACACTAGCGTCTGCAACTACTGCCAAGGTATTGCTGATACTGGCACTTCTCTAATTGGTGTTCCCTCCGATGTTTTTTTGAGTCTACAAAATGCTATTGGAGCTACTTTCAATGAAAGTACTTATGAATTCATGTTGAACTGCTCTACAATTGCTGATTTGCCTGATGTATCTTTCCACATTGGTAATGGTGTCTTCACTTTGTCGCCTAATGACTATGTCCTACAATCTGATGGACAATGTGCTACCGCTTTTGAAGATGCTGGTATGAATATTTGGATTTTGGGTGATGTTTTTATTGGTAAATATTACACCACATTCGATTTGAAATACAAACGTGTGGGTTTTGCTAAAGCTGTTTAGTAAAATTCAAGTACGCCCTTTAAGTTTAGAAATAATTCTGATTTCATTCTTAGAATTCAAAATTATGATCAAGAAGTATATAACTTTTGGTTGATCTTGGAAGAAAATAAAAAAATAATATTTAGCAAAAATTGTTAGCTCTTTTGAACACTACTAAAACTATAGGTGTAAAACTTTAATTCTTTATGAGCTGAACTATTTTTGGATAATATTATAATTTCCTGAAGTAAATATATAAAACTGGAAACTAAATTTGAGTAAATATATTGCTTAAGCTTCAATTCTTTTAAAAACTATAATATTGGTAAGTATGCAAGTGTTTTTATACCCTTCACCATAGGTGTAAACGGTATATGTAAGTTTGCCATTCCGTTTGTTATAAAGTTTATATATATATCAAACAAGCATATATCAAACAATCAGTAATCCTTTCGATTCAAAAATGGCAGAAATATCTTAAAAACAGTTTTTAGAGGTTTTTTTCCACTTTTTGAAGCCGTTGTATAAGTTAGGGACTTTGATGTTTCACAGAAAATTTGTAAAAGCTTTTTTGAATTTTATACCAAAGAAGTGGAAAATCTGCCCATATATATTCGAGATATCGGCTAAAGTGAGTTTTTGTTCTTTTTGGAGCTCCTGTATAAGCAAAGGTCTTTGTTCTTAATCAACTAAATTGGTCTAAAAACAAACAAAATCTATTCAAAATAAAAACACACAAAACGTTTATATAAACTGAAGCTTTGAAATGATTATCAGCAGTGTTGTCAAAAAAAAAAAATTAAAAAATGAAACTAGAAGAAAAGCTAATATTTTTTTTTTATTTAGAAACTATTTTTTTTTTCTTATTAGTTTTTGATATTTTTTTTTTTTTTTGATATATTATAATATATACGAATTTAAAAAATTCAAGCCTTGGAACATTTTGCTGGAATCCGACATGAATTCAAATATGAAATTATTTTATACATGAAACATGATTGAAAAAACTGAAAATTTTCATATAAATAAAACAATTTTAAATTCAATCTTACTGGAGAACGCTATTGAATTAAAGTATAATACAAGCTTAATTCAACGCCAGACACTGAATTCCAGGCTTGAAATACTTTTGCTTTCAACTTGAATGCAAGAAAAAATACTTGTTGGGTAAATAAAACATAGAACGGCTGTCAACAAAATGATATAATTAAAAATCGTGCACAAATTTCCATTAGAAATTTATCATTTATGATTTTTTTTTTAACCATAATTCCTTTTTGATTAATTATTTTGAATTTTTGGGTGATTTTTAATTATATTTATAAAGTGTTTCTATGGTTAATAAAGTTTATTAAAAAATAGTTATATAATTGATTAAGTAAATCCATAAAATGAGTTAAGTTACATGTGATTTGGAGAATGAGACGCAGCAGGCGAAAATTTTTATTAAATATAATTAATTTCGATTTCTTGTGTGAATTAATATATAAAAATGCTTAAATGCAAATAAGAAATTATATTTCTCTTTGTTGAAATATTAAAACTTTAGCACTTTTATGGCAATTTTAAGAATAAAAAAAGGCTAAAAAGCTAAAGTTTTGAGGATAGAAGTAAAATACAAAGGCAAGATTTAGCCTTAAAAAGGCTAAACTGGTAACACTGACTATCAATGTTTTTTTTTTATAAGCAAGCAGTGGTTCTATATATATATATATATTTAATCACATTTGTTTTAAATTTAATTAAGTACATCTCCTAAACTAAAGTTCAGAAAAAAATAATTTTTTGCGCAACCAAATTTCAAAGTGTTGGCTTTAGTTTCCTGAAGAAATAAAAAATATACATATTTTGTTATACTAAAATTATGCATTTATTTAAAGACATGTATTTCTGTGGTAGTTTTTCGTGTGTCACTTGAATAAGGAATATTTTGAAACTAAGCGAACTGTAATTTATTTTTAAATTTTAGGTTATAAAAATGAAAGTTATTACCTTCTAGCATTCAATTAGTAGTTAGTACTGCCACCATTTTTAGAAATATCCTCAAAAATGCGATTTGGCATCGACTTCTATAATGACTCTAAGTAATTTAGCGAAATTGAGCTCCATGCTTCCGTTATTGCTTCCTTTAAGGATTTTATCGTCTCAAATTGTTCTCCTCCCCCATAAACTTTTCTTGCAAGCCAACCCCAGACATTTTCCATTGGATGCAGGTCTGGTGAATATGGGGGCCAATGCAGAAGTTGAACACCTTGTTGATTAATCCATTGTTTTATTGATCTTGCGGTATGAATCGGAGCATTGTCGTGTTGGTACGTTCAGGGCAAGGGTCTAAAGAAATTATTAAATTTTGGAAATGCTTCCTCCAGAATGTTTTTGCAAGTCGTTGCAGTCATTTTGTTGGATACAAAAACCAATTCTATGGTACCATAATACGAAATGGCACCCCATACCATTATTTCGCCCTCTCGGCTGTGTCTGCGGCTCAAAAATAATTCCTCCTTATTTAGATCATAGAAGTAATAGTTATACCCGTCGGGACCATTGGTGGTGGTTAAGTGTTTTCATTAAGTGGTAGTTTTTTTGCAGTTTTCGTTGGACTACGTATGGGCACGACTTTAAAATACGGTGCACTGTTCTTAGACTGGCACTGAATCCACTTTTTTCACGTATTTTTGATATCGACATGGCAAAATTTGATGCAATTCTAAAAATTTTTCGTCTTTCTTTTGGAGTTGTTGCCATTTTCTTTCGCAATTTCATGTTTTTTCTATATCTTTCCCACGTTATTTAAATAATTGTACACAACTGTCTTTCCTCTATTAATGTTTTTGGCTCTTTGGACCGGATTCTGACCCTGAGAATTCAAAATCAGAATTTTTTCTTTTTCAGAGTTATTAAGAGATTTACCACGTCCCATTTTGAATAAAAACTATTTAAAATTTATAAAATTAAAAATTCTCTAGCCGTTTATATTGAAAGAAATTCATATTCAAATTATAGCCTTCCTGATTAATATTAAAAGAATTCCTTATTCAAGTGACACACGAAATAGTACCACGGAAATACATGTCTTTAAATAAATGCATAATTTTAATATAACAAAATATGTATATTTTTTATTTCTTCAGGAAACTAAAGCCAACACTTTGAAATTTGGTTGTGCAAAAAATTATTTTTTTCTGAGCTTTAGTTTAGGAGATGTACTTAATTAAATTTAAAAAAATGTGATTCCTTAATCAAGTGGCAGGCAGTGTATGTTATGATTTTTTGGTTTTTAGTCACTCTAAATGACCGTTGCCAGATTTGACGATTTTTTTCCCCAAATTTAACGACTTTTTCTATAAGATGATTTATAACTCTTCTCAGATTTTTTAATACATATATATCTCTTTAAATGTATTTTGATTGATACATAAATATTATCAATTAAAATAAAAATCTTCTTTGTCAATGTAAATAGTCCATTTATAGAAAAGATATAAATCTTTTCAATATAATGTTATATTCGACTGAATTATGTATGCTTTTATTATGATATAAACTCTATACAAAAGTCCAAACCGCAATTGCAATTTTTATAAAAGCTTTCAATTTCATAATGAAGACATTAAGAATCCTTAAATAAAAGTACTAAGTATAAAGACACATATTCGGTGAATTCATTCAAAATTAAATTTTGTATATCGTTTATAACTTTTCAAGAAATATGGTAAATAACTTTTTTTTTGTTTGAAAGTCATATAAAATTACATTACAACACTTTTATGCATGTATCATCGGGCTTAATAGATACTGTTTGACATTCTTATAAGTTGACAATATAAAATTAGTGTAATTTTTATTAATTTCTTTTGAATTTTAAATTTAATTTTTCATCAAAAAATTCATAGAAAATGTTCATTAACGTATAAAAAAAAATTAACTTTTTATGGCGTTTTTTTAACGAATTCCAATAGCTAATTTGACGGATTTTTTCAAAATTTGACGATTTTGATTCAAATTTATCTGGTAACTATGCTCTAAATTGCTTAGCTTTATTAACCCTCGTGTTGTGTATATGTGAAAATGCCAAAAACACTTGGCTCCAGAGTACCATGGGCGCCGGTGTTGGATATACGCATTTATGTATATTTGAACGTTATTGAACGTTATATTATTATACAATCAGCTGTTTTAATCTTCTTTATACACATGTGTACGTGAGTAGCTACTGATACGAAAATTCCAGGTAATAGATTTTTACCTAGCTGCTGGCAATTCTGCATTTTATTTTGTATACAAAATAACCAAAGAACAGGGTTGTTTACACAATGAGTGTTTAAAAACATATGATACGTTTACTTTTGTTGACTGTTTTGTTTACTCTTGGGGTACAAAAAAATTGATTTTTTTTTTAATTTCACATCAACGCTTTAATGAAACATAAATCTGTTCGCGTGAATGACTTATAGCGAACGGCGTAGTGCTATGGGGAATTAAGATAAAAAGTTATAAGAAATTGCCAAAATTATATTATCAACAACATTTAAAAAATTACCACACGTATATAATCCACACCAATATGTCTAAAATACAAATCAGAAGTGATACGATATTATTGATGACACCAAAGATAATAACGATCTCAGTGATTTTTTAGCATTTCATTAAAATAATTTTGATCAACAAAGTATGCATGGATTTTCTTGCTTTTTAATTTTATATATATTTTTTTCACATGTTTTTATAATTTTTTTTTTTTTTTTTGACATATTTTTGACATTGGACAATAAAAAAAGTTGTTTAAATGATAAAAAAAATTGTTTAAAATAAATAGACAAGAAATGTCCATTCAGAAGTTTAAAAATATTGTAAAAATTTCACTTTAAGTGAATAACAAATACGCATATGTCATATACAACCTACACAGACGTGAATAAAATACAAATTAAAGGAAATTCTGTATGTTTTATATTTTTGAACATTTAAACCTCACTTTAGAACATAGCGCAAAAAACAAATTGTACATAGAAATTTTTGATATTTTTAATTGCATTTAATTCGCTGAAGTATTTTTCACACCTAACAACAAAAAAATCTTTAAATGATGTTAATAAATAAAATGTTGCATATATTAATTATATAACTATAAAGTAAATTTGTCAATGACAAAAATACATACCCAAAAATCTTAAAAATTGCATTAAATTCAAACGCGTAATTATTTTTGAGTGCCACTTGATTCCGATATAAGCTATAATAAGGGCTACAGATTGATATACATTTTCACCGATTTCAATTAGCGCCTTGGATGTGCCTCTACGACTTATGAAATATTAAAGACACCGTGGTTATGAGATGCAATTTTTTTCTTAAAAACTATATTTCGCTTAACTAAAACAGAACAGATGTATTTATTATAAATGTAATTTCACATAATATGTAAAAAACTGCTAATATAATGCCCGCAGAATTTTATATCGATTTTAAAGAGTTATAACGTTTTTGCACTTTATTATTTTATCGCGCTGCAACGACTTTAAAATGTAATTTGGAAATTTTGAGTGCTTGCTTATACCACATGGAACCATTTCAGATCTTGAATTTTTATTTTTTTATTCCACGAAGTGTTGTTAACATAATTGCATCAAAAGTTAATTTAAAAAATGAAAATTAAAAAAAAATATTTCAGGTTTAAGGTCGGTTTCTTAAAGTTAAACCTAAAAAGAGGGTATATATATAATACAGCTTTTTTTGTGTTTGGGAAAAAATTTAGATTATTTTTTTAAAGTATAAATGTCAAAATAATAAGGCATTGCTTTTACTATGGTGAAGTGGTGAAGGGTATAAGAGACTCGACACAGCCGAATATAGCGCTCTAAAACAATGTTTGTTTTTAATTTATCAATTATATTTTTCTTCTTTTTAATAAATTTTCCATACCTTCGTTTTCGGTTCTTATCAACATTTGTGTGGCGGGTTTCAAATGATACATTAAAATGATTAATTATGCAAAGAAATTATTTAATGCTTGCACATGCTATTTTTCCCTACTATCGCACTTAAAAGAACCTCCATAAACAAAATTAATAAAACGCAAATAAACGAAAGACATAACCATTAAATGTTATATTTAACACATCTTCCTCAGTGACTGTGTGGTCATTTTGTAGATATGTTGTCATTGTTGTTTCGTGCTACAGATGAAACAAATGAAGCTTAAGATAATGTTGTTGCATGTTTTTTGGTTAACGTGTTGTCCCTACCTTAAAAAATAATTATACAAATATATTTATATTTATTTATTTCATGCGGACATCAGTCTTTGGTTTCGATTGCAAATGTCGTAGGACAAATAAGAGATTTAACGACAAGAAGAAAAACACTCCTCTGAAAAGCGAAAGAATTTACCAAAAACAAATAATACCAATAAAACGAACTTAAAGGCAAAAAGGTTTTTACTAAAAAATACCGAAACAATTTTTCTCTAATAACCTGTGCGGAATAAAATTGTAACAAAACTTTCGGCGCCGGCTAAAAACAGTTTACTCATAATAAAGAATTTTTGTCAACAAGTTTGAGGACTTTACTTTCTTTTAATAATTTTTAATTTTTATGAAAATCGGACTTCTATTTACTTCAAAATGAAATTTTTAATTTATTTGACTAGGAAATTAATGATGATTACAATAAAAAATAAGACCACAGGTTTTGAAAACGTTCCTTAACGCTTCTATAGAACTAATTCTGAATATGACAATTTCAAACAAAAATCATTTATTAAAGAACTAGTTTTGGAACCGTTCCATAAAATGGATAGTGACAATCTCAAATAAAAGTAGAATTATTATAGGCTATTTTCGTGCATTCTGAAACTAGTTGTATAACTAATACATTTTTTCTTGGGATGTTTTGTTTTATATTCGACTACCACTTTTTTTACATATAAAAAAGTAATTTTTTATTGAGAATTATAAGTGATCACAAATTTTCATTACTTTTGCTCTAAAGCTAGTAGTTTCCTTATAAAGTGAAATTTTTGATTCTCATATAAAAAAACGTTTTTTGGTGAGAGAGAAATTTAAGTGATGAAAGGCTTTTATCCATAGCGGCTCCTTTTTATAAGAAATATAAGTGATCACAAATTTTCATTATTTTTTCTCTAGCGATTCTAGTTTCCACATAAGTTGAGATTTTAAAATTTCATATGAAAAACTCAATTTTTGGTTAAAAATATAAGTGATCACAGATTTTCATTCTTTTTGCTCTAGCACCTCTAGTTTCCTTATTAAATTAGATTTTAGATTTTCATATAAAAATTGAATTTTTGGTGAGAAATATGAGTGATCACAGATTTTTTTTGCCCTAGCGCGTCTAGTTTCTTTATATAAAAAACAAAAACAAAATATAGGTGATCAAAGATTTTCATCCTTTTTGCTCTAGCACCTTTAGCTTTCACATAAGATGAAACTTTTGATGTTCATATAAAATACATTTTTCATTAGAAGTGATTGTGGATTTTCATTATTATTCATTATGTTCCAGTGCCTCCAGTTTCTTTATAGAATGAGATATGTTTTTCAAATAAAAAAAAAATTCGGCCTAGAATAAAACCGCTGCGCAATACCTTTCTGGGAATAACTAATCTTCTCCCAAATTTTGCTAGCATATTTTAAAAGTTTATAATTAAATTAAAAGTAATTTAAAAACTCTTCCTTCTAAGATAACACCAAAAGCAAAGAAGGAATCTCTGCAAGTTTTGGCAATTGCAACTAAAACAAAATTTCAAAAGCAATTCCGGTGCTATTAAGTTGTTTCCATTGAACTGTTAAATGACTGACTGCTTGCCTGCTGGTTTGCCTTCTGCACTATTTTACCGCTAGCATTGTTGTTTGTGTAACATGACATCATACAAAAAAGGCAATAACAAGGCAAAGTGTTATATTGCCCTGGGGATCATTTCACTTTACACGCGAACATTTTGAAATTCTGTAGTTGTTGTCTATATCTTTTTCACTTATTTTTTTTTTTAATTTTTGTTAGCATTCTGCACAGGTTTTTTTAGATTTTTTTCTATTATTGTTACTGTTGCATTGTGTTTTGTTGCCAATAAAATCGGTAAAACTAAATTGGGGAATTGTTTTCATGATTGTTGCAGCGATACACACTTCCAATTGTACACACAATTGCATTTATAATAAAATCATGATAGAAAACAAAATTCAAACAACAACAACATGTGGCAACAATAGTAGTAAAAAAAACGAACAGAAAATCACATTATTAAAAACCCTTTGGGAAATGTTTACAACATGATTGTTGAGGGATATTTTATGATTTTATTACTCTTCTGTTACTTTTTGTGCTTTGGAAACTTTTAGTTGTTATGTTGCCTGTTTTTCTTTAATTGTATTGAACTTGAAAATTGGTTTTGTTGAACAAAATTTATGCATGTGTTTGGAGAGTGCAGGCTCTTGGCATAACAGTAAGTTTGCAGAAAAAGGTGTTATAATTCAATTATGAATTTATGGGTCAATTTTTGTTTGCATGCAAAAATTTGGAATTATTTGTAACAACTTTTTATTTTTTGATGAGAGTACAAAATGTTGAGGCTGCTTTATTTTTTTGATGATTTACTTCTTACTCAACCCTCTTTGTCTATGGAGGATGGACATTTCAAATAGTTATAAAAATAGTTTGCATTTAGTCAATAAATATAAAGCAAGGCTAGGCGAATTGAGAATACACATTATACGAACATGTATTTGTGAGTTCTTATATTTGAAAGGCCCAACTAGTAAACAAAAAATTATCGTGTCGCAATTAGTTGTTTCCACCTGCGTTAAC
Source organism: Protocalliphora azurea (assembly GCA_932274085.1). Lineage (NCBI taxonomy): Eukaryota > Metazoa > Arthropoda > Insecta > Diptera > Calliphoridae > Protocalliphora > Protocalliphora azurea. The sequence continues at coordinate 112,694,734 of OW026520.1, forward strand.
ACAAAAATTCTAGGTAGTATATCGCAAAAATCTATTTTTGCTAAAATAGATTTTTACGTAGCTGCGTGACTTTTTGACAACCCTGTAGTTTATTTTTTTTACAAAATAAAAAAGGAACAGGCTCTTCATACAATGAATATTCAAAAACATATGATATGTTTGTACAAACTGTTTCATGCTACTTTTCTTCATTCTACGTTACGTCGCAAGGTTTTCTGGTTGGACCTTAAAAGAATAAATTGATACGTCTGCACTGTAAGAAATTCTTACTATTTTCTTACAATTGGAAATTTTGCATGTAAGTTGAAAAATCAAAAATCGAATAAATTAATAAGCGAATTCGTTTGTGCTTATAAAATAATAATAATAATAATAATAATAAGAATAATAATAATAATAATAATAATAATAATAATAATCTATATATATAAAAGAAAGTGATGTTAGTTACTATTGTTATAACTCAAGAACGACTAGACCGATTTTGATGATTCTCACCAATTCGGACCGGTCACCGGCCAGAAAAGGATAATATGAAAAAAAATTCGCGAAAAATCCGCGATAAAAAAAAATTTTTTTTTGTCATAATTTCTTTGCCTTAATAATCATTAAAAATATTTTTTTAATACAAATTATAACAATTACTGTTTCTGTTTCTATCGAAACGCTTACTTTTTTGTGCAATTTGTTTTCTGGTGGTGGTGTAGAATTCTATTTCCAAACGGTAAGTTCCAAGTAAAGCTCATCATTTAGTGAGGTTGTGATATTTAAAACCATTTGTTGTACTTTTGGCATTCGTTATTAAGTGTTATTCACAATGCCGCGACCCCGGAGATCTAATATTTCGCGTCGAACACGTAGTGCAAGTACTTATCGTAATATCGTCAATCAATTGAATATATATGAACGAGAAATCGCACGAGAACGGGGTTTAGTTTGGCCCGACTTCGTACATCACAAACGCAGGAAGAAAGGCAGGCGAGAAATGAAACGGCTCGGTTAGCAATGAGAAATCGTCGAGCAAATGTAGCAATTCAACAACTTTAAAATTTTTAATCAACGCATAAGAAGAATTGCTTCAAGTTCTGATTTGAATCAAGCAGCGTTCCATTACAACTGCAATTTCGACTACAGCTCTCATCATTCCGTTCAAAAAAAAAGACATTGTCTATCCGTTAACCTTAAGATGAAGTAATAAATAAATATAAATTCAAATTTGCCTTAAATACATGCGTATATTTTTTGATTGAGCCCACATCTACATCATATTTAAATTCTTCTGTAAAAAACACTTTATAATAGGTATTCCTTAGATTTTTATTTAAAGGTCGTAAATTTCGTTAAAATATCAATTTAAATCGTTCAGTAATACAACACTAATGTTTGCTTAGGGCCAGCAACGCGGCTCGGGTCAGCTTCTACATCATATTTAAATTCTTCTGTAAAAAACACTTTATAATAGGTATTCCTTAGATTTTTATTTAAAGGTCGTAAATTTCGTTAAAATATCAATTTAAATCGTTCAGTAATACAACACTAATGTTTGCTTAGGGCCAGCAACGCGGCTCGGGTCATCGTTCAGTAATACAACACTAATGTTTGCTTAGGGCCAGCAACGCGGCTCGGGTCAGCTTCTACATCATATTTAAATTCTTCTGTAAAAAACACTTTATAATAGGTATTCCTTAGATTTTTATTTAAAGGTCGTAAATTTCGTTAAAATATCAATTTAAATCGTTCAGTAATACAACACTAATGTTTGCTTAGGGCCAGCAACGCGGCTCGGGTCAGCTAGTATTAATAATAATAATAATAATAATAATAATAATAATAATAATAATAATAATAGTAATAATAAGTAACATAAAAAACGATTTGTGTTACCATATTCCCAAAAACAAAAAACATTACAAAATACAAATTTAAAAATTGTTTGTTTGTGAAATATTGGGTTTTTTATGAACTGAAATGAATAAATATAATATTAGTTTCTGTTTTTGGTTAAATCTTTTCAGTGTACCTATTTTTTTAAACATCGCTAAGTACCTACTTCGCTGAAAGCTACATAGTGTCTACATTAGAGATTTTTTTATCAAGACAGACGTCTAACTTAAGCGAATTTGTGAAAGGTGGCAACAGTTGCACAAAAACAACAATATGGCGTATTCATTATTGTTTTTCATATATGCAGTTTGACAACTGTAACAACCAAAATAATAATCAACTGTTTAACTAAAGTTACCTTGTATATATTCGCACTGATTTTGACGTTTGTTTTAATATAAATTTGCCTAATGTAGACACTAGGCTAACAAACGACTGAATAAAACTTTTTGTTTCTCAGACCAGGGATGGAAAATGAAAATATTTTTCGGTACCAAAACAAATTTTAAATAGCACTTTTTTCAACCTCAGAGTACTAAAATTCAAATTTTTTACAGTTATTTATTTTTTATTTAGTGCAAAACTCAATGAATGTAATTTGTATATCTTAAACGAAGGAATAAATATGATACTAAATCAGTAAATGATTTTGTTTAGGTTAAATATATATTATATTAAAATATGAAGATCTTAATAAAATGTGGCCCTGTTATTTTAAACTTATGGAGAAAAAAGTCGTCCAAGATAAATTCCTTAAATCGAGCACTTCAGCTTTAGTTTTGTTAAAATATAATTCACTATCTGACGTTCTTAAAATTCGGAACATTTTCTCTTCAATATGATTTATAGAGCATAGAAACTTGTAGTTTGTACATATATTTTAGAGTTTACAATTGTATTAATTAAACCTATTACTCAAATGTTTCTGTTACACTATACAATTATTTTAATTGTCTTGACTACACGTCTAATTTTTTGAGAACTCGAAAAACCAGTATTTAGTCAGAGATAGTGTTCACTAGTATGTCATTGTTACTTCTGAACATCAATTATAAATGAAAATCACAGGTGGTAAGAAAAACATAGCTTTCTATTTAAAAATTACATATATCAAAAATATATTTTCATTTAAAAAATTTTAATTCAAATTGTAGAATATCAAGCTAATCATTTTTGAATGTTAAAAAGAGTACTATAGTATCAACTTTTCATCCCTGTCTCAGACATTGTTTGTTATGAACTTCGTGTCATGTACATGTAAATAGCCGATCATCTCCGTATTCTGAATAGCATGAATGCCTTGCACTGGTATAAAGCATCCTGTGTTGCCACAGAGAACATTATCATCCTACCACAATTTTCAAAAAAGTCTACCAAAATCTATAGAAATATACAAAAGCTTAATTTTGAGAAAAAATTGTAGAATAACAACTCCAATAACTGACGAGTTGAAAATATTGAATATAATTGAAGTTCGTTCTTTGCCCTCTTCCAGTGATAGCGAAAACAAGTTAAATACAAAGCTGTTTATATAGCGTTTATCGATCAACACGTTTACAAACGGTCATAGTTTATCCGAAAATATATCAGTAAATAAATCGTTTAAAATAATAATTAAATCGGTTACCTAAACTTGGGAAAATATTGGCAAATATTGTGATAAATAAACTGTTTTAAGAAACAGAAATTAAATATTATCATTTTGAAGGTTTAAATTAGATTTTAATTTGATATTTTAGTATTTAGCTTAAAAAATTTCTTCCAAATTCAGTTTATTCAAAGTTGTTTTGTGCTTATAATAATGTTTTAAACATGAAACAATGTGACTATTTTTATTCTAAAATATGCTTTTGTATCATTCTTAATTAAAACCAGTAAAACATTCAATTTTTTAAAGATATCATGAATTCCATTGATGAAATCGATGAAAAAACTTCCGGTTTTTTACTTTATGTCCTCCAATTTTCTTGAAATTAAACAGAAATTTACGCTGGGGAATACAATTTATATATTCATTTTTATTTTTCTAAATTTCGGAAAATCGCAATTTTTGTTTATTTCTATAAATGGTCAAAAATATACGAAGTATCAAGGTTTAAATATTCAATCCGTTTTCACTAAAATAAAAGTGAACGAGAAGAAATTATGTCCTCTTTAAATCATATATATATATATATATATATATATATATATGAAATTTAGTGGTAGGATGTTTGCTTAGATAAAACCTTTGGTTACACCTTTGAAACATTTATAAATGTTTGGCCTATTTCTAAGAAAATTTGCATATGGGAGCTTAGTGAAATAACGTTTCTCTTTTAAACAAGTCTAATAGTATGTTATTAACCAGCATTCATTAAACTATGTTTAAAACGCCGACCTATAGAATTGCCGAAATCTTGATTATTGATGCATGTACGACGGACAATGTGCTAGATTTAAAATTATAAATACCAAAAGTAATTTTTAATTAAATTTTTTAAATAATAAAAATACAACAATAACACGCTGTAACCATTTCCTCAATTAATCAACATTTCTAACTATTCTGTACTAAAGTGCATCTATTTAGAAATAACAGATTTATTTTATATATTTTAATATTTAGGCGTTGTCTCATCCATAGTGTATTTATTTATTAAAAATGCAGTACAACAAGAACTAATTTTATTTAATAGTACTGGTTAGATAGTTACATATAAATGTATAGCTAAGCCATATATAAGTTATAGAAATTAAGACAGTTACAATTGAAAATAAAAATAAATGGAACAATGTTACCTATAAGCCCTATAAACATTTGGAAGATATCTTCCTGGAAGAAATTTACGTAATATCTTCTTTTTATTATTTAGACGAAATATTTTTATAATATTGCATTCTTATCAGTTTAAAGAAAATTAGGCATTAAACAACAAGAAGTATATAAAATTAAAAGTTCTTTATTATTTTTATCCTCAAAATATAGCCCCTTTTTTCAGTAAGATGATTATCACCTTCGCAATAAATTGATGATATCCTATTGATGTCATCTGAGATCAGCTGAGAAATTAATGCAATACTTTTATGTTTCAGTCACAATTTTTTCAGTTGTCGAAAAAATTTTCAAAAATATTCAAAAGCATATTGATGAAATTTGTTTATCTTTTAGCAAAAAATGGATATTTTATGTCAGCGTTTCAGTTTTTATGCTTTATGATATTAAGATTTGTGTGCAAGCATGCTTTATAAGATGTAAAAGATTTTTTTATTATATTATTTCAAGATAGTGTGGTAATTTTTCTATATATTTATTACATCTTCCAGAAGATTATCTGGCGGTATCTTCTCTTTTTCACCTAGATGATTATCTAGCAATATTTCTCATTTTTCTTCCAGGCATATTGTTTTCTTATCGCTTAAATGAATCGCCTGTGATGCACAATCGGTCCCGATGTAGGAAATTTCCGCAATATGAATATGATTATTGCGGCAATAAAATTTTTCTTCTAAGAAATATGAATTTGAATTAATTTCGTATTATTTTGCTTGAAGAGATTACTTTGAAAACTGAGAGCCAATTAATTCAGTAAATCTCTTTGCATTGCTAGTATGTTAGATACTAGCTAGAATTTGGTTCCATAATCTAATAGAATTTACGTAAAGATATCTCTCGGATATTTGTTTATGGTATCTAATGGTGTTGATTGTTTTACCACTATTGGACCTTAAAAATGTTATTCTTTTGCAAAGGTATTCAAGCTCCTTTGTGTAAATAATTTTATGTAAAAGGATAAGTGTTCGATATTTAATAAAGTTTTTAAATGTTACGTTATTTATTTGCTTTGAAAAGTGAGACATTATATTATATCTATTACAACCGTATATGTATCATGTAGAGTTTATAGGATCAGTTCAATTTAGATAATCTTTCAAAATAATTCCAAGATTTTTGGCATATTGTACCGTTTCAATTGTTGAAACACCAATAGTTAATGGTGGTATGGTGGCTGGCACAGCATAATTTTTTCCAATTTTAATAGTCTTTGATTTACTTGCATTTATACAAAGACCATTAGCTGAAGCCCATTTATTTATATTTCAACATCATGATTTGCTTTATGTATACAGTTGTTAATATCATTCTGACAGCAGTCAATGTCAAGTTGCATATCATCTGCATACTTATGTAGTTCATAGTATTTTTTTTAGGGAAGGAATATCATTAGAGTATATAGTATATAACAGCAGACCAAGAATTGATCCTTGTGGGACACCCCTGCAAAGTGGACGGCTGCTACAATTATTAGTACCATTATAAACCGACTGACTAATCTTACTTAAATATGAATATATTACTTTTACTGTTGTTGATAAAAGATTGAACAAGTTTCGTAACTTTGAATAATCTAGTAATACCAGGAAAGGCAACATGCTCTTATTTTTTGACCTTAATTCCTTAGATACGTTGGTTAGTGTGTAACGGTTCAAGCTTCTTCATGCCCTATTTCTTAAAAGACTTCGCTACCTATTCTTACGACCGTACTTAGGGTTTGGGGTGGTGTTCTTGTCTTCTTAAGACATAGGCTAAGAACCCATCATTAAATTTAAAAAGGTAGCTTTAAAGACCTGAATATCAACTAATTAAAGAAAAAATAAAAAAATAATAACCTGATTTGAACTAATTGTCAAAAGAAGATGGTGACATTTCTTCTTTTCTGTTACCCTTCCAACCTATCTATTTAACTATAAAATATTATTTAAATAGCCCTATAAAGATTCCTTAACTATAACCGATTAACTGTTCGTAAAAATAAAGATATTAAATAGCCATAATTAAGTTATTAGAACTCAAAAATATTAAAATTAATTAACATTTTGTTTATTTAACTCAAAAAAAAAAAAAAAAAATATCAATATTCAAAAGAAAAAAAAAAAAAAAAAAAATAAAAATAAATATTGTTGCACAATGTATTTATGTATATGTATTTTTGTGTTTATATAGTATAAAAAGTTTTCAAATTCAAAAGAAAAAAAATATTAACATTTATGTTAATTTAAAATAGTGGTTGAAATGAACATAATTTTAACATTTAAATTTCTCCCTCCAATCCGAATTTGATCATACTATATATTTTTTTTTATAAATAAAATAAGGTTTTTATAAATAAATAAATAATGAATTCAATATTAAGTTCATACGTAAAGCTTACAAAAATTTGACGAAGAGATCAGCAGGCCTGTTGTCCTTCTCATTTTTGTTTTTCCGCAACGTTGATTTTTTTTTATTTTTTATTTTAAATTACTTTATATTATTTATAAAAATTTGTATTAGTGTAATTGTAATTTTTGTAAGTATGTATGCATTTAGTATAGGTTCTAAAGTGTAATATGTTTTAAAATGTAGAATGTGTAAAAGTGTAAGATTTTTTTCTACACTATATTAAAATTTTATAAAAAAAATTGTAAGTGAAGTTAAATTTAAGCAAAATGTAAGTTAAATTGAGGATGTTTTAATAAAATTTACAGTGAAAAGTTTAAAATTTTGTTAAATTAGTTTTAAGATAGATGATATTTAGTTAAGATGAACAGGTTTAAATTAAAATTTAAATTAGTTTTAAGTCAAATTAAGAGAATTATTTTCAAAATTAGATCAGGTTTCGTGATATGAGATTAGTTTAAAATTGTAAGGATTATTTTGATGATTAGGTGGATCTAAGAAGCAATTTTAGATAAGTAACAGTGCAGATAGTTTTAAGGTATCATAATATTCAGGTAAGATGTTAAATTTTAGGTATTTAGGATTAACGGAAATATCAATATTAATGTGTTCAGGATTAGGATTAGCGTTGATATCAAGATCATAAAGATGTTCAGGATTAGCGTTTTCCTTTTCTTAAACACTTCGGTAAATTTCTTGAACTTTTGAAGATTAACGAATTTGATCCTGTGAGTTATTGTGATGCAATGGATAATTTGCGGAAGCTTTTCCTTGTTATCCCGATTGCAGCTTATCATAAATATTAATCCTAGTTTAAAAACAAGTATGTTCCTAACTAATTATTAAACCAAAATCCATTATTATTTATCTTACCTTAAATTTTTTAATATAATTTCCGCTGTTCTGTTTTCTAAATAAATTTCTATTTGAAAAATTTCCCAAAATTAAATGTATTTCCTTCTAAAATATTTTGTATTTCTCTCTTTTAAACTTGCTTATTATATGAAAATTTTTCATTGAATGAAAAAATTTGAAGTGAATGAAAATTTTGTAATACGTTATGAAAATTTTGTAATACAAAATTTTCATAACGTATACGTTAAAAAAAATATATTTGTTAAGTATTCGAAACCTAATGAACAATTTGATGAAAATATAGCCCTCACAAGTGCTGTTACACAGCTGTGTTTAGATCTAAAACTAGACCGTATGTTAGTTAATAAATAGTTGCGATTCAAATACTGACTCAATTGTATATGGATTAGCCTTCAAATACCTTAGACAAACAAGTACGAAAGAATATTGAAAGTGTTGAAAATTCGGTAAGACACAATAACGATTTTTCTATTTAAAGTTGTGCAATTCAGAGACTTTTAGACTATATTTGACTGATTTTTCATTCAGATAAGAAAAACAAAAAGAAAAATATTCTGCAAAATTCAGAGCGCACAGTGGGGCATAAACGAAAATTTTTAGAAATAAATGTGTAACTTCTAATCGGCTCGTTGGATTTACATAAAAATTTATACAAACGTAGCAGTGGAGTGTACAATTTTAAGCTTGCAAAGGAGCAAAGAGGAAAAGGAGCATATCTAAAGGGACTCGAATTAGAGTACCTCTGATCTAGGCAATGTTTAACCGCTAGCTAAATTTTTGTTTCTTATCCGATTTTAAAGATTTTTATATCTTCTTAAAGTTCTTGATGAGATCTAGGAAAAACATGCTCAATTTTGCAAGATCTTAGTCCAGTTTTTTATCCATATATAGCATAACATTTCCTACTGATATTGTCGGAATTATCTATCGACTAAAGAAATTTTGAAGTCGATAGCCTTACCGAGTTCAAAAATAAATGGTAAAAATTTAAAAACGGATTTAAATTTAATAAGTGCAAAAATTATTTTTTGTGTTTTTTACCGATAAAGTATCTACACTCTCTTTCTCTAAAAGTTTTTCTCAAAAACGTATAACGATTTTGTATTTTTCTGAAAGGTATTTTTACGAAAATTTTTTTTGAAAATTGAAAGTCACTTTGTAGGCCTAAGTACTGATCCTGCTGAATTTAATCTAGATGAAGTAATTCTAATTATATACTAAAAGACCAAAGTCAAACTCTTATATAGGACAAAACTATGCTAATTTAAAGTTTAATAAGTTATTTGCACAAAATTTGACTGGCGAACACAGGTACCCTACTTCGAGCCCGCTCCGCTATTGTGGAGTTTTCCTTCCAAACTTAGCATTTTCTACTCCTCTGCTACGTCTATGTGAAATTTTTCGCAAATCTCACCAGCTTAGAAACTAAAATTTTGAGCAAGAAGTGAACTAAATAATATTCATTCATTTTAAATTGAATTTGCGTTTTTATTATGTTTATATACTCTAAAAAATGGAAATGTTCAAAGATAAGTATTTTAATTACCTTGGTTTATATGTTTTACTTACTGACATAATTAGCAGAGTTAATCGAATTATGGTTGCAGGAGTAAATAAATTTCTGATAAACTTTAAATTAAAGCGAACCAAAACTTTGGCACTACTCCCGATTCTCAAGGAAATATAATATATGTTTTAGGGATGAAATCAACTATTTATCATCAACTTCATAAATTACAGTTTGATGTCATTTATGGCGGAAAACAAAATGTCTCTTTTTCACAACTTCTAAGCTCAAGGAATAGTTTAAAACCACATCTTCACATAGAACTTTACCTTATGAAAAACTTCTTCTAAATAATGTGTACAAAAGTCAAAGAAAAAAATTTTTTAAGACCTGGTATTGGAAAAATAGTGACCGATGAAAACCTTAAAAAAATTTTGATTTACAGATTTTAATCCAATTAAAAATATAATTAGTGTAACATTTTTGGAGGATTTAAAATATAAATATTTACTTTAATTTGTCAACAATTAAATACGAAAAGAATTAAAGATATCAAATTTTTTCATTTTTATTTTTTCCACTAAAAAAAATATAGGCAGAAAATGATGCCTTGTAGCAACATTGACTTTTAGACTGTTAACGTCTAATAACCACCAGCGGTAATTGCAAATTCCCTGATTTGAATCTAATTACGGAGTGTTAGTCGCAAAACTAACACAAGTTTGTAGTTCGAATTTCTTTCATACCTAATTTTCTCTCTGAATTTAATTTTCTCTTCTGAACAAATAAACTTGTTCCAATTTGGGCATATTTGTGTAGATTTTCAACAATTTTTCGCTTGAAGATTTTAACATCATTTCCTGTAATATTCACTATGATAAGATTCCGTTCTGTTTTATCCCCCAGACTATCTGTCATACTTCAATTACTTTGTTTTCTACCGAAAAATAGGTTTTTTTTTTATTTTAACTTGACGTGAAATCATAACACGGACAGTTAGTTTGGGTTATATTTATTTAAAATTTTTGATGTTGGTACTTTAATATCTCCATGCAAACGTGTACTACAACTAAGCTGATATAATAGGCAAGCTGTTAATATTATAATCAGGAAGTTCAGAAACATTCCAAAATAAAACTTCACACCAATTGAAACTATTTGGGTAACTTATACCTGACTTGAAGGCCATCAGGTTAAAAATAAAATTACCTTAGCAAAAGGAAAAATTACCATAGGATAGGAAATTTCACGTCTTGGAGGAGAACCAAGTAGGAATTTTTACTATGTATGGTCTATGAAAATTAAATTTGTTGCACGGTTTAATATGTCAAAAGGGAAATAGTGATTGAGGTTTCAGCTGTAAAGTCATATGACGGTAAAGAATACAGTTATTTAATTGCAGCACCCTCCAATACACAATGGGACATAATCTAAATTTTTTGGAAATAAATCTGCAACTTTTAATGTGCCGGTTGGATTTACACAAAATTTCACATAGTCGTAGCCGTGAAATGTACAATTTGGAAGGGGCGCAATACATTACCAACAGGAGCGGAGCTGTTGGGGTTCAAAATAGGGTTTCTTTAATATATAAAATGAAAACCATGCTCGTATGTGCAATTTCTCTCTTATAGTTTTCAAGTTATTTGGATCTGCAATTTCTACTGTCTCAATTTTGCCAAATCTCGGTCCACCTTTTTCAATATATAGTCTAATGTTTTTATCCGATTTCACAAGCATATTCTTCATAGGCTTTACCGAAGGCTTTAAAAAGATGTAAAAATATTTGAAATCGGATAAGAAACAAAAAAAATTGACAAGCGGTTAAAAATTGACTATGTCAAAGGTACCCTATTTTGAGCCCCAATAACTCCGTTCCTTAGAGATAATTAGGGCACCCCTTCAAAATTTAGAACATTCCTCTGCTACGACTAAGTGAAATTTTATGTAAATCAAACTAGCAGATTAGAAGTTACAGCTTTATTTTCAAAAAAAAAAAAAAAAAATCTGCCCAATGTGCAATATACAACTTAGAATGAATTGTGCAAATATTTTTGTATTTTCTTAACTTTTATAAGAAATTTGCTACATTAAACTTTTGTTTAAAAGACATTTGTTTTCTTAATGTTTGTTAATTTAAACAAATTTATTTTAATTATAATAATTTTCAAAGGTCCTTTAAACAATTAGCTTTTAACAATTTGCTAAAGATGATGGCATTAATTAAATCTTTGATAAAAAACAAGACCTTAAATAAAATTACAAGAAGCTCGTGGAGATTCTTTTCATAATTTTTTCTAAATTTCTTAAGTGACCATTTTTTACTAAATTTTTTTATATTCTTTTCTTTTCTCTGAAACTTTAGATACCCTTTTATTTTTATTTTATTTTTTAATTTTTTGCTTTCACATAAATATAATTAAGTTTATTTGCCTTGTTTTCCGGGAGTCGCTAATAAAAAATAAGTACTTAAAGACATGACCATCATTATCATCATCATGACCATTATTGAAGTGGATTTTTACATCAAACCTTTTTCTATCATCGGTCTTTACTCTTTCACTTTCATGGTTGTTGTTGTGTTAAACTGTTGTTCTTTTTACTGTTATTTATTAAGTTGTTGAAGACTGTCAGGATTCCTTAAGATCTACTATTACTTCTGGTTCTTTGCCGTTTAACGAGTTAAATGGCACTTTATAAAATAAGTAACAACTGATGTAATTATTGTTGTGTTTTTCCTTATGTTATGTACTTTTTTTGTAAGTAAATTTTAGTAAGTTGTAAGAAGAAGTTTTTCTGCAATTTAATTTAAGGGAGAAAAAGTTATTAAGTTTAATAATTTAAAATTAAAGAAATAATATATGGAAAAAAATCAAAAAAAATAATTACATGAAGGCTAAACCTGATTATGGGTTGATTTTTAAAATTGCAATTTTTTCTTTTATATACATAAAAGGACTTGAAACTGATCTGGTAGATGCAAAGAGAGATCAATATTATTAAATCAGCGCAGTTAACATCCCATCTACACGTAAGAGAATATATGATATTTTTCTGTCAGAGTGTTAAATTTGGTCTCGGAAAGAATTTTCTCACGTGTGTGTATTAGTGTTATAAGCAGGGCTGTCTGATGTGGAGATTTTTCGCCAAACGTGGCGACTGAATTTTTCGCTTGGCGACATGGCGAATTTTTTGGCGATATATAACATGGTGGCGATTTGTTTGACTAATTTTTAAAATTTGATTAAATAGAAAATTGTGGAGAAAAACTAATACTAGAAATTATAGACTATTCTTAGTATTTGCCTATCTAGCAAAATGTAGAACCTTAATTTGTAAATAGCTTCAACTTGTTTTACGAAATTTTATCCCCTAAAAATATATTTTACAATATTTATGTATTAAATATTTGATAATTTGTTTTCCATCATCTTTCAAATATATTAAGAATATTAATGATTACGGTCACAATGAAATAAATCTTCATGAATAAATTAATTCTTTGAAACAATTTATAAGTTTAATAGGGCAAATTTTGTTATAGAAAATAATAAAAACTAATAAAGAATAATAATAATAATAATAATAATAATAATAAAGTAAATTAAATTTTAAAAGTTAATGGTCTAAATAGGGGCTATATGTCAGGAAAGTATATTTTAAGTAATTTAGTAATGTTAACCATTTTTAGAAGCGCTCGTTTTAGAAATATTTCATTTTTAAAGGTTAAAAAATGGTTTAGGAAAATTAAGTTTTTTATCTTAAATTTAATAATTTAAATTTAAAATGTATTAATTAATTTTAACCATTAAGATTCCATAGTAGTATATAATAATGTAATTCTTATTATCAAATACATTTTAAACGCTAATAAACAAAAGCTCAAAAAATATTACTACAATTCTGTAAGCAAGCTAATTAGTGTTACCAATGAGCAACTTTTCAAACGAAAAATTAAAAACATTTAAAATCGGGCTAAAATTGATTTAATTTATGATTGGAATATATATCGATTTATCATTTAATATACACAAATAATGCCCCTTTTATTTCTAATTTTTAATTAATTCGCTACTTCCATTATTAAGTTTAAAGCTAAATATCGCAAATACGAGCGCTAACTGCGAAAAACTGCTGTCATCATTGAATTCAGCGTACTCGAATTAACTTCACCAGTAGGGTGTCCAGTTTGTTAAAATTTGCAACTATTAGCTATTGCAGTTATCATTGGCTTTGTTAAAGCTGAATTTATATTTATAAATTAAATGCAATTTTAAGTACTAAAAATTGTACGACACTTAAAATTTTAGTTAATTGTTTAGTATTTCTTTAAAAACCTAAATAAAATTTTAATTTGGCGATTTTTGGCGATTTCTGATTAACAATTTGGCGACAGAGGCTCAAGAAAATCTGATAACCCTGGTTATAAGAAGTACTATGAGACTTTTGTGATGAGAGTTCTATACACAACTATCTTATAAAATGAACTGTTAAAAAAACACATATAAGAAAATTTGTTTGTGTTTTGGAAATTATTTAAAACACAATAACGGTACCAGTTTAAACGCTTAAGATTTCCATTTGTGCAATTGTGCATATTTGTGCCACATGTTTCATAAACCTTCTTTTCAAATTTTGTGCGATATTAGGGAAAATAAGAAATCATTGTAAGTAATTGAAAAATTTTGTTGAAATCAAAAATACATGCAATGATTTTATTTAGTTAACGTAACTATAATTTTTTTACATCGCAGTTACGAGTATTAATAATTTTGAAATATAAACAAAAGACAGTTGATTTATAAATGCACAATTAAACCGTGCAAGTTTGCGAGGCTAAATATTCGCGCAAACTTATAAGTGTCGTGTAATGAATTTTCATACAATTTTTGACAGTTCATATGCTAATGTGCAAACCTGCACACATTGCACAGTTTGCGAGAGTTTTGCGATTTTTCATGAGGACCCTTAATTTTTTTTATAAAATTGTTTTGCTTTAATAGTTGTTTTATATTTAAAAAAAAAAAAAAAAATATAAAAAAAATTGTGCTGAAAAAGTCGGCATTTCTTAAATAATAAGGTCATGTTTACTCTGTGATTGAAAATATTGATATCTTATAGGATTTATTAGAATACATATACCCCTTGTATAGTTACTCTCTTCTGCCGGCGTTATCTCACAAATTTTATCAGCGTTAATCTCAGTTGTAGACCTGGAGTAAGGATTATATATTAATAGATACACTAAAGTATTGGTGAAAAAAATATTCGGCAATATTTTCCAATTAATTTGTTATTTAATTTTATATATAATTTTAATTAAAATAATTATTGATGCAATAAAATTTATAACTACTTTTTATTTTTTTCTACAAAAATTGACAACCTTATAAATTCAAACAAAAAAATTTAAAAAATGTTTAGAAGAAAATATGTATAAATTTATTTTAAATGCCAATAATTTCTTACTATTTCTGAATTTTCCAAGAAAACAGAATGCAGAGTTAATTTTCTGCGTCCTCATTTGTATGTGTTTTTAATGCTTTGAAAAATTGAAACCGAAATCAAAATCAATTAATTTCAGTTAATTAATATTTTGATGATTTGAAAAATTAAATAAAAATTTAATTAATACAAACAGTTTTGAAATTGAAATTCATTTTTATTATTATTTTTTTTTTTTTTTTGTATATAATTTAAACAATCTACTGAAGAAAAATTTATGTATAATATCCATTTTTTACTTGTTTTCCTAATATTCGTGCCTTTAAAATTATTTTCCAATTTTCTAGTCATTGGTTTCAAGTCATTTAATTTTAAACTATAGCATTTGTAAAATAAGAATAAATATTTCGAGAGACTTTAGCAATTGTTAATGTTCTTTTCATTATTTTTAATTGTAAATCTCTGTTTGTAAAACACTTCAAATACATTGTATACCAATACAATAACAGACAATTTTGAAAAACCACCCTGCCAGCATTTGGAAGAGCGTTTTTTCATCCATCCACTAAAAAGTGACTTTTTTGACACTCTTGGATATTCACAAGTATAAAATACACAAATTTGCAGTAAAAAACACATTGGTATCGTATTCTGATCTCAAAAACTTGATTTTGGCTACTGTTTACATTCCAGAGCAAAGAAAAAGAACAAGCGCGACATAATTTCGCTCAGTAAACGATAAATGCTAAAGTGATCAATGTTGTTGTTGTTTATAGTGTTGAATAAAAAATTTGTTAATATAAATATAAATTTTAATTTTTAATTAGTGATTTTTGTTTTTATATATATATCATATTTAATTTAAAGTTATAGTGAATTATTATAGTGTGTTTAAATATAAGGTAAGCTGAATTATAATTAAAAATATTTACTAGAAATGTTCCAACTGCATTAAAAAATTTTTTATTATACAAAAGCGATTATATTTCGATACTCTCTTGATGTACTTTCTTACATTTCTAAATGATAGTATTTTGAAAAACAAAGAATGCACTAAATAGTGTCATTTAAAAAGTATTAGAACGGTGACTTCTTCGATAAGAAAATGATATTATATTCGACTGCTATTAACCACATGAGTTTAAATTTCAATATAAAATGTTGGCAGGGCAAATACACATATAGCAAAATAACCACAAATATACAGAACACTAACACAAAAGCACAATAGCAGCAACAATGACAACAATCATTACAACATATCACAGTTGTAGTTGTTTTTGTCCTTCTTTTAAGCCTCTAACAAAACTTTAGAGGATAAACAAAAAAAAAAAAAAAAAAACGAATAGAAAAAGACGGAAGTCGTTTTTCCTTTAGGACAAAACAAAAAATGAAGAAATGAAAGAAAAAACTTTTGTTAAACAAACAATTGTAACAGACAACAAAATTTTTTTCTCCATGTAGTTTAGTTGCTGTTGTGGTTATAGCTTTAAACGTTGTAAATATTAGAAAATATACGAAAAGAAATATACAACGTTAAAAACAACAAGAAGATATGAAAGAAAAAAAATAAGCATATAAACCGATCATGTTTTACCTTAACTTTATATTAGCTAATAATTGAGTTTAACATTTTATTATATTAATCTCATATTTGGCATGCAAGTACTCTAGTACCATGAACAAAAGAAGTTATTTTTCAATATTAAAAAAAATACTAAAATGGTATATATTTACTTTACAGTCGAAGTAAATGATAAATTTTAAACTAGAACTGAAAGCAATCGAATATTGAAACTAAATATTTTCCACCTATTTACTCAGATAATAATAATAACAGCAACAACAATAATAATACTAATACTAATACTAATACTAATACTAATACTAATACTAATACTAATACTAATACTAATACTAATACTAATACTAATACTAATACTAATACTAATACTAATACTAATACTAATACTAATACTAATACTAATACTAATACTAATACTAATACTAATACTAATACTAATACTAATACTAATACTAATACTAATACTAATACTAATACTAATACTAATACTAATACTAATACTAATACTAATACTAATACTAATACTAATACTAATACTAATACTAATACTAATACTAATACTAATACTAATACTAATACTAATACTAATACTAATACTAATACTAATACTAATACTAATACTAATACTAATACTAATACTAATACTAATACTAATACTAATACTAATACTAATACTAATACTAATACTAATACTAATACTAATACTAATACTAATACTAATACTAATACTAATACTAATACTAATACTAATACTAATACTAATACTAATACTAATACTAATACTAATACTAATACTAATACTAATACTAATACTAATACTAATACTAATACTAATACTAATACTAATACTAATACTAATACTAATACTAATACTAATACTAATACTAATACTAATACTAATACTAATACTAATACTAATACTAATACTAATACTAATACTAATACTAATACTAATACTAATACTAATACTAATACTAATACTAATACTAATACTAATACTAATACTAATACTAATACTAATACTAATACTAATACTAATACTAATACTAATACTAATACTAATACTAATACTAATACTAATACTAATACTAATACTAATACTAATACTAATACTAATACTAATACTAATACTAATACTAATACTAATACTAATACTAATACTAATACTAATACTAATACTAATACTAATACTAATACTAATACTAATACTAATACTAATACTAATACTAATACTAATACTAATACTAATACTAATACTAATACTAATACTAATACTAATACTAATACTAATACTAATACTAATACTAATACTAATACTAATACTAATACTAATACTAATACTAATACTAATACTAATACTAATACTAATACTAATACTAATACTAATACTAATACTAATACTAATACTAATACTAATACTAATACTAATACTAATACTAATACTAATACTAATACTAATACTAATACTAATACTAATACTAATACTAATACTAATACTAATACTAATACTAATACTAATACTAATACTAATACTAATACTAATACTAATACTAATACTAATACTAATACTAATACTAATACTAATACTAATACTAATACTAATACTAATACTAATACTAATACTAATACTAATACTAATACTAATACTAATACTAATACTAATACTAATACTAATACTAATACTAATACTAATACTAATACTAATACTAATACTAATACTAATACTAATACTAATACTAATACTAATACTAATACTAATACTAATACTAATACTAATACTAATACTAATACTAATACTAATACTAATACTAATACTAATACTAATACTAATACTAATACTAATACTAATACTAATACTAATACTAATACTAATACTAATACTAATACTAATACTAATACTAATACTAATACTAATACTAATACTAATACTAATACTAATACTAATACTAATACTAATACTAATACTAATACTAATACTAATACTAATACTAATACTAATACTAATACTAATACTAATACTAATACTAATACTAATACTAATACTAATACTAATACTAATACTAATACTAATACTAATACTAATACTAATACTAATACTAATACTAATACTAATACTAATACTAATACTAATACTAATACTAATACTAATACTAATACTAATACTAATACTAATACTAATACTAATACTAATACTAATACTAATACTAATACTAATACTAATACTAATACTAATACTAATACTAATACTAATACTAATACTAATACTAATACTAATACTAATACTAATACTAATACTAATACTAATACTAATACTAATACTAATACTAATACTAATACTAATACTAATACTAATACTAATACTAATACTAATACTAATACTAATACTAATACTAATACTAATACTAATACTAATACTAATACTAATACTAATACTAATACTAATACTAATACTAATACTAATACTAATACTAATACTAATACTAATACTAATACTAATACTAATACTAATACTAATACTAATACTAATACTAATACTAATACTAATACTAATACTAATACTAATACTAATACTAATACTAATACTAATACTAATACTAATACTAATACTAATACTAATACTAATACTAATACTAATACTAATACTAATACTAATACTAATACTAATACTAATACTAATACTAATACTAATACTAATACTAATACTAATACTAATACTAATACTAATACTAATACTAATACTAATACTAATACTAATACTAATACTAATACTAATACTAATACTAATACTAATACTAATACTAATACTAATACTAATACTAATACTAATACTAATACTAATACTAATAATAATAATAATAATAATAGCGTTCCCATTGGGACTTTTTTTACGTTTTTGGCTCTTTAGGACAGTTTTTTTTAACTTTTCTGATAAAAGATCATTCCGCACGTGGAATAATTTTCTCTTCAAGTTTGTTTTACTTTTTTTTCTTATCCTACAGTCTGAAATCCACTTTTTCTACTTCTATGATCATGAACTCTTTATATTTTTTGATGTGTTGTGCAACACACTTACATTGTTTTAAATGGTCGACATGACTTTCGTTATAAATTTAAAAAATGCGTTTTTGTGTGTTTTTTGTTCAATTCCTATTTAAGAAAAACTAATTAGGCTACTACAAAAATTTAGGACATAGTTGCTGAAAATAATAACAAATATAAGCGTAACTGTACTAACTTTTTTTAACTATAATGAAGGTTATTAGTCTTAAAACGTGCATAAGTGTTTTTTCGTGATAGTGAAAAGTAAACTCAGAGTGGAAAATTTAATTAGTATCGTCTAGTTACCATAATGCTGAAATGAGAGCATATTTTGAGATAACTTTTGAGATAACTTGACTTGCCTGTCTACAATTGCTAGCATACAAAATGCTACACTAATCTATGTTAATTTTTTTTTTTTTTTGTATTGATTACGTCTAGTACGTTATTTAAATTGCCAATTCTATTGTGGATTCTTAAAAATTATCTTAGAGACACAATATTAAAACGATCATGCCTACAAAAATGCATACAAGTCATGTAACAGTAGATATTTGATATTTCCCGAATGAACACATGTGACCATTTCAAGCTACTTCTACTACCAATCGTAGCTTTAATGTTATAACGGGTGATCCTTCTACTACATCGCATATTATTTACTTAAATCAAACTATCACTTTTGCTTTATTATTTTAACGAAATGGAAATGAGGACCTATTACGGCAATTTGTATTAATTTGACTCTAAAGCTATATATCGAATTCAAACTATCTAGGTAGGCATATTTCCTTAAATATTAATCTCCAATAGTAAAAAAGTGCAACAGTCCAATAATTACTTAAAAAAATAAATATTTAACTGTTGATTCCATTACAATAACGATCGAAACAGGTTGCTTTACTGCGGTCGAAAGTTCTTATACAATTATTAAATATCAAGCTAAGCTAAACTATCATAAATATTTGATCGCTTTTGCACACAGAATTTTTGTGAGATTTCAAATTAATAGAAATTACAAAAATATCAATCTGTGTGAAAAAATTTACAAATTTGTATAGATAAATAGCAAAATTTAATAGAAAGTAGAATTATTTGTCAATAATTATATTATCTGTAGATTTCAGGTCTTTGAGTGTATATATAAGAATAGAAATTCGTGGTAATAAACAATATTATAGTTTTCAACCTTTTCCAATAATATTGATTTGTATAGAGTTCCAATTTTTTTGCTCCCTCAAATTTACTATTGATTTTAGTAAATGCTTAATAGTTTTCCTTACGTACATAAATATTACACAAAGTTATATACAATAAGACTGTAATACCTCAAATAATAAAATTATAACAGTAATGTTACATCGAGTCATACTGGCAGCAAAATACATGCGAACAAAGATCACATTATATAGCGTTACATGAGAACGCTTTCTATGAGAAAATCTAATTAAATTAAATTGTTTGGTCGTCTTTGTGCCAATATAGTAATAATTATATAATCCGTTACATATATTAATGGCAGCTACCATGATATTTGTTACCTCGATCTGATCTATCTTGTCATGATATTTTAAATCTCGTTAGCAGCATTCTGTAAATGGTCAACGTTGAAGACTTATCTATATCTTTGGTTCCGAGTGATAAATTTTGCAAGAGTAATATGATTACATAGGTGCATCATTAGATCTACTAATCAGCGGATATCATAGATTCGGTTAGTGGCAATGTCATTGGTATATATTGGAAGAAGTTATTTTACGCTTGAGATTTGGTATAAACCCAGCAAAAAGGGAACTAAAAAAGAGCTGTAAAAGTTATGAGTTTAATATTGTGGAGAAGGAAGTACTTAGTGATGGAAAAGAGCTGTAGAAGTACTTCATTTAATACATGGTTGTTATTGGTGGAATGTTCTTTTTTTATGTTCTTTTTTCTTTTTTCTTTTTTATTGCTTTTGAAGTAATTTCCTTAAAAATATGTTTATAAATTCTTTTTTATAAAAATTCTGTTTTAGTCTTATCAAAGGATGATAGATACTTTAAAATTTATGAAATTTTAATTTTCTTAGAAATTATTAACATTTTATGTCGCTAAAAATACATTTATTTCCCTTTTTCGAAAGTAATTATTAAAACTTCTAAAAAAGCTCAAAATATTCATTTATATCTACTTTTGAAGTGATGAAAAAGTTTCTTTTTGAAAAAACTCGATTATATATTGTTATATATTGGAAAAACTAAAAAATAACCAATGTTTGGAAAAATTCAATGTAGGGATTTCTATAAATTTAGGACAAACTTTTGTCAAAGTTTTACATTTATCATTGTGATTATCCTTTATACCGGATCAAGGACACTTGTACCTGTAATAAATTTTTTTTTTGAGTTATAAATCTGTCAAAATTGGTATCATGGCAAAATTATTTTACTATTAGTGCCTTTCAGTAGCACGAGAATTTAATGAAATTGGTTTAGTAAATCATCAGCTATAAAAATATGATATTGAGTTATATATTGGGGCGTATACTTGATATAGTTGGTTAATATTACTCATATTCAGTGTTGTCAGGAGTCCAAAAAATGCTAAATGTCCCAAAAAATAAGGCCAGAAAGAAATTAAAGTTTTTTCTTTAATTTAAAATTTTAATGTAACAAATTTATAAATAAAATAGAAAAATGACCCAAATGAAAAATTGTCTAAAAAAATTCCCATACAAATTTGGGTTTTATTTCATATGAAAAATTACCTAATGTTGATTTTTTGACATTTTTAAACTATAGTTCTTTTTAAATGAAGCATTTTTAAGTTTTTGGGTAATTTTTCGATTTTATAAGAATTTGTTAAAATTATGTTTATAAATAATTTGTATGGTTAATCATATTAATATATTAGTTTTTTTTTTTTTGATTTGGGTAATTAAGTTCCGCAGGCGAAAATTTTTGTTAAATAAAAATGTTACACATATTTTTGCGCAAATAAATGCACAAAAATGTTTAAATAAATGATTCTATAAGAGTGAAACTAGTAACAGATAATAAGAAAATATTTTCTTCTTTGTTGAAATACTACCATTTTAGTCATTTTATGATAATTTTAAGAATCAAAAAAGACTAGAAAAAAGGCTAGAAGCTAAAACGAAAATTTTGAGAATAAAAGTAAAACAAACAGTCTAGATTAGCCTTAAAAAGGTTAAACTGTCAGCACTGCTAATATTTATAAATTGAGTATTAAGCACATAAGAATAGAATTAGAACATTTTAAATTTTGATCATAAATTAAACTTAAATTAAAATTGAAGTAAATGAAATAAAATATAAAATAGTTCTCCTTTTAAAAGAAATAATAATAATAATAATAAAATATATTCTCTTTTATAACATCAAAATATTTTGGAAAATTATTGGAAACCCATAATTCCTTCAGCAACAGTCGCCTTTTTGCAGAAGACATATTTTTCTACATTTATTAACCTGTCAACTGTTCCTTTTTGATTATGAATTAGAGTTTTATTTCGAATAAAATCTCAAAAATTAGAAAAGGAAATTATCAAAAAATGTTCCTCTTTTTTACCTCAAAGTATGCCTGTTTTGTTAAATTAGTATGTAATAATTTGATTTCGTAACAAAAAATCCCCTTTGCAGAGAGCACTTTCCTGCTTTAAAATGAAAAAAAAAGAAAATGACAGCTTTTCTTTTTCGCTTATTAATTACTGAATTCATATGAAAAGGAAAATCTTAAAAACTTGAAAATATTTTAACATATATTTCTTTTTTTTTTCTTTTTTTCTTTCCTCTTTTTGAAAAAATAAAAACAAAAATATTTATCCTTTTTGCTTAACCTGACAACTACATTTCTCACAAAAACGCAGTTTTTACAAATGTATTATGTCAACGCTCTCTGGCGACCACTATAAAAGCTAAATTTTTTTTTAATTTTCAATTTACATGTTATTAGCTTTGAAGAATATTTGTTACATCCCATACTAATTGTCTTTTATGGAGAACTAGACGATAGAGTGAAAAAGCTCAAAGGAAAAGGAAGTTGGAGAGGATCTCTAGAATGAAATTAGTTGAGAGTTATACCGTTTGCTAATTTCTTCTTTTAATGTATTTATAAAACAAATCCTCCTTTAATTTGAAAACGTGTCAAATAGCATCTTAAACCTATGGTACTTTCGTTTAAAAATAAGTGTAAAAAAACAAAAAAACGCTTCACCAATGATAAATATTAACACAAATACATATACACATGATTACATATACACTTAACTAAACACATCTATATATGTATGTTCAAATATTTAAGGACACCTGGTAGTTTAATTATTACAACTGCTATGGGAACTTATATACGTACACATTCATACCTACACATAAAGGTATGAATAACAATTCTTAGTTTTACTCACGCATACAAATCTACAGTCTCATAGAATAACATAAAAAAAGAAACATAACGTGACTCAAGTTTTTCACAAGTAGCAAGCAAAATGCAGAATGAATACAAGGAAAAAATTAAGGAAGAAAAGTACTTGAACTAGTGGCCATTAGAGAGATTGCAACTATTTCTGCTTCTGCCTCTTCTACTACTTAGTATTTAGTGTTAATATTGTTGTTGTATGCAGTCTCATCTCACCTACTGGAAAACTAACTAAATTGTATTCTTTTATATTTTGTTGTCGTATGTATGTCGTATATGTACGTTGCTGTCGTTTTTGTTTTTTATTGCCCATATAGTAAACATTGTTAACAGTTGTATTGGTTGTATTATTTGTGTGAGTAATAATGTGCATCGATATGATGATGCTCTCTGGTTTGGTGTACAATCATCATTACTGTCATTGCATGTATTTTTTCTTTTTTAGTTTTTGCTGTGTGTGTTCTTAAAGATAATATTGTAGTTAAGGTTATATTAGGGAGGTTTAAAAAGGATTTTTAGAATTTGGCTAGAGAGTTTCATGTAATTAAATCTGAAATATATTTTAGTAAAAAGTACTACTTCTTTCAGTAATATTTAGTAATTTATTAATTTTATCATGAACATCCCTAATTGACATTTTTCGCATATATGTGTTTGTCCATACCGTGTATACATTGCCACTTCCTCTTTGGCAATTATCACTATTTTTATTTTCATTACAAATTTAGTTTTATTTATATTTACAACGTTAAACGTAAGATACATATTCTGTTTTATTTTCTTAACAACACTCGTACCCCGTGATGACCAATAAGGTGTATACACTTTAAGGTCATCGTCTAAATTTCTATAGTTTTATAAAACTAATTAATTTTTATTTCATTTTATTGAATAAAATAAGAAATTGTTGTTTAGTTTAAGCCAAAATCAACAATTTTATTAATAAAAGTTAGAGAGGCGTTAATATTACAGAGTAATTAAAAATTACTCTTTCGTCATATGAAATGACGGAGAAATCGTCATTTTAAAGTTTAGAAGCAAATTGTATATGCTTCTAAACTTTAAAAGTCTTTTTGTGACAAAAATTGACGTGATGAAGAAAAACTGAGTATTGAATTTTACTATGTGTGGTCAATAGTTTCATGAATGTATGACTCCTCCATAGAAATAATTTTTTTTTTTTTCATTCAAAATGGGTATATATAATTTTCAGGTGTTATGCAATAGAAAATTATAAAATCTACTACAAAGTTTCTTTGAGTTTTTTCTGCATTAAATACAAAATTTTTCAGTTTTTTTTTAATCAGTTTTATTTATGAAAGCGAAATAATGATAAGTTCATTGTGATTTTGATGCAATTTTCATGTAAAATTTAAATTAGAAAGTGAATAAAACTGTCATTTAATTTGTTGACAATATTCTACAATTACTTTTGGTAACAATTGATTTCATCAAAAGATTTTTTATTCTCGAGAAAAACCCCTTTTTAAAAGAAAAGCTACTAAAAACTCTTCTCTATTTTTAAGTAGTAGTATATTATACAAAATGCGTAAATAATTGTACATTATCAAAATATTTTCCAAATTAAGATAAAGTTTTAATTTTTAGCGGATGCCAAAAATAACCTCAAAAATGAATTTGAACCAGAAAATACTCCATTTTTTAACTACATAGCTTAGAGGTGCATTTTTTTACCATAAAAAAATCAACATTGGTTTCCTGTATGTTACAGATGGATTCATGAAGTTAGCTAAGTGCAAATCAACTCAGAAATATGGATTTTCGAAGAAAAAATTTTGTATCTTATTTTTAAAAAAAAAAACATTAAGAGAAATGCAATACTATGAGAAAAATCATTTATATTGTTAACAAATATTGACCGCAGTATAAATAAATACGAATTTATATGAAGTTGACACTTTTTAATAATTTTGTCAGTTTTTGCCAAATAAAGATTTCATTCATTTACTTAATTTACGCTAGAAACATTTGTTTTGCTGTTCTTTCTTATGAAAAGAAATAAAGTTGATTCATGATTTGGATTTTGAATGAATTTCTATTCGATACAATTCGAAAACTCATAGGTTTGTTGACCGGAATGTGGTTTTAAAGTAGGTCAGTGAAAATGCAAGCGATACAATTAGCTGCAATTAAAAAAGTTTTTTTCTTTATGATTCGCTCTGAATTACCTTTTATATTTATTCTAAAGCTATTTAAATATAACTGAACTCAAATTAGTAAACGTTTTTGTTAGTTTTTCTTTAAAAAACGAAATTTCTCGAAAAATTTTTAAAATGTACGCACAGCTTCACAAAAAAAAAAAAAAAAACAAATTGTATAAAATTAATTGTTACCATAAGTGATAATAACATCTTGCTAAATAATTAAATGACAATTTTAATCACTTATCTCTTTCAATTTTACGTGAAAATTCAATTATAAGTACAATGAACCTATCATTATTTCGTATTTATAAATGATCAAAAACAAGAAACTAAATATATATATATATATATATATATATCACTAGAAAGGCATATTGCTACAGATGTGTAGAATATAAGTTTTAAAGAAATCGATTCAGTATTTTAGAAGATATAACCCTTCAAACATTTTCTATCGAAAGCGTAACTATATCGACACACCGGGAAGTTGATATCCATCGCTTTTACTATCGAATTCTGATCTACTTAGTAACACCGTTCGGGAAGAACTGTGCCACTAAGCGATAGTGGCACTCCTTTTGAGTAACCCTTTAGTCAGTGTTGAATGTCACGTAAAACGCATATAATGAAAGGTGCTAATTCGAATCTTCAAATCCCCACTAAAGCGTTACTCAAAAGGAACTATCTCTTAGTGGCACATTTCTTCCCGAACGGTGTTGCTAAGTAGATCAGAATTCGTAACGCTTTAGTAAATTTTGTGCGTCACGTATTAAGATCTACTGTAACGCAGTGTCTAATAAAAAAATTCTAATTCAAATCTTCCAATCCCCACTAAAGCGTTACTGAAAAGATGCTATCTCTAACTATATCAGAATAGTTACATTTTCGATAGAAAATATTTGAAGAATTTTAAAACTATTTTGCATAAAAATTTTAAAATATTTACATTTTAAAATGAAATTAATTGCACAACAATATTTTCAATTCAAATTAACATTAAAAAATAAATAAATAAATTTAAAAGGAATACTAAGAAATATTTTAAGTTGAAAATTAGAAAAAAATATTTGTTTCTTTCAAATTCAATGAAGTAGGTATATATAATAAAATAAGCATAATTATTAATATAATTTATTTTTTAAATAACAAAGATAACACGTCCTTGTATTTATTACAGAAAACAATGAAATTAATTGCACAAAAAGATTTTGAATTCAAATGAACATTTAACATCTATTAGAATACGAGTATTTGCAAAATTTTCTGCAATTATTATTATGTTCGGCGACAATGATGATTTTTATAAAAAGTATAATTTAATATTTCCACATTGTTTTTCAGTAATATAATATACGATTTATGAATATTACAAGACTACATTATTATTTATTTTAATTTTGTATTGAATTTTCTATGTAGCTAAAATAATTTATTTTTTTCTAATTATTTTTTTTTTTTTCTAAAATCGCCGGTTTTGCTACACTTTTTATAAGGCGAACACCATATACTTTCTTAAAATCATACTTTCTCGCTGAACAAATAGCTCACTACAATATTTATAACAAATTTTCTCTAATTTCTCTTTCAAATGTTTCTATTTTTATAAAGAGGATTCTCTTTATCAAAGATTACATGGTATTTTAACCATTTCCATGCTCTATGAAAGTTTTTTCAATCATTTTTGCCAATATTTAAGATTTTTTAAACTCAGAAATAAATACCGCTACTTAACCAGAGACTACGACAATCTACTCCACATTTCAAGCATTAAAACAATAAAACAATTTCTTTAAAATATTTAATAACAACAACGTTTGAATTCTTTTCAAATTTAAAAAAAAAAATTGATTTAAAATTTTGATAACTATAAATAAAATTTTGAAAATTATAAATTCATTTTCAAATTTAAAATGTAAAAATTCAGCTCTGCTAAAATATTTTTCGGATACTCTAAAACGATGCATTCCCAAAATTTTGATCGCTACATCTACAAATCTTCTACAGAATAGACTTGTAAAATCGAATTTTTAATATATTTTTAATTTTTTTGTTCTATAGAAAATTATTCTAAAAATAAGCGACTTGTGCTGCGGTCATGTCATATGTAAGTCAAACTCCCACACTTTAAAAAATGTTGTTTAGGTTATTACCAGTTTTATATAAAACAAAATTTTCTGTCCATGTTCTGGCTCTCAAATTGTTAATTACATATTTTAATTATATAGAACATGAAAATGTTTTCCTAAATGTATTCGCTTGCCCAGAACAAGTTGAAATATTGATAATTTCTTTTAAATTATGATAAACGCTTACCGTATTTTCTTAATTTTCCTTTTATAAATAAAACTTACGAATTTTCTGTTTCACTATCAGCACATAAAAACCCGCATTAAACACTACTTAATGTGTGATCTTTGTGAAAATTATCTTCAAGCTACAACAATCTGTATCATCGATATACTCACCCCCAAGATTTTCAATTACAGAAAATCAATACAACAATTTTTATAAATCACTAGGCCCCCGCTTCCTGGCAGCTGGCGACTATAACGCTAAGCATACATTCTGGCGATCACGACTGATTACCCCGAAAGGTCGTGTTTTATTTGATATAATTTATAAAATGGGTATGAATGTAATTTCTAGCGGAAACCCCACATACTGGAACACTGATCCACACAAAATACCGGACGTCATCGATTTTGGTGTTATAAAAAATATTCCAATGGAGATAATTAGAGCTGAATCATTTCTAGAATTATCATCAGATCACACACCCACTATTGCTATGCTATTGAGCCCCCAAGAAATGGTAACTTAGCGATATCAGGAAAAAATGTAAACGGGCTAAAATATAAGAAATACCTTAGTACTCACTGCACAGAGAACATATCGCTGGTTTCACCAGAAGAAATCGATCTCTCTCTCTCAATAATTTTGAAAGAAATCTAAAACTTGCTGCTGAACACGCTACCCAACCCCTCCGACAAAACAGATATAATAGAATTTATTCTGCAGATATCGAACGGCTCTTGATTGAAAAAAGAAGAGTTCGAAGAGAGTGGCAACTCCACAGATCCCCTCAACTGAAATCGAAGCTAAAAGAATGCCAAAAAAGGCTTACTAAACTTTTGGAATATCGAAAAAATGCATCTTTGTGTAAATATCTGGAAAAGTTGGATGCAACGCCTCAGTCAGATTACCCACTATGGCGAGCTACAAAAAAACTCAAGAGACATATTATAAGTAGACCACCTTTACATAACACAAATGGTGGATAGGCAAGAAACGATACAGAAAAAGGGAATCTGTTTGTTAGTCATTTAAAGAATGTATTCACCTCGAACGAATCAAATGACATAATTGAGTTGCCACCTGTTGTACCCCATTTCACGGCAGTCGAACCCCTTTGCTTTGATATTCGAGAGATCGACAAGGCTATTGTTGATTTAAATTCCAAAAAGGCACCTGGAATTGATAAAATCAGTAACCAGATGCTTTAAGAGCTACCCCGGATAGCATTAAAAATAATACTTTTTATTTTTAACGCTATATTACGCCTTGAATATTATCCACTAGAATGGAAGGTGTCACTGATTACCATGATACCTAAGCCAGGAAAAGATCACACAAAAGTAGAATCGTATAGACCCATAAGTCTATTATCTAATATGTCTAAGCTATTTGAGAAGCTTCTAATGAACAAGATATACCCGCTAATAAGCCAATGTATACCCAATCATCAATTCGGATTTAGAAGAAAACACAATACTATCCAACAAACACACATACTTGAAAATGTTATAAACAAAAAGTTTGAAGAAAATAAATATTGTTCCGCTCTCTTCATTGACGTATCGCAAGCCTTTGACAAAGTGAGGCATAACGGCTTGTTAAAATAGAACAAAATTTACCCATAAATATACATAAATTATTAAAAAGCTATATAACTGGTTGGAAATTCATTCTTAAAGAAGGTGACTTTTTTAGTACCCCTCAGCCTATTAAAGCAGGTGTGCCCCAAGGTAGTGTACTGGGCCCTGTGTTATACCTGATATACACCTCCGATATGCCAACTAATAGTCAAGCCCATACAGCTATTTTAAGCACCCATGAATGCCCACAAGAGGCATCTCGAATTTTGCAGAACCATATATTTGATATTGGGAGATGGCTAAAAAAATGGAAAATAAAAATAAATGAACAAAAATGCACACATATAACATTTACCTTGCGTAGGGAATCATGACAACCTATCCATATAAAAAACCAAGTAATACCCCAGAAATCGGAGGTTAAATACCTCGGAAAACATCTCGACGGACGCCTTACTTGGAAATTCCATATTGATGCAAAGTTGACCCAAATTAAATTGAAAGCACTCCAAATAAATTGGCTAATTGGAAGAAATTCTGTGCTCAGTCTATATTGCAAACTACTCCTCTATAACTCAGTTTTAAAGCCAATATGGAGTTTTGGAATCCAGTTATGTGGTACGGCCTCAGCATGTATGTAAGAAATACTAACATACATAAGGATCGAAACGTTCCTTTGGTAAAAGGTGTTATAAAAGAACATGCAGGGGCATACTTGAAAAGTTTGGAAATACATCCTAACCCACTAGCACGAAACATACTAAGAAGTAATCGATACATCCGACTGAGAAGAAGAAACACCGCAGAACTGAGCCGAAGTTAAACCATATTCATTAAAATCGCTTTTAGTCTGACGTTGGTTGGACTAAATAGATATTAAGATTTAGATTTAAGATTTGATTAATTATTGTTAGTTCACTTAACTTTTGTGAAGATACAATAAATAAAATTACTGAAAAAAAACTATCAGCTTGCATAAATAATTTTAGTTAATTTCTTTATTTTTTCAATCTAATTAATTCAAAACTTACATTTTTACTAGGCATAATTATATTGTTTCTGTTTGTTCTTTTCCCCATTATGAAATGTAAACAATCACCAAAATCATGATTTTATCATAAAATTTCGAACCTAATGTGTGTGTTGTTTTTGTAAAGTTTAGCATGTTCTACTACTGATCATCTTAGAGTGCCAAATTCGACAGATTATGTGGATTGATAAAAGACAATCTTCGAAATGCTAGCAAAGGTGTTGAAAAATAGTGTTTTCGTTTTTGGATAACTGTAACTGTTATCCAAACAACTTCTAATAGTGACTAAAGAAGTTACGTCTGGCAGATTCAATTCGTATATATTTTGTTGTTGGAAAATTGAGAGAAATCTTCTATTGCACTTCTAAGAGTGGCGAAGAAGTGAGCTATTTCGAAAAAGACTTCACTAAATGCTTGCAGGGAAGCGCTTAAAGTTGATACTAATACATATAAAAAACTCACTTGTATATGTATAAACAAAACAAACAAATAAATCTCAAATTATAAAACAGCGCTGTTATTAAGTTAAAGTTTTTTCCCACATTTAATTGTGAGAGTTGTAAAAAAGAGAAACAAACAAAGAAAAGAATTTAATACTTTAAATTACTTTGTTTATTTCTTGAGCATTTTGCATATTAAGAAACAAAGTAGAAAAAGTAAACAATTTGTGTTGATTTTTTAAATTGTTTTTGTTCTTTTGTCGCTCCTTTTTTCTATTTAGCAAATGCACATTTCATTTTCAATATTAGCTAATTTTATTTTTATTTTGGATATTTAAAGTTAGAAACTCTAACTGTTGTGACTTTTATTGTTTTCACTTTTATATTTTTTAAGCCAAAATTGAAGTTATTTGGTGATTCTTATTTTTTTCGAAGGAATATAATGAATTGAAAAAATAAAATATCACCAATCGTTAAAAAAAAAAATTGCTGAAAAAAAACTTACAAAATAATTAAAAAATAGCCAAGTTGGTAAAGAAATATGGAACGACAAAAATCGTAAAATCGGAAAAAAGTAATCCATATTAGCCCTCTTCTCTTTATAGAATTTGAGGAAAGTTTGGTTCTTGATCTTTGTATTTAACTATAATTTTATATTGATTATTTTATTTTTCACGAATTTTTGCAGCTTTTTTTAGAAAAATCAGATTTTACAACATTTTAAAATTTGCTAAGAATAAATGAAAAATGACTGTTTACTTTGCAGATTACAATTTGAGTATTTGATTAGATATAATCGTTAAAAGTTTGTTATTAGATTGTTAATAAGCTGGTTATATTTTGTGAAAGATATTGATATACAATAACTAATTTTATTTATAATAAAATTTTTTATGTAATGATCTTTATTTTGTCAATATTTTGAAATAGTCGTACTGGTTAGAATTTTGCAATATTTTTACTTTTGAACATAACATTTCATGATGTCTAAACTTTACATACAATGTTAAAATTTTAATAAGTTTAAAAAATTTTCAAAAAAATATTTATGATCAGATCGTATTCTAGACTTTCCCTAATTAATTAAGTCTATAATCTGTCCCTTCTAATATTTTTGCCATCCTCGTTCTCTGAAAACAGTTGCCCATTTCTGGCTCACTGCTTTTACAATTTATTTGATGTCTTGATTTTAATTTCCTGCTTTTTAGTTTTTTTTTTCATTTTCAAACCCTTCACCTTAATATTTGTTTTAATTGGTGGTTGAAAAGTATTTAGCTACAAAGAGTACATTACAATATGAGTTTTCTAATACAAAAACTTTTTCTAGCTACATTAGCTAAAGTTAGAGCAAATTTCATTAAAAATTTCATTATTATAGAAATAGTTGCTTAATGAAAACTTTTTAACAGTTTTTAAATATTTGTTCAATGCAAAACTTATTAAATAAAATGATATAAAAAAAATCCTTTAGATTTTTTTGCTTTGGGAAAATTGATTGCAATTAAAATAGAAAAAATATGACTTCATGCCAAATAGTAGTAGTATTATGGATATTAGAAAATTCGGAAAAAAATGTAAACCGCAAACACACCGCAAATATAATTTTATAATAAATTATGGGTAAAACTTCTAATGTAATAAATATTTTTTAATGTTTTTTAACTGAAGTTAATTAATGGGCAAATTATACCCACAATAATTTTCAAAATGTAAGTTTAGGTGGCAGGTAGATAAATTTTGTAATTTAAACTCAATGAATAACCGAAATCATTGCTAAAGAAATTGGAGCATTACAATTTTATTTTATCTAACAACAGGTAATGAAAATTTTATATAAATACTGCAAAATTTAATTACCCTTAAACATATTGCATTTAAAAATAAATACACAATTTATATGCAGCCAACGTATTACTATTGTCTGGTAATGATTTTTATTTGTAATTAATATATAATCACATTTTAATTATTTTATTGTTTATAACAGTCAACATCTATAAACGCATGAATTTATATTTATTAATAATGCAATAAAACATTCACCTCTAAATAAAAATAAATCACAAATTATAAAAGCTCATATTAACAGAATTTAAGTTAAAATGAAACATTTATTCACATAACGTATGATTTATTTTTAATTACTGTCTAATATAAATAAATAATACGTTTTCTTATATCTATTTTAAATCTTTTATTAATTGCTATAATTTCTTCCTCTTCTCAGTTTTATATTAACAATTAATCTCTAATACCTGCAGTGTTAAATAAAATTTTTTGTCAATTTTGAAAACACGTGCTCAAGTATGTGCGTTTGTTGGTGTCTTGAATTCCAAATGCAAAAAAAAAGTTTTTGTAGCTAGAATTTGTTGAAAACAAAAGGTAAATAATGAGACAAATTAATGTCTGGCAATTAAGTTAAATGACAACAAAATGTATGAATAAAGTTTCTATTTTTTTCTTGGAATTTTTATTATTTTCAATGCAATCCTGGCAGACGTGTGTCGAAGTGATAGCATTTCTTTGAAAAGAAAATTAACGAAATGTCAATATTAGAACGTGTGCAAAAATTTTCAAGACACTTTGGTGTAGAATTTCGAAACGTGCAGCACAGATCCATGTTGACATTGAGTTTTTGGTGCGAAATTATTATTTTTTTTTTTATAGAATTTTTATATTTGAGTTATAATAAGAAAAGAGATTAAATTCAAATATTGGAATTAAATATACTTTAATATTCTACTCAATTTAACACTATTTCCTAGTTTAATTCTAGTTCAGTTCTTATAAGGTCAGTTCTAGCTCAGTTTTAGTTCCGTTTTAGTTCAGTTCTAGTTTAGTTCTAGATCAGTTCTAGATTAATTCTAGATCAATTCTAGATCAATTCTAGATCAGTTCTAGATCAGTTCTATATCAGTTCTATATCAGTTCTAGATCATTTCTAGATCAGTTCTAGATCAGTTCTAGATCATTTCTAGATAAGTTCTATTTCAGTTCTATATCAGTCCTAAATCATTTTCAGAACAGTTCTAGTTCAGTTTGAATTCAGCGCTAGTTTACATATTTATATTTATATTTAAATAATAGTACTTTATTTGTAGTTAAATTATAGTTTAGTTCTAGCTCAGCTCTAGGTCAATGCAGGCAAAATTGGCTTTTAAGTGAAGGAGTTCAGTTTAGCAGAGAAGAACTACTGAAACTAAAATATATGACATCATAAAATGTAAGCTATAAAATACATAAAACTAATACAAAATTCCCTCATGTACTTTAAATTTACTCTTTTGTTCTCTTTACTGAATATAATAGAAATATATTCTGCCACATGTATCAAAGCAAATATTTCTATTATATTCAGTAAGGAGAACCCATTTTTGTAATAAATTATTTTTTATAATTTTGAACTGACCTTTAGTTTTGAGTTCTATTATATTTAAAATTTATTCAATGCTGTTATTTTCTATATTAAAAAGGACATATGCAAATTGTTTCCTATATTATCTATATATTTTTCTCTTTTGTATGTAGTTGTTATGAGCACATATTCTTTTTGTTTTTTTTTTATAGACTAGCAGTTTTATTATGTTAAACTCTCCATTAGGCAATTTTTACAGATGATTAGCTTTGGTTTTTTCTAGGGTTCATTTCCGTTTCAATGGATCTTTTTTATGTAAATGTAGAATTTTTGGCATTGGAGTTCAGTAGGAGAAAAATAAGAACTACAACTAAAAAAAAAAAACAGATGCAAAAGTAATGATGAAATACTGCAGAAATTTAGAAGTTAATACATGTTCAGTAAATTAGAGAAAAATCATGTTATTATAAAAGGGTTCATTTGCATTTGAGCAAAATATGTACGTACATAATTTCTCCATCTAACAAAATTTTTTGCTTTCACTTTAAATAGAACAAAATAAAATAAATTTTTATTATTCTGGCTTTTTGAAAAATACTTTAATTTTCCATAAAGTGAAAACGATTTACTGACTAAATTAAACCATATGATTGAGAACAAAGTATTAACTTTTTCTATGTAAGAAGATTAGTGACAAATTCCTTAAGCATTTTCTTTTGTAACACAACAAACTTTATATTGTCAAACTTTTTTCTAATGTGGGTGTTTTTCATTTCTATTATGGACAAAGAATGTAACGAAAATAAAAGTTTCGGGAAAAATCATGTTTATAAAAAGAAAATCAAGCATGTGACATGATTAAAATTAAAAAGAAAAATAAAAACGAAAACGTTTGAAACTAAACTTATCAATCATTGTAAAGAGGATTTAAACAAGAAATTAATTCTCTTCTTAGTAAAACAATATGTTAGATTAAAGATATAATTATATATAAATTTAAGTATTTGTTGTAAGCAAAACCAATAACTTAGGCGAAATGTTGCCTTTAGCTAGCTGGGGTTGAGTGATTTTGTTTCGAAACAGATAGTGGAAAATTCGTCGCTAATAAGACAATTAAAATGTCTGTAACCTAAGGAAACATAAATATTTATGAGTTTTGGTTAAGTTAGCTTGAACGTGACTCAGTAATATTTATATATTGGATAATAATTTTCAAATTATTGTTGTAAAAATACTAATACGAAAATTTTTGTTAGAATACTTTTAATAGTTTATAAATCGTATACAAATATTTCTTAAGAAATCTACTTTAGAACGAAAAGTGTAAAATTTCTCACAACTACAATTGCCAGAACTACAATTGAACTAGAACTTAATTAAAACTGAACTAGAACTGAAATAAAACTGAACTAAAACTGACCTAAAGCTGAACTAGAATTTAACTAAAACTGAACTAGAACTGCACTAGAACTGAACTAGGACTGAACTAGAATTAAACTAAAACTGAAGTAAAACTGATCTAGAACTGAACTAGAACTGAAGCAAAATTGAACTAAAAGTGATTCAGAATAGAACTAGGACTGAATGAGAACTGAAGTAGGACTGAAGTAGAAGTAAACTAGATCTGCACTGGAACTGAACTAGAACTGTACTAAAACTGAACTAGAACTGAACTAGAATTGAAGTAGAACTGAACTAAAACTAAACTACATTTGAACTAGAACTGAACTAGGGCTATAAATGAACTATAACTGTACTAGAACTGAACTAAAACTAGAAATGAACTAGAAATAAAGTAGGACTGAAGTAGAACCGAACAGGAACTGAAATAGAACTGAACTAGAACCGTATTAGTTCTATTTCAATACTGGTTCTAGTTTAGTTGTTATTTAGTTCTAATTCCATTTCTATAATCACCATCAAAAAAGATAAAGCTAAATGTTATTTCGTGTGTAATATGTGGAAATAATCATCTAAGACTCTAGTATGTTCTAGGCCCTTGTAAAGATCAATGGCGAAATAGTAATGTGCGGCTATCTGTGTGTCTACTAAAAGAAGGCTAGGGAACACCTATTATATGGTTGTTTTGAAAATGGGTAAAATTGGTTAATAGATAAAAAAGGTTATGGACCAAATACTGAAAAATTTTTGTGTCTAACGTAACTCCATTTCACATTCTTTAGCCGTCTGTAGTATATGCAGCAGCGAAATTTTTTACAAATTATTTGAAGGTCGATGTAAACTCGGAGTCCGAAAATTGTCTTGATCCGCCTACTTTACCGCTCATATCCCTTCTAAAGTGAAGTTTGGTATAGTGAAGGTGGGTATAATAATTTCGGCCAAACCGAATATTACGTTATTTACTAGTTAATTTTGTATTCATAACTGAATAGCTAGTCATTATCCCTTACCTTTTATTATTTAACCGTTAATAATCTGTCACCAATAACACCATTTCTCTTACTAAGCCAATGACTTAATACTTCGATATCAAAACACAAAAGAAAAAGTAAATCTTAGCTTCATTTAAAAATGCAGCACGTAAAATTTAGATTTTCACCCATCTTAAAGAATAAAATAAGCTAAAATAAACCTTTACACTTGTCATCATTAAATAAGACGATTGGCACGTATTCGCAGTCAGTTAAGAAAAAATAGCTTCAAATATTACCTCACAATCTACTCTATACAAATACATGCAATAGTAAAATCCATAAGCACTTGTAACATGATCTTCTCAAATGACTAACTAATCGTTAACGTTTTCCTTCAGAGATACTAATATCGCCAGTTATTTTTATTTTATTTTATTTTTGAATTTTATAACTAAATTTTTTAAATTTTGAAATATTTTTTACTCTTTTTATTAAAAAAAAAAAGAAAAATTAAATACAAATTCCTCTAACAAAAGTATTTTAGAAAAATTGTATTTAAATTCATTTCTATAGACTTTATTGAATTTTTTTTTTCAATATTTGTTTAACAAAAATACTGCAGCAAGGAAAAAAATTGTGTATAGTTTTTTGGCTGGTAAAAAATTTAATTTTCCTAATGGCAGCCGCATGTTTATTTGGTTTAACAACATTTAGCTTTTTTTCTTTTTTCCTTTTTCTGTTGGCTTTGTTAGATTTTTGTCCCGCTCTTTTTTTTATTTGGTTTTCAATCTAAATTTTTTATTAGTTTGTTTTTACTGCATGGTTAATACACATATAAATGAAATGTTGCCAATATGAAAAATAACGAAAAATATTGGCAGAATTTCTGGAGTTTAGATTTTGTGTTGTTAAAAAAAACTAATAGTAAAAATAGCTTTAAAAATAGAAAATAGTAGAGAACAAAAGTATATTAAATTAAATATACGTGTTACAAGGTAAATATTACAAAATAAACAAAAACTCAATTAGAAAATAAGAGTTTTAAGGTTAAATTTTCTCTTATAGTTTAAAATATTTTTTGATTGCTTATGAACAAGGACAAGAAGTTCATGCATTTAAAAAGTGTGTTTTAGGCGCTTAAAAATGCATTATAAGTGTTAAAATATGCCATAAAACAAATAAAATATACACTTATTTCTTAACTTTTATAAAAAATATATATTTTAAATCATTATCATATTAAGTTAAAAATAAATATACAGTAAAGTTCTTACATAGAAAATTACCGTTCAACATCAACAGATGTGATGGATGCATTTCTAAATGATGTGGAAATATTTCATTATTTCTTCGTTGAATCTGAAATTGTAACAACTGTATTGGCAGCACTTCTTTCGATAACTGTGGTCTTAATGAAGGATCGATTTTTCTAAAATAATGTTAAGAGAAGCTCTGTACAGCTTATTGTGCTCGCAGAATAATCTCATTAGCAGCTTCTTTAAAAAGAATTTATCAATACTCGATATTTTGCAAAAACGTATTACAACCAAAACGAATTTTTCGCATACATAGCTCGATATTAAACGAACTTGTTTTGCATTTATGGCAAAATATGTAAAAAGATGCATTTTCAACAAAATATGCATAAATATGCACTAACAAATCGATGTTATTTTAAATTCTCTATTTCGCAAGGATATTCAAAACATGCATTTCTATGAACTTCCTTTCCATGCTTATGAAATATTACGCCATGAATTTTAAAATATTGTACATTGCAGGATCTGATAAGAATAAATATTTGAAAATATTAAAATTTAAAAATATTAAAATTAATAATAAGTAAAAAATATGTACCTTTGTCTTAGGCTTTTATATGCCTTTGACGTAATTTGTGAACGAGATTTTCATTCCTTTACATAAGCGGACAATAATACGGTGATAACTGTGAGTATATTTATACGAGTATGACTGGTATTTCTATCTAGAACGATTTCTTTTCACAAACCTTCATTAAGTTTATATGGCAAAAACACAAAACTTTGAAAAGCGAAGAAGGCACCTCTTAGATCCATTCACGTTTAACCAAGTTTGGTCACACCCTATAGCGTCACTGTTGAGGGCATGTTAAAGAGATGTATTTCAAACGATTCATAATTACAAGAGCAATAAACTTCCTTTCTTTATTTTCCAATACTCGAAACGGTGCAAATTTTCTAATGGAAAAACAGCAAAAAGTTAACACTGGTCAACGATAGACCGATTAGCCTAGTGTTTGTGGTTCACATTAGAAGAATTGGATACATATGCTAATATCCCTGATTATAGCAATCTAAAGAAAAAATGTTTTTCTAAGCATTTTTAAAAATTTGAATGCTTGGAGGTACCACGTGGAACCAGGTTTTGTATTTTTAAGGTTTTACTTTACCATGAGTTGTCAACAAAATTGCATCAAAAGTTATTTTAAAAAATCACAATTTAAAAAACTGTTTGAGGTTTAAAGTCGGTTTCTTAAAGGTAAGCTTAAGAAAAGAATTTCCCCTATATATATTTCATGAATTCCATGAAAGCACAAATTTTGTACTCATGTCTTTCTATTTTCTTCATATTCACTAAATATGTTCACTATGAATCTAATAAAATTTATCCAACTTTTGTTAAAAAAAAAACATTTTTACACGGTTTGAAATTATTAAAAAAGTTAAAAAATCGAAAAACTGTCTTAATTTAAAACACATATTTTCAATATTATTTATCGAATTTTC
This sequence comes from Protocalliphora azurea, assembly GCA_932274085.1. Taxonomy (NCBI): domain Eukaryota; kingdom Metazoa; phylum Arthropoda; class Insecta; order Diptera; family Calliphoridae; genus Protocalliphora; species Protocalliphora azurea. The sequence goes on from OW026520.1 coordinate 112,734,691, forward strand.
ATTGTTTAAAATGCTTCAGATTGCATCATTTTATAATAAATTTATTAAATAATTTTAGTTTTTTACTAAATGCATTTTAGAGGCATTGCCAAAAAACACTTTCTTTTTGCACTTAAAAGTATTCAAATTTCATAAACTTCGTCAGGAAATTACAGGGTTTATATAAATTCATAAGATAAAAATAATTAAGGAATCGGATTTTAAAAACGTATGTGTCAGTAAAAATATAATTTCACTAATGGCAGAATATGTAAACAATTCTATTGGGTATAAAATATTCAAAATAATTCTTTTTAGTAAAATTTGGCTCTCATATAAAAATATGCAAAAAATATATCATTTGAGTTGCTAAAATATGCTTTAAAATAAGGACTTCCTATGAAAATATGACAAAATATGCTGCCAAATCCAAAATATGCAAAAATGTGCTGTTAGGACCAAAATATGTAAAAATGTGCTGTTAAAAATCGATGCAAAAATTCTTGAAATTTATTGAAACGGATTAATAACTTACAGTTTGGTTCACTTGAAGCTCACGAAAAAATATTTTCGTGATATTTTTATTAGTATTACTAATAAAATGTTATTAGACAAGTTTGAAATTCCTGTAACATTAACTTTGTATCATTGATTTTAAAATGTTTGTATTTTGCACTTATACATAATAGTGCTTTTAATTTTAAAGGCTTTCTAATAGAATTTTTTCTCGGTTCCCTCTAAAATTCAGGAATTTTACAAAATTACGATTATGCGTGCCATTCACATTTTGTCTCAAAGCACTAATTTTTAACATATATTTTTTAATGTCGTATGCAAAAGATAGATAGGTGAAGGCGAAAGAATGAATAGTCATTTTGAAATACTTACTTTATGCATATCGAGAAGTGGACTTAATGTCCACCATCGTGACAGCAAAAGCAGTAAGTTTTAAAAGTTCATTGTGAGTTACTTCATTGGGACTTATTTAATTTCTTAATATCTTCAATATTAAAGTTATTTTGATATGTGTATAGACTAGACTTCTACTATTTTTGTCTCAATTGTGGAACTTAAAAAATCATAAGACTTTTACTGTAGTTGATCATATATTCACCTCAAATGTGAAAGTTGTTAAGAAAATGGCTGCATAAAATTTTAACTCTTTTGCTGTAGTAGTAATTACCAACATATACTTTGTATGGGGACTACGACTCCTCTTAAACCTATGCGTCTTATGCTCATCCCAATTGTGAAACTTAATATGAAAATCATTCTCACGAAACCTTAAGACTTTCGCTGTAGTAGTTTTTTGTAAATACGATTGTCAATATTTTCTTTGTATGGAGGTTACGACTCTCCCTGGTTATATCCTTGCCGTGCTAATCACAATTGGTAAAAATGATTTCCTCAAAATCTATAGCTAAAATTGTTCCTCAGGTATGCGATAAATAATATATGCAATCTACACTGAGGGAAAAATGACGATGCAAAATCGGTAATGGTTGTGTTTACATTGCCACCTTACACGGTATATATTTTTCGAAAGCTTTCATTTTTTACTTGTTAACATATGTATGTGAAATAACTGTATAATGTTTTCGAAACATCCGTTGAAGCTTTGTGTCACAAAACACAAGCCATTAAATTTTCACACGTCGAGTGTCGCTTGTGAACAAATTTAAGGATATTTGTAGCACCTACAAATGCTTGAGATATCTTTCGTACACCTTTTAATGCACGAATGATATGCTTTCAATTATTTTTAATATAAAAATTAGCTTCCTGATTTTAACTGTAAAAAACTAAAGTAAAATTTTTTTAAACGTTTATTAGGATTTGCGGGTATCTAGAAATGTTTATTTTTTAAATTTAAATGCTTATGATTTCGTAAAGATTTTTTCACCATTTCTTTTTTTTACACAATTTTATAATTGCTGTTAACTAAATAAAAAATATTAAAAAAAATCTGTGAAAATTTGAACCCCTTATAGCGAAGGAAAATTTTTAAAATTCGATGCCCAATATCTCGGAAACTAAAAAAGATAATCTATATATTGTTTTTTGTAGTTCGCTTTCTCTTTCAAATATTTAAATCGTTTATTTTCAAACTCGAAGTGTCTAAGTTTGACATTTTGTAGACCTGCCCCTATTAGGCATATGTAGTCCAAATAAAAGACTTGAAGTCGTTTATACCTCTACTACCATTATGGAAATTTTCGTTGAAATCGAAGTATTCGTTTTAAAACTGCATATTTATTTCTATTTCAATTTTCGAAACACACATTACCTGTAGCCCTGGAAGCTTGTTTTCTTACAGTATCGTTATTAAATTGTGGTTGTAAGTGCGTGAAGTTTATATGAAAAAATTTATAAAAAAAAAACGATTATGATGAAACTGAATACTTTATCGAAAATAATTTCTCGGGAATACGTGGTGAAGAAGTCAAAAATATTGAAAATTCCGGTTGCACAACTTTTACAACAGACAAAGAATCATCAAATTCCAATGACGACTAACAAGTCCATCAATTCTTGTAAGAAATAGATATACCATTTTTGTTTATTTTAAAGGCGTGTTTGAAAAATATATCTCACATTCATATAAAATATAATTATTTCTTGTATTTAATAGTTTACTCTATTTAAGTACAGAAAACTTAAGGAAGGCTGCGTCACTGTTGGGCCTGCGAAAGAAGTTCAGAACGAAACCTTTTTATTGTAAAAATAATATTTAATAATATTTGTATATTTTTTTTTATACTAATAATTATAATAAATATAATAACAAATAAAAAAACATTTTTTTAATTTATTTAAAATAAGGCTAAATAAAAAAAAACAGGCGTTGTGAATTCGATTCAGATTGGTTTTCATACCGTTTTTATACTGTTGCGGTATCAAGTTTAATTTCTGTCGTGTTTATTTTGACACAAAATTAGTTTCAATTTGATACCGCTGCGTTAACAAATTTCGTTGGAGATGTGTCTGATACACCAATGACACTGAATACTATCATTTTGAACATGATTGTGATCACTATTTCACTGGGGTGTGCTTACTTTCCTTTTCTTTTTATCTTCAAATCATATGTGCGAAATTTAGTTATCTTACATAGCTAAATCGTGTTAGGGTTTTACGAGAATCGAGGATATATACATACTTATACTTTATAAACTCAATATACACCCGCTCTTTCTGGATGGTAGGTATTGTAAAAATATCTGAATATGCTTTTAATGAAAAAATTTTATTTCCATATGTAATTTTTAATGACTTTTTTTTAATCGATTTTGAATTTCCAAAATATTAGGATTGGTTGAATTATATGACTATATATTGTACGATTTTTTGTTTTTTTTTTTTTAGATACGAGTATTTGAAAGTTACCAGTAAATTTGTAGTGCCGTATAATCTACTACTTATTTGTAAACTTTTTTCATTTTTAATATTTTACACTTTTGTTAACTGGGTTACTTAAGCTTAACTATTTTTTCTATAATATTTCAGTATCAGTGCGTATGTTTTGTATTGAAATCTGTTTCACTATCAACAAATTTTGTTTTGTACATTGTACGACATAGGAATTCAATAACACGTTTATTTTTTCCCTCTTTTTTAAATTAAACAAGCAGGAAGAAAAAAAAAATTAGGAAAAAACATTTCAATTAAACACTTTTTGTCGGCTAAATGAATTTCAAGAGTAAAACTACGCATAGCTAAAGTAATTTTCCATTTTTTTCCATTTTTTTCTCTACCATAGAGGGAAAATTGTTAAAATTGCTTGTAATAGCGATAACAAAATTGTCACACAGCCTGAAGCTGTTGGAGAAAAAGTCACATAAGTGTTTGGTGTAAATAAAAAAAAAACGAATTCCAAAAATTCAATAATTGGCAAAATATTTGCCATTTTAATTTATAGGATTATTTTCTGTGGAGGCAGTAAAGAAAAAAAAAAAAAGAAGTTTACGGAAGAGTATAAAAAAAGTAATTAATAATTTCCGGCAAAAAGGAATTATAGGAAAAAGTAAAAGAGATTTGAGTTAAATATGGGGTAAATATTATTGTATTAAAAAAATATTATGTGAGTTATCGCCGTCCTGTCTGATAATTTATTTGAACTGTCTTAAATATATTTCTTAACCCATTTCCGACAACAATCCGATCACATTAAGATAAATTGACAAAATTTGGTATGGGGTCTATTTTTATAACTGATTATAAAATCAAAAGATTAAGCCCTCTGCTATTTTACTTTCCGAAATATCGAGTGTATCGAAAACGCATCAATGATCAATTAGGGATACATAAAAGTGTTTATATAAAAAATAAGACAATTTTTAATATATTTTTAAATTTTTATATTCTTGTAATTTATTTTCAAATTGTTAAAAAAATATTTAAATAATAATGTACATAATTTTAACAATTTTAACAATTAAAAATTTTTTAGACATCATAATCATCGAAATAGTGTTGTACAAGTATTGAGTATTAACTATCGAGTACTAAGTATTTGTTTCTTGTTTTGAGTACTCAATACTCTAAAGTAGTTACTTAATACTCTCAGAGTTAAATTTTATAATGATATCCTATTAAAAATATAACGGCTAAAATAAATATATGAATATATGATAAAATATATGAAAATAATTTTATTGATTTGTATTAAAGTTCAATTTAAAGTTTTAAATTTATTTCATGTTTTATACTATAAATAAATTTATAGTAGTAACTGGTTAAATATTTTTGTTTTATTATGTGTGTGGAGGTAAATTCGAATTTAATTAGCAAGGACAAAAACCACTTTCATTAACAGAGCTTATTTGGCAGTTAACGGAGCACTTTTAAAACATTAACAGAACAATATAAATCAAAATCTAGAGAAGATTGCTGTCAATTTCTAGAATTTCCAGGAGAGCTCGAATATGGAACCAGGCACAAAAGGTATTCCAAAAATAAATACAGAATTACTGAGATTTTTGAATATTTTTTCAAACACAAACTTCGAAAATACCTGAGTTCAAGGAATTTATTCCAAATGACCGAATACAGAGGTGGCATGGTACGCCGCCATATGGCTAATGTACACAAGGGTCAAGACTATCTAAAAGTATTTTTATTTATGAGTTCGGCGTTCCTAGATAATTCAACACTTGGAATCATTATAAATATTTTTGAATTTTCTTGTTGGCTATATTTTAAAAATAAATTCTATTTTCGTTTGCGATTTGTTTTTAATATTTTTTTTTCAAATTTTCAAAAATTTTTTTATTTGTATACCCTTTTTAAGTAAAGTTACTGTTGCGAAAACTCAACAATGGTTAAAAATGGGTTAACTTCCGTTTTACACAAAAGTTTAGAGATTTGTTTCATGTCATCTAAATAAAATGTATAAAAGTATATTGCACAGTGATAAAGAAAGCAAAAGTAATTTTTCGTAAAATTTATTACTCTGTTTACTTTTATTTATATTCTTGTTTTGTGATATTTTAATTTTAGTGAACTAAAAAAAAAAGAAAATAGAACATTTTTTGCACCAAAACTATCCACATTATTATATGTTGATATCCACTGTGCTGCATTTAAATTATTATCTAAATATCTCTTCTTCAAAATATTTTTTCTATTTTTTTCCTACTCTCTTTTTAGAAACAAATTTTAAATATTTTTCATTCTTATCCATATTTTTAGTTTTTCCTTATTTTTCATAAAAAAAGAATAAGTTTTTATCACCTTATACACAAAAAAAAAAAAAAAAAAAACTTTGTCTTACCAAATCGCAACTCTTGCTGCTGCATCATCATCACCATCGTCGTGGCATACAACATTTTAAGAAAACAAGGAAAGGAGAAAAAATCATCCTTTTCCCCAATAGCAGTGTAAAAAGTCAGCTCTACAATTTGCCAAGGGATTATAAATGAGTAAAATTTTTACAGCTTAAAGGATTATATCACGTTATTCATTCTATCTTTATTTTGTATGTATGTTCGTTTCATATCTTCCTTTTATTCCACTTAGTACTTTCATACATTTTATATACAGTATGTCAAGGAATTGTTTTTACATTGAAAGAAAACAAGATTTTTTCATAGCCTGGCTTTAAAAAGGTATATAATTGTCAACTAATGTTATATATTTTAACACGAGTAAGTTAAGTAATATATTTATTAATATATAACATAAAGAAAAAGGGTAAATAAAATTACAAAATTTAATATGATAACAGTTGGTATATGTAACTGTTGGGGAACCTTTCTTATCAAATGAGTAACTAAATGAATGTCCTTAATCAATTGGAATTTTAAATACTTCAAAAATATTGCGGCGTTTTAGTTTATTTTGATATTGTAATACCTCTCAATCACATATTTCTTCACATATGGGTACAAGTTTAATGTGGGAATCAAGTGTGGACTCTGTGCTGTTATATTTAACCATTTTCTCAATTCAACAATAGCTCATTGTGCTAGAAGTCATAATTCAGAATAAATTGAATTTTGATATTTTGTCCTTTATAACCTCAGATCTATTACCACTTTTTATTAAACGAGCTTTCAAAGTCTTTAAATATTGCTTCACATCAATGCTATTTTATAAAAATAACGAATTTCCAACTACTTTGAACAAAATACATACGTTGTATGTGTCTGTATTTAACAATATCTTTCAAACATGAAGGTATTAATATCTCTTCTTTTGCATAATTCTAAAGGCTTTTGAAGGTTTCTGTCATACTCTGCCTGGATTCAATTATACAACAACATAATTTTAGTATTCCCAAAAAAATAAAAATAAAAAAGATACAGTTATATATAATTTCGCTCCAGAAATTTGTAAGCTTAGCGAATGAAAATAATGTTTCAACATTTTGCCCCAATAAGAGTGTTTCATTCCTCGTAGCATTCAACATGATTTTGTATTCGTTCAGTATATTTCTTGTTGTTTCTTGAAAGACAAAAATAACATACACTTCCTGGAGTTCTTCCACAACAACTACGGTCGATATTTGCGAAGTTTTCTTAACTTGTCTATGCTCTAATTTGCTGAATATTTTATGCAGACGGCTACTACAAGATTTAAGTTCCAAATTTTCGCCATTCTGGGATCGAATTCATACACATTTATACAATTTCTTTGACAGTTTTGGGAGTTATAATAAACTTCAAAAGACCTTATTCTTTACATTTCTTTCACTTGACTTACTTGATATATAATTTATGTATCATTGGATATATATATGGTAGACTAGAACACATATTCCTATACGAGTATTATGTGATCATTAGCATCATACTGAAACCTGGGTGATGATAAACATATTCAAAAGTTACGAGAATTGTTTCAAATAGCAACAAAAACACATATGTAAAAACAGGAAGATTAAAGGATATATGCAGTTTTTGTTGTCGTACTTTCGTAATTACAACTATAATGATTATTATTTTTTTTTTCCTAAAACCCACTAAAACATATACATAAAACAAAATGTAACAAAAAAAAAAAATAATAATAATAATAATGCTATGTTATAAAATATTAGCGAATTTTGTAAAATGAAGTTGAAATAATAATTTTTTTTGTTCATTGTAAAAACAATAACTTGATATACTGTATGTCTGTCTGTTGTATTTATAAGTCCCTATGTCCGTCCTTTCTTTTATACGACTGTCTGTCTGTCCCTCACAGCATTTGGTCTGTCTGCTAAAGTGCAAATGGGTATTGTTTGAAGAAATATTATATTAGAAAGTTTCTGGAAAACAAAGATTCCTTCTTATGCATTGTTTTATTTGGCTAAAAGTTTTTCATTTTTAACTTGATTTTATAAATTTAAAGAGGAATGTATGCATATATTATGCTTGATTGGCTTTATTATCATGAGTAAAAGATTGAATATGAAAATATTTTTAAAATGTTTTTTTTTTACTTTTTAAGAAAGCTACCACTTGCTAGCAGGAAAATGCAGAATACTATTGGAGAAATATATATATTAGTAAATAAATGCAAATTGCCAAAAAATATGTGCTCACAATGTGTAAGTTTGGCATTGATTAATTCAATGGAATGATGTTAAATCAAATTTAGAAAATATTTATAGCAAAGTGAAAATAATCACAAAAATGTTTCTCTTGTGAAGTTTGTTGTTCTGCACTTACTACATTTGCTTTGCTAGGGCCAAATATAGTAAAAATCCAGTCAAAAAAAGTTGTTGTTGGTATTTCCATTCATTCGACATTTTTCAAAATTCATAAAAGCTTATCAAATTAAATTATGCCCCAATTCTCTATTTCGATTTTGCTTTCCGTCTGGAAACGAAAAGCAGTCACAAATCAAATTCTCTATGTCAATATAATTTTTTTTCGTCTTAGATAGACGTTCCTTTAATATACAATATTACCTTAAATATTGGTATAATTTAAAGATTTTAAATTTTATATAAAAAGTTTTCTATATATATGTATAGTTTTTTATATGAAAGTATTATGTACTAAAAAAAATAATAATAATAATAAATAAAAAATAAAAACTTTGGACTGTAAAAATTAATATTTACTAGGGCGAATCAATAAGTCCGTGATTTTTGAATGAAGCACAGTTTTTTTTTTTTTGCAAAACAAAAATTTATTTTTCAACATAATCTCCATTTAACTCAATACACTTAGTCTAACGTTTCTCCAGCTTTTGTATCCCTTCCAAAGAATAGAATTTTTCGAGGTCCTTAAAATAGGCATTTGTTTGGTCAATAGTTTCATCGTTTGAGCTGAATCTCTTCCCACCGAGGCCTTTCTTTAGGTTTGGAGATAGGAGTTAGTCACTATGGGCTAAATCCGGAGAATATGGCAGATGAGGTACCAATTCGTAGCTCAATTCATAAAGGTTTGCCATTGAGACTGCACACGTGTGCACTCATGCATTATCTTGATGAAAAACAACTTTTTTCTTGGTCGTATAGGGTCGTTTTCTTTTTAAATCCTCATTAAGTCGGTGTAATAAGTTGGCATAATATTCGCCGTTTATTGTTTTTCCCTTTTGAAGGTAATCGATGTGGATTATCCCGCGTGCATCCCAAAAAACTGCTGTCATCACCTTATCGGCCGACAAACTTACCTTGGCCTTCTTCGGAGCAGGTACACCCGGAGAAACCCATTGTTGAGACTACTTCTTGGTCTCCGGAGTACAGTAATGGATCCATGAAGTTGTCACACGTTTACGTTTATGGTCAATTGAGGACAAACGCGGCACCCATCTTGCAGACAACTTTCTTAAACCTAGCTGATCATTTAAAACCGAAAACACACTGCCATGTGAAATGCCAATGGTATCAACAATCCCACGCACTTTTACTCTTCGGTCGGCCAACACCATATCATGGATTTTTTCAACATTTTCGGGTGTACTAAACTCAATTGTGCGTCCAGAACAGAAATAATGTTTAATGAGCACTCGAAATTCATTTTTTTCCATTTTTAGAAAAATACACAGTAAATGACGACACTTGCTCAAAATTTGACAGTAGTCTATTAACAGGTGGTACCTGACGGGATTAGTGTTGCATTTCATATAACTACGAGGGAAGTTAGAAAAGTCACGGAAATATTAATCCTAATATTAATATTAAAAATTTTGCAAAAAACCGTAAATATACTGATTTGGTTTCTTATTACTAAATTATATCCATTCTTATTTCTTAATGCACTGAAGAAAACCCTGGCATTTTCAATTTGCAATTTGAGTTGCTCTGAAACCTAATGAAGAAATATCCTTAACTTGCTTCCAATAGGTAATTTTTTAGAGGAAATAAAAACAGGTGTGACATGGCATATTTGGACATAACCACAAAATTAAATGCAGCAGATACCGTGGAGTGGAAAAAGGTAAAAAGTAAAATAAGATTTCTCTTAAAATGTGTATTCAAATCAATTTTCAGGTTTGGTCTGATTTGAAAGGAAGGATAGAAAGGAAAATTTCCTTTAACCAACAGTTACTCGTAGGTACTGGTGGAGGTCCCTTTCAGTTGGAGCTCCTATCTCCTTAAAGGAAACGGTGTATGAGGCTGTAAATTTACAGCGTGCAGGAATACCACCCGGGAAAGTTTATGGACTCGAACTTTAATTATTTAACTTCAGATTAATATATTTTTTATTTTTATAAACACAATTAAATAATATATCATATATTTAAAACTGTTAATAATTCTACATTGTATCTCGCTACTTTCCGATCAATCAATTTTAAAACACAAAATGACAAAAATCGGAATAGAGAATTAGGGCAATAGTCTTTTGAACTTTTAATTTTTATGCTATACTACCAATTATAATGGAACATTTATTCCAAAGAATGTTATTTATCACTGCTTAGCAACTGATTTTAGAAATAGCAACCACCTAGAAAGATATTATCTATTAATCCTTATTAAAGAACCATAACTGATTGATCTTTTATTACTTTCACATCCGAAAATCATTTTAACGAAACGTACATAATCGGTCATACCACTCATACAAAATTTAGTTATGTAAATTGCTAATAATGCTCATATATTAGTGATAAAATTCAAAGTAAATATGCTTGATTTATATAAAAATATATCTGAAGGTAACTCCTAAAAAGGATTGATATCGAAAATTTATAACACTGAAAATGTAAATAAATATTGGCAATTTAAAAAACTCAATATCAAATCTAGCAGCTTATTATACGGGCCATTATCAAAAATTTATAACCTGGCTGAAACTAATTTAAATCCTTAAAAAATTTTGTGGTAATACTATTTGAAACAAATGTGTTACAGATCGGAACTCACAAGACTTGAAACTAATGGACTGCAAAATGTTATCATCATAGGTTTTCTTTTAAAGTCATAATTGTTGTTCAAAGTTCAAAAACTTAGAAAAAGGACTTAAAATTACTTAATTTTTTCACATTTTTATACAGTTTTTGTTCGAGCGTTTATACTTTTTGGACTTATTCAATCTTATGTAAACTAATTGCACCTTGTGAATAAATTCTACAACTTTTATGTTGTTTTGCAGACTTTCAACAGTTACATACGGGAAAGTCAAAGTTTAATGACAAAATTTTTAATTTTTTTTGTTTTTTACATGAAGTCAAAAGAATACAAATTTTGAGATAGTGATTGGTACTTGTTGTAATTATACAATACAATACATTACTGTGTGAACTTAGTTTTTTATTTAATTTATTACTTCAAATCAAATTATCATTAAAAGTAAATTTAGTAAAAAATGATTCATGGTTACGGCATTGCCGCTACAACAATATTATGTTTACACTGTATTGATGATAACAATATTCTTGTTCCAGTTCCTTCATTCAACGTTTACATTCAATCAAAATTTTAATATAGTTGACTAGAAAAATTGTAAGCTTTTGAATATTTTTACCAGAAACAAAATTTTATTAATATAAAAAATATCAATAAATATTATCAATCTTCTTCCTTGCTCTTAAAATATATTTTGTTTTCAAACCATATTAATATTATTATTCTCATAACAATATAATGTTTCAAATAAAAATGGTTGTTATGGTTGAAAAATTCGTAGATTGTTTGTTTTTGAGTATATTTATTTTGTATAGTTTGTTGTTTACCTTCAGTATAATTCTCATTTATCTTATACATGAACTATTATAAGTAGACCAGGTTTTATAATATTCAAGCAATATAAGATATTCATTAACTACTAGTTAATAAAAAATAACATTATCTTGCATAATATATGATGGCACAATGTATGACTTAATAAACAATTTATAAAAATAACAATTTTAAATTAATGTGTTTTATTTTCAATATGATAAGATGTGATAATAAAATTATATAAGGGAACACTAATACGAGAGAATGGAATAATAATGTAGAAAGATGGTATAATAATATGAAAAAGTGTTATCAAAACATGAAAAACGAACCATGAAATCAAATTAATTGTTATTTATAATCATAAATGTTTGTATGTATATATGTATGTATGTATATATGTATGTACGTCTGTACGTATGTATGAACGTATGTATGTAAATAAAATATTCTTGAAGAACATATAACAATTTTACACTTTTCTGAATAACATCTTTATGGAGATGATTTAAAATAGACGACGAATAGTTTCGGAAACTTAAATAGTGTGACAATGGCTTTTTGTAGACCTGCAACAAATGTAGACTTAAAATTAAAAAAATCCCATTTTGGGATTACTATTATCAAAATCTTAATTCTTTTAACACTAATGATAAAGCCTACAATCATTGAAAATTTCAATAGGATATCTTAACTAATTGGGATCTTTTGACAGATAAAATATTTATAGTTTCTCAAAAAAAAAAAAAAAAAAAAACACACACTATGTACTCCAGATAAAAAAAAATGTCTTGTCAATCTGACGTAATTCCTAATTGTATGTAAAAAAGTTGAAGTCAATATCATTTACAGAACTAAAAGTATGATCTAACTGTTATGTGTCAAAAAAAAATTCCTAAAAGTCCTATTGTGGATGTTAAAAAGTTATGACATGAAATGAAGGTAGTTCACAAAAAGCTTATCTTCAAGTAATGTTATAAAAAATTTATTTTTCCCTACAAATTTCCTAATAGCTCCGAAAATATTGAGCGGATAAAAATTGTGTTATTATCAGTTAGTTAGTTAGTTGGTTGGTTAGTTATACTAGTGTGAAAAGTAGACATGCGCATTAGAAAATCAGTACCTGATAGAAAAAAACTGAAAGCAGATTCTTGTTTTGCACGTCAAATTCCATCTTGTCTACCAATTTGCGTCTAAGGCAGATTATTTATTATTTACATTATATTATTATTTTTTTATTTTTTGCCAAACAGTTTTATTACAAATTTTAAAAATGCGAAAAATTTAAAAGTCAACTTTTTCCAACTATAGCTTTCTACTATATTAGCTATTATGTTATCAATTGAATTTATATGTAACTCTATAATAACATAATGATATATTTAATATAACTATTATATTCATTTTGAATTTTATAAAAATATTTTATATACATTCAAATATTTCTAACATAATATACATACATTCATTGACACAAATAAAAAATTTAAATCCACACCTTCAAATGCCCTAAAAACAAAGAAATTTAACATTAACTCAATTTTTAAAAATTTCCCTCCACAAAATTCAATTGTTAAAAACACTTACGAATACCAAATAAATTAAAAAAAAAAATAAAATAGAATTGTTGATAGATGACATACCTGAAATTGACGTTAACATCATTTTTCACAGTGATTGTAATGGTTATTGTGATTGTATGAATAAAGTCTTAACATAAAATATGTTTCATTTCCGTTATGGCTCCTACTTATTTCCTTCCTCTTTTTTTGGTTTTCTATTTAAAAGGAACAGCATCTAAGCACATAGATTAAGGTGCGAAATGAAGTTTTATTTTTATTTTCTGCTTTTGTTTATTTCATTATTTTCATTCATTTTTTTCTGTTTGTGGATACGCATATGATTGTTAACATGAAGTAGGAGTTGGAGCTGGGCAAGAAGATAATATATGATGGAGGAAAAAGTTGACACTTCTATAAACACATTCAAATTATCAAACATTTGTCTTAGAAAATTTACACATATTTTCATTGTTACTTTTTACTTCGGGGAATTTTGTGAAAATAAAGTTTGCATTTGATTTATTTAAGTGAAAAGTTTTTGAAAACCTTAAACCTCATACTCTAACCTTAAATGACAGATTGAAGAAATAAAAATCCTTAAGAAAGAACTAAACAAAGAAATTTTAAGACCTTTAAAAGAAAGTTTTGACATTTTAACTATTTTTCTTCTTGAAGAACAGAATTTCATTCTGTTTCAAGGTAGGCTCTAATAACAATAAATTTTGAGGGAAATTTATTTTAAAAAGATGCAGATGATGAAAGTAGTTTTATTGTGTATAATGAGAAAATTCAAAGAGGAAAAAATATTGAAATAAGAAAATGGCTTTTAAAGAGCATTAACGAATTCAATATTATTTCATAAATACAGTTGAAATAATGTTATTATTTTTCTTTAATTATTTATAAATAACTGCAAAAAAATCCTTTTGGATACTAAAATTATCTTCATTTAAAATACAATTTTATTTAATAGTTAATAATCACCATAAACTTCTATATATTATATACTTTCAATACAAAGTTTATAAAAAATTTCTCCTAGTTAGCAAAAAGTCTCTGATTAAATGTTACATGATGTTTCGTTTCCATTGTTATTTTTTTTTTTCTAAATACAATAAAATATTGAAATTTAATTTAAATAAAAGTTGGCAAACATAAAAAGCATAAAAAGAAACATTTCATTATTTCCCTAAAAAGGACAACCAAAATGAAAATAGCAAAAAAATCGTAAAACTTTAAATTAAATTTATCAATAGGGAATTACAAAATACTAAGAAACATTCACTGTTAATCTTTATGACAAGGAAACATACCTACGGTTTGTAAAAAGCTAAGTAGAAAAAAAGTTAAACAAATAAAAGTTTTGAAATTTTCTGACCTACTTTTTATTTGGTCATGATATGGAGATTGAAACGCAGCATCAACATATTACTGTTACCATAAACATTTGAACGTTTTCTTTCTATTTGGTATGCAATTGGTGTCTTCTTAACCATCATAAGGGAGGTTTATGCGTTATTTCCTGCTCAGCTGGAATAGTAGAAATATGTATTCTTAAAATGTGCAAAATATTTGCAAATAATATTTTTTTTTCCTTTCTGTATATTTGAATTGCCAAAACAGAAATTACATTTTAATAACAAGATTTGCTGGCATATTTATTCTTTTTATATGATTTTATTTATAAGATTTTGTTAAATCCAATTGATGACAATGGGGATTTTCTTTTATTCTTTTTTGGTGTTTTCTTGTAAACGTATCTTTATGTGTTCTTTTATATACACTTCATTATATATATTCTATTGCCAATTGATCTGGGTAGCATATGTTTCAATAGGCCATAAAATATTATTGTGATAACGCAAAGTAAAAAAAAAAAAAAATGGAATAGAATAAAAATTTTTTTTTATGTTTATCTTAAGATTATTTTATTTGATTTTTGTGGCAAGGGTGAACTGATTTTAAATATTGGCTTCAGTTTTGTCATAAATATACTTAAAAAAAATAACCAATTAGAAAAAATAGCAGAAATATAATACTTTTGTAAAATTTTTGAATTCTGAAAAGCCCAGCACAACAGACATACCAAAGAAGTTGAAGCCTATGCAACACATGCTTAAAAATAAATATAACATTATTGTTTTGATGTGAAATTTATCAACAATTTAAGTAGTTTTAAATGGATAAAAAATCCCGTAATACAGAAAAAATTATAATCTTATATTTTTCAATTGTTTAATTTTACATCAAAACTTATTAATATATTCTTGAAAAAATAAAGTAAAATAAATAGTAAAAATAAAATTCAAGTAATATATTTTTCTCATTTAAATTTTTAATTCATTCAATCATATACTTAATTGATTTAATAAATTTTGTAATTGGAAAACTTTTTCTGTTTTTAATATTTTACAGTTATTAGTAATTGATATAATAATTTTATACTAATAATACCATATGAAAATTGCTCCAAAAAGACTTGGCACCATTAGGTCCTTTATTCTCTTTTCTAAATTTTTATTATTTTAATAAACACATTTTTTCTTAAACTTTTGTTTTCCTTATATTTTTTTTTAGTAAAATTTTGATGTTTTGTAATTTTCTTGTCTCTACAATATCATTAGACCGTAAAGACAATTTTAATCTTTTCAGCTTTAACTTTGTAGCACTATATCTGCTCCACAAATATAATTAACCCATTTGGTCTATATTTAATATTGACAATTTTATGACCTAAAAATTCCTTGGGAAAACATATTTTTTCTTTGGTCATCACTGAGTTAAATTTGAGACGTGAAGGAATGAAAATAAACTTTTTCTAAAAGAATAATAACTTTTATTATTTATTGAAAGTGAAGAATATTAATACATTAGCAAGTTATTGAATCTTAATAAAAATTATATTACTAGAAAAATTTCTTAAATCCATTTCTCAAAACTGAGCTGTTAGTTCTTATGTTATTAAGATTTAATACTATAACTGAAATCCTCAATTTTTGGATTATTAATTATTAATTTTAGAAACTAAACTTGTGCTGATTACGATTTACATAATATAGTACGTTGCATTTTACCTTAACTAGGCTATCGAGCCACAGTACATATCATGTTTTGCTATAATTAAGTTTGTTTTTCCTGCAATCTTATTTATATGGAGCTACAAAAAAACTCAAAAAAAGTCAGTGGATTTATCAAAATTTCATAAGCTTCCAAATACCCAGTGAATTCGAAAATTTTTTTATTTTTAACTCTAGAATACTAATGTACGTAAATTTTACGTATAGTTTTTTTAATATTTATTACTATCTTGTGCGAAAACCTAATGGTATGAAATTCCAAAAGTTCTTTCTTCAAGTGTTTTTATATATATTAAAAATAAAATAATATATTTTTATATATTCGGCGTATAATTTTAATTTGGTGGATTATGTAGTCAATTTTATCTTTTGAATCAAACTAATGTAATAAAACATTGAAAGAAAATTATGGGCTGCTTATATTACTGTTAAGCTAAGAACTTTCTACAGACAAGAAAGCAAAATTTTGAAAATTTAGCGAAAAATGAAAGGTTAGAATATATTGTCATATTTGATAAACATCTCATATCTCTGGTAAACACCAGATTATAATTTATCATGACTTTTCATAAATAAAGTTTTGATATATTTTTAGAAGTTTTTAAATGTTTTATTCTTATTTACTGAATTTGTTTTTTCACATTAAGCCTTTTTGAAAGACAACTTAATATTAAAAATGCATTTAGCTGATAAAACAATAACAAATAAAGTGAATTATAGGAGAGCCATATGTATGTAATATTTACGTATCGTTAGTATTAACGTATAAGAAATATCTTGAATACTCGCAGTATTAAAGTAGTAACAAAGAACTACGATCGTATCAACTTTCCCATCTCTGATTGAATTATATGGTTGCTTTAAAAATTGTTATTATTAATAATAATAAATATGATCGCTACTAGACGACGCATTTTTATACATTTACTTTTTTTTTTAAATATGCTCCTAAAAAATACATTTAAAAATACAAAATCTATTCTAAAACTAAAAAAAAATCATGCCCATATTTTTTATATTTATTAAATTAAATAATTGTCTATTTGGGCCTATAAAACACGAGATATAATCTGAATGTAGCATAATTGAGTTTTAAATTTTTTAATTTTCTTAAAACCTTTAACTTTTTTAATCACAACTTTACAAAACTCCATGTCTCGTAATAACCGGTTGAGGAGGAAATGGAAAATTTGAATAATTTTCCATTAATTTTGATAAGCATGTAGGGGCCTTCAAATACATGTAAATACCTGTTTCCTTATCAAAGGAATCAATGTGATCAAAGTTAATGCCCATGCAGGTGAATGCAATTTTTTTCTGATTTTACCAAATATGGAGCTGGATTCGATAAATAAAAGACAGTTTAATTTCAATCGAAATTGTCTCCCAACACTTTGCCGACTCATACAATGAGAGAAATTATTTCATGGTTTAAACTTGGAAGATGTACAATATTAATCAAAAACTTTCGACTGCTCATGATTTGAAACTTCAACAATTACATTTACAATATTTCTGCCGGTAATATTTGTGGTTTCATCCATGATTTTTAAAAACAATTTTATTTCGACAAATTAAAAGTGGTACACTTTTTCTACGTATATTCATATGAAATGCTTTTATTTGTGTAGATCTTTAAAAAATTCTATAAAATCGGATTAAACATTCTTTTTTTTTTTTTTTTGAAAGAAATCCCTGAAGAAGTTTCACTATTTAATGGTGTTCATAAAAAAATATAACTAATTATGATTAATTTAGGAAATTTTAATGAATAAAAAATTTTTTATTAGAACTTCTGCTGACAAAATGTTTATCTACTTTTTTATTTAAGTTTGATCAGCTGGAATAAAAAAATAAAAATTCAAAATTTGTAAAATATTTAAATTATTATAAATTCTTGTGAATAATGTGACAAAATATGCATTTTCCATTAACTACACACTTACACATCAAAGTCATTTCTTAGCAAAATATGGGATTCAGGTGGTTTTAAATGTTCAAGGAAAAACATTCATTTACATAAAAATCCGGCTTTCTTACCATTATATCAATATGATCCAACTTTATGATATTGTGATCCGATTTTTTCACTTTGTACTTAAATATTTTATCATCCGGTTTTATCATATTATGAAAAAATACTCATAACATGCTTCATATTTATTAAGATCACTCATATTGGTTCATTAATTCATTTTTATAACTTATTTATTTGTTTTATCATATGTTGTGCAAAGATATTTTTATTAACTAAATTATCTAATAATAATTAATATCTAATATTGTCTGAATCACTCCGAATATAACCAAACACTGTTTACTTATATTTATTCATATATAAACCAAATGAGAATTATAATCAAACTAAAATAGTAACACTAAAAATAAAATATGTTTAAAAACAAACAAATTATGGCTTTTTCAACTACGATATGTAAAAGTTAACATATTATGTAAAAAGTTAATATATTTTTTCAATTGTTGAGATTTCATAGTTATAGACAGTGTTGCCAGTTTAGCCCTTTTAAGGCTAAATCTAGAATTTTTATTTAGTTTTAGCCTCAAAATTATCATTTTAATTTCTAGCCATTTTTTTAAAAAGGCTAAAATGTTACTATTTCAACAACGAAGAAAACAACTTCTTATTATTTACTAGTAATTTTTTTACGAAATTATTCATTTAAGAATTTTTCTGTATTTATTCTGACAAAAATTTTATATTTTTTATATTTAACAAAAATTTTTGTCTGCGGCGCTTCATTATCCAAATCAAAAACAACTAGTATACTAAAATACTAATAAATAATTTGATGCAATTAGTAAATCGATAAATATAATTATTATTTTTATAAGCTTTATTAACCATATAAAGAAATTTATATGGGAATTTTTTGCCGATTTTTCATTTGGGTCATCTTATTTACAGAACAGTTGTTTTATTTATTAATTTATTATAATTTCCTTAAAAAATGTAAAAAGCTAATGAAAACGATAAAAAATAAGTTTTTAAATTAAAGACAAAATTTTAACTTTTTTTGCCCTTCTTTTTTGGGACATTTAGCCTTTTTTGAAATTTTTCAAAGTTTCTTTTTCTTGGCCAGTGGCAACACTGGTTATAGAAATAATAATATTTACTCGCGGTTATTATAATTTATTTTTGGGCAAAAATATAATATATTTCAGATAACTATATTAAAATATTTAATTAGATTAAACATAATATAATAAAATTTAAAAATAAATATTATTATCATGAACACTCTGTTATTAAAAGTAACTATAATTTGTTTCCAACTGTTTCTGTAAATATAAAATAAAGTTTTATTTTTAATTAAACTTAAACATATTTTTTAATATACCTTATTTTGAAAAACATTCTTTATAGTTTCTAAAAATCTTAACTTTAAACTCTTGCATAAAGTAGAAGTAAGTACATTTCTATTAATATAGAACATGTCTAACTTCTCTTTTCACAGAATAAAATAATGCGTGTGAAATTAACACTTACAAATTCTTTTATTTACCTCTCTTTTGAATGCTTGCTTATGCACTTTTCATAGTTAGGGACATCAAAAATAACAGTTTAACATTGTTTATTTTTGCACTGTGCATGCTCTGATTGTTTATAACAGTTTTTTTTTTCATTGGCCAAGTTGGTGCTTAAGTACAATTCTATGAACGAATTATTTGGAAATGTAAAATTTAATAACTTCTCATTGATAATCATGTATGATTTTTTTGGTTAAATGAATAAAACAATTTTATTAAATTTTTAATAAATAAATTATAAAAAAGGATTACTTTAATTAGTTTATAATGTAAATATTTTATCTATATATCGTCCTTGCACTGACTGAATTGCCTATGTAATTTTCAATAATTTTTCAGGAAAGCTAAAAAAACTTTTTAATTTAGCTGTTTAAATTATCAAAACTGTTAAAATTAGCAAAATTTTTAAAAAATTTTCCTGTTTATTAATAGACTTAGCAACGCAGTTAATGTATATTATGAAAAATAACCAAATGTTTGGTGGTTTTTGGAAAAAGCAATGAAAACTTTACATAGGTAATTTTGTAGAACAATTTTTATTAAGAGATGTTTGTGCTTTTCTTTTTGTAAGTTCTTAAGTTTAATTAGATACAAGTTTGAACTATGGAACGCGGTATTATTTGTAATGACTTGGTCAAATTTCAAACTCCTAAGATAATTTTAACGTGCTACTAAACGGTAATTTTTTTAATTTGAAGAAATCTTCAAAAATATAAAAAATCTCCACAATATTAGTGCTACATATATAAAATGATAGCTAAAGAAAAGTAAGTAATTACTCAGTTATTCGGGATTTTCAATAAAAAGATTTTCAGAAAGAAAAAATTAACGATTTACTAAAAAATCGTTAACGCTCAGATGTCATTGATAGTATGGTTTCCCGACCTTTTGTATGGTCTGATTTAATTGAAAAAAAAGAAAATAATAATAATAATAATAATAATAATAATAATAATAATAATAATAATAATAATAATAATAAATTAATAAATAAAAATAAATGCAAGTAAATCATTACATATGATTGTGATGGCCTAGCTTGATTAACATGACCTAAATAATCGTTTGGAGAATTTATTGGCGGCAGAAATATTTTTCTGGAATGGACACCATCCACTTCCATCATTGAATACCCCTTTTCCAAAATTAATTGATCTTTTTAAAATATTTTTTTTAGTATGTGAAACAATTATCCTAATATTAAATAGTGTTTTTTTTTTAAATTTTAGAAATTATAGATATATAAATAAATAAATAAATTAATACATATAATTATTAATAATTATTTTAAACCATTATACAGAAAATACAAATACATATTCATATTAAATATTAGATAATAACCTGAAATTGACATACCGACGGATGTTTTATACATGGTATTACATAGGTAATTTTGTAAATTCTAAACCACTTGAGATATAGACAAATTCTTTGGTTGTCTTATGTATGACTAGTAGGTGATATAAATTTACCAATAAAAAATAGAAAAAAAAAATTCGAAAATCATCGAAAATACGTAATCAAGTCAGCGCAGGGACGATGTACAAAATAAATAAATTTTTGTACTTTTATTTGGATTATTTTAAGAGTCATTGAAACTACTTTAAATACTCACAAGATAATAAAATTTTTTGTAATAAAAATTTATTTTTTTTTTTTAAATATCATTCATACAGCATTATATACTGATTATATATATATAAAAGCTTCAACAAACAACAAAGAATTTATTCCTTTTTTTAATGCAATTTTACTTGTTGTAAAAAATGAATTTAACAGTTTTCATTTAATTATTTACCACCAATTCACATTTATATTTTTTAAATCTTAATCTGTAATAATTAATTTTTTATTTTGTTAAATTGTATACATAAAATACTCTGAAGTGGTTTACTCTGCTTCTTTAAAATAAATGTTTAAAAATCTGTTTAATTACCAGGGTAATTAGTATGGTTTAAACAAAAAAATGCCAATACCAACCGCAACATGATGAAACTGAAAAATAAAAAAATTACAAATACAATCCCTTCACTTGAAAGTCAATACACTCTCGTGAACAGAAAGAAAATAAATTTGTTATTATGGCTAAAAAATAGTGCTAATATATTATGCACATTGAATGTAAAAAACTTTGCGCTGTGAAAGTATACTTAAAAGGCGGTAACCATTTAAAATTTGAATATAATATTACAAAAATTAAAAATATATTTAATAAATTACTTCAATTGTTGGAAAAACATACTTTTTTCAATTTTTAAGCAAATGTATTTATTTAATTTAAATAAAAAAAAGTTTTTATAAATTTCTGTAGTCTAATTAATTGCGGATCTAGACGAATAAAATCTTATTTATATATTATTTGTCGTACTCGAAATTTAAAAAAAAGAATTAATTAATTCAAATACCTGTTTTTCTGCATATAAAAATGATATTAATGTTTCTCTTATTTAAAGGTATTAATATTATTTATTTAATTCTATCATAATTTCCATACAAATTACCAAAATCGTTTAAAAACCTAAACTTATGAAATCTCTTGATTTTAAAAAAATATTCCGTATTCGGAGAAATGTTTCATTGCAATACGGAACAACATGGCAGCAAAAATAAGTTAAATATAAATTTTTTATATCGCTAAAAATTTATTCTAAAATATATCAATATCTTAATCTGTTCAGATCCATATCGGTTGCAGCAAATAGTTCCATTGAGTGATCATAATGAGGTTCAATATTTAAAAATTTTTCTTATACTCCATATACACCTACACTTGAAATTTTTAGTTTTAATTAATACAATTTAAGTCATTTTTTAAGCACATTGTTGTATTTTAATAACACACCTAAAGAAAAATAGTTTTGAATAACAACATTTTTCAAAGTCTGACTAAATATGAGATTTTAGCAAAACCTCATTAAAAACTAGAGTCTGATTTGTGTACTAAGTAGATTTTATTGAAATCTTATTTAGAATCAATTCTGAATATATGTAAATGGTCTATTAGAAAGAAGTTTGAAAAATGTTTCAAAAGTTTGATAATATAATGTTTAGTGTCAAATATAGATCTGATTTGATTCTGCTTCCACTTCGGTATCGTTGTAAATTAAATATTTTTTAAAAGTCGCTCAAAATCAATTATTTTTTTAGTTCTTAAAATAATCCTCTCTAATGGTAGCCGTATGTCTGATACTTTTGTTTATATTTTACCGAATATTCTTGGAATTTGTTAAGTTCATTTATTCTTTGTGGATATTCTCTAAACATTTTTATTTATTTATTTTTTTTTCATTTTATATATCAAAGCATTTTTAAACATACAAAAATGCGATTCAGCCTAACATTCTATCAAACCAAAAAAATCCTAACAAATTTGGTAGAAAAAGCTTAAACCGGTAACTCTGATTCCTTTACATTTTTTTACTTATTTAATGAGAACCACTATAATAAATTAAAGACAATTTATTAATTTGATACTACTGATTTTATAGATTTCTACAGAAGCTATAACGAAGACAAATGAAATGTATATTATTCTTTATATAACGGTTTTATTATCAAAAAAAAAAAAAACAGTCAATAAAAAGCATTCTATTTTTAACGTAATTTGTTTGTTAAAGTATAAAATCAGATTGTATTAAGTGAAAAATTTTAAAATGTTTTTTATTTTCATAAATATGATCACTCATAATTCCTACTAAAAATTGAACTTAATATGAAAAACTCAAAAACTTAAAAGCCTTCATAACTTCGTAAATAAGTCTCAAATCGAAAAAGGGCTTCGATGTGATTACTCACACTTTTTTCTAAAAATGCAATTTTATATGAAAAGTTCAATAAATATAAAATCATAATAATAATAATAATAATAATAATAATAATAATAAAATAAGAAATTAGAGAAAATATATAAGATAAGTATGAGTCAGATTTGGTAATACTTTACTTTTGAATAAAAATTAAAATCTGTATAGTTTTTATATATCAAGAATTCCATGAAACATCACATATGAAATAACCTTTGCTCTTCCGATTTGGTTCTTTAATTATTCATTACTTTTTAAGCTGAATTTCGATATCATTAATTTTGACGGCATTAAAAGGAAAACGCAGTCCTCTTTAATTATCATAATAATAGAGAAAATATTTTTTTAGAGAAATGCGTTGCTCCCCCTGCAATTTCTTATTTTTTTCAAATAAACTTAAAAGTAGGTAAATTAACAGAATAATTAGATTTATGTTTTTATGTGACGCAAAGTCCTAGTATTTTTAAATTTTTTTATAAAAATACCAACAAATTTTTCCATATAAAATTTTATTAATTTAAAAAATTTGTTTTTATGACTTAAAATATAAAATTTTTGTATAAGTACTTTATTTTTTCATTTGTTTCTAAAAAATGGAGTAAATATGTGCCAAATGAAAATATTTATATGAATAATTAGAGAAACTGTCAAATTTTTTTGACAAGGAAATTCTACAAAAAATGCCCTTAAAAATATGAAAATGTATTAATGCATGTGTTGCAATTTCTAGCAAATCTTGCATTTTTGACCAACTAGCTTATAGTGTATAAAAGCACACTTTAAATGTTTCCTAAGTCATCCTTATATATTAAATAATAATAATATTTTTTAAACATAGAAAACAGATCGAATTTGTTGCCAATGAATTTGGTAGGTTGCAAGAACTATCATAAGTTCGCTGTAATAACTGAATATATTTGGTTCTGGTCACCGTTTGTTTTGGAAGAAATAAATTTTTAAAGCTTTGACATTTTAAATTTTATTTTATTAAAAATATATGCGTAAATCAAAAGACCAAATACAAAAGAATTTAATTAATCGGATTTCTTTACGAACTTGACGAAATATAGTCAAAAAGTAACTGGTCTAAGAATCGTTTTGTACCCTCTCTTACTGATTTGAACTTTGGAAGTAAATATTTTTCTTAATTATTGGTAATAATGAATATTTTTTATTTTAAAGCCTCAAAAAATTTTAAAAGCCATATATTAGACACAACATGACGTAAGAAGACTTACACAGATTTATACTTGTGCTAATATCTAGTGGTTACTGTATGCTTCCAGATAGGAAACACACAATCCTTTTTAATAACAAAATCAATAATTTTTTTACAATTTATATCTAAAACTTCTGTATTTAATTTTATTTTTGTTTACGATTGTCAAAAGAAAACAAATTAAATTGGTTGAGAACACCATTTTTGAGAGAAATACATAAAGTAATAAATTAAAATCAGCTGCTTTTTCCAAATTGAAGAAATAAATTTGAATAAAATTCAAATCGATTCATTCAAATTAGTTAACAATTTTGAAAACCTCAATTTAGTTACAACGATGTTTTGATAGTTCTAAGTACAGTAATACTATTACATTTCTTACATTTTATTACAAAGGAATACATTTTTATTAAGCTTATTAAAATTTTGTAATGAAAATAGTTTTTCAACGAATCTTGTTTTTATGTATATAGGAATATAGAGGTGGTAATTTTCACTAAAAATTTTCAAAAATAGTAAACATTTCTATCACAAAAAAAACCTAAACAGAATTGCTGAACCAATATATCACTTTTTAAGAAGAAATTAAAAAAAAAAAATCAAAATCTAAGGTGAAGAACGTTTTCAAAAATATATCAGAAATATGCAATTGCATTATAATGCATTTTTGCATTTTTAAATCGTATTTTTTTTTTATTATGGGATTTAAAGATGACATAATTTTTTCTTGGGTAGTAAAGTTTAAACGATGTGAAATATTTCATGTTATGTCTATAACTACTCACAATATTTCAAAATCGAAATTTTTATTGTCCTAGATTTATGAAACTTATTATTTTTTTCCAAATATTTTGTGGTTTGAGTGCTTTTTAGCTTATTTTATTGTCGCAGATAATATATTTCTTCAATTTCAGTTGCAATTTAAACAAATAATCGAAAACTGAGATTTCACTAAAAACTGTATACATTATTCTTTTTTATTTAAAAATTAATCAAGCACTCTTGTGTGTTCTATTTATGACTCAAATTATCGACACACATTAATATCGCCCAATATTAATCACTGAAATGAGATCAATTTAAATGACACATTATGTTGGCTAAAATAAACGATAAATGACACAAACAGGCAAATGACATTTGTTACCAACATCTTATGTTTTTCGTATATCTGTCAAAGCAAAAGGAGAGGCGTTGTTATAGAAAAATAATTTCAAATAAAAGTTGACCATCTACAGATTCTTTTGAGTAAGAAATATATGTTAACATCAAATGAAGTGGCAATTGAATATTGGTGGTTTCTACTTTATTTTCATTTATTATAACTAATGTTTGCAATCAATAAAAGAAAAAGCATATTTAACGATAAATATTGGTAATATTAATACATAGTAAAGACATTTAGTGAAATGTGGCGGAAAGAAATGAAGAAAATGTTACAAAAGCAGTGAAGACAAATATTGGTAATGCTTTGATAAAAATTTTTTGTGATAGAGTTCTAGATAGTTCTGGAAAACAACGAGAATGGTTTCTAAGAATTTTGTAGATTTTTCAAAAATTTAATATTTAATAGAATTTTTAAACTATAACATATCTTTGTTCTGCTGAGAAAAGTCCCATGTGTAGTTTTCTGATTTTTTTTTGGACCATCTGAATGTTTTATTAAAACTCCATTTTTAATATTTATCAATTTCTAAATATTTGAATAAATATGTAATTTTGTATGGCTTTCATAAAAAAAAATATTTTTTTTTCGCTCTCCTAAAAAGTTGCTCAAAACCACATAGGATTTATCATCAGCGCCGGCGATATTTCAGTATTTCATAAATTTATTGAAGCTATGAAGTATTTTAATAATTAAAATAATGTACAACAGAATGGAATAGAGAATATTATATTTAAAGAAATAATATGACCATTGTTATTTCAATGTTTAGTTTAATCCAAAATTTTTTAGCGACAAAAGATTTTCATTTCATAAATATAGAAAATTAATTTCCAACCTTATAACAAACTCAGTCTACATTGTAATTTTTAGTTAGTATCATAAAAAAAATCACAAAACCACAAACATATATACAATATTTTTTGTATTTAAACTTCTTTCATTTTTGTAAAAAGAATAAAACTTGCGCCTATAGATGAAAGACAAATTGTTTTACCAATTTTGCTCTAATTTATGTAGAAACATGTGTTTCGTTATGTTAATTAGAGACATTAACTAAACTTTCTAACAGCCAGTGCTATTGTGGCTATATTTATTGATGTTTATTTCCATTTTCTTATTGTTGTTTCTTTCTTATCAGCATCTTATGGGTGGCGTTTCTTTCTTTGTGTCATTTAGAAACATTTATTAAAAATCAATAAAACACATGTGAGAAAATATTCAAGAAAGTTAGATAGGCCTACAAAAAAAAAAAAAAAAAAAAAAAAAAAAAAAACAACTATATATTTTTTATTGATATCCATTATGAATATGTTTTAAATAAATGTTACTTTTATTTATATTACAACCATTATGTGCATATATATAAAACAGCAGTGTATTAAAAATGTCAAAATATATTTTATTGGGTATTAGAAAGTGTTGATAAATTTGTTTTTTGGATCCTCCCACTAAAAAATGTAAAAAAAAATAATACTTGAAATATTTTTATTTAACAGGTGCATGAAATTTTGATTAGAAAAGTGAGTTGGTATCTATTATCATGCTGCTCTAATATTTAGATTTTTTAAATGATAAATCAAGTTTTATTTTATAGTGCTCTATTAGTGCAATAGAATAACAAATTTGTTTTTTCTTAATATATAGAAAATAAAATAATTTCATAATCGTGTGGAAAACAATAAAGTTTAATGTAGAATTTATTTGGAAGTGGACAAGGATAGTTTTAAATGACAATAACAAATTTGCATTTCGGTTTCCCTTTCAAACAAGAAGGGTTTCAATATAAAAGTTTTGTATTATTTTAAATTTTTATTCAAATAAAAGTTTTGGAAATTTTACGGATAATATAAAAAGATTTTAGTAAAGAGAAAAAAAAAAAGAAAATACGGATTGTGATTTCCCGTTTATTATTTAATTGACAACCTAAAATACTCGATTCATGTACTACAACCCACCAGTTGTTTATTCCTTTAACGGTTAGTGTAAAAATATATAAAATCAATTTACAGATCAAATATATAATTAGTGTAAAATTTTTGAAGAATTTTAGATCTAGATATTTAGTTTATTATGTCATCTAATTAACCAAATGTATATAATACGAAAAGAACTGAAAATATAAATTGTTTTTAAAAAATAAAAATAAGAAAAGATGCCCTGAGTGATAATTCTACTAGTCTGTCTAGATATTATAGAAATTTCACAATGATACTTGAGTCTGTACAATACCAGACAGTCATTTAAAAGTTGTTGTACCGAATACATTTCCTTCTTCTTCATTAATCATTATGGGGATAACCTAAACTTTTTCCATTCACCTCACATTTATACTATTTAGAAGTGAAATAATTCTGCCACTTAAAGCCAATAGGGCGTTTGTATTGTGGAAATCAAGTTAGGACTAAAAAAGCGGCTCGATTATATCCAGCAGTTTAATTAGAATATTATGAACTTTAAAGTGCATTGTTTTGTATGAAGACAAAAAATATTTGTATGAAGACAAAAATGTTGCGCTAAAATTAAAGAATGATATATTTTAAACTAATCCTCAAAATATTTTGCTTTAATTATTTCGTTCACGTAAGCTGGACCATTTTTAAAATACCTTCAAAAGTAAGCTTTCCGATTAACACTGTACATAAGTTTTAAATTTTTGTTAAAAGAATTACAGCATATGATAGACAAATGACTTTTAATACGTAATGAGTAAAAATTTTTTTAATATTAGTTTTCATTCTCGCGAAATTAAAATTTTAGTAAAAATTTCTATGATTTTTTTAAATACTATTTTATTTAAATTTGATATTTTTTGTCATTTTCCATCATAATTTATATTTTAGGGCATTATTGGTAAGGCTTCATTCAATACTATTGATATATATATTCATTTAACCCTTTGGTTGCACAAGAATTATTTTGCGATTTCTGGTCCCTAATTGGTTAAGTTAATTTTTGTGTTAAGTATATGGTTTTTTAAGAAAATAAATGCCACCAAAAGCACACATTTATCATAAAAACTACAAATTCGTGTAAAATAGTGACTAAATTTCGAAAATACCTTTAATTCGATTATTATTGCGGTTTTAAAGGGATTTGTTAGATTATTCATACATACATACATCTATATTTCATACATACATACATCTATATTTAAGTATAATATATACTTGTGACTTATTTGCAAAAATTGCAAATTTAACCATTTGGGAATTAAATGCATAAAATTAACTCTCTTGCTGGTGAAGGGTTAATTACATGTAATCTTCAATAGCGTCAGGATAGATCATTCCAATGGTATATTAAAAGAAAATATGACAAAAAACATCAGTAAAATCTTAACATTCTACGACTGGAGGGAGATATAATATTTATTTCAGTGAATATTCCCAGTCTTAGTATATGTGTATATTACAATTTGAAGTTAATTTTCTTTTAATGGAAATTTTTATAATATTGCAAGAAATACGTATTTTTAGAGGTGTTTTGTAAATGGTCCTGCTCACGCAAATTTAAACATTCAGATCTAATATTTAGGGAATCATATATTATTTCTAGAGGGGTATATTTTAACTTTTTTCCTGAGGTTCTTTAATGAACATCCGTATGTGATTTATTCGCTAATTCAATGCAAAATTTTATCTCGCATTATCAGACATATATGATAGGTAAAATAATTTTCGAAAGATAAGCTCATACAGAAAATGTGAACAATTGCTATGTTAGATTTAATAGAGGACCACACGGAATTCGAGTGTGATTACAAGACCATAATTGTTTATCCAAAATGAATCCTAGGGAGTTCTTTATCTGCACGTTTGTGTTACGCATATATTTACGCTCTCTTGCTAGTCTAGTTGATAGTATCTGGCATCCGCTGGCGCTTCGATGTTCCGTTCACACAGTTTAGTTAACTTGAAAAAAATTCAATATCTTAATTAAATTCATTCCTCTCAACTTTACTAAATCTTAAAAGAAATAGGAATTAAAACATTTAAATCGGTAAAGTGATAATGCAACGCATTGGCAGAGGTAGTGAAATGTATCCTTCTCTACCTCGTTACACCACCTACATATACTCACTGTACACAAACCAATTTTGTTCAGAAAATACAGTTCATTATAGCCCGTAATAATCCCAATATACCCTTTTAGTTCGTATTTCTCCATATGAAGTAAAGACTTTAACGTATTTTTGTCTTTTGGTTTCCAGAGTATCCTCGTTTGTCTATAACGTGCTGAGTTTCACCATATTTAGTCTGATTTAGTATTGAATTCCTACCGTATCTTATGATAAATTCAGTTCAATCTTGGATAGACGCTTTCACACGCAGTACTTACATACATATCCACTCCTACTAATGCTAATTCATTAGAATACTCGTTACCTTATATATTATTGTAACCCGGTACCCAGCACGGTTTCAATGAATATCGTTCGTTGAGAACCTGAAGCTTTCGGCAATAACGACTGACTACCTTTGATCTAATATTCTTATTACAGAGTGGGTCTATGGTAGCATGACTATCTATGTATATTGTGATATCGCTTGTATATATCGGTCTCATAGATATCAGTCCGGCTGCTTCAGACACTGCAAAAACTTCTGCTGGAAAGATACTACATTCACTCAGAGAAACAACGTGGTTACAGCATTATCACTACAACAATATTATGTTGCCATTGTTAATTTTATTGAACTATAACAACTCTGTGTTCATGATAACAATGATTTTTTTTTGATTTTTTTTTATTAATATGAAATATATCATTACTTCTACATGCATTTAATATTTACGGTCTTTTTCCTTGTTTTTAAACCACATTCTATTTTTAAACCATATTAATATCATTACTCCTATAACAATAAAATGTTACAAATAAGCTTTTCACAAACTTAGTGGAAAACTTCAATACTTGTTTATTTTTAAATATATATATATATATATATATATATATATATATATATTTTTATTTTTAGTATTTGTTTTCTAACTTCAATGTAATTCTCATTTAGTTTATATATGAATAAATATAAATAGACAAGGTTTGGTTATACTTGGTGTGATTCAAGATATATAAGATTTGCATTTGAACCACATATGGTGGTACAGATGGATATAACTAATAATATGTAAATAATATAAGGTAATAATATGATAAAATTAATCAATTATGTGTAAAACTATAATCATAACATGAATAAATAAACCATAAAGTCGGATAAAATATGACAAAGTGGAATCAAAATAATTATTATTTATAATCATTTCTATTTCTCGCTGTGATCATGTGTAGCAATCATAATATGTTGCTCTTAGATTATGATCAAAAAATCTGGCGCTGTACGCAATATCAAATTTTTCACAGAACGCACTATATCCCGTTCTATTTCCTTTCTTTGAACCATCAGTGTAGACTTTAATTTCCTCAATATTACGGTTCAATTCTCTCTTAGAGATATGTACGCCTTTAACTCCTTATCCCAAAGTATTTGAGTAGATAGGAAATCAGTAAAAATGTGCCCCGTTAATGTTGAATGTTCAATGTTTCTAATAATCAGTTGCCCATTCCGCCTCAGCCTTACCTATGTTCTCGTGGCATATTCTTTGATATATATGTATTTGTTGCGGATAAATGTCTAGTATCATACACATTGCTGCAATTGCAGTTAATCCCTGGGCCCTTTATATGCTTAATACAACTACTCTGTTGACCCGCTTAATAAATGGCACGTGGGTGCCCGTATTCAATATTGTCCACCAAACCAAGGCTCCATGAATCAGGATAGGTCTAATTATGGCCTTGTAAATCCAATATGTCAGATATGGTTGGTATGTGTGATAGCTGCGAAAACTTTCTTTGCTCTTTCCTTTAGGTTAGGTAACAATTTTACATTTTGAAATTTCGCCTAACTTGAAAGATATAAAGTTCTTCCTTTCAAGGTGTTCTTCCCTTTGCAAAGAGGACCATCATGCCAATACAAATACCAAGGCCGCATTTTGTAGCCAATTCATATAGTCTCCCTAGTGCTGGAAATTGTCCCCTTATCATTATAACAACATCATCTGCATAAGCCGCTATTCCAATACCTATTTTATTTAGCTTCACTAGTATTTTATTCAGCACAAGAGACCATTACGTAGTGAAATTACCCCTCTTGAGGTGTCCCCTCCTGGCAGTTGCCTCTATAACTTGCGTCCACATATGTAGAATACTGTTTAAAGTATCGCTATAAAAATTGTTAATACAAATTGAGTCCAAAGTGATTTTCAGAAGTATGCTTTATATGGGAGCTATTTTTAATAACGGACAGATCGTCACAGAATTTGATGATGTAATTTCTCTCTAACTTGAATTGCAGGATAAATCGATTAAAAAATAGCCAATTTTTACATTATGTTCTCCAATTTTCTTAAAATTAAACAGATATTTACGCTAGGGAATAAAGTGGGTGTTTTAATTTAAAATTCGCGATTTTTATACAAAGTGATTTATTGGTTCAACAATTCAATTTGTTTTTGTGACAGAAACGTTTATGTATGACTTATGTAGATTAATATGTAAATATTAATGTGGGAGAAAAAAAAACCTGATTCAATTGTTAAAAACCTAATTCATGCAACAACAAAATACATATAGTCACATATATTTTGTTTTTGTGTTTTTAAAAAAATGAATAATTTCTCTTTTTTTTTGAAAAATTAGTTCACATAAACTTCTAGTTGTATTCTATGGTTTACTATTTTTATTTTTTAGTATTTTTCCCATACAAAATATTATTATTTTTTAAATATTTAAGCTTTTTAAGTTTTACGCAAATTTAAACATATGAAAGTCAATACGTAAATTTTTCTGATTTTATTGATTTAAAAAACATTTAAACTATGCTTTTATATATTTTAAGCTACGTTAGTCAAAAATTAGAAAGAAATAGCTGCACTAATGCATAATTTTATTTGCATTTTTTTTGTAGAATTTCTTCTTCAAAAAATTTAAAAAAGGTATGTTTTTTAAATAACTTGTATATTTTTATTTCGGCACACATTTTCCTTATTTTTCAGAAAGAAAACCAAAAAATAACATACAAAAATTTTATATTTATATCATACGAGGGCGGATCAATAAGTCCGTGACTTTTCGAACTTCCCTCGCAGTTATATGAAATGCAACACTATTCCCATTAGTACCATCTGTTAGACCACTCTCAAATTTTGAACAAGTTTCGTCATTTACTTTGATTTTAACAGCTGTTCAAAACATACAACCTCGTGTATTGTTCTAAAAATCGAAAAAAGTGAATTTCGAGTGCTCATTAAACATTATTTTTTGCGAAAAAAAAAAAATACCATCAATCAAGCCAAGGAAGAGCTCGATAAATACTATGGGGACTCTGCATCATCGATTTGAATGGTAAAAAAGTGGTTTACCGACTTTCGTTGTGGTCGCACAAGTACAAATGACGCTGAACGTTCTGGACGGCCAATTGAGGTCAATAAACCCGAAAATGTCGAAAAAAATTCACGATATGGTGTTGGCCGACCGAAGAGTAAAAGTGCGTGAGAATGTGGATGCCATAGGCATTTCATGAGGCAGTGTGGTTTCGATTTTAAATGATCAGCTGGGTTTAAGGAAATTGCCTGCAAGATGGGTGCCGCGTTTGCTCTCAATTTACCATAAACGTAAACGTGTGACAACTTCAAAGGATGGTTTGGAGTTGTTTAACCGCAATCCGAATGAGTTTTTGCAGCATTTTGTAACTGTGGATTAAACATGGATCCATTACTGTACTCCGGAGACCAAGAAGTAGTCTAAATAATAGGTTTTTCCGGGTGAAACTGCTCCGAAGAAGGCCAAGGTAAGTTTGTCGGTCAATAAGGTGATGGCAATAGTTTTTTGTTACCTTCAAAAGGGAAAAACAATAAACGGTGAATATTATGCCAACTTATTATTTAATGAGGTTTTAAAAAGAAATGGGGTCGTTTTCTTTTTGAAAGAGAACTTTTTTCTTGACCAAGATAATGCACGGATGCACACGTGTGCAGTCTCAATGGCAAAACTTTATGAATTCGGCTACGAATTGGTATCTAATCTGCCATATATTCCGGATTTAGCCCCTAGTGACTACTTCCTATTTCCAAACTTAAAAAAATGGCTCGGTGGAAAGAGATTCAGCTCCAACGATGAAATTATTGACCAAACAAATGCCTATTTTAAGGACCTTGAAAAAGCCTATTTTTTACGCAAAGTAAATGACGACACTTGCTCAAAATTTGACAGTAGTCTATCAATAGGTGGTACTTGATGGGAATAGTGTTTCATTCCGGCTTGAACGATTTTTGGAGAGTTTTCTATATGAAACCTGTATTTTATTGTTGTAAAGTTTAGAATTACAATTTATAATTTATAGAATCTTACATGCACAAAAAGCTTAATGTCTACCAATACTACTTTATGCACTTCATAATGATTTTCGAAAGTGGTCCTTATATGGGAGCTATGGATTTTTGAGAAGCAAACCTCATAGAAATTTGCTACTATGCTTTTTACGTTTATAAAAGTTACTATATAAAATGAAATGGGGGTTTTTAACGTATATAAAACTTTTCAATGTAGTGAATTATGTAATATTTAAAAAAATTTATGAGCGTCGTTGCAGCATCATATAAGCCCAATTTTATCCAATTATCTTAAAAATTGGGATTTGCAGCTTCATTAAAATTTAATATAGACGGATAGACGGACGAACATCGTGAACATACTCAACCAAGTTTTTTCTACGTGTATTTACCAGTTTGCTTTTAGGTTTATAATTAATTAAATATTACTAATAAATAATTAACATAGAATTATATTTTTTGTACAAAATCAATACCCGGTGCTTGTTGGTTTTTTTTTTTTTTGTGAAGACAGATGATTCTTTACAAATAAAATGAGTGTTATCAAATAAGAAATTAATTACTATGTGACGTTTTTACATCTTCGATTTTAAGGCAATTTTTAAACGAAAATTTTGAGGCTAAAACCAAAATGAAAAAGCTAGTTTTAGCCTTAAAAAGCCTAAACTGGTAACACTGATGAATACTTAAATATATCACAATTTATTTCAATTTATTATTTATATTTTTTCTTTGCCTCATAGCAGTGCCTCGTCGAAACGACTTTTTTTCTAAATTATCGCCAAAAATAAATTGTTCAACAGACTTAAAATCAACACTTGTGAATCCATGCTTTCAGTCCTAACTAAAGTCTGAAGACCTCATACAGAAGTACAATTTCAAAAAAAAAAAGTAATAATAATAATAACAGTAATAATATTCTTTTTTAAATTTTGAGTTTAGTTCACCTCAAATATAATTCCTTTTGCCTTAATCCTTTACTACTTACAACATATCTCAGTTTTAAAATGTTAAAATCTTCAACCATTTTTCCCAATTTTCATGTTCAATTTTCAATTAAAATTACTTTATTTAATTAAAATTATTTTACATATTTTAATTTCAAATGCAATTGTTTTTTATATATATATATATATATATATATATATATATATATATATATATATATATATATATATATATATTGATTTTTAGTGGTCTAATTTGTCTCCTACCTTTTTCTGTATTTAATGTAAGAAAAAAGTAATTTCTTAAAATATGAAAATTTTTGCTTTTGTCAAATTCTAAGCAGTTTTTTTAAGTATTAAAGCGTAAGGACTTTTATTTTTTAAATCCGCTTTTTGCCGATTTTTCTTCATTTATTTATTTATTTTTTATTTTTATTTATTTATTTATTTACTTTTTTTTAAATCCCCTTTTTTGGACTGTAACGCTTGCTACAACTCTCCTTAGTCCTACCCGTCCTATGTTCATTTTAAGTATTAATCTTGGTGTGAACATTATTTTCACAAACTCTTAAGACGTATATTATAACATGAAATACTTTTGATATGCGATAAATCATATTTACTTTGCATGGCAGTGTCATTTCCGCTGCTCCTATCGAAAAATGCAGTAGTTATTTTTTTTATTTTTTACTTTTTTTTATCATTAAACCAGAAAATTAGGTTATCTTAAATGCACTGTTTATTAAATTAGACATTTTGATCAATTAAGCTTACTTCTGTACGATTTATACAAACAGTTTGTAGATATAACTTATTATTTTATAAAAATGTGTGAAACAAGACACCATAAATAGTCTTTAATTTCTTTTGCCATAAAATCAACTACATACATAATACAGATCATAAGTAAAATGCAGCATAATGTCTTCTAATGCATATTTTTTATGACTACATACAAACATACAATCTAAATTTACAAACATTTTATAAGATCAATTTGTTTTCAAAAGTTTTTTTCAATCTTCTTTCAAGTTTTACAACTTAAAACTCACCAATATTAGAGTTAAAAAAAAAAAACATATTTGTTTTAATACTTTCACATGTAAATAATCATCATCATTTGAAACAACATCATCTTTCAAACCAAATACTGCTTTATCCAGTCGCTATATGTATCTTGTTTTTTACGAGTCTAACGAGTGCTAGACGCCTTTACATCAGCGATAAGGAAGAAATAAGAAACTCAATTGGCGCCAAAATGTTTACTACTCGTACACAGTATTTGTTTTGTAGTTTAGAAAATGAAATATTTTCAATTTAATTGAAAAATTGTGTTACTCTTTAACTGGTCTTTATTAAACGCATAGTGCAGCATTCAATATATATTAGATCATTAAATAATTTGTCATCCTTGTTGTATAAATATTAAATTATATTGTGTGTGTGTGTGGTTTTTGTGTTATTAAAAAATGTAATAATGTGGGATTTTGTTACCCTACTCAATGCTGTTGACAATGACATTGGGTTTGTCTCTGCAGTGCTAAAAAATATATGTATTTTTCCAAAATTTTAATAAATTAAGCTCTAAAAGAAACATATTAGTCATTAAAATCATCCAGATTCTCTTAAAACTTACCGACAAAAAAGTATCTTATTTCGTATAACCAAAGTATAAATTACGTATAACCAAAATTCAATATAGTATCACTTAAAAGTTCAGATAAACTTCTATTGCCTTCACTTGATATATTTTCTAATTTCAATTATCAATTACTGAGTCATTAAGTTCTTAATTTTACATCAATTATACGAGTATAAATATATATGTTACATAGATTATATATTCTTCTTTTTCTAATTTATTAACGGTAATTTCGAATTTGATTCTCAGGCATTAACTAAAATACATTGTTTTTCTTTTATTATGTTTTTCTGTTATTCGTAACAAAAAACACAGGCAGTCACAACAGTCTGTGTGTTCACAAGCACTTAGCACTTCATAGAAATGAATCATTGTAGACAGACTATAATTGAATGTTAAATGGAGGTTTTAACATTAAAATTAAAGTCTTGTAAAACAATATTATGATGCTATTTAAGCATTTTTTCACACGTCTTAACCTTTATGGCTTTGTGGGGTTGAATTAATCCCTCTCATTTCCATAAGAGTTCTTAAGATTCAATCTTTTGAATAAATAAAGGAATTTGAATAGGCCGTTAAGCAAAGTACGTATCGTATCTTTTAAACATTTTAAGAGCATAAATATAATGTAATTTTATTGAGGAATGTAATTAGCAGGGCAACCAAAAATCGCAAGATATGCCTTATATTAAAAGATATGCTCTTAAAATATTACTTTTTCTCAATAAATTTTAAATTTTCTATAATTCAAGCTAAAAATAACTTGAGTTTTGTTAGCAAATGCTAAAAAACATTTTCTTTTTGCAATTAAAAATAATCGAAGTATATATCAGGAGTTTACAAAATTTGTATAAATGTTTAAAATAAAAATTATTAGGGAATCGGATTTAAAAACGTATGTTACAGTAAAAAGAAAATTTCACAAATGGCGAATTATAAAAAAATTGCTTTTGTATAAAATGTATGCTAGATTTTTTTCTTAAGCGTCAAATATGCAAAATTATGCTATTTAGTGTAATATATGCAAAATTAAAAATATTAAAAATATGCTTCTAAGTCAAACATATGTAAAAATATGCTGCTAGTACCAAAATATGCAAAAATATGCTGTAACAAATCGATGCCAAAATTCTTAAAATTGTCCGAAGCGGATTAATAACTAAGAGTTTGATTCATTTGAAGTCCGGGGAGAAATATTACTTTGCATATTTTTATTCTAGTAATTAGTAATTTTAATTTTATTTCAACTACTGTTAACATGTGGGTCAGAAATCTGAATTTTACTCTTAATAATATATACAAGTCCACCTCAAATATAAATCTCGGAATGTCCTATAGGTATTTAATATGTTGGTGTACTATTAAGGGTTAATATCGCCCTTTCTTTTAACGCTCCTACTTAAAGGCGCTATTGTTTTTAGTTTTTCGATTACTGTGTGAAAAAGCATATGTGAAAAACAACTTGCTGTTTTCAATATTGTTTTGTTTACTAGAGAGTGTAAGTGACCATTATACATTCAATGAAAATTCGAAGTACAATAAAGTTACATTGTGTATGTATATATAATCAATTTATAAGTTTATTGAAATATATTATTTTCTGGTAATTATTTAGAATTTTGATAAAAGTGAGATATTTTCAGATTCAATTGCAGAATAGACTTTAGAATGTTGGTATCATATGAAAAATCGTTAAAAAAAAACGCGAACAGTGTATATTAAAATTTTAATATCAAATTTGGAGTATCAATTCTAAAATAATACATGATATAACCCTTGCCTAAATTTGACTTGCAATTTTCTAGACGTATATTTTCCGATATAAAAAGAAAACTGGCATTTAATAGCATTAAATTTTTTAATCAGCTCTCAACTGGCACCATGAGATATGAACTATAAGATATGCTATAAAATAAGCTCAACATTTTTTTCTTTTTTTTGAAGTATATTAATATTTCATAAAATTTTTAGAAGGGCGAGCACTTTTTTTGTTTTTATCTAAAGACTTATATGTACTCGTACTAAAAGCTTATATGGGAATTTCTTCAAATTAATTTGTTTTTGGGGTTCGAAAAAGTTAATTTTTTTTAATGGCACATCAACGCCATTTGGCACCAATATTAACTGTTCGCATGAATGACTTTTCGCGAAGGGCGTCAGTGTTATGGAGGTTTAACATAAAAAGTTAAACAAAAAATTCCCAAAATCCTATTTTCAGCAGTGTATAAAAGATTAGCACGTATATATTACCTACATCATTATGTCTAAAATGCAAATTAAAAGTGATACGATATGGTTGATGTCACCGAAGATAATAGTGATCATATTGATTTTTTAACATTTCATTAAAAACATTTTTAATCAAAAAAATATATATATATCAATTTTTTCGGTTTTTTAGTTTTATAAAATTCGCTGACATATTTTTAATATCTGACAACCAAAAAATTTTTTTTAATGACCAAGAAATTAGCGTTCAGGTTACGGTAGTTAAAAATAAAAAAAAAAAATAAAATTCCATTTTAAATCTGATATTAAAAATAAAATACAAAATACATATTAAAGGAGGATCGATACGTTTTATAATAGTCAACATAATCGGCACTTAAATTCTGATTTAACCTACCTTCACAATATAGAGTAGAAAGCAAAGTGTACATAGATTTTGTAAATTTTTTTAAATGCGTTTAATTTGCTGATGTATTTTTCACATCTAACCACAAAAGAAAAAAAAAGAAAAAAATGTTTAAATGATGTTAATAAATAAAAAGTTGCATATATTAATTACATAAATATAAATTAAATTTTTCAATGACAAAAATACACACTCAAAAATGTTAAAAGATGCATTAAATTCAAACGCATAATTATTTTTGAGATCCACTTGAATACAATATACTCGTAAGCTATAATAACAGCTAGGAATTGGTATACATTTTCACCGATTTCCATTAGCACCTTGATCTCATGTCATGAATACTTTTTATGCAATTTTTTTGTTGAAACCCATTTTTCGCTTATCTAAAACTAAATCGATGTACTTATTATAAATATAATTTCACATAAAATGCTAATATAAAGTACGCAAAATTTTAGATCGATTTTAAAGATTTATAACATTTTTGCAAATTAAAATGTAATTTGGAAACCTTTTTTTATTACGATATACTTAAGCTTCATTGAAATTTGCTGTGCGTTTGACTTACGTTTTTCTCTCCAAGTTTGGGCAACCCCTATGGCACTGCTGGTGAGTGCACATTACCGAAATATGCCTCAAAAGATTCACAATTATAAGAACAATTGCAATACTCGAAATGGCACAAATTTTCTAATCAAAAAACTGTCAAAAATTACAATTATGAAAATTTTGGTATCACCGCATGTCCACAACATAATTTAACACTGGTCAATGACAGGCTGATTGCACACAAGTTGGCCTATTTCTAAAAGTGTTTGTAGTTTACATTAGAAGAATTGGACACATGCTAAAATCCGGGATTACAGCAATAAAAAGAAAGAAAAAAAATTATTTTCACACATTTTTTTGTTTTTTTTTTTTAATTTCAGAGCTTTCCGGTACCACATGGAACCATTTCAGATTAGTATTGATGTAATTCCATTAAATTATTTTAAAACTGCAGAATTTAAAAAAAATATTTATGTTTTTTTATAATTTTTGTATTTAGGCTTAAGTTCATTGAATAAATGTAGAAGAATATATAACACTCTTCAGCGTCCCACCGTGGTGTTCTCTGTAAACATCATCTATTTAACTTACAACTTTTCGGGAAATGGAATCTGTGACTAATTTTCCCTATATGTTATTAAGTAAGACGAATGGTTTACAATAAAGCTTTATACAATTACTTTGTATTCTTCTTTTTCAATTATTATTGTTTATATGCTTAAAGCTAGCAGTTAGGCAGTAAATCAAGCAATGTATAATTGTTAGCAATGAACAATATTGTTATTTGATTTGTCCCTTCTGTTTGTTTTCTATTTTTAGAAATACGTAACAGGGGAGTCAAGTAACACTTTCACCGTGCCTAGTGTTGAAGATTAATTAGTTTGTAGTTTTTTTTATAGTTTTTTTTTTTAGAATTTTTGTATTTAGGCTTAAGTTTATTGAATAATTGTAGAAGAATATATTGCAAAAGTTTTTTTGTACACTTGTACGTTAAATTAATATGTGTAATTAAATTTGATGTAAAATATATAAAAATTCAATTCTTGATGCACATCCAAAACCAGTGCATTGCAGATTTCATTAAATGATTTTTTGTTTCAATTCTGTAAACAAAAAAGGGAAACTATATATATAGTGAAATATCTAAAGCTAGTAAGTACCTCGTAGCTAATTGGGACGTTTATGTGGGATAAATTATTTCCGGCTTGCAAGTAGTTTGGCAAAGGACTTTTATACACCAATAATTCATTTTTTTCCTTCAAATTAATTTATTTAAACTGTTGTAGTCAATTCTTGTTTATTACTATCAAGCTTGAGCATTAAACAAAATCTTTTTAAGGTCCCATAAACTAAGAAAGTTATTATAGAATGTACCGTATTTAAAAATGTAGTTTTATTAACAGGAAGACAATTAAGAAAGGTATAGTTGGTCAAGTCCACCTTGTCTTATCTTATTATATATATTACATAGTTATTAACATTTATATGAACTTATGCATTTTAGGGTGATTCCCGAAGGTGTACGTTATATGATGATGGACCAATCCTCATAAAATTTGACATAAGGATTATAAGATCTTATAGTTCTTTGCACCAAATTTAATTAAAATATTGCTACTTTTTTAACTTTTTTTATGATCGTTAAATCCTTATTGTGGGAGGACATTTGCATGGGAGGTGAAATAATGGACCAATCATAATAAGTTTCAGTAAGATGATATTTATTCGTAACAATTTTCATGAAAGTATTTTTAAAATTGCGACTTGTATGTGAAATAGACTCATGAATTGATTCTGTATCGAACGGTGTTTATACCCTATACCACCTATAAATATATGTGGTATATTATAGTAAACGCCAATTTCTGCAAATTTCCATCGGGATTAAGAAATTATGAAATCATGAAATTATGAAAACATGAAATTATAAATCATGAATTCATTGAAAAATTGTTGAAAACATTAAGTTTTCTGACCTTGAGTCTACCGACTTTGTTCAAATTAAGCAAACACTATTCAAATTTTAAAGAAATAGTGATTTTATTTGCAATTTAGTTTAGTCTAAATTTATTCATCTCCTTTATATATATATATATATATATATATATATATATATATATATATATATATACTTTGTAAATATATTTAGAGTTTCAGATGAATATAACTTTTTATCGGATCCATATGTTTACATTATTCTTACGTCAATATTATTTGAAATTTTATGAGGAATTTAGTGGACACAAATTAAACCCATAAAATATAAAAAACGAAGCCAAAAAAAAGCAAACATTATTTCGACCTAAATACCTCTTAAACTAAAACAGATAACCTGCAAATGTAAATATTTTTTGTAGATATTTACAAGGACTATCTATGGTTAGAATTTCTTTACAATAAAATCATAAATGAATTTTTGACGATTTAAAAAAAAAAAAAAAAAATTACATAGTCAAGATGGCTAACTTTGGAGGTCCATTCACTACATCGCTGAGCCGGTAGGGGACTGTGCTTCTCTAAATTATCTCATCTGCTACATACATGTAAAATTTTATATAGATATCTGTTACAGAATTATTTCTAAAAAAGCTTTTAGGAACCACTGTACATCGTACGTGTTTTGATGACATGTATACAATTTTTACTATATATATCCTTAGTTTTGAAGTAATACCATATGTTATCTTCGATTTAATGTTTTTTTGATATCCGCTATATTTCAGTACGTTATGTTAAATTAGTAAAATTAGTTATATTTACCAACCACTGTACAAAAATATATGCAAAGGACTGTTTTTTTTTTGTGGTACCGTTAATATAGGGGTATAACCTTTTGCGACATATTGTAGGATATGCGATATTACAATTTCGCCATCGTTAAAGAAAGTTTCCTCACTAATTGCGTTGAAGTTTTTAAGAATCTATGTAATTTAAAGTACTGTATCATTTTGTACAATTATTTGGTGTAGCTATCTTAAGCTAAGTTCACACTGCGCTAATATTTGACACGAAATATTTAAACTTGTTTTCCCGTAATTTTTGTAACTAAATACAGAGATTATTTTTTGTTCACATTACACATATTTATTTGATGTTGAACAGCTTAAAATGTCATAAAATACGGGAAGGGGAAAACATATTTTAAGTCTGTTCAGATTTAGTGCAAATCGTTTACCCAGAATTATTAGATTAAATACAGAACAACCATAAATTCAATTATAAAATGAATTTATAGGAAAATTTACAATTTTCAGAGAGAATTTTGGAATATGTGTACGTCAAGGAAATTTTTGTAGCTTTTTTATTTAACATAAAGTGAAAATGCTATTAATGTTAGATACACATATTTAAAAAAATTACAAAGCAAAATAAGTAGATAAAGAAGTAAACATGTTAACTGTTATCAATTGATGAGTTGCAAAATTTAATATGCACATTAATGAAAATTGTTTTAAAACATATATCGAGGGTTAAAATATTCAAAAAGGGTATCTGCAAAAGTTCTTATGCGATTTATTAATAATACGACTATTAAATCTCACATATAAAAATATTTTTCCATCTTTATTTATTTTTTTCTTAATCGAAGATTAAAGGTATAAGAGATACAATTTTTTGTAGAAATTATGCAATATATTAAATTTATAATATCTTCAAAATCAAAGAATAAAAAGTGGAACGAAAATGGAAAATGAAAATGTGTTAAAAAACTAAAATATTTTTTTAATTTATTTTTAAATCTGCAGATAGCTCTTTTTAAATATAATCCCTCGATACACTTTTATTTTTTTTATAAGTAATTTACTTTTATACACAAGAACAATCCTGTTTCCTCTTCACGTCATTTACAAAGCAACTCAGTCGTTACAAAACAA
Organism: Protocalliphora azurea; assembly: GCA_932274085.1. NCBI lineage: Eukaryota > Metazoa > Arthropoda > Insecta > Diptera > Calliphoridae > Protocalliphora > Protocalliphora azurea. Next base: position 112,778,701 of record OW026520.1, read on the forward strand.
CACTGTTTTCTTTGCATGCCACTTTCAGCTGTATGAAAAGAATAATAAGTATTATTATGATTAAATAATAAAAGTGTAAATAATTTCGAAAGTTTTATTTAAAAATCTGTATTTTAATAGATAATATATAAATTGATAACTCCTTTTTGTCAATTAAAAGTTTATGTACATAAAAACAAAATTTTTTTCAACTCAAGCCGTCCACAACGTTAGCTGTTGTTTGCCTCTCTTTGATCTTACATTTATTTTGTAAGATCAAGCAAAAATTCACTCAAAATAGTGGAAAATATTTTACAAGTTGTGTTCAGTCAATGTTCACACTACCCGCATTTTTAGTTAAGGGCAAATAGATTTGTTTGTTCAAAATGAGCTGCTATCTTAATTGAATTGTAAAAATATGTTGTGTCCACATTACGTAGTGTCTATACTATACTAGATAAATTTTTATCAAGACAAACGTCAAAATCAGTGCAAGTCTATACAAGGTAGCCTCATTTAAACATTTGGTTGTTACAGCAGTCAAACTGCATATGTATAAAACATTATTGGATTCGCTTTATTGTTGTTTTTGTGCAACTGCTTCCACCTTGCATAAATTCGCTTTGAATTTTACTTTTATTTTGATAAAAAATTTTCTAATATAGACACTATGAACGCAAAACAAATATTTGTAAAAATCGTCCAATATTAGTGTAGTGTGAACTTAGCTCTATATAGCATTCAACACAAATATATTTTTCTTATAAAAAGAGAAATAAATGCGATTTTTTTTTTGCAAATATTAAATAGTTTTTATTTTAATTCCTAATTTTGATAATATTTTTGCACTTGATTATTGGATTCAAATACTTTCGTTTTTAATAACTCCTATACAACATATTACAAGATAAATCTGATGATATTTTAAATTTAGAGTTAATACATACCAACAAATTAAAAATTATTGCACAAAACATTCAAAACGTTACAAGTTTTTTAGCCCAAAATGATTTAAGTGTGATAATTTAATAATGTGGTATCCTATAAATTTATTGTCGAAAAAATATTATACCCCTAGTGCACAAATTAAAACATATAAAATTACTTTCGTAAGTTAAAGTAAATAAAGTAAATTCTTTAAAAAGTTCATTGTGCCTCCCTAAATGAAATAATAAGAATTCATCACAATTTATTTAAGCCAAATTTCTAATAAATTCCATGCAAAGCATTAACTGATATCCCTAAGTAAACGTTATTCCGAGAAGAAAACAATTTCCTTGCAAATATTTTTAAGAAAATCATTTAAGCACAACAATAGAATATTAAAAACATCCTTCTAAAATTATACTCATTGTAATATTAAATTTTATCCTTTTCTTCAATTATACTGCTTAAAATCATTCCATTATTTCACCAACTTTAGCCAGAAAAAAAAAGACGAAAAAATAAATAAATGTCAGCAACAAAATAAAGCTGAAAAACAAATCAAAAGCTCTTTTGAGTGCAATGAGTTGGCATTGTATTGTATGGGTATTGTGTGCAGCAAATGCAGCACGTGCATCATTAAGCTGCATCATTTTGTGGTTTTAAATTGAGAAAGTCTTAATGTAAGAAATATTTTTGTTTATCGTATAAAATAAAGTTTTTGCATCATTTTCTTGCTGCTGTTGTTGTTTTGCTTTTTTTCTGTACTTTTTATAATAATGACAATTCCTGTTTTTTTTTTCTTTGTACAGAAAAAAGTACTTGAAAAGCTTTCATGAATTCATTCTTGGCATAGAGGAATGTTGTGTATTTTCCCCCTATACGAGACATTTGTGCTGTTTTCATTTCTATTTCTATTCTATGATGAGTTTTATAGACAATCTTTGTATTGCTGACTTGTCTAGATGTTGTTTGTTTTGCGTTTTTTTTTTTCTTCTAATTCTTTAAATTCCTTCACACTTTTTTATAACGATTCTTTTGACTCTTTTGCAATTTTTTTGCTTTTGTTTTTTTTTCATCTTAATGTACTTGTACTTATTTTTGAGTTTGTTTGTAAGTCTTACTTGTTCACGTATGAATTGTATGCAATTTGTTTGTTGCTGTTGTCGTTTGTATAAACAAATGAAAATTGGTTTTTGAAGTGCTGCCTGGTGCCTGCTACTTGTCTCTGGAAACGTAACTTCTTCATGTGTCACAATATAATAAATGCATCTTCCGTTAAAGGTAGGGATTTGTTTTGCTTGTTTATTTGTTATTTTTTTAGGACAACAAATACATGCTTTATTAGGATTTCTCTTGTTGTTGGCATGAGCCAGCGGGCATGAATACACAAATATTTTTAAAATAGACATGTCGTTAAGTAAGAAATTAATTAAAATAAAAATAAAATACCGAAATTATTTGTTACCAGACACCTTTAAATTTGATAAGGAAAATGAAGGAAAATTTGCTCCTAGAGAGGGATGTCATTAATTTTATTTTTTTTTTTTTTCTTGAAGATGTCAAATAAAGATCTAATCAACAGTCGGCTTAAATAAAAATTACCTATGAGAAGAAACGTATGCAATAGGGGTGAAAAATAGGTTTTTAATCAAGAGAAAAAAAAAACAATTAATAAAAAGTCGAAATTTTGAAGAAATGCCAAATATAAAAAAGGGGAATCCTACAATAAGAAAAAAAAAAAAACAATATAAACAAGTAAGAAAGCTATAGTCGTCCAAGCCCGACCATATGATGCCTACACCATTAGGTATAGCTGTAAAAGTTATTTTTATACGAGGGCGGATCAATATGAAATGCAACACTATTTCCATCAAGTACCACCTGTTGGTAGACTACTGTCAAATTTTGAGCAAGTTTCGTCATTTACTTTGCGCTTAACAGCTGTTCAAAACATACAACCTCGTTTATTTTACTAAAAATTTAAAAAAAGTGAATTTTGAGTGCTCATTAAACATTATTTTTTGCAAAAAAAAAAATACCGTCAATCAAGCCAAGGAAGAGCTCGATAAATACGATGGGGACTCTGCATCATCGATTTGAATGGTAAAAAAAGTGGTTTACTGACTTCCGTTGTGGTCGCACAAGTACAAATGACGTTCTGGACGGCCAATTGAGGTCAGTACACCCGAAAATGTCGAAAAAATCCACGATATGGTCTTGGCCGACCGAAGAGTAAAAGTGCGTGAGATTGTTGATGCCATAGGCATTTCATATGGCAGTGTGGTTTCGATTTTTAATGATCAGCTGGGTTTAAGGAAATTGTCTGCAAGATGGGTGCCGCGTTTGCCCTCAATTGACCATAAACGTAAACGTGTGACAACTTCAAAGGATTGTTTGGAGTTGTTTAACCGCAATCTGAATAAGTTTTTGGGGCATTTTGTAACTGTGGATGAAACATGGATCCAGTATTGTACTCTTTTGACCAAGCAGCAGTCTAAATAATGGCTTTTTCCGGGTGAACCTGCTTCGAAGAAGGCCAAGGTAAGTTTGTCAGTCGATAAGGTGATGCCAACAGTTTATTGCAATGCACGCGGGATAACCCACATCGATTACCTTCAAAAGGGAAAAACAATAAATGGCGAATATTATGCCAACTTATTAGAACGACCCCATATGGCCAAGAAAAAAGTTCTTTTTCATCAAGATAGGGCACGTTTGCACACGTGTGCAGTCTCAATGGCAAAACTCTATGAAATGTGCTACGAATTGGTACCTCATCCACCATATTCTCCGGATTTAGCCCCTAGTGACTACTTCCTATTTTTAAACCTAAAGAAATGGCTTGGTGGATAGAGATTCAGCTCCAACGATGGAATTATTGACCAAGCGAAGGCCTATTTTAAGGACCTTGAAAAATCCTATTTTTTAGGCAAAGTAAATGACGACACTTGCTCAAAATTTGCTAGTGGTCTATTAACAGGTGGTACTTGATGGGAATAGTGTTTCATTTAATGTAACTAGGAGGGAAGTTCGAAAATTCACGGACTTATAGATCCGCCTTCGTATACATAACTTTATATGGGATTTATGTAAGTTAAAGTGATTTCGGGTAAGTTGGCCTTATATGAGAGCTGCGGTTAATTATGGACTCTTAAAATTTATTTGTGTCAAATATTAACTTGATACTAAATTTTTTATGGGATTTATGCACGTTATAGTGAGTTTCGGAAGAAAAGTATATATGGCAGCTGTGGCCAATTATGGACCGATCATAGCTAATATAAATAGACTTTGTTCTTGTGCCAAAGTAATTATTTGTACCAAATATCAACACTATAAATCTTTAAAATTGCAACTTGTAATTTGTTCACAAACAGCCAATCGGACGTACATCGTTAAATCGACTTGGAATTACATCCTCAGTCGGACGATATACTTTAAGATGAGAGTCCGAAGATTTTTTTCTGTGCGTTACAAACATCAGCACAAACGCATACTATCCCAACCACCTATGTGAGTTATAAAAATATTTCTTAACAAAGAGTATGTCCAAAAGGACTAAAAAGAAGTTGAATTTGTGTCCTTAGATTTTCTACAAATTTACATAATTTTTGAAAAGATTAATTCTTTTTTATTCTTATGCCATTTAAAAAGCTTAAATTGGATAACAGGTATTCCAGATAAAAATTTCTATAACCATGAAGTCCGAAAAATGTTTATATTTTTTTAAAAATAATTTCAAATTTTGGGTGTATGTTGAACATTTTTAAAATGGTGTAATAATCTACTCACCAATACAAACTACACTATGTTACATTTTCAAGGCATTATTTATTTATTTTTTTTTTATTTGGTTGCACAGAAAATTGTATGGCTTGGATGTGGAAATGCTTTCAATAAAGAAAAGTTATGGATATACTGCTAAAATATTCCGATCTATGCATATTAAAATTTAAAAGCCTTAAATAAAATTTACCGTAATATACGTATTACATAATTTTTGTTGTAATTTTACAAGGCAAAATATGAAATTATATATGAAAAATGTTAGCCATTTTTAAAGTTATTGATTTGACCCTAAAAAAACTACACTGTTTTGCAGCAGAAAAAATAAAATAAGTATTTTTATTTTTGTAAATTTCAAATTTTTGTTTTAGTAATTTTGATTTGTTGTCCAATATTTTGAAAAAACTGCACCAATTTTTTACGAAACTGTGCAAATTTTTATTCTTATATACAAAACGTTAACTCTGAAAAACAAATTTTAGGTTTATATAGATTACTTTCTCCCCCTATTAAAAAAATGAACAAAATCGATTTTTGATTACTTTGCAGCTAACAGAATGAAGTTTTTTTGTGGCCGTTCTCTCGGCTTGTCAATTTTGCAATGTACAAAAATTTTTCAAAAACCAGCCATTTTCAAAAAATAATGGAAATACGATTTGTATTAGAAAAATAGTTTTAATATAAATTTTCCAAAGAATTTAAAAAGTACCTACCATTTTTTTTTTTTTTTTTTTTTTTTTGAGAAAAAATAACAGCGTCTAATCAGAAGTAAGTGCATAATTTGCATTATTTAGAAGTTATTTATAATTAATTAAAAAACGTTAGAATGAATATATTTTTATCATTTTTAACAAGAGTATACACATATATACAAAAATATATATGTAAATTTTATCAAATTAGTATTTTTATGGAAAAATAGTTCTAAATGAAAAACTTCATAACCAATGACTGAGAATCATAAAAATAGAATATATTACCAAATATTTAAAAGTGACTTAGAATCATAAATTCCTAAATGAAAAATTACTAATGACCATGAGATATTTAAAATAATTACCACTACAGTTTTTTTCTGCTCTAAGTTCACACTACTCATGTTGGGGAAAAATATGTCAAAAGTGGCGATTAATTGAATTTAGAAAATTAACTTCTCGTAATATAGTTGATGGCGAATAAAAATAGACAAAATTATGCATAAGCAGTAATAAAAATCAGTGATTTGTTTTTTTACGAAGATGTAAAATTTAACAACTTTTTTAGATATTGAATTTCGTAAATTTTATAAAATTTAGGTGTACTTTTTTTTAATAAAAATTTTTTTGTAGCAAAATTGTAAAATGAAACCATAGACTTCAGGTAATTTAGTGTGTTTTTCCTCAGGTATTTGAAAACTTAGTTTTTCCAAATGTTTTTATTATTATTATTATTATTATTATTAATATTATTATTATTATTATTATTATTATTATTATTTTTTTTTTTTTTGAAAATTGTTCTAAAATACTCTAACTTTGAACTTTGTTGGGAAAATATTCTGAAAAAAATACTGCGTATATATATATGCCTGATTTGAGAAACTAAAATTTTTATGGAAAAAACTAGTTTCTCTAAACTAAAATTTTTATGGAAAAAACTTTAGTTTCTCCATACAAAAAACACTTAAATACAGATATTTTTCTTTATTGCCTTATTAAATATTACAAAGTGGGGCAGAATCGGACATTTTTGGAAATAAATCTGTAACTTTTAATCAACTGATTAGATTTGCATAGAATTTCACATAAGCGTAGCCTTCCTCCTATATATCCCGAAATTGAAAAAATGATTTTCAGTTACAATACTGGTCTGATTTTTTTTTTTTAATAGAGGTGTCGTAGATGTTGTAGAAAATTGAAACTTATTATACATATTACTTTGGACTCAAAGTTAATATATAGGAAATTTTGATAAAATCGGGGCAAGGACAAGCCTATCTCCCATATGTCCTGAAATGAGAAAAACGCATTTTCGTTTAAAATACTGGTCAAAACAGTATCAAAAATTTGCGAAAGCCATCGGATATAAGTTTTTTATTGGTAAGACAATATTTGATTTATTAGGAGCAATGGCATATTTACCTCTCCCAAACCCTGTCATCTTCTGGTATTATTTTAGCCTGTACCTACATTTTCTCTTCAGTAACTAATTAATTTACATAAATTTGCTCGATTTTCGGTCCAAATGTTGTATTATTATTAAGGCAAAATCGTGTTATATTGCGAAATATTTTAACAAAAAGATTTCCTAGACTTTTATTTAAGAAAAAATAAAGAAATTTTTTAAATTGTTTTCTTATTTAGTTGCGGCAAAAAAATAGGAAGTGATTGTTCTTTTATATATTAAAAAACAATACTTACTTACAGAATTATAAACAAAGATTGTATAATTTGTTATAATATTTTTTTTAATGCTTCAAACTTATGTAATTTTTATATAAAAACTAAAAAAATGCTCTATAATTAGCGCCATATTGTTGATTTACAGTATGCTATATTTAGTACAAAATTATAATTTTCCCTTTCTCAATTGTTTTTTAAACTTCGAAATAATTTTTATTATTATACAGAAAAAAGTTTGTGCATAAATATAAGAATTTACTTTCATTGATTTTAGTTTATAATATTTAAGAATAATGTGTTAAATATTAACATTTTTTGAAAAGTCAAGAAGACTTTAAAATAAATTGTTTAAATTTGCATTTATATTTTCAATTTGTAAAAAAATGTTTGAAATTTTCTTCGGAAAATTTTAGGTTTTTAATGATTTTTAGCTTCATTGTGGGAACAGAACTGAAGCGCTTTTTATCAAAACGATGTGTTGCAGAATGCGTGAGAAATTATGCAAATTTCTAGACATTATTTTTTTACAGATTTTTCTTCGAATTTTACGTTTTAAGGCGTTTGTTGTTATTATTTTCATCTATAACTATTTTCATTTAACATTTACAATCATATCTAATAAAACTAAATCAAAGATTTAACAAAACTTTTACAAAATTACTAAAATTTTAATTATGAACAATTTAAAAACATCTATGAACAAAATTTTATTTTAATGAAAAAAGTGAGAAAAAAAAATCATGTTCAATTCATAATATTTATGAAAAAAATTTTAAATATATGATTTTGTTCACTGTGTATTTCTTTATATTTTAATTCAACAAAATAAATTACGTTAGCATTAAGAACTTTTTTAAATTGAAATAAAAACAGGAAATCAGATAATTTTTCAATTTAACATTTTTTAAAGTTGTGACAAAAAAACTATAAAAAATTACATAAACAGTTACAGTTTTTTACAATTTATTTATATAGAAAATTTTTTTGGTTTTAAATAAAAAAATATGTTTAAATAGAAAAATTATATTCAAAAAATAATAATAGTTTAATTGACTTTAAATTCTCTGATTTTAGCGCCCTTGCAGCTACAAAAATAATTATATCTATAAACTTCTTTAAAATTATGTGAGGCCTACAGTACAAGATCTTTGTCAAGTTTTTTCCATAAACAGCCCAACATTTTCGACTTATTTTATTATATTTTTTTACAATTAGCCAAACAACAAAATTATTCAACGAATAAAGGAAATTTGAAGACGATATCTTTATTGAGTCCAAAAATAAACGATTTTGAATTTAAAAATTGCAAAAATCATATCTCAAAAAATTACAAAAATGTATTTTTTTTATTTATTGATCAATATAGAAACAAAATGTAAATATTAAAATATTGATATCGTCTTTCCCAGAATTAAGCACCATTTTCTACCTCTTTTAGCCCAATGTGCTATATTAAAATTATCATTCAATTCTTTTTAATTTTTTTGCAGAGTTAATAAATAAAAAAATAAAATTCCAAAGAATTTTTCAGAATCTTAGTGGGATAAATTTAGGTTCAATGAAAAAAGTCGTATATGGAATATTAAACAGTACAGGTGTGAAATATGTTAGTTTAAGCGCTTTGTAGAGGATTTGAAGTTACTGAGTTTTAAGTCTAACTTACACGTGTTAAAATAAAAAGCTTACAGAAAAATCTTTAACTTCTTGCCACTTTTTTCAACTTCAATCTATCATTTGATTTATTCGTATGCGTAATACACATATTCATATTAATAAAGTATTAAATTGATAAACGACTTATATAACAAAATTAATTTATGAATAAGTCCGTAAATGTTTCTTTTATTAAGTAGTTATAGTCAAAATTTTTAAATGATTATTTTTGCCACATTTGGTACAAAATATACCCAATCTACTTAGCATCCCATTGAAAAAACAAAAATATAAATAATAAAAATTCGTAAATTTATTAGTTTAATTTCCCCTTTTAGAATATTTTGAATATTTTTACATAAAATAATCTCTGGCCACTTTTTTTTTAAATTCCATATAATTTTCTCTTTATCTATTAACGAAAGAAAGTCAAGTTATAAAAGACACTTGTGTTGCAAACAATAGAGATATTTTTTTAAATAAAATACTGGCCTAAAAGCAATTGTATTGAATTCTATTGGAAGAAAACTATAAAAGTTACAGATTTTTTTTAGAGGTTTTATAGACAGACAATAAAAAATCCATTGTTCTCCAATAAAGAAATCTCCTAAAAGGGGTAAACTAAATGAAGGGCATTTACTGCTTTTTTTATGGTGGAATAAAATAAATTACTTTTTTATATACTTTCTTAAACAATTGATAATATATTTTGCTTTTGGTCAAAAAAATATAAAAAATTGTGGACGAACAGATGTTTGGTGAAGAAATACTTATATGTATAGGAAATCAATACAGAGTTATTTGGAAACCTTTGGTAACCCAGCTGACCATAAACTACGATACTGGTATCCCTTTCGAACATATAGCAAACATTTCTCTTACAAAACATTCGAGAACGACTATCGATGGCAATCCGAATATGAGCTTCTTGAACTTACCCATCCCTCACTTTGTGGCTGTAAATATTTCGATCTCGAAAATTCGTCTACCGTATTAATAGTGTACCTATAGCGATATCAATAGAGAAACTTAAAAATATTCGTTAGTGATTCGTTTTCGATATAAAAAAATTATGAACATTTTTCGATATTGATATTACCAACGACTTGTTTATTATTATTGGCAATAGTTCGAAAACATTAGTTTTCTATTGCTTCATATCCATTTTGTTTCCAATCTAAAATTAAGAGCTAATTTAAATTTTAAAGTTAAGTTTTACCAAAAAAAAAAAATACTTGGTAATGGCGTGTAGTTACGAATGGAGTTACTTTTCATTGACAACATTACATAGAAGTAGTTTAGTAACTACTTATTTATAATCCAGTATGTGATTAATTATTTATGATCGGATTTTTGAAAATACTATTCTTTTTTCTTTTTAATTAAGTTTACCGATTCATATATGTAAATGAGAAATAAATATATGATAAAGAAAAATTTTCGTATTACTTAACTTTTAATCTAAAATATTTTTAAAATTAACACCCTGTTTTTATAACACACATTTTGTAATTTTGTTTTTGTTTTAAATGTAAGTTAGACGAGCCATTTTTGCGCTCGTATTATAAAAACAGGCAGTAAATGAAATAAGAATGTTGTTAAAAAAATTGCATCTTATATCTCGCCATTTCATTATTTATTTGTAACCTAAAATTCCTATTTTTTTCACTAGTAATGATTTCAGTAATACTTTAAAATCAATGAGTTATTATTTTTTTAATAACATGAAATGAAATTCTGGAATGCCTATTTGTAATAATATGCGGTATGTAGTTGCCTCTAATGTCATCGTCATGTTAAAATATTGGGTATTTTCAGCTAATGTGTAAGTAATGAAGATAAATTATTTTAGATTCTTAACTTATTACATAACAACCAACGTTTTTGCTGGGTTATTGCAAACTTAACACAATATAAGAAATACAAAAATTATACATAATAAATTACATTTAAAAGATAATTCATACAATGAAGAATACAATTAATAAAATTATATTTATATAAGAGTAATAATATTTGAAGCATTTTGTCCAAATTTCAACTTCGCCCAAAGGTGTCATCAATGTTTTATCTCTCACTATTATTAATTTTTCTGTAGCTCAAATCCACATCTTTTAGTGATTAATTTTGTGAATTAATCTGCAGGAAAATATATTAGATATTTAGATAAATATGCTATTTTGCAAATTTATCTAGACAATTTGCGATATGGTTTATTATTTTTTTAAAATTTTGTTATATTCTTTTTTTTGTTAAAAATTTCTGAAAATTTAACTAACATCTTAAATTTTAAAGTCCAATATTTTACAACCGATCTCTATGAACTATGACGGAAGAATGACAGACACTTCATTCTCTTTGGCTAAGTTTTATGCAAGCACAAATACAAAAATATATACGTTGCTTTGGTTTGCACAAAGTTCCTCGAGAAATTAAGATTAGAAAATTACTCGAAACGTTTAGTTACGAATTCGCTAATATCACAACCCAGGTCAGGTGGGAAATAAAACTTTTTTTTGGGTCTATAAATATTTCCTTTTTAATAAAGTAATATAATTATGAACATTGTCATTTAGGCCATTAATTTATTATACTATTTATACAGGGAGTAAAAAGAATGGTATATTTGAAGTATTTTAGAAAAATTATCTCAATAAATTAGCATACATAGTATTGTGGATATAAATATTAATTCAATAAAATGCTCATTATTATTTTTTTTCTAACTGATTCTGACTGTGTTAGCCTTTTTGTAAGTATGATAAAAAAAACTTTAAACTGCTTGCTACTTCTGTCTTCTCATTCGCACCATGTTCACCGAAATAACGTGTCCTTTCGTTAATTAACTGTATGGAAAAATGGCAGAATGACGACTATCTGTCTGCGGTATTTAACAAAATATTTTTTATCTACATACTTTAACCCATAATTCTGCAAATACGTGAAGAAATATTTTCATTTTATATTATTTCCTTTTGTTTTACTCTAGTAGTAGCAGCTGTAATTACATGTGCATAAAATAAATTAACAAAAGAGAAAAAAAAATATTACGGAGTAGTAAAGAAAATATATGTAAATAATTTTTAATTAACTTTACATATACATATAAATAATTTTCTTCACAGTATTGATTAACATCTCATTATGGAAAAACTGCAAAGAAGTTAATATTGTAAATGGAAAAGTATTTTCACTAGACAGTAAGTATATAAAATATTAAAGAGATAAAATAATTATTATAAAAGAAAATATAAAATATGGTGCAAGAAAAATAATTATATTAAATTAATATATTGCATATATTAAGAGAGTGGTTTACATTGAAAAGTAAAAATAGCATATTTTTATAACATACAAAGCACTATATGGAGGATAGCACTGGTTTATCCTAATGGTTGTAACATCAAAAAATATTGGTTCAAAACCTCACCTAAAAACCAATAAGCACCAATGATATATACTTGATCATAAAGCCCTCTATGAAAATTTATTTTAGTTATTTTAAATCTGTTTAGATTTATAGAAATATTATCAAATATTTTCTATAAAAATAAAATTTTTCAAAACTATCCTATTAAAAGAACATTTTTCCAAATTTCCTATTAAAAGAAAATTTTTCAAAATTTCCTATAAAAAGAAAATTTTATTGAACATTTCTTATGAAAAGAATATTTTTCATAAATAATTATATTGAACACACATACACACATAAGGCAAATAGATAAAAAAAAATGTACACAAAAAGAAGCGAATTCTTTCATATATGTTATTTTTAAAAATGTATTAATATTTTCTATGAATGGAAAACATCAAAAATTCTTTATAGAAGAGATTTATTACAATTTTTCTACAAATATAAAAATTATAAACTTAAATTTTTAAATGAGTTTTCAAAAATGAAACTTTTAACTAAACGTTTTTAAAGTTTTCGAAATGACAAGAGAAGAAAATAATATTAAATTAAATTAAAATTTTTATAAAAACTATGAAATATTTCGTTTTTCTGCTTTTTCTAAAAATTATTATTTTAATTTTTGACATATTTTTTTTAATTTTTTTATTTTTTCTTCGTAATGGTTGTAAAAAATGTTTTCGAATTAGTTTTCATTGAAAACTTGTTATTTTGTAGTTTTCAATTTGTATGGGAAACCTTGAGTTTCTAATGATGTTTTCGGGCTAGAACTTTTCGAAAGAGTTTTCGTGATCAGTCTGAATGTACTGTAAAGTTAAGGTTTAACTCCGGATAAAAAATTGTTAAGCTAACAGCCATAGAGAAACAGACAGAAAGTATTTTATAAAATTTATTTAAATTTCTATAAAAAATGTTCTATAAATCAATTTTATTTTAATTCTGCCCCCTAATGAAAGTTGAAATACCCGAAACCCCTGTGATGAAGCACCAAATTCATTAGGAATTGTAACACAGTCACGAGTGCTATTTTAGGATCGTTTTGCTGATAAAAGGAACTTGAAATTCTTTTTCTCATTCTCGATAGATAGCCGGTATTTGCTGACAAATATGGAATTATATTCGGATACAGATAAAATCGCCCATTTAAGATTTTAGTAATACAATATGAGAAATCTGCACATGTGATCTACAACTGCTTCGCTTTGATTTCATATAGGATAGAGTTTTTTTTGAATATACTTTATAAATGCAGAGAAAATACATATGACGTTGCGGTATTGTTATGGCAATAATATTAGGTTTATAGAAGAAGTCAGAAACAAGTTATGGTTAATTGCAATAATATTGTGCTCATAATAATATTTATGTCTAAATTTTACTGCATTATGGAAATTAAATATTTTAATACACAGAAAAAATTGTTGCCTTATATTTTTAATTAACACAATTAAGAATTTGCATTAAAATTTAATTAATATATTCAAGCAAAAGCAAAACAAATAGTAAAAATAAAATTCAAGTGTTTTTTTCTCTACTTGATTGATTTTATACATTTTTGAATTGAAAAAATTTTTTTGTTTTTATTTTTTTACAGTTTTTAGTAATTGATATAATCATTTTGGTGAGAGGTGCAAATTTAAACAATTTTTAATTGAATGAGTTATTTTGGCAATTTGAGACTTTTTTCTGTGTATTGTTGTCTGAAACTTATTATATTTTTTTTTATCAAAAACTAATTATAATAACCCTTTAAAAATATTTTTTTTTTCTATAACTATAAAACATCACAGATAGAAAATAAAAAAGAGTTTATGAACTAAAATTATACACTAGCAGAATGTAATACGTATTTTCTGTGCCGCGTCATGCTTCATTAACGTTCGTAGCATCTTATCCATTTAGGTTTCGTTACAACCACAACACATATTTTGTTTTGAATGCTGATTTTTAAACTATATTATGTTTAAACTAACTATTTTATGCTAAATTTTTGCCTCAGTAAAAACCCAACTTTATTACTATTTTCATTTAGTTTATAAATGAATAAATATAATTAGAGAAGTTTTGACTATATTCGGGAGATTCAAACAATGTAAAATACATATCAACTACCACATAATATGAGAGAATCAGAATTTAATAAAATCGAATTTTAACGTGATAAAATTTTTAAATACAACATGAAACTATTTAGAGAAATATGATCGGTCAAGCCCGACCATATTTTGTTTGTATATTAAAGTTCAGGGATGGGTTTTATATTGTTGACCGATACTTGTATTAAAAGTTTTGTATAGTTCTATGAAACATATATGTCATATTATGTTATTTATGTCTTTTAGAAAGTTTACCTTAAACTTATGTTTGCTAAATTTAAATTAAATATTGCTATATTTAATTCAATTATAATCGTTAAATCCATACTCCTGGGGGACATTTGTATGGGGGTTGGTGAAATATAAAACCGATCGTAACCAATTTATATGTATCAAATTTCATTAAAAGGTTTTAAAAATTGCGACATGAAGTTTTATTACAAAGTTTACGTATTCGGACAGACAGACGGACATCGTTAAATCGACTAAGAAAGTAATTCTAAGCCGATTGTTATACTCTGATGTGGGTCTTAGAACAATATTTTTGGGTGTTACAAACATCAGCACAAATGCATAACACCCTCCCCATCTGTGGTGGTGTTGGGTATAAAAAGTCGGTTCATCTATCTATATACATATGTATATAAAAATGAATCTGGACTGATTTTCCTGAAATTTTTACAGTATCTTCCTGAAAATAAAAATAAATAATAATAATAAAAAAAATTTTGTGTGAATAGCTCTTTTATCAACTTCAACAACTGATATGAAAATAGGGCGGGCAGCTCTAGGGATTATGGTAGCCCACATACAAAGAAAATACTAATTAACAGAATGAATACTGTTACAGCAAATTCCTTACATTTCACAGGAATAATTTTCTCATCAACCTTCAAATTTAGAATGAAAATGAAAAGAATAGGACCAGGGAAAATACAACGAATATATTAAGTATCGTACACCCAGAGAAAAAAACGACCACATTATTGTTAAAAACGATATTATTCAGTATCAATAGTTCCAATCTTAACGAAAATTGATACCTAATTGGCATCAGGTTGAAACCATTACGGTATTAAATTATCAAACTGCATTACATTTTCTATTTGTTAAATTTGTGACCACAACCGTGGTGGCTTTTGAATCGAATTTTTTTCTTCAATGTATATCTTAAGAACTATTACAGCAAAAGTCATAACATTTTATAGGAATAACTTTTTCAACAACCTCCATAATTTAATATAAAAATTTGGGTAGGGTCAGGAAGAGTGGTATCCCCATACAACGCAAATATTCTTAATGGCATATCTAAGAAATTATAATGGTGACAGCCTTATAATTTCTTTTGTGGGAACAACTTTCATATTGCATTGATGAAATAAAAATAGGATAGATATGGCTAGGGTGAGTCGTAGTCCCTATACAAAGCAAATATTAATTTTATCTAAAGCAGTAATTAAATGAAAGTTTTCAAAAGTTATAGAAAAGATTGTCATATAAAATGTTTAATTAGGAGGATAACTCAAGAAGGAATTGTAGCTGCCATATAAAGAATATATCAGCTATGGCTTTTAAAGACGTAGCGAAACGCACCGGAATAAGCTAGTAATATTATAAAGTTGGATCATTTTATGATCGTAATTATCACATTTGTTATTATATATAAACATTTTTAAGCAAATCATATAATCCAATCCTAAACAATATTTTGCGATTTGATACAACAATAACTTCATATTTTTTCTGCGTGTAACCTTTGAAGTAAACTTTTGGCCTTAAACCTGGCAGTATCCCAGCAAAAAAGTGAGGAAGTGCTTCTAAAAGGTTATATTTTAACCACTTCAAAGTAGAGCTATGCATGTTTTGTTATTTTTGGAAGTTATTAATAATTATTTCCAAAAAAAAAGTTATTTTAAACAGGAAAAATAGAAATAATAAAATAGCTAAGAAATCCAAAATTTTATATCATTCAACTAAAATCTCAACGAGATACAGTCATTCAAACCTAAAACAATATAAAAAATTGATGTGAAACTTTTGAAGATTTTTTGATTTATTTCAGTTTTGCACTGGCAATTTACATCTTTTAGATTCAAGATATAAACCAGTCGAGAGACAGGACTTGAGAAATTCTTATGCTGTATAATAAGTAAGCTGTTTACTATTTGGTGAAAAGTTATGCGGTGATAAAAAGTTAAACCAAAAATTGATGATTTTTAAATTTTGCAGTTTTTTTTTTTTTTTTGTAGAAAACTTGTGCGCCTTAGAGAAATTAAATTTGGAGAACAGAATTTTAAAAACAGAAATCAGGCATGGAATACGATTATCAACCTACTTCCATATAATTGGCGTAAATGTTTGTAAAATATATGTTTTTCGCTACTGACAAATACCGCTTTTATAGAAATTGCCTAAACTATGTCATAAACAGATTTTTTTAATAAATGACACTTCCGAGTCAAAGTGGCATTAAAAATATTTAAAACGCAAAAATTTTTATGACCTTTTAAAAGTTTCACCAAATTTTTTACTTTTGTTCTACATTTTTTAAGAGTATGAATTTAGATCATCGAAGAATACCGGTAAGGAATAATCTTAATAGTTAAAATTTAAGAAATATTATTTATACCAGTTACAGCGGTATTCTTCTCCAAACACATTTCGCTTGCTGACAACTAACGCGAAATATAAAGTACTTTAATATTGATGCCAAATAATAAAATTTTATTTGCTTAATACACATAAAAAAGTATTAAAAAAAATTTCGATCAACAATGTTGTTGGTTTTGTAATAAAATTGTATTAAAATGTTTTTTGTTTCAATCATTTCTTCATATTTTTAAATATTTTCAAAAAGAGAAAACAATTATCCGGCATTTAAAAGAAAAAAATAATAATAATAATTAAAATAAAACCAAATATAAAAATAAAAGCAGAAATAAATAAAATCAAATTTTTAAATTTTGTTCATATATTTCTGAATGGATTCCCTAAATATATAAACACAAAATATCAAAAAAGTAAAAAAAGTAATTTTTAATTAATATTTTTTTCATTCAATCATCTACTTGATTGATGTAATTACAATACCGATTTTTTTATATAAAAACTTTTTTCAATCAATTAACATATGGCTTAAAGTTTATTCTTTTTCAATTTATTTTTATTAAAATTTTAAAAGTTTCTGATTTGAAAAAATATATTTTTTTGTGAATTTTTACAATTATTAGTAATTGATATAATCATTTTGTTGAGAGGTGCTAATTTAAATATTTTTTTTTTTTTTGTTGTATGAATCATTTTGGTAAATAAAATCGTTTTTACTTTTTTTCTGTGTACTAAAATTTATATGGCTTTGAAAAATTTTAAGGAGTTATAATTGTATGGACCAAAAAAAAAAAAAAATATTCTTAACCTCAAAACTCATCACCATATATTTCGCATTATAGTTCGAATTTTAAAATAATAAACTATTTTTGAAGTAAAACGTATAACTAAATAGGATACATATTTAAAATTTTGCGAAAATTCGCTTTTTAAAAAAGTAAAATCGCGCTTTTTGTAAGGAATATTACATTTAGGTTTAAACGACTATATTTTTTAATTCAATATTTTTAATTTTTTTAGGAAAAATATCTCAACATATGTCTCTTATTGTCCACTATTTTTAGAGATTTTTAAGAAATAAACATTTTTTGGTATTTACGAAATTTTGCAAAAAATAAAATTAAAATTGTTTCTTTTCAGTGTGCTTCCATAAATGTTAAAGATGCAGTCATAGTTTTGTAATTTTGTTGAGATAATACCTCTATTTTTAATATTTTAATACATTGCATGTATAAATACTGCTTAATAAAATCACAAATCGACATTCGTGTCAGAAGAAAAAATTGTTTGAAAATATTTTTACTAAAATTTTCCAAAATTTTTAAATTCCTCATATTTATTATACTCAGAAAAAGATTCATACATTTGGAAATTTTTTTCATAAATGTTATGAATCGAACATGACTTTTTTTCCCAAACTTTTTTCATAAAAAATAAAATTTTGTTCATAGATATTATTAAATTGTTCATAATGAAAATTTTAGTAATTTAGCAAAAATTTTTTTAAGTCTTTGGTCTAGTTTTATTAGACTTGATTGCAAATGGTAAATGAAAATAGTTATACATGAAAATAATAGCAACAAACGCCTTAAAATTTCAAAATTCCAAGGAAAATCTGTAAAAAAAAATAATAACTTGCATAATTTCGCTCGCATTATACAGCACGTCATTTTGATAAAAAGCGCTTCTCTTCTGTTTCTATAATGTAGCTAAAAATCATTAAAAACCTAAAATTTTCCAAAGAAAATTTCAAACATTTTTTTTTACAAATTGAAAATATAAATGAAAATTTAAACATTTTATTTTAAGCCTTCTTGACTTTTAATTCATTTCAAAAAGTGTAAAAAAGTGTTATTATTTAAAACATTCTTCTTAAATATTATGAACTAAAATCAGTGAAAGTAAATTCTTATATTTATGCACAAACTTTTTTTCTTTGTATTTTAATAAAGCTAAAACATTATTAAATAATTATTAAACATAGGTATATGAGAAGAACTTCGAAAGCATTGAACAAGCATCATGAAAAAACATCCTAACAATGACAAGCATTAGTTTAAAAAAAAATTAGCTATTTTTCAGCATTAAGTAGTTCCTTCCAATGAAAACACAACATTAAAATGATGACTTTTCATTTTTTTATTTTTGTTCACAGAAAAAAATAAAAGTGAAGTTCAATTACGAAATTATTTATATTAATTAAATTTTTGTTTGATTTTGCTCCAATCACCAAAATGATAATATAAATTGACTAGAGTAATTGATTTTGGCTTAAATTTCAATTAATTTTTTAATCGACTTAGAAAAAAATATTAAAACACCAAATTTGATTGAGGATAACGAAACTTGATTCATATATCGCTTGATCTCGGCGTCATATACACTCAGTTGAAATTATTGATAATCACGTATAAATCAGATTTTTATAATCTTTGTCCTCAAGTATCTCATGAAGCTCACATGCGATTATCGATGACTTTTAAAAGGATTTATAAAACATATGTCCATTAAATTTTGTGGGTATACACTTATTAAATAGGTTTTACAATAATGCATGTAGTGTATGTATAATATAAAAATCTATATAATATGTAATGGTTATAAAATATGTACTCTTAATACATTTAAATTATGCAATGTTTAAACTTATTAAATATAAAAAACTTTACATATCTCTGCGAAATGTTCCAATCATATTATTCTATCTGAGTGCCCTTGTGACCTAGGACGAGATACCAATATAAATAATGACAGATGTCTGAAAAATCGTGAAAAACGATCGATATAAGCTGTTCTTATAAACATATATAAATAGTCTTTCATAGAACAGCTTTAAACAAAGTGTGATCTTAAAATTGAATATAAATTCCGGTACCAATGACGGGAAGATCTACAATAGCATCGAAAGATTATTTTTCTCATCAAATATTTAAAAATTGTACTTACCAAATAATTATGCATTTAAAACATCACCAAAGACTGAGGAAATCATATAAATCTTTCGAATTACTATTGAGCCCAAATATTTGAAAATGGTTTTAAATTTAATTAGGTACTTTATTCTTCCATTTTTTATTGGCATGTTATTTTCTTTACATTTTTTAGTAGCTGTCGGTTTTTGGCAAAAAATATTACACCAGTTACGAAGTTAATTACATTGATTAATAATATAATTAAATTTCAACATAAAATTAATTAATCATTTTATTAAAAAAAATATTTTGGATGATTTTTTCTGTATTGTGTTTATATATAAAAAAAATCCGCGAAAAAAAGTATTGGGACATTTTCAAAATATATGTAATAAAATTTTTAATGACTCTGAAGGTTGTTTCTTTAGTCTTACGTAAATAGCACTGGAGTATATATCGTAGGAGTAAAGTGGTTGCATGAAACACATGTTGAAAAAAAGTACTATAACTGTTAATACTTTATCAAAAAAAAAAAAAAAAAAAAAAATATATATATATATATATATATATATATATAAAATTAATAATAATAATAATAATAATAATAATAATAATAATAATAATAAAAATAAAAATAAATAAATAAAAAATAAAATTGAATTTACATAAAAAAAAATTGATTTAGTTACGGAATTGCTTACTACAATGAAAATTTTAATTGATTTTGCTAAAATCATCAAAATCATAATAATATTTAAATGAAATTAATTAATAGTTTCTATAATTTCAATTAAATTTAAAAATAAATTAATTACTTTTATGATTGAAACTTTGATTGAAATAAATTAAAATATTTACTGATACAATTCAAATATTCCCTACTTAAAAAATACAACATTTACAACAGTATTATCTTCATATAAAGTGTGATATCTTTATTTAATTTCCAATTATATTTCAAAACATAAGGGTCAAAAATAAATATGTATTTCATCTTATAAACCCTCCCATTTTGACGGAACACCTCAGCAAAAGAGATTGATTACAATTTTTACACTGACTTTTTCACAATTTTCAACATTAGTAATAATAAGCGAAAACTTATTCAAAACGTTATCAAACTTATAACAATGCTTACTTACACCAGATTGTTTTTCTTAAAAACTTTCGAGGTAGTTGGTACCATTCCAGTTCCAACTAAAGTACACTTACCAGATTGAATTTATACATAAATCCTTTGTTCTGCGTTGGTCAAAATTCGCATAAAGGCAGAAATTTTCATAATTCAAAATATGTTTGGTATTGATATTTTTCTTAAACAATTTTTATTATAACCTTCGCCATAGGTGTAAAGGTTATATATACTTTTGTCATTCCGTTTCCACAATTTTCGTTGGAGAGCAACAAAAATTAATATTTTCTAGATCCTTATAAGAAATGATGTCGATAGGAGGATGCCTGCCTGTCCGTCAGTCCATCGGTTGAAAAACTCACCGATAACTGCCATATATAATATAAATATCCTTTCGAGTAGCTTTTAGAAATCACAGATATATATATATAAATGTATATATATATATATATATATATATATATATATATATAAGCTAGGGAAGAAATGAAGTCAGTCCGTCAATTAGTTCCATAGATATCGGCCAAAACGCATTTTTGACCGATATTCGGTCCTAAATAAGCTACGGAATTGATTATTATACAGATTGATCACAAATATTTTTCTTGAATTTCGGTTTTTCGAATCAAGCAAATCTGTTCATAAACAATCGAATTATTGGAATATCTGTTTATTTAATGTCTGCTTCTCTTGTAATTGCTATTTTCATGGGTACTGAAAAACAACAACAAATTAAGGTTTTTTCGACTTTTTTCACAGAAAACGGAACAGTATTGACCGAGTTATAGGGCAAAACGCGTTATTAGATTTTTTTAAGCTCCTATATAAGCTATAGGCCTCGTTCTTGCATAAATCTATCACAAGTAATTTTCGTATTTTGGTTTTTTAAATCAGTTAAATCGGTCCGTAGATTTTCCTCCATACCCATTTTTAATTTAATTTTGTCTTAAATTTATAAAATATTTGTTCTGCACCAAAGTGATTATATCTTCCTTAAATATGTGCCAATTTTTCTAATATTCCAAAGTATTGAATTTGTTATTTACTAACTTCTACCGGTGCGCATCTCTCTACCTTATTTGATGTGATAACTAATATATAGTTTATATTTAGTTTATATTACTCTCTCTGGACCTATTCACCCTATTCAAAATTACTTTTTTTTAAGACTCACTGTATTAGTCTCCAAGATGGGAAAACTAATATTTTCTTTGTATTAGGGCTACATCTTCCCTTGAACCTATCCATACTATTTTCATTTCACCAATGCGATATGATAGGATAGAGGTTCCTATTTTAGGGCTTTTATAATTTTGGCATTTCTTTAGATATGCGGGGTACTACATTCCCCGCTCCGATTTTAAGCTAATCAGTTCATCCGTTTCAGAGTTTTAAAAAATTGGACGTAAAATAGAAATATCCGATCAATATCCAACATAATATATAACATTCTACAGTGCAAGCACTGTACGTCATATTTCACGTTAATAGCTTCATTAGTAACGTGTAAAATTAAAAAAATAGATTTTTTTTAAAGTACTCGTAGGCGCAAAATGTGGCTGTGACTTCTAATCGGGATCTAACAAATCCTATAAACATCTCTAGTACTGGTGCTATATGCATGTCAAATTTGGTGCAAATCGGTTCAACCGTTTAGACGTGATTGATACACAAGCAAGCAACCAAACAAATAAACTTACACCTCATTTTAATAATATATATAAGGATTTAAAAAATTTTGATTCTATTTCAACTTTATATAAAAATGCAAATTATTTAAAGTTTTTAGTGTTTATACAGATATAGTATGTGTAAATATATTTTTAATTACATCCAATATAACCTATCTCATTTTCAAACAGCCCATCTCAACACGGGTGAAGGGTACATAAAATTCGGCACAGCCGAATATAGCACTCTAACTTCTTTTTAATTAAAATTTTTAAATTTTATTATTTCAATTTTCAAATCACAATTTTTTCTCATTCCTTTTCAAATATAAAGATAAAAAAGTAATTATATTAATTAAATATATTTCACTTTCAAATTAAATAAAAAACTTATTAAAAAATTTTTTCGAATAATTTTTTCTGTGTAGCCTCATAATTGAACCTAGCGGCCAACTACCAAAATCTTTATAATTAAACAATTTAGTCAACAAAATATAAGATAGAGTACGTATATGATCGTTATGATCAATTATAAATACTTTATTTTTTCGTTATTTTTAAATTCTCCGACGACTACTCTTTTAAAATGTTAACAAAAATTAATTTTAAATTCAATTTGATACTAAAATCTATTTACAATATGGTTGGTTTGTTATCTATTACAAAATCCAGTGCATAATACTCTTTCAGTAAAATTGTTTTATTGTTATCCATCAATCTCAAAAATATTTTATTTTTTTCTTTTAGCTTTTTTGTCATTACGTTACAAAAATCCATTAGAATGAACGGTAGGTAGACTTTCATAGATATTCAATATTATAGTTAATAGCTTTAGCAGACCACTCTATATGTTAGTACTCATATAGTATATTAGATTTTTTTTATAAATAACAAGCTAAAGTTTATGACATTGATGATATGATAGGAATATGAACATTAAATAAATCTGCATGCATATGTGTGTAACTTTAAACATGTAAATGTAAATACAGTAGCTTATACTCGTGGTTACAATAATTTTTTATTTTTTTGTTTTGTACTATAGAAAAACCGATTTTGTTGTTAAAAAAAAATGTGTTCAAACAAATTAGGTTAAAAGCATGTAATGATCACAATGCGGCTGATATTATGTAGATGATGATACTTATAAGCCATGATGTTGCTCTTCCTCAAAAAAAAAGAAAAAAAAATGTGGATAATAGTGTTTTGTGTTTATCTTTTAGTAAATGGAATTAATAATTTAATAATGTGGTTTTGAAAAAATATTCCTTTAAATTAAAATTGGTTTGAAGTAGTGAGATGGTTATAATCTGGAATATGTGAAATATCATATGTATGCGAGTATTATATATATTTTCTGATATATTACATATCATAGGATATATCATAAAAATTAATTTGTATAGTAAAATCTGGAGGCAAACTCCATGATTTTTATGACGAGACATACACAGAAATTGAAATTTTCGGTGGGAATATCAAAGAATTTCCTTAGTATATTTCGATCGAATTTAATGTACTAGCTTCGGGTCATATATTATTTGAGCTTCATAAATATCTTTAAAAGTTTATAGCTGAATTTTAAATTTATTTATAAAATTTTATTTGTACATTTTTGTTAAATGAATTACAACTAATGAAATTATAATCCACAAAACAAATCTCTAACAAAAAAAAAAAAAAAAAAAAGTACTCATTACAACAACTGTCGCTGTCACCAAGCAATGATCATATATCAAAAATTCATTTTAAATTCTAATAGAAATAATAATCATCCATGTTTTTTTTTTGCACAACTTTTGTAATATGATTTCTATTCATCAAAACATCTAACAAACTACTTGTATTAAAAACTAACGCGTTTCTCTCTCGCACATTTAAAAAAGTGGGTGGTTTCTTTGTTCCATTATGACCCTTGAAACATGAAAACCACCACTTTAAAATTTTCATTCAAAAATATGCTAATAATAGTAATTTAAAAATATTATAAATATGTACGTAAATGTAGTGCACAAAGAAATTTAAAACTATAAGCCCTATGCTATTCTTTTATTCTTTATATTTTGTTCGATATGGTGACAGTTGTTGAGTTAATCCCAGTAAATAGCCCAGGGCAACAAAAGTGCTACATGAGACACATGTTGAAAATGGAATATAAAAAAATATAAATGTTACAGTTTTTTTGATGGTTTTGTTGTCATTTGGTTATGTAAAATCTGTAAGTCACTGGTTTGACTTTGAACAAAAAGAATTTGATATTTTTATAATATACGCAAAATGCATTTAAGTGGTGTTAAAAAAGTATTTAAAGTGGTGTTTTCTTTTTTTTTTTTTTTTTTTTTTGAAAGTGGCAACAAAGTGGTATGTCATGAAAAATACTTTTTTATTTAAAATGTTTTGATTCATATTTAATTAGGTAAGCTTATGTGGAATGCAAAATATTGTTTAAAAGGGGGATGTTTATAATTCGCATTAACATAGGTGGTGGGGAAGTTATTTATAACTCCTGAATCCTAATGTCCAAAAATATTTATTACACGGCAGATCGATGCTGTCGGATTACATGCAGGTTTAGTGAAATATGTATTTTAATTGTATATTCCATTTAAAATTTAAAACCATACTGAATTTTTTAAATTGTATAGTACGATATTTGATAGAAAGCAGGACGAAAAGTCCAACTTAAAAACAGTTATAACAACCCAGCAAAAAGAAGGAGTAAAAGTATCACAGAAATCATTATTAATGAAAAAAATATGAACTAGTTACATTTTTTTTTATTTTTTATTTTATTTTAAACGTAAAAAGAATATTTTATAAACTCGAATTATAGATTTCATAGCTGGGATGATTGCATTTTTTTTATTTGGATGGAAAGTGTAATATTTACAAAATCCAAATCCAAAAGAACACAGAGGCAGTTATTTTCGAAATGCTTTCTTCCAAAATCTAAATTGTCAGAAAAATCTATTGTTAGTGAAGTTGATCACGTTTTTCTCATCGCAGACATCTCTGTATTAATTTATAGTGAAATACTTCATTATCATCTTTTATTTATATTTTCTACCATAAATATTTTCAAACGGTATTCCAATCGAATTAAAATCTAAAAATGATTCAAACTTTTTTTTTAGTCTAAGCAAAGTCAATTATTTCGACAACTAGATATTTCGATGTTAAATAAAATTATATATGGCGAATTCTCTTTTTAAGTTTACCTTTATGAAACCAATTTTAAAACTAAAATATTTTTTAATTCAGATTTTTTTTTAAATAACTTTTGATGTAATTATATTAACAATACTTGCTGGAGTAAAACAACAAATATTGAAGACCTGAAATGGTTCAATGTGGCACCGGCAAGCACTCAAGCTTAAAAAAAAATCAAAAAAAGGGTTTGAAAATATCAATTTGTTTCTTTCTTTTGATTGCTGTGATCGTGTATTTTAGCATATGTATCGAATTCCTGTAATGAAAACTACAAACACTTTTACAACTTGTGTGCCAGCAGCCTGTCGTTCACCAGTGTTGAATTATATTGTGGACAAGAGGCGGAACCAAAATTTTTATAAATTTTATACAGGGGGTGGCCAAACTTGATGAGAAAAAACGTGAATGCCTCTAAATGGAGCCTTTTTCGTGGGCTTGCATAAAAGTATTCATGACATGATATCGCGGTGTTTTTAATATTTCACAAATCGTCGTGACACACCCAAGGCGCTAATTGAAAACAGTGAAAATTTATACTAATCAGTATATGTTATTATTGTTTATATCGGAATCAAGTTGCACTCATAAATAATTACGCATTTGAACTTAATAAAACTTTAAACATTTTTGGGTGTGTATTTTTGTCATTGAAAAATTTATTTTATAGATATATAATTAATATATGCAACTTTTTATTTATTAACATCATATATATATATATATATATATATATATACGTTTAGGAAAATTTGTATTTTGTATATATTTTTTTTATATATTTATTTTTGATATCGAACTGATAATGGAATTTTTAAAACTTTTACAAATTAAAAAACAGAAAAATCTATTCATACCTTATTGATTAAAATTTTTTTAATGAAATGTTAAAAAATCACTATGATCGCTACTATCTATATTTTATGTTAGATGTAATCATGTAGGTAATATATATGTGGATTTTTTTATATATATTGTTGAAAATAGAATTTTGTAATTTTTTAGCTTTTTGTCTTAACTCTTCATAGCGCTGATGCCGTTAGCGAAAAGTCATTCCAGCGAACAGATTTATGTTTCGCTAAAGCCAATTAATATTGGTACAAAATAGCTTGATGTTGCATTAAAAAAATGTACAATTTTTTCGTACCCCAAAAGTAAACGAATTTGAGGAAATACCCATATATCTAACTTGTGAAACGCATCAATTAAAAACATATAATATACATATATATCTAAATTGACCTTCATAAATTTAACCAAATTGTACCCATATTTCCACCAAATTGCGCTCAAATTTCTACTAAAAACCAGCAGCTGTTATTATAATATATCCAGTCCAATAAAGTCTTATTTAATGATTTCATGCTAAGTTTCTCAAGATTTTTTAAATAAATTAAAGTTTTTTTTTCTTTTTTATAAATTTCAAGTGTTAATCTTAAGCGAACTGAAAACATTTATTATTTCATTCTATTTTAGTCTTTCTTTTTTTTTAAATTAAATGATTACATTTTGTCCTGTGAAGTAAATAAATATCATTATCGTTGAAATTGTCGTTTTAGGCATATCTCTAACATTATTTAGTCTTGTGCGTACATGTATGTACAATATATACAAATGTCTGAGAAACCCCTTTTTTGTTGTGAACTATAAATTCACTGGCATCAGTAGTGTAGATCATAAGATTAATTGCAGTGCAACCTTGCTTAAGATAATTTTAAGATTCTTAAGAAAGATACGAAAAATGGATGGTTTATGTTTAATAGAGATGAGGCTGAAAAAGGTACTAAAAAGTAAAAAGGAAAATTTTGGTATAACTTGATTTCATTCAAGTTATACCATCATCTTCGAAGGATGCACAAGTTAATTTTAAGCAATTTTTTTAGTGGTAGCCAAATACACTCAGTCGCAAAAATATTGATTCTCCTTGTATGTTGCCCAAATCATCAATTTATTTATTATGTTGTTCTAAAAATATTTCTATTTCTTTACTTTTTACTACATTTGGAATCATTTGCAATAAATTACAAGAAAATATTGGAACTTTTTCATTTATGTTAGATTTTATAGACTTCTATAGTTCAAAACTTTAATATTTTAGGCTACAAAAGTATAGATACAGTTAGTAGAATTTATACATAAAAAATTATAAACCTTCTGAACGAATGATCATATTTAAATAAAAAAAATTTAATATCCTAATTATAATTCATTTAATGCCACTTTTCTCCAAGCTTTTCTTTAAAGCTGGACAAAATCAAACAATTTTCATTAACACCTTGAAATTATATAAATTTGGAATATCCAAATTATTTAGTCATTTTTATTTGCAAATCACTTAACAAAATACTAAAAAAAAATCATTCATTAATTAGCTTGTCATAGGTAAATTTGGGAATATTCATACTTAAAACTGTATAAACATGCATGAACCCGTTTTTTGTTGGAAATTTAGAAAATCTGTATCCGATTATACAAATATTTCAAATACCTATAAAACCCCACAAAAAATTGTAAAATACAACTACAAATAGCTCCATAATAACCTGGTATTAAATTAATATTTAAAATGAGAATAATGGTCTAAGCATATGCTAAAAGCCATTATTTAGTTAATCGAAAAAAAAAGCAATTTTAATTAACGAATAGGTGCATAAACTGTTCAGAAACGTTCCGGAAAATTTTATTTTTTCAGATGAGTCCAAATCAAACATTTGTGGTTCAGGTGGACGCATTAATCGCAAATTCCAAATAAGAGCCAAAAAATCAAGTGGTACTGTAAAACGTGGTGATAGTGCTACAGCAGTTTGGGGGTATATAGAGGCATCCAGAGTCAGGAAACTGGTATATGTTGATGAAGCTATGAAAAATATCATTATTTTGGGATTTTTGCAAACAAATCTGTTAGAAATTGGCTATAAATTAGGCCCAAATGATTACAGCAGGACACTAATCCAACGTGTACCTGGCATGTAGTAAAGTATTAATGGTTATAAAAAGTAAAAAAAAAACAACTTAAAGAAGATCCACAATTGCGCGATATAAATCCCATGAAATATTTGTAAGATCTTCTTGATCGAGCGGTTATATATTGGGCCATAATTACCAAAAAAAAAAAAATAAATAAGACAAAGAAGGTATTACAGAAAAATGGTGCAAAATTCCGGGGTTTTTGGTCCGAAACTGTGTGGACTACTACGAAAACTCATCTTGAGGAAGTTATTTAATATAAAGGAAACCCAACTCGGCGATATTTTTATGAACTAAATCGAAATTTATACCTTTTCATTTTGAATAAACACTGGATTTATACTCTTGTGGTATCTTTTTTTGACTTGATCAATTTAAATCCACTAAAAAATTATTCAGTAAACGTTAACTTTATCTGCTAAATAATAATTAATACATTACATATAATTTAACTAAAAATATTTTTTTATTTCTAAGTATTTTTTGTGTGTTTCATTTAATGACATGGTAATGGCTAATATAAGCATAAATGTACCACTTTTTTCATCCCTGAATTTCCCGCTTTATGCAAGATTATTTATAAATATATGAACTTGAAAAAGTACTAGCATTGCCTGGCTGTTTGGTTTGCTTGTTCCGTATTTAGTGCGTAAAGAGGAATTTTTACTGCAGGCAGTTAAATGCAATGACAACACACAAACACTTAAGATGCATTAAGTATTATAACAACCAAAGAGCAGAGTGTCATACGCGCACGTATCATATTGTATGACTTATGTGATGGCAAGTGTTAAAGGTATTGTAATTGCCCATGAGGTATGAAGAATGTCACCTTTTAAGAAATTATTTTAGCAGCAGATAAGACACTTAACAATAATAAGCAAAAAGAAGAGGTAGAAAAAATATATATTTATCACAAAAAAGGGTTAATGTAAGTGAACATCATACAAATGTTAGATTAAACTGACTCGACAATGTCATATTATAAATCAAGAAATTTTAATCTAAATGTTGTAGGATTTTTATTTACTTATGTTAGAGAATATTTTCTAAAAGTTGTAAGAAAATATATACCTTTCATTAATGTTAAATATCTCCAGTTAGCTTAAGCTTTCATAAGTTATATTAATTTAAAATACCAAAAACTTCAACTTTTTCTTTCATTTGCTTTTTTGCTCTTTATGTCGAAAGAAATGGAAATTTTGCCGTTATTGGACCATCAACCCATTTAAATCAAATGCTTTTAAATCTGTTCGTATCTACTTATATGATGGACTGATAGAAAAACTATTTTAATTGCTTTGTCATGCATAGTTTATCAAAAACTCATTAAAATATTTTGTTTCGTTTATTTTGTCTGTTTTTGAAAAACCCATAAATAAATTTTATTTCTATTTTATTCACTCACAAAATGCACAGCCTTAACTAAAAACGAAATCATTTTAAATATTTCTCAATTTTTTTAATGTATTTTTAAAATATTACATATGTATAATATATATATATATATATATATATATATATATAAAGTATGTTTAGAGAAAATGCAATTTTAATGGAGATGAAAAAGATATTAACAAAATATAATAAAAATACCAGAAGTTACTTTCACTTAAATAATAAATATTAAATACTAATGCCACTACTACTGAGTACATAAATACGCACTAATCGTATTGGTATTAGAATATATTTAATATATTAAGCAGCAGGTATGTACCACATTCAAAAATGTGGGAACTGTTTTGTTAATATTTCTATAATTATTATCGGTTTTCAAAGACAGACATAAAGAGAACTTCTTGACTGTTACCACATCTTCACCTACTTATTTGTATCGAATATTAATTTGATACTAACATTCGTATGGAAATTCAAGTGATTTTCGGAAGAGAGGTTTATATGGAATCTATGGTCAATTGTAGACCGATCTTCATAAAATTTGTTACAAAGGTTGATACTTGTACAGAACTTCTTTGCACCGAATTTCATTAAAATATTCTTATTTTTAAGGCATGGGGACATTTGTATGAGCTAGGTGAAATAATGGACCGATCACAACCAATTTCAACAGGCTTCGTCCTTGTATCATAAGTGTTCCACGTGCCAAATTTCATTGAATTATCTTTAAAATTGCGTTCAGTCAGCCGGACGGATGGACGAACATCGTTAGATCGATTTAGAAAGTGATTCTGAGTCGATTGGTGTACTATAAGATGGGTGTTAGATAACTTTTTCTATGTATTACAAACGTCAGCACAGATGCATAATACCCCAACCACCTATGGAGGTGTAGGATATAAAAATATCCATTAAAAAATTTGAACGGAAAGTTAGTAAAAAATTATTATTATTTTTTTATTATTATTATTATTTTTTTTTTTTGTTACTAACGAAAAAGCTTCATTTAAAAAAATTAAAAAGATTCAAGTATGTTGAAAAATAAAATTACATTTACCTACGAATTTTTAAAACAGTTTGATATTTTATTTCTAGATAAACATTTTGGATCTTTGTGTTCCCGTACTTTTGTACGGAATCAAACCTTATGTTTCATAAATTTAAATAATCATTAACACAGATACATTAATAGACTTTTAGAAAATTTTGGAAAATTTTTATAAAATAGTGGAAACAAGATGAAAGTTGGATCTAGTTTTGAATCTGATTTTAATGTTTAACCTTTATCTACAGATCTCATTTTTGATGAGTGATATATTCCTATCAAAATAGACAAAAAAAAAAATAAATTCCGGTTTGATTGGCCTCGCACTTCGAACTATAGTTAACCAATCTTACCATTCAGACAAATATCTCATTTGTATTGCTATCTGAGAGAACATATTCAGACAGTTTTTTCGATCATTCCTATTTCTATCATCCACCTCCCTGAAAGCTCAAACATACGTATGGAAGGCCGAATAGCTTAATTGAAAACTTGTAACATCTAATTCTTATCACCTGAGAATTTTTCTTAGATAAACTTGAGAAGGGTTTTAATCAACCGATATGAAGATATGTGTTCAGAAAGGCTGAAATGCGGAATAAGTTGATATTAGCAGTTCCATCACAAATAAAAAAAAACTTCCTATGTATTCCGCAAAAGATGCTGAATGTCGACAAAGTCAATCTGTTGTACTCATATATTCAGCTGCTAAATTCTGGGTGCTTCTATCCCGAAATTGTTACCTTTTCATAATACATAATACATAAGATATATTTTATCTAATAATAAATATTATTCATATGTCAATCCACCATTGGGACGACATATTTGAGTTTAATGGACGATCGCATAGAACACAACTACACTTGTAAGACCTCACATTATACGAATTTTCTATCATCGATTTATTTTCTGTAGTAACCAAGCAGAAAAATTATTACGCATAAGCGTATATTCTTAAATTTTCATATATTAGAAAGTATCAAACCTCTATCAGGCAACGATAATGGAATTTGGTATACAAATTCCTATCTTCGAAG
Organism: Protocalliphora azurea; assembly: GCA_932274085.1. Classification (NCBI taxonomy): domain Eukaryota; kingdom Metazoa; phylum Arthropoda; class Insecta; order Diptera; family Calliphoridae; genus Protocalliphora; species Protocalliphora azurea. The sequence continues at coordinate 112,810,916 of OW026520.1, forward strand.
AGATAATATCACTGAAATAAGAAAAAGATATGTATAACATTTTTTCAAATTTGTCAATATGATGATGAGTAAAAAAATTATGCCTAAATGCATTGTATTTGAAATCTGTGTTTAGTATAATTTTAGTACAAAGCAAAATTTTGATTCAAATATGCAAAATAAATTTATATGTTTAAATGTGACCCCAGATTCACTAGTGGCGTTCGTATGTAATAACCAAATAAAATTATAACTTTTTTTGGAATTTTGGAATTCTTTAAAAATATTAGTATTATAAAAAAACTAATTTTTAAGTCCGAAAATTTTATGATTTCATTTCCAGTATTAATTTCTTTTAAAAGTATTCTCCTAATCTTTTTCCAACACTTTTGATTTTAATCCACTACTAGTGAACAAAAATTCGTGGTACCCCCATCTCTAATAATCATTCCACCTCTGAAGCAATAAATTGTTCTTTTAGCTAAGTGGTAGCAATAAAAATTAGCTAGTTAGAAGAATAAAAGAAAATATTATTTAAAAATTAAAAAAGACATGAAAAAACACCAAAATATTTTCATAAAGTAGATTTAAAAATCAATAAAAAATAAAATACAAGAAATTTTAATTTACATTAAGAAAAAAAGCAACAATTTTAAATACGCATTTTTGGCCAGCGTGTGAATGGAGGCGACAAAAAAAGTTTTAAAAGTAAATTAAGTCGAAACTATTAGTGGGTTGTGTTAATTATGTTGAGAAATGAACACAAAGAGAAGAAAATATTTTGTTAAAAATTAATTGAATGCTGAACACAATGAAACTATTTTACAACCATAATATGGTAATAAAATAGGATAGAAGAATATTTTGGGAAAACAGAAATAAAAAATCTTGTAAAGTCTTTAAAACTTAAGACTTATTATTTCTTAATATTAAATAATATAAGTGTATTTTAAAATTTTATATTAAAAGGGGATTAGTTTAGTAAAATTAAATTAAAATTTGAAGTAATATTTGTGAGAAAATTATTTAAATAGAAAATAGAAAAAAGTGTCTAATATTTTGTGATAACATTTAAAAATAAATTTCAACAGAAAAAATAGTATTAATATTTTTATTGTTAAGCAAATTAATTTTCATTTTAGCACCAATAATCTTTTAAAAAAATTTAGGGAATACTGAATATTTTATTCTATTTTGTTCAAAATAGTTTTTTCCCATCACATCTATTGTAAAAGCTTTAATGCCTGGCTTTTGATAGAAAAAACACCAAAACTTTTTATTCCCCATCATCCACATCGTTTTCTTATCCTTGTGCTTTTTACAAATCATTATTGTATATTGAATAATATTGTATTATTTAGTAAGGAAAGACTACAGCAAAAAAAGTCTCCTAATGGATTTTAATTATTCATGGCTTTAGCGGAAAAAAGTGTTAATGAACCAGAGAGGGAGTTTTTTTAGTTGTTTCAGTTTTCAAAAGGGCAATGAAAGTTTAAGATTATTATGTTTATTCTTTTCGTCTTTTTTTTCCTTTTGCAACAGGAAAATAAAAGTGTAGAGCCAGTTGTAAAATGTTTTTGCTGCTTAATAAAAAGCATGTATTCATAAATCAATTTAAATATTTGATTTGAAATAGTCTGGTAAATTTTTTATGGATGATGAATATTAAAAAGTTAAGGAGGGGAAAAAATTTGTTTGGATTTTATTTTATAAAAGTTTACAAAAGACAATACGATAAGTTCATTTTATAGCGATGTTAACGTTTATTTAAAATTATGAAGAATTCAATGATTTTTTTTTGTCTTAAAAAAGAGATATTAATTATTACTATCAATGATTTCTTTCCAAATTCTTTCAAATTTTTACTTAAATTTCTTACTATTCCAAATATTTAAGTTTGCTTGTAGCAACTCAATATATTGCTAAACAAGTGCCTTTGTTTTCGCAAGCTAATTTTTTTATTATTTGTACATATAGAAAAAATTGCTTGCAAATCGGTTGCAATTATTAAAACATTAATGCATCATCAAAATGTAGCTGAAAGAAAATTTATAAATTTAAAAGAGTTCTTGTACTAAAAGCCGAAGAGACATAATAATAATAAAACTGAATTTACCACAATTATAATATTAGATAAATTAATCGAATTGGATTCGGTTGAAGTTATTCTAATGAAATCGATATGATCAACTTTCTTTTGTTTGAATCAGAATATTGGTGTTTGCAATTGAAAACTCGTTTGTATGAAAGTAATTTAAACTTTAACCACGTTTTTAGTTACAGTAACGAAATAATTCTTCACAGAATACGGTATTCTTTGAACTTTCTTTACTAGCAACCGAAAGTTTATAAAAAACTTGTTTGACATTACAAAAAAAAAAAAAAAAAAAAAAAAGAAACAAAAAAGCAAATACTATTTTCAAATATTTTTTTTTTCTTTGAAATAAATATAAAAAAATAAAAAATATTGTATTTAATGAGAAAATGTGATTTATATAAATACAGTGGTTATGCTCAGTGGTAAAACTTTTTTTTCTAATATTAACTAGTCTTTATTAATGATAAGATTCTAAAAATTGTCTAGACTTCAGTACATGCACAGAAGTTCATTGATGATTTTTTTTCAAATTCTTTATTAAAAAAAAAAAAAAAAAATTCTTAATTAACAACCTTAATACTGAGATTATCAAATGGACCCTAAATGTTTTTCATTCAAATATCAGAACATAAATATTCAACCTTTTCCAAATATCTTCTAATTAAATATGGTTAAAAATCCAGTGAAACTTCAACGAACAAAAGAATGTCGGTTTAAACCATATTTGTGGCATGACCTCTTAGACGATAGGTATTGTTGAGAATTAATATTTCTCAGTTTCCTATCAGTAATTAGAAATCACAGATCTTGGAAAGGGGTTCCCATAGTGGATCATTAATAAAATTGTAGTTTTCTTGCGGCCCTCAATATATTTGAATCCTTTAATTACACAAATTCGAAATGAGTAAAAAAAATCATATTTGCAGCAATACTTATGAAGTTTCGTAGTTATGATGAAAATGGCCACCCCATTTTCATCATATGTCAAGGGGGAATGATATCCCCATACAAAGCAAATCTTAATTAATGCATATCTAGAGCACTACTACAGATATATTCTTAAGATTTTGTGAAAATAATTTTCTCATTAAGATTCACAATTGAGATGAAGATAGGGCGAACAAATCTAAGGGGATGGTAACATCCATACAAACTAAATATTAGTTATCGCATATCTAAAGAACTATCACAAAGAAATTCTTTGGATTTGGTGGGAAGAATTTTCTCGGATTGGCAATGAAAATAGGATGGGGTAGGTTTTGAGAGAGTTGTTGCCCTCATAAAAAGCAAATATATTTATATATATATTTATAGCTAAACGGGCAGATGCAGAGGCAAAAGGACAAAAATCTATTATTAGTCATATATCCTTTCAAAAGTCATCGTGAAATACATAAAAATCGTTTTTATAGCTAAACGGGCAGATACAGAGGCAAAAGGACAAAAATCTTTTATTAGTCATATTTCCTTTCAAAAATCTATTTTTTTTTATATGAAAAACATTAAAATCTAGCTAAACTTTTAGAGATAGAGGCAGAAGGACAAAAAATGTGATCACTCATATTTCCTTCTAAAAATCGATTTTTTATATGATTTTATAGCTAAACGGGCAGAGATAGAGGCAAAAGGACAAAAATCTGTGATCGGTCACAGATTTTCTTCTAAAATTCGATTTTTTATATGAAAAACATAAAAATCGATTATAATTAAACGTGCGGAAATAGAGGCAAAGGGACAAAAATCTGTGATCAGTCACATTTCCTTCTAAAAGACGATATGTGATTTTATGACAATATGAGAATCCCCTAAATATACAAATAAAGCATACGTTTGTATATTTATATATCGAGAAAAAAATTCATATAAAATACAAAGTGAACTAACAGTTTGCTTTAAGTAACCAACCATAGTAAATGTCAATGGAACAGGTTGTTACTCTTTTGCGCTTTACTTTAAATGTTGTCTACCTATATATAAATATATTAGGTACACATGTACTTTTATATTACGACTGCAATACAAATGAGTTTTTTTTTTATTATGATTCTGTCAATTTTTTTTTTTTGTACCAAATAAAATCTTAGTTTAGTTAGTCACAGTGCTGTTAAACATTAATTGTTTTTTAACAAGTTATGAAATCATAAGATCTTATGAATCAAAAGAGGGGTACTGTCATTATGGAATCTAACCCTAATTAAGCTAGTATATGTACCAGGCACACTAGCCTATAAAACCTATATGTGCGATATGAAAGTTATCTCAACATTTTAAAGTGAGCCTTTAACTGTAGAGTAAATGGAGCATTAAGTATGAAAAACTAAGCTAACGAACACTAACGAATAGTGCGATATAGCTTAGTACCATTCTGAATAAGAAGTTATCTTGAATTTTGAATATTCAGTTAAGTGTGTCAAAGGCACTAACATCAGTCTATATTACTACAAATATAAACTGGTTACTACAAGCTTTTATCAAATCCACATGATGTATGCACGGGATATATTCTTGGTAACAAACAATGGATAAGGTAACATGTTGCTATCATTTTGAAAATGTTCTGGGAGCAACGGTAATGCTAATGATAGGCGTATTAAAGATAACCCCAAGATAGGCGTAATTTTTGATATTCAACTGGCTGTCAGTCGACTTGTTGGTCAGACAAATTACGTTTAATAGAGCGATAAGACTAAACGTTATTGGAAGCTTTAAGTAGAAAGCCTATAAAAACTACGAGATCTACTGGAGAATATTGATTATTAAACTCCAAGATCCTTTGTTTCCACAAAGAAAGCGATTTCTTTAAGAAGAAATAAGAATAATATAGGGCGATTTAATTAAAATAAATATAACATTCCTCCGAGCAAATAAGAATGAGACCGGTTAGCGTAATGGGTGATACAAAAATCTTCTTTTATTTCTAGTCTAGTTTAAAAAGTTGTACAGTTTATTAAATTTCCCTAACCTTATAAATTCCATATGGTTGATTAAAAAACTCATTGCATTACACTTAACGAATTTATAAGTTAAATTCAAAGTTCAGTGCTTACTTAAACTTATAGGAAATTATTAAATGCAATAATATAAAATTCAAATAAAAGTATTTAATAAAATTATAAAAAAATTAATTGAAATATCTAAACAAACTTTTTCGATAGAAACTATAGCTTCTAAATCATGAGTTCTGTAGAGGACGTATCCTCAGAGTAAAGCAGCCTATGAATGCACGCTGACTTCTCTGTGAAAGGAGCCAAAGTCGGAAGAGGCTTCTACATTTAGGAGACTGGTATAAAATAGGGTTCATTTTGTGGGATTTTCGGCATTATGGTTTATATGGGAAATGTGGTCAATTAAAGACCAATCTTTATGCAGTTTGGCAAATAGACTTATACTTACATAAAACCTATTACCGCTAAATTTCACTAAAATATTCCCATTTTTATTTATGAGTATCAAAACTCTGTTCCGGGAGGAAATTTGTATGGGAGCTAGGAAATACAATGAACCTATCGTAAAAAAGTCAATAGACTTCGTCCTTGTACCAAACAAGTTGTATATACCAAATTTCATTAAATTATTTTTAAAATTGCGACTTGTACTTTACGCAAAAAGTTTACATGGACAGCCAGCTGACCAGACGGACTCAGAAAATGATTTTGAGTAGACTGGTATACTTTAAGGTGGGAGTACGAACATTTCTTATTTGAGTTGCAAACATCATTACAAACGCATAATATCCCAAACACCTACACCCTAAAAATATTAGCATATGCATTGATTCTTATTGGTTTTTAATTAAAAACTAATGTTAATTTCATGATAAAGGTATATTGTAATTTATTAAAACATTTGTCAACGAAATACACGACCTTTTCCGCAGCATTTTACGGATCCCAACCTTACATGTTATGTTCTGAAATAAAACGTATTTTATTTGAAGCATTCTGAATCGGTCGAGAAAATAGTATTCAGAATGGTAATGTCTAGGCAACGGCAGATAGGACTAAACTTCAAACATAAGGCCGATAATTATCGTGCGGGAAAATTTTGGACTCTTTTCCTGGTCGCATATTCTGGCCCATTTTCGTTCAATGCTCTTTTCATAAGGATCAATTGTATTCGGCACAGTTCTTTCGTGATCGTTTCACCCTGATTTAGCAGCGCATAATTGATGAAATACTTCTGTTCACATTAAATGCAGAACGTTACTTAGCCTTTATGGTTATTCGGCTTCGGAGGCCGGACGCTTCTCGTCTATTATTCGTGTGGCAACAACTTACCTTTCTGTTGGATGAATTCAAGTTCTTTTAAACCCTGGAAATTATATAGGCATTTTTTTCATTTCGAATAAATCTTGACAGAGCGAAGCCTATGACTCGTCATTTTCCAAATATTTTTGCACATCGAAATCGGCGGTTTCTAAAAAAAAAAAAAAATAATAAAATAAAATTAAAAGAAAAAATAATAAAATAAAACTTCATTATCAGACTTATATTCCACGCCAACACTAACAAGTGTTTAATTACTTTATTATACATTTTAATACCACAATAGGTTCTTTGATCGGGTTAGATCTCTTACTCCGCAAAAAATAAACATAAAAAAATGTATACTATCGGAAATCTTCGTAATGACACTCTCAAATACGGACCACAAATTGGGGTTCGAGTTTTCTTTCAAGGTGGGTCTCATAAAGTACATAATATCCGTTTTGTTGGGAGTAAAACTTAAGAATTGTTTTGTGATAATTTTGACAAATCTTAAGAAACTTTTTGAAACATATTTTACCAGAATGCACTTAAAAGTTATCTTCAAAAATAAAATTCTTTGGAAAAATTTGAAAAAATATATATTTATATGAAAAAAATGTATCGAGTTTATCATTTTTAAGGCTAAATCTAGCCTTTTTCTTTTGCTTTTAGCTTCTAGCCTTTTTTATTGGCTTTTTTGATTCTTAAAATTGCCCTAAAAAGGCTAAAATATTAGTATTTCAGCAACGAAGAAAATAATTTCTTATTTGTTAATACTAATTTTATTTTTACAGAATCAGCCATTTAAACATTTTTGTGTATGTATTCACATAAAAAAATCTAGATTATTTATTTTTGACAAAATTAAATCAATAATAGCAACTAATTTTGTGGACTTACTTTATTGATTATGATAATTATTTTCTAATGTACTTCATTAACCATAGAAACTATTTACGAATATAAATGTGAAAGATCACTCAAAATTTGGAAATGCTTAACCAAAATTGAATTATAATCCAAAAATTACGAAAAAATAATTCAAAATATTGAATAATTTTTCATACGAAATATATCCCAAATTTGTATTGAAATTATTTTGGGTGATTTTCTGTTGGGTTATTTTACTGTCAGCCGTTTTATGTTTTATTTATAAATTTGTTACAATATCTTTAAAAAATATGAAAAACTAATCTGAACGAGAAAATTTTGAATTAAAAAAAAGAAAAAAAATTCTGGTCTTATTTTTTGGAGCATTTAAGCTTTTTTGATCTTTTTTAAAGTTCACTTTATCCTCTTTTTTTCACCTCCTGGCAGCACTGGTATTTATGATTTTAAAGTAGATTACATCAAATATTTCCTAAACTGAGATTTTGGAAATTACTTGTATTCCAAGCTACAGTGGTATTAGTAGAATCGAGAAAACTAGTGAGTATTAGCATTGTTGTAGAAAAAAGGAAAGAAAGTATAAATGAAGTGAATGAAAAAATATTGCATTATTTACAAAAAATAATTGCGTTTGAGTGATTTCAGCCATAAAGCTAATCTAGGAAGGTACCATTTTCATAAAGAATTTTTTCTTAATAAAAAATTTGTACTTTCTAACCCCATTCGTTTCAAATCATAAAGTATACACATACAGATGAACAATTAGGTTGACATTAGCGTGACAATCGTTTTTGTTTGTGCTGATGTTTGTAACGCATAGAAAAAGTTTTCCACCACCCACCTTTAAGTATACTATTTGGCTCAGAGTCACTTTTCAAATCGATCTAAACATGTCCGTCCAGCCGTCTGGCTGGATGGACGGCTGTCCATGTAAAACTTGTGCACAAAGAACGGGTCACACTTTTAAAGATAATTCAAAGAGATTTGGCACGTAAGACTTCTATGATACAAAGACGAAATCCATTGAAATTGGTTGTGGTCGGTCTATTATTTCATTTAGCCCCCATACAAATGTTCGCCCGGAATAGAGTTTGAACACTCAAAAAATTTCTTAAGAATAAGAATATTTTAATGAAATTTCGCGCAAAGAAGTTCTGTAGAAGTATCAAAATTTGTACCAAATTTTATGAAGATCGGTACACAATTGAACATAACTCCCATACACAACCTTATTCCGAAAATCATTTTAATGTGCATAAATCCCATACGAATATTAGTATCAAGTTAATATTGGACACAAATCAGTTTTATGTAACTAGAAACAGCAGTGCCAAATTTTATGAGAATCGGTCCATAATTTACCATAGATCCCATATAAACCCACTACCAGCAATCGCCCTAAAGTGCATAAAATTATTTAGATGTTAGTATCAACACATTATTCCATATTTGTATATTTTATTTTACATTTAGTAAAATACACAGTGTACACAGTCGGTCTTAACCGACTATATCTTTTTTATTTTTTTTTATGTGTTTATATACATATATATATATATATATATATATATATATATATATATATTTTTTAACAACAAAAGTTAAATTTTTGTTAAATTTTTGTTAAATTTTTTGAGTTAAATTTTTGACAATTAATTTCGTCTCTTGTTACTCTCTGTTTCAAATCTTAATAAACTCTTCCAAACTTTTCAACACAATATGTCAATATTTTGTTTTCCTACAACAATGGAAAGAAAACCTTTATAATAATTTTAAGGATAGAAAGTCTTTAAAAGATTTAAAAAAAGGAAAATAACCGCAACTGTTTTCAAATAAATAAGACGTATAAAAAATATAATTGCAAATATTGTTTAGACAAGTGTCGCAACTCATATTTAAAGGGATGTTAATGTACTATGTAAAAAAAAGTGAAATGACATAAGAAAATAGAAAACTATAACTCACACCCACAATTAGAAAACACTGTAGTAAAGCCAAGGACACTAATGCAAATATTTACATTAACGCAATGAGTGTCAAAGGAATAAAAAAAATGCAAAGCAACTTTACAGAAAGGGGTGGTTAAACAGCTGGGAAAAGGAAGAAAAAAAAAGTGACAATTTTAATAATTTCAATTCATTTAAAACAATTCAAAGAATCTCGCCTGAAACACAAACATGAGTGTAGAAGCAAACGGATGAGTTTTTGTTTTTATAAAAAAAAAACGAAATTTCTTTCTTTAGCACATACAGGCAATGAAAAAAAGTAATTATTTCGAGCAGCTACTTAACGTGTTTGTGCAACATAGCAATAATAAAAACAACACGTATGTGTGGAATCTTATTGTATCACTAATGATTTAAAAGAAATAAAAGGGTTTCAATTTTCAATGTCACATATTTATTCTACATACCATACTGCATAGTTTAAAAGAGAGGGTGTAGAAGGATGGAAAACACACTTGATGAATGATGATGGGTTGGTTGTATGTTCTATCACTCATTTGGTTGATTGAAATGGTGGATGTATGGCTTTTGTGCTTAACAGCTGTTTACTTTTTTTTTTTCTTTGCTCTCCTTTCTCAACTATAGAGTGTAATTAGCTCTGTTTGATACCTTTTACTGGTGTACAGTTGGTTTTATATAAAACACCAGTCTTTAGCCCTTTATTTTCTGGATTCTTTAACATACTACATACTAATTCATCTTCCTTTTATTATTGATTGTAATGCATCATTCTTTTAAATACATTTAAATACATGTGCAATAATTATAATTATTAAAACTATTCTTTATTTAAAAAATCTCTATGAAAATATAAATCAATGTCAAACATTGTAATTCTGCAGATTATTACCACAGCCATTTACAGATGATTGAATTGGTTAGAAAAACCCATGGTGCACATAATTGTCACTTGCGGCACGAGTATGTTTGCATTCCAATTTGAAATCACTATGAGTCCATTTACAATTTGGTGCCTTTTTTCTATGCAATCGTGGTTCTTTCAATGCGAAAAAACCAATCAAAATATTATCTTGTTATTCTCCATTTCTGTTTCTTTTTTTTTACAACAAACATGTTTGAAGTTGCACTTGAGACTTAAAGACAATATTAAACGCGTGTTGCCTCTTTAATGTTAAAATTAAACGGGTTTTTTTAAAGTTATATATAAATACTGCACAAATATACTGATGATATTCTTTTTTCTCGTATACTGTTGTTGTTTTTCGTTTGTAATAAGGAAATTTGTTTTAATTGGCCTCTTTGACATGTCAAATGTTTAAACAAGTGTGCTTTTAATCATTCACATTTGACAACAACATCTTGCACTTTTTTTTATTGTTGCAAATCATTCAATTTTAATTTATTAATGTCAGAGTTTCCGGCAGAAATAAAAAGAACTTGAAACTTGAGCGTTAATAGTTAAAGTTGAAACTTGATTTTTGTTTTGTATGCAAAATTACAAGTTTTTTTTTTTTGTCTCCAAAGGACTACTGAAAGTCATTATTAGATTAATGATGTTCTATAATTTTTTTCCTAAATTTTAACGCAGTTTATAATATTATTTAAGAAATTGTGTCATGTGTTATGTTTAAGAGATAAATTAGTTAATTTTTTATTAAAAACCTAGAACTTATTAGAAGTAGGCTAACAAAATTATTCAAAACTTTTGATGTTATTTGTATCAGAAATTAAAGCAATTTTAGCAATATCTTAATGTACGGTGACGATGTAAACATTTTGTATAGTTTAAATATCATATTTAACATGCTTAACTTAATTATATGAATAACACTGGACTGAGAAAAGTTTTAATTCTTCTTTAAACAAAAATAGCTGGAATATGATAATTCTGATATCTGTTCTGAGCTTGTTATTAGTTTTTTTCTATCACGTATAATGGGTATGATTAATATGACATCTAGTATAGACCAAGATCACACTAGTATAGATCAAGAACTGTTAGTCTGATTTAAATAAATAGACACCGACTTAAATTACCCTCAATTTATCAAGACTGTTATAGTGAAATGAGTGGTGAACAAAATTTTAAAAATCTTGCTCCTTAAAACTTCATATTTAATTAAAAAATCTAATAAATAATGATATTGAAAATATTATTCCATGATCAAAAACAAAATTAATCTGAACCCGTTGAAAACATGTGCAATGAAGTTTGGTAACATTCCTTTGAATGAAAACAGTATATTAATACATAATGTGGTCGTGTGATTTGTATCGAATTGTAGGGATTTAGGTATACATACGTCTGGATAATAAGTTAACCTTTGACAACTATGTGAATAAATTCATTTCAGGGGTCTGTTTTTCATTGGTTATTACTTCTCATTGAATGTAAGAAAGCTTGTAGCTAATTTTCTACTAATTCCAATTACACTTTATGGGTTGGAGATATATTCATTTGGAAATTTGCAAAACTTCATGAGTATGATTTTCATAAATTTTTAACAGATTTTATTTTAGGTAAAATTGTTACATGGCTAATTCAAACTGTTAAGAGCATTAGAAATGGTGTATTTAAGGAGTTAGGTCAAAGTTGAATTTTTTGAGGAGCAAACAGTTTTGTAGTATTTTTTTTTTTTTATTTATCTTACTCGTATAATTTTTATGCAATTGTTTTTGCCTTTAAGACTTTCTTATTATTAATGAATAAAACTAAATAAATAAATAAACAAATAAATAAAATTCAAAGACCAAACAAACATTTTCTTAAATTTCCAGTCTATATAAATTTTTGTCATATTGAAAATAAATGTTTAATGTTTTTTCAACTTGCTTAACTTCAGAGGAAAAAAATATTTTCGAAAAAATTTCAATTAAATTATTAATCAGAATTTTAAAATGATTTCAAATATTTTTATAACGTATGAAGAATAAAATTATAACAAAACTTTTTGCGCTGATTAAAAACATGTACTTATGAAAAATCCTTTTTATCATCAATTTATGTAACCACATGTCTATTCATATTATTGCGAAAATTTTATGAAAGATGGACTTCTAGTTACTTCAAAATGTTAATAAAAGATGAAGTAGCTTGAAAAAATATTTGTAATTTTTTAGATTATTTTTATATACACAGCAAAACAAAATTATTAATATTTTAACTCTGATGACAATGAGAGTCTAGGGAAAAGTAGAAAACGTTTTTCGAAGAAAAATAAAGATAAAATATAAAAAAAAATATGTGTATGAGTAAAAGTCAATTCATGGCGAAAATTTCTTTGGAACAATTCTAAAATCTAATTTTACTTTCGTTTTTTAACAACAGTATCATAAATGATATAGACATTTTATCATTAATTTTGGATGGCTACGTGTTTTCTCATTATAATGTGCAAATTTGCATGAAAATGATTTTTCGCCGTTTTTATCATAAAACTGTATATACTAAAATTTATTTTATCATAAAACTTCATATACTAAAATTAAAATAAGCTATATCTCATGAAAATTGATTACAAATATTGTTAAGACACTTATAGTAGAAACTACGTATAAATTTTGAGATATACACATATAAAAATTAATAAAAGGGAGTAGTAGTTTAAAAATGCACTTAAAAGTACTCTTGAAGCAGTGATGCCAACTTAGCCCCTTTTCACGTAAGATTTAGACTGTTTTTAGTAGTTCAAAACTTGAAAAATATTTTTTAACCCGAAACTAAAAAACGCGCAAATATAGCCTCTATTTTACTTTCTTAAAAAATAGACACTTATTTTAATGCAGTAAAGTTAATTTTATTTGACAATTTTTTTTACTGAGCTCAATATATTTTTTTCGAGCAATGTTAAAATACTAGTCCCTATTTTCCAGAAATTTCAACAATTCGTAAAGAATCTTTATTATATATATATATATATATATATATATATATATACTAACAAAAAAACGTATTGAACAATTAAAATTGTTTGAGTAGAAAAATGTTGAAAGAACTGAAAAATGTTGAATCTAGGTTCTTGTTTTTTTTTTTGCTATTAAAATTTTGATGTGTAAAAAAAAGTATATTTCTTGACAAAAATTTCTATGGAATAATAATATGAACCCATATTGTAACTCAGATATATAGTTCATTAAAAACAGGCTTAAAAGATTTTATATATTTTGTTAATTTTTACCAATATAATGTACTACAACTTGGTTATATAAAATCATATAATATTTTTCTTAAAAGCTATATAAAGTGTCAAAAAATATATGAGTTACTTTTTTACAATTTTAACAAAAATTTTTTAAGTGTTTCAAAAAAGATCATTTCCAAACACATAATATAAATGACTTTCAATCATGTTGTTATTAACCATTTCTAATAAGAATGGTTACGGCCTTGTCTATATACTGAATTTTTGTCGTTCTAAAACTGTCAAATGTGACATTGTGCGATGTGATGTAATTAAGCAGGAAGGTCTGAGCAAATTATTTAACAGTGAATTAGTTTATTCGATATTCCATGTATTAAAAATAAAATAAGATCGTAGTGAAATTTTCAATTCATCCAAGTTATGTTAGGAAACGTATATACACGATACCATTTATATTGATGACCCCAGAACAAATCTTCAAAAATTTGTTTTCAACAATATTACTGATATATGAGGAATTTCAAAAAATTTTTAAAATCTTTGGAACTGATTACATATGCCTTGCAATTCTAAAGTTTATTTTAAAAACAGGAAAACTGTTGATTCGTTTTGGTAGACCTAACGAAATAACTAAAAAATAGAAATACTAAAAAATAGAAAAAAATTGATTGTAAACTTTTAAAGATTCTTTAAACAGATTCTATTAACCTGTCGAGACACAGCACTTGGGAAATTAATACGTTGCAGCGTTACCGTTTGGCGACTTTAGTCGCCAGTTGCCCTTTTTCACTTTTTTGACCACTTTTTTGAAATGGAACTAAATGGCGACTTTTTAAGACTATGTGATAAATGACGAAAAACTAAGTTGTTTGAAATATCTAGACCAATTTATTTTGAAATAGTTTCACAATCTATTTCAAAATAAATTTATAAATGAACTGAAACTGTTAAAAATGAAAGCTAAAAATAAAGTTTATGAAAAGCTATATAAAACATCAAATGCCGGATCTTTTTGGACCGGATAATAAATATTAAACAAAAAAAAAAAAAAAAAAAATATATTTGATGAATGCTTATATCCTAATTTATATTTTTATTTTAACTAATGGCAGTGCCTCGGAAAAATTTCTGTTTTCTAAATTATCACAAATAAAAATAAATTGCCCAACTAATTAAAGGTCAGTACTTGCGAAGGCTTTCAGTCCTAAATTTGTTAGATGGGAATTTGTACAAAGTACAGAAGTTTAATTAAAAAAAAGAAAATTTTGTGTTAACTATTTTTATGAATAAATCCTTTCTTTGCAATAATAAAAATTATTATAAACAAATTATTTTGTTATTAATAAAATTGAATTTAGTTTATATATTTTTTTTTAATACAAAATTTTTTTTATCAAATAAACACATTTTGAGAAGTTTTCTTAGGTATTGAAGTAATTTGCCCCTCTTTTTTAAAAAAATCTCTTTTTTTTAGCGATTTTATTTTTTGAAATCCCCTTTTTTGGACACTTTTTAAAAATTGTAAACGGCAACGCTGATAATAAGTAACCGATTTACTACCTGGTGAAAAGTTATGTTGTGATAAAAAAACAGAATTTTAAATTCGAAGTGATTCTCTACAGTTTGAAGTATAGCTCGTTGATGTCCGAAAACCAGGCATGGTATAACGTAATCATAAACTTCTATATAATTGGCGTAAATATTTTCAAAAAGTATATTTTTCACTTCTGACAAATACGAAATTGCCGAAAATGTCGCGTAAATATAATGTTTTATTATATGACAGGTCCGGGTTAAGGGAGCGTTAAAAAATTTTAAAATGTAAATATTTTATGCACTTTTTAAAATTTTTACCAATTTTTCAAATTTTTTTTTGCATTTTTTTTAAGACCAGATATGTAAAAATTAATAAAATTGAAAAAAAATTTAAGAAACATCATTTGCACGAGTTACTGCGGCATATTTTTCCAAATGCATTTCGTTTGCTGAATACTGAATACTGATGGCAAATGAAACCATTTTATTTGCTTAATGCTAAAATTCAGGGGCGTCAAAATATTTTAAGGATTTATAATTGAGTGGACCATAAAAGATGAACTTAACCTCAAAAGTTGGCCCCACATACTTCGCCGTATAGTTGGAATTTTAAAGTAATACAAAGATATTTTCGATGTAAATCTTATCACCAAATAAGATACATTTTTAAAATTTTGTGAAAATTCACTTTTTAAAAAAACTATAATCGTACTTTGTGTAAGGAATATTATCATGAGTAGTAAAGTTTAAGCGAATATATATCAAACAAGTAACGATATTCATTAGATTTTTTCAGCATATCATATTTTTCCAAAATATGATTATTATTACCCACTATTTTTAGAGACTTTTAACCAATAAAGATTTTTTGCTATTTTGTAAAATATAAAATGAAATATTTTTCTAACTAGTTTACTTCGATAAATATTAAAGATGCAGTAAGAGTTTTGATATGTGATGATAGTACTTTAGAAGTTTCATGAAATTACGTTATTTTAGTAGGGATAAAACAATACTTCTATCCGTAAGATTTTTTTAAATGTTTCAATTTTAAACCCCCACAACTTTTGCGCTCATTGATAAAAATGATTAACTCGAACAAACTTTCATGCATAAATAATAAAATCACAAATCGAAAAAAAGTTTTACTAGTTTTTTAAAACTTTTGAAATTCCTCATATACATAATAAAATAGCCAATGAAAAATTATTATACCCATATTGAGTATCTTTTCCAAAAAGTTTATGTGAACAAAAGAAAAATATCATCAACGTAAATATGTTCCTGTTCCAATAATCGTAGGAAGTTGAAATTTGATAAAGATGCTCTAAATAACGTTCCTTTTCATAATTTTAGATACGTCAAAAAAAAAAAAAAAAAAAATAATTTTTGGACCACCCTTATCTAGAGTTTACAAGTAGGAAAGCGTAGTATACATCGGATGAGTGACCTCCATTAAAATTTCAAATAGAGATAATTGGTACTACATTTTGTAGAAAAAAAAAAACACCTTAATAATATTCCAAACCAAGCAGTCGGATCATAATTGAAAGAAATAAATATAAATATATATATATATATATATATATATATATATATATATATATATATACATATATATTTATGTATATATATATATTTTTATAAGGTCAAGCTCGACTATAATGTTAATGTAATCTGTACAAATACTTACAATTACTTAACGGTATTCGAAGATTCTGCTACGCTTAAATTTGCGTAGCAACTAGGTTGCTATTCGACTTTTTGTAGAAACTGGTTTTCGAACAGTTCGAATAGTTGGAATTTTGAAAAAATCGGTTGATGTTTTCTACATATCCAAAAAAAAAAAAAAAAACGGTTAACAGGTTTTTTTGAGGAAGTAAATATCTCCATTATAAGGCTATATTTCTCTAAAAATCAAGAAATCTTATATTATCTTATAATATTCAAGTTAAGATTTATGAAATATAATTATTTAATGAAACAAATTTTAATTAAGGCAAGAAAATAATCATTAAAAATGAAACTAAGTTTGGTCTCTCAATTTTTTTGAAATAAATTTTAAAGGGAGAATTTTTCAAATGCAACTCCTTTAAAAAATATGTGTTTAACTATTAATACAAATATTGAATTTATAAAAGCAAACCTAAAATATATAAATTAATTGTAAAAATTTTGCAGGTAGTAGAAGTGAAAAAAAACTAACTGCCTGTTTCTCTATGTCGAAAAAAATAATTCGTTTCGACAAAATTTATGGAAAACAACAAATAAATTTAACTTTTTATTATTGTTTTCATTAAAAATTTTCAAAACGAATTTTTTATTCGGCATAGAGAAACAGGCAG
This sequence comes from Protocalliphora azurea, assembly GCA_932274085.1. Classification (NCBI taxonomy): domain Eukaryota; kingdom Metazoa; phylum Arthropoda; class Insecta; order Diptera; family Calliphoridae; genus Protocalliphora; species Protocalliphora azurea. Next base: position 112,828,118 of record OW026520.1, read on the forward strand.
TAATTTCATTAATATGCGTATTTTATTCACTATTACTATTAGTTTAATATTTGTTTAAACTTATAGACACTGTTGCCACATTTGGCGATTTATCTTCATTTCGATGATTTTTGATTTTAAAAATGTCCTGTTGACCATTTGACGTCTGTTGTCCCAAACTCGGCGATTTTTTCGAAAAAAAAAATTTGAAACTATTTTGAGCATTTTTGATATATTTTTCTTTAAAATAAAGTCAGTTGATACATAAATATTAACAATTAAAATAAGTAACTTGTTAAATTCGTCAATTTAAATGGCTTATTTATAGAAGAAAATTAAGGAAACAATAAAATATTATATTCAATTCAATTATGTACACTTCTGTTACAAAATGCGAATGAACACTTCACAAAAGACCAAAACCCTTTTGCAATTTTTATATAGAACTTTTAATTTCGTAATCAAGACAGTACTAAGTATCTAATAATTTAAATAAATCTTTTTGGAATCGCACTAAGACTTATTTATGTTTTCTTTGAAAGTTACATATTCATCATTTTTATGCATATATCATCAGACTTAATAAATACTATTTGACTTTCATAATCATAAATAAAATAAATTTTTCATAAAAAGGGCATAGAAAGTGTTCATTAGCATATAGAAAACCTAAATTTTGATGTTGACGATTTCAAATAGTCGATTTTTTTCAAAATGTGACGGTTTCCCAACAAATTTATCTGGCATCTAAGTTTATAGAGTTCATTTCAATTGAACCTTAAAATATATTTATCAAACCTAACAAGAAATTAATTTTATGAGTATTAATCAACTAAAAAAATTTTTCCTAAATTTCCACTCAAATATTAACATTTATTGCATAGGTTTTTTGAAATCAAATATTATTTTTAAACCCGGTTTTTTGCGTTTAAAAACCGGTTTATTCGACATTCCAAAAATGAACATTTTGAAAAAACCGGATTTAAAACCTATTAAAAAACCGAGTCGATCACCCATGTAGCAAAACTTCAAATCATAAAAATTACTGTTATATGATCAATTAAGAAGTTTTTCCTGCATTAATGTATAAATCCTATTTACAACTTTTATTAAAATTGTAAACAAAAACTAGGAGAATACAAAATAAAACAGCAACACAGTTTCTGCATGAACAATACTTCTCATATTTCATATTTTATAATTTTTACTACATTTCTTAAAACAAACTAACAAATAAACCCCATTCCATCACAATTACTTGATCTTAAAAAAAAATAAAAAATCTCACCAAGCGTCCTTCAAAATGTGATTACTTAAATATAATCCTAAAAAAATTCTCACACAATCTTTATTCATTCTGGTACAACATCCAACATGTAGTGTCGCCAAATGATAGATGGTGTTTTAAGCTACTTAAAACCATAGTCCAAAATGCAAATAAATACTTGCGACTACATACTTAATCGTTCAACACACAAATGCTAAATCATGTTGCACAAAAGTCAATTCCCTTAACTCATGCTTATACAGAGTGGTCGTCGGTCCATCGGTCATTAAGCAAATTTTAACATGACTTATTTAAAAAAAAAAAGTATTTTGAATATACAATTCCTTGCTTATTTTCATACATTACTTCGGTCAGAGAGTGTTCCCCATTTTATAAAATTTATTCATCTAAAGATGAACTAATCCTTTTGTAAATGTCATTACAATAAATGTTGCACACACGCTTGAATTTAACAATGATTAGAGTTGTATAGACAATGTTCAGTTGACAAATATACATACATAGATATGGCATGCAACTTGCAACATGCTTGTACAAATGTTATGGGGTATAATATATATTTATTCATTGATTTTTTTTTTTTTTTAAATTGAACAAACTCAAGTCAGTCGTGTGTGCAAATTGTTTAGTTTTGTTATTATAACATAAGAATTTTTGTCATTTTGATAGTATTTGAACATTGTACATTATATGTAACTCTGTGCGGATTGGCATCATTGGTTTTGTATCGTTTCGTTTTAAAAGTTGTATATTTATTTAAACGTTTTGGCAAATATTTGCTTTGGATTAGTTTTTATATATGTGTAATATTTGAGGAAAATAACTTAATATAGCAAATTTAAAACTTTACATCTTAATTTTAATAGATAAACAAAATTACGAACTCTTTTAAGTTGTGTAAGTATACATGCATATATATATATATATATATATATATATATATTATATTTTGAGACCATATATTATTCTTCTTAAAAGATTCAAAAGTTCAAAGAAATGTGTAGGGTATTATTTGATCTGGAAAATATTTTAATTGACTTCTCAACTCTAATTCAAAATAAAATTTTTATACTCATAATGAAATATTAATATTTTACTAATACAATATCGTATATAATATCTTTGTTATTTATTCATAGAAAACGATAAAAATATGTTTATTGAAATGTCGCATGATTGTAAAACTTGCAATGAAATCCGATTTTTAAATTATGAGAACAAAACAAACAAAAAAGAGAAAAGTATGGTTGAGCATTATCACTGCAAAAATTTAACATGTTTAAATTCTTTTTTATAATATTGTAGTACTCGGAATAAATTATGTAACAGCAACCATTTTGTCATTACAACAACGAAACTTTCGTATCCATAGCCAAATGATTTTTGTATCCAGTAATTATAAAATATATTTGTTACAATTATGTATGATATGCTCTTCTATCTAATTATAAAATTGCGCTGAAGATAAAAAAGTAAACATTTTCTGTCTTATAGATTTTTTTAAGATAAATTAAAATTTGGTATTTGAGGAAACTGTAAATATTTTATTTGAGATAAACTCTTTGTTAGTTAAGATATCTTAATGAAAATATCGGTGAATGTTGAATTTATCATTTAAAATTATTAAGTGTAAAAAATTAAGGTTTGTTTTTTTTAGAAATCCCACAATTCCAAAAAACCGGCGAAAATTCCAAAAATGGGATTTTTTTTTAATTTAACCCATAAAGTCCACATTACTTGTATGCAGCGTTACCGTTAGGCGTCAATTGCTCCTTTTTCAAACCCTTTTTTGTAAATGGAACCAAATGCTGACTTTTAAGACTATGTGCTAAATGACGGAAAACTAAGTTGTTTGAAATATCTGTTTGAAACAATAATTCCCTCGAAGAAAATAATAATTTTGAGATTGTTTCAAAATACAGTGATGTAACAAAAAACCCCAGATGATTTATAAATGAACAGAAAATTTATGCAATTAAAGCTAATGTGAAATGAACAACTATTTGAAATATCAAATGATTCGATGAATACTTATATCCTAATTCATTTTAATTTTTATTTATATTTTTACCTTATCTCATAGCCAGCATTACCGTTTGGCGACTTTAGTCGCCAATTGCCCCTTTTTGAACCACTTGGCTACTTTCTTGGCCCTTTTTTAAATGTAACTAAATGGCGATTTTTTAAGACTGAATGATGAGAAATTAAGTTGTTTGAAATGTCTCGACCCATTATATATTAATTCCAAAGAATAAATTAATTATTTTGTTTCACAATGTATATAGTATAGTGATGTAAAAAAAAAAAAAAAATACCGAATAATTTATAAATGAACTGAAACTGTTAAAAACTAAAGCTAATGATAAAAATTCTTTTTTAGATCGAGTTAGGAAAATTAAAAAAATCGATTTGATGAATACTTATATTACAACTTATATTTGTAATTTGGATCATATCAGTTCATCGGCGAAAAGTCTTTTTTTCTAAATTATTACTAAGGAAAAATAAATTGTCCAGCATTTTTAAGATTAACACTTGTGAATCCATGCTTTCAGCCCCAAATTTGTTAGTTGAGGACTTGGAAGATTAGGGTTCGGAGTCAGAGGTAAAATTTTTAAAAAACAATTCTTGAATATTCATGAATCTTTTCACCCAAATTCTTTTTCCTTAATTCTCTATTACTTACATCATATTTCATATTTGAAACATTATTATATCTAAGCGTATAAGGTATAATTATTAGTATTAAAATATCAGAATTTTAAACCATTTTACCTAATTTTCATAATAAATTTTCAATTAAAATAACGTTACTTCAATTAAAATAATTTTACATATTTTAATTTAAAGTTCAAATGTATTTATGCAAATAATTATTCTTTAGATTTGTTAATTACACCACAAATGTAGTAGTTTTTCTTAAAATACGACATCTATTTAGTTTTTATCAAGTAAGTAAATTTTAAGGACTTTTTTAGGTATTAAAGCAGTTAACCCCTTTTAAAACCCTCTTTTTGCACACTTTTTAAAAATTATCGACGGTAACTCTGGTTCTATGTACAATGAATCACGCTTGCAAAGATTTTAGAACACATCGTAGTTTCTGAAACTGCATTTTATTTTTAGATTCATGCTTTGATATTTAAGAATATATAGATTAAAGTCAATATTTTGATAAAAATAGGTCAAATTCAGGAAGGCCTCTACTATTGGATATTTTTAAATTTTGTTTTTAGAATTATCTCCATAAAAATACATTTCAGAAAAGTATAAAATTATTATATGTTCTTAAAGATGATTTTATTTAAAAGAAGAAAGAATGTAGAGTTTCGACCAAAAAAGGCAAAACAAAAATTATAATCTTTGCAATTGCAAAATCGTTTATTTTTAGACTTGGAAAGATATCAAGTCCTAATTTTTTTATTCGATGTATAATTTGATCTTTAACTAATTACAAAAGCGGACGATAACATTGTATTATACGAGTACATTAAAAAAAACTGAACCAAGATTTGGTAAAATTGAGATAGTTGAAGTTTCAAATGCAAATAAGTTAAAAATTATAAGAGAGATATATGCACAAGAAAAATGTTAAATTTTATATTCTATTATTAAATTCTTAAACTCAATCATTTTTTTAATGAAATTGGACCTTAAACAAATACGGAAAAAAGTTTGTGCATAAATATAGGAGTTTACTTTCATTGATTTTAGTTCATAACATTTAAGAATAATGTCTTAGATATTAACACTTTTCTTACATTTTTTGAATTAAAGTCAAGAGGAATTATACAAATTGTTTAAATTTTCATTTATATTTTCAAATTGTAAATTTATGTTTGAAATTTTCTTTACAGAATTTTTTATTGCATACATGCATTTTTTACTGCAATGATGCATGTATTACAGAATGGCAGCAAATTTAAACAAATGTCTAATCCTTACTTTTTAACAGCTTTTTATTGGAAAATTGCCATTTAAAGTGATTTATTGTTAATATTTTCATGCATAAGTATTTTTATTTAGAATTTGAATCAAATCTAATAAAACTAAATTAAAATTTTAGCAGCATTTTTGCGAAATTCGCAAAATTATCATTAAGTACAATTTAATAATATTTATGAACAAAATTTTATTTTTTATGAAAAAGTTTGAAAATAGTTATGTTCAATTCATAATATTTATGAAAAAAAATTTTCAAGTATATGAAATTTTTTTCTCTGTGAAATTTTTAAATTTATAATACTTGAATTCGTAAATATTTAATAGAAAAAACCTTTTTTCCTTTACTAAAATAATTATACTACTTGTTAAAAAATTTTAAAATATCTAAAAAACCAATAATTTTCTTTAATAAAAGAAATTAAATAGAAATTGAAACAATATTCATCATAAAATCTGTAAAAATATTAATAATTATGAATGTTAAATAGTATTATTATATGCTTGTTCTAAAATCTTAGTTTCTCACGTTCATCTATCTGATCATTCCTGTAATGAATTTGGCAAATTGACCTAAAAAAGGAAATTAAGTTATGTAAGTTATAAGAAAACTTCAAAGTGAATTTACCTTTAAAATATAAGTATTCATAGATATTTATTTACACCTAATGCCATATATCCGTTGGAGGCGAACATCAAAATATTTAGTAGGAAAAATTTTAGGGACTTTTTTGAAATTTTAGCAAAATTTTAAGGGTTTATCCAACTTGCTGTAATTTATTTTAGTGATAATTTTTTAATCAAAATAAATCAGTTTTGGCAGAAAACTAGGTACTTTTACCTAAACGTATTTTGGTTGGTCACATACAAGGCCCGGCGTAAAAACTGTCAAAATGTAACAAGGTTTTGTCGAGAGAGAATTTTTAAAAAATTTCCAAAAAAGGGGATTTCAAAAAATAGAGGATTTAGCTGCTCCAGGAAAAAAACTCTTAAATTTTTTTATTTTATAAAAAAATGTACTTTAAGAAAAATTACTAAATTCAATCTTATTAATAAACAAAATAATTAAATATTTGTAATACTTTTATTATTAGTTTTTTATATAATTTTAAAAATAAAGGTTAATTATTCTGAAATATTTCATGAGTAATATTATAATGAAAAATCTCATTAGTAGAAAATTAAGGCAAAAGGAATTATGTTTTTGGGCTAAAAAGCGTGGATTCACAAGTTTTGACCCTAAGTCCGTTGGACAATTTTTTTTTCATTAGTCATAATTTAGAAAAATTACGTTTCGCGGTGGCATAACTATGCGGCAAATTAAAAAACCATTTTTTGTTTTTTAATTTCCCAATCCAAAAAAATTGTCGTTTAATTTTTTAAATAGTTGTTCGTAAAATTTATCATAAGCTTTAGTTTCTAGCAGTTTTAGTTAGCTGGCTTAAAAGTTGCCAGGTTGTTGAAAAAAGGATAATTTTCGACTAAAGACGCCTAACGGTACACAGTGGGGTCAAACGCAAATTTTTTGGTAATAAATCTGAATCTCCTGAACTACTGGTCGGATCAAATTTAAATGTATGGAAGAGTTGTAGAGGAGGACCTAAGCTTTCAGAAAAATCATCTTGTAGTCACGCTGTGATAACACGAGATAAGCTACAGGGTGTCAAAGTTGACTACCTCGAGTATGTAAAAGTTAAAAAAAATCGTAACTTGTACAAATGAAGTCCGATTTTAAAGATTTTTATATTTCTGGAAAGTGCTTGGCAAGATAAAGAAAAAATAAGCTTACTCATCTAAGTTATCTCTTACAGTTAAAAAGATATTTACGCTTGAATTTTGAATTTTTGATTTTTTGGCTCGACTTTCTTTCGTTTTTCGGGAATAAGTCCGGAGATATATGAGGCAAAAATTTTTTAAAAATATTCTGTAATTTGCTACATATTTCAAAATAATATGCTGAAAGAATTTTTGGATTATCTCAATTCGTCTAGACGTGAAAAATATTCAAAGTCAGCACTCTGAAATTGGCATGAAAAATGGCTATTTTTTTACAAAAATATAGTACAATTCATTCACTTTTTTCTCAAAGTTCCGTTAATAAAAAAATTTTTTCCGTATTAATTTCAAAAGATAAGGCTTCATAAATGGTTAATAAAGAAATTTTGAATTGATTTAAGTTTGCACCCTACATCCAGCATTGGCCGAAAATTGTCAATTTTAAAAAATAGTTTCATTTTTATCGATTAATAAAAAAAATGTCGCGCGAGCTTTTTTAAATTTGGTACCCATATTTTTTATAGAAATAGATTTAGAATTATTTAACACTAAACTGGTTCCCGCCCGGCCAAAAACGAATGCAGGAGTGGAGATTTTATGTTAAAAGTCAGTTTTTTTAACGACTATTTTTAAAAGCATATTAAAAGCATATTAGCATAATATTTTTAATATTATTTCTTATGTAATGTATAAAACACAAATCAAGCTTTCATTCCTAAAAAATCAATAAAATAGCTGCAATAACCTATTTTTGGTAATTTTTCAAAAATAATTTTTTTTTCCAAAAATAGCTGAAAATCCAAAAAAATTTAATTTTTTTAATACAACTCCACCAATTTTGCAAATACCTTAAAAATGTTAAAAGAATATAAAAATAGACTTATTTTATAATGTTGATATAGGTCATTTAATAATAGTAATATAATGGCCTCAAAACTACCAAGTCACGTCAAAAGTTGCAAAATTCACTGTTTTGTTACGTATTTCCATATGTGTGTATACGTAACACTCAACTGCATTGCTTATTTTTGTTACGAGATAATAATATTTATTAATGAATTTGTTTAAAGTGTTCATAATTTTTTTCTACTGAAAAGGTTTTTAAAATTACCTAAGTACATAAATAAATATATTTTCCTTCGTTTTTTATTACATTTTTTTAAGTTTTTAAATAATTTACCTAGCTACTTAATTAATGTATTATAACAAAAATGATTTTTTTACAATCGCATAGGCACATTTTTTGACGTACCTGTTTAACACTACAGGTCATAAAAATAAACTGAATGAAATTGGGGGTTTTGAGCAAAAATTTAATTTTTTTAATTCATTTTTGCCTGTCACCATTTACCTGATATAAATATTCTTTTTCTATATATAAGTATCCTTATAAATATGCAGATTTATTAGTGAATTTGCCATTATGGAGATTACATTAAAACACTTTTCTATTTGCAAAGTAATCTGGGATAATCTATCTGATATTATAAATCGTCCAGAAAAAATAATAAAACTCATTGATACAGTAGTATCTTTTGGTTTAATTCTTACTGCAGAAGACAGTTTAAAGCTCGAAAATTTGTATAAATCATACGAAAAAAGGATGCAAGCTTCAGATTGGTCAATACCAAAGTTCAAAAAGAAAAATGAAGAGTGGTTGGAGGGAGAAATACCAATTTTCATCGGAAAGCAGAAAAAGGGTCGACCAAAAAAAAGTTACGATGAAGTTCAGCTAAGAACAAAGAGGACCAAACAAGAATCTATTCTAAATTCGCATACGAATGCCGAAATAAAAGATACATTTAAAACTTTTGTAACAAGTACGCAACCAAAGGAAGTAGAAAAAGTTATAGATGTGTTACCAACAGCTTCTCCCAATCGATTACATCGGATAATCCAAAGTATAGTGACACCGAAATCAACATCGTCTTTTACCTCTGAAAATGCTTTAGCTCTAATATTAAATTTAGGATTATCAAGAAACCAATACGAGATTTTGAGGAAATCTGTTAGCGAAAATCTTTCCCAGTAGCAAATCAGTGAGAGAAGCGAAAAGTAATATTTTACAGCCTATGGAGCACCCGGTTAATGCTTCTGTTAAAAGTGCTAAAGTTAATATATTGCAATTACTTGAAAATACCGCCTCTAGAATTATATCTACCTTCAGCAATGATTACATTGAAAAATGCAAAGACTCTGAACTTATTCTAATATTCAAATGGGGCTGCGATGGAACATCAGGATTTTCGGAATACAAACAACTGAATGGAAGTAATTCTGAAAATAATTATTCCTAGCTGTTTATAGCGTCTCTGGTACCACTTCGAATGCGCTTAAATAAGTCTTCCTCATCGACAAGAAATGACTCGCTTTTTGATGATATATGGATAAATTTAACTCCAGGTTCCAAATTTTTGTGCCGTCCAATCCTTTATGATTACACAAAAGAAACCACGGTTACAATAAACAGCATTGTCAACCAATTGGAAGAAGAAATTAAAGCATTAAAGCATATATGTAAAAGTATCAAACAGAACTATTAAAGTTACATTTCAACAACAATTAACGATGATTGATGGAAAAGTTGCGAACGCTATAACAGATGCAACATCTACATGGAAATGTAATATATGTGGAAAAATAAGTTCACAATTTCAGGATAATTCTGAAGTCATCGTTAATAAAAATTCTTTAAAATCTTGAATATCACCACTCCACGCAAGGATAAGATTTTTGGAGTTCTGCTTACATCTTGCATATGATATGAAGAACAGAAATATTCCCGGGCAGGAAAATGCTACAGTAAAAAACAATTTGGAACTTCACGAATTACGAAAAGAGGAGAAGAAAAGAATTCAATTAGAATTCAAAGAACAACTCGGATTAATAATTGATAAAGCTCTACATGGCTATGGAAGCTCAAATGATGGAAATACAGCAAGACGTTTCTTTGAAAATCCGGAACTCACATTTTTAATCACAGGCATTGACTTAAATATTTTGAAGCGTTTTAAGATTATATTGGCAGCCATTAATAGCAAAAAACAAATTAATGCGGACAAATTTAAAATTTTTGCTTACGAAACTAAAGAACTACTTAACATTACATACCCCTAGAAATCAATGACTCCAACAATTCACAAAGTATTGGCTCATGGTAAAGAAATAATAGAAAATAGTATTTTGCCATTGGAAGAGCTAACAGAGGAAGTACAGTAAGCCCGAAATAAAGATGTTAAACATTTCCGACTCTTCAATACCGGAATATGTTCGAAAATAGCGCAAAATATGGACTTAATGGAATATTTATTAATATCATCAGATCCAGTTATATATTCTATAAGAACACGATGGCTACCAAAAATCACTCTTGAAATAGAAAAAGAGGATTCCGAAGCTAAGGAAGTTAAAAATTTGCTAACGTTTGACGTTTCTGATTATTTTCAAGAAAATATCTAATAATATCTTCGATAATATATTCTTAATAAAATAAATATACGGGATTTATGTATAATAAGTATGTAAATCTGTAGAACAAATTAAAAAAACATTACTCAAATAAAGAATTTACTACTTTATAATAACAAATATATACCTACATAATACATTAGAAAACTAAAATGTTACGTATACACACATATAGAAATACGGAAAAAAATAGTGAATTTTGCAACTTTTGACGTGACTTGGTAGTTTTGAGGCCATTATATTACTATTATTAAATGACCTGTATCAACATTTTATATATCGTTGTATTGGTAAATAAGTCTATTTTTATATTCTTTTTACATTTTTAAAGTATTTGCAAAATTAGTGGAGTATTAAAAAAATTAAATTTTTTTGGATTTTCAGCTATTTTTGGAAAAAAAAATTATTTTTGAAAAATTACCAAAAATAGGTTATTGGAGCTATTTTATTGATTTTTTTAGGAATGAAAGCCTGATTTGTGTTTTATACACTGCATAAGAAATAATATTAAAAATATTATGCTAATGTGCTTTTAATATGCTTTTAAAAATAGTCGTTAAAAAAATGACTTTTAACATAAAATCTCCACTCCTGCATTCGTTTTTGGCCGGGCGGGAACTAGTTTAGTGTTAAATCATTCTAAATCTATTTCTATAAAAAATATGGGTACCAAATTTAAAAAAGCTCGCGTGACATTTTTTTTATTAATCGATAAAAATGAAACTATTTTTTAAAATTGACAATTTTCGGCCAATGCTGGATGTAGGGTGCAAACTTAAATCAATTCAAAATTACTTTATTAACCATTTATGAAGCCTTATCTTTTGAAATTAATAAGGAAAAAATTTTTTTATTAACGGAACTTTGAGAAAAAAGTGAATGAATTGTACTATATTTTTGTAAAAAAAATAGCCATTTTTCATGCCAATTTCAGAGTGCTGACTTTGAATATTTTTCACGTCTAGACGAATTGAGATAATCCAAAAATTCTTTCAGCATATTATTTTGAAATATGTAGCAAATTACAGAATATTTAAAAAAAATTTTTGCCTCATATATCTCCGGACTTATTCCCGAAAAACGAAAGAAAGTCGAGCCAAAAAATCAAAAATTCAAAATTCAAGCGTAAATATCTTTTTAACTGTAAGAGATAACTTAGATGAGTAAGCTTATTTTTTCTTTATCTTGCCAAGAACTTTCCAGAAATATAAAAATCTTTAAAATCGGACTTCATTTGTACAAGTTACGATTTTTTTTAACTTTTACATTCTCGAGGTAGTCAACTTTGACGCCCTGTAGCTTATCTCGTGTTATCACAGGGTGATTACAAGATGATTTTTCTGAAAGCTTAATTTTCGAAAAACTTAAATTCAGAAACCAAATCGTTTACATACCTTGTTTTTTCTTTATGTGATTTTTGTTGATACTACATTTTGTAATAAATTTTTATATAATTATATTTTGATATATTTTTAACATTTAAAAATCTTTTAAGCAATATTTTATGAACAATTTTTATATGACAAATGAAATTAATAAAGAAAATCAAAAATATTATTTTTTTCATAATATATGAAAGCTTGCTGTTCTGAAATCACTTGAACAGGCTGCGTAAATAATTATTTTTGTAGTTTTTAGTTTGGTCCCTTCGTGAAAGTGATTCACATTGCTTTTTATTAGCTCAAAGCGCTGTCAATGTGACAAGATAAAAGTTCGAAAAAAATTTTGTAGAATTTTCAAAAAGTTTTGTGTAAGGAGTTTCATTATTGTTAATAAAGGTATTGAAATAATTTTAATTGAAAAAAAAAATTTAATTCTATGTGTTAAGTTAGAAAATCAAAATTGAATTTATATAACCATTTTAATTTCAACTCTTTTCACAAAAAAATATTCCTTTTTTATTAAAAATTAACTTCTTTTCTGTTCAAATATTTTTATTCTAGAACCAATTATAAAGAAAACAGTGCAAGCACATAGAAAATAATGATTCGATTTACGTCGTTTCAGTTTACGTCGCAATTCTCCAAGATGTAAAATTGAACATTTTTCTTTTTCAAAAGTCTTGAGTCAACAAAATACTTTTGTTTATATAATTTGGTATACAAACATTTTCTATGAACATTTTTTCTCTTAAACATATTCCTTGTTTTCTAAATATTTCGTCATCTCAACATAAAAGCAACATTCCGCAACCAAAAATGTATACATATTTATAAAATAATTCAAAATAAACATTACAACATTTACCCCAAAGATTGAAACATCGAGTCAACCTATATGACAAAACATAAACCACAAGTTGCACAGAAAATGAAATGGAATTAATAAAATTCAGTTACATCAAAAAACAATTCAATTAATTTCCAAAACAATCTAAATCTGGTACGAATGAAACACGAAATTCCCAAGATACAATATTCGTTGGATGTAGATAAAAAATAAAAACAATAACATTGAATACAATCCACCACATGGTTGAAAGAAGAGCATTTTTAAAATAAAAACAGAGAAAATAGTGAAACAAAATAAAAATGAATTGAAAAGATACTACATTCTCACTCTCTTGTATTTAAAGAAATACAATCCACAAATACGATAGGATATAAAGAGGAATGGTTGGTACTGCAACAAATGACAAAACAATCCATTAGATTGTTTAAAATATCTGGTAAATTCAGTTGTTTTCTAGATGGCTGTGTGTTAAGAGAGTTGCAGGAGAGGATATACACATATTTGTCTCAAAAATATTTCCAAAAATTTTACGTAAAATGCAAAATGCATTTCAAACATACAAATATGTTTTATTAACATTATGAAATTTTTATATTTCAGAAATTATATTTAAATTATTATTTAGTAAGAAATATTTAATTCATTTTCTTTATTTCCTGACATCATCACTTTAATTTGCCATAAATTGTTATAAACATTAAACAAGCAAGTTTATCTTTTAATTTATAATTCGTATTTCCTGTATTGAAGTGCATCATGTTGTTTTAAGATTCAAAGGAAACCAAAGGATATTAAAATAATTTTACTTAAGCATAAATTGAAATGTAAATTGTTGTAGTATTTTTGTCTTCTTGTTGCTATTGCTATTAAAGCAACGAAGCTTAACAAAAAATTTTATTTATTTAGAATGAGACGAAAGGTCAAAAGAAAAGTGAGATAGAAAATGTTGTCATGTTTAAAGGTACATGAAAATTAACATAATATTTGTATCAAGAGAATTGTTGTTTTTTTCTTTTTAATACTTGTTCACATTTTGTTTTGAAACAGAATCAAAAACCATGAAATTAAATAATTGAAATCATTTAAGTTAAACCACATCTATGGACAAACAAATTTTATTATTGGGAAGAAAAATTACATAAAAAATTAGGATAAAGTTGGAAATAATATTACACTGTTTTTTGTGTTATGAAGTTAAATGTTACATTTAGAAGTAACATTGCCCTCCATGATGTTAATTAGTAAAATTTATGATTATCAAATTTGAGTTGATATATAAAATGTTCATTTCACAGAATGTATTGTCTTAATTAACTCAAAAAATCTGAATATAATTTTTTTAATCAAATAGAAGTTATTTATTTTTTTTTCTAATTGGAGGTAAATAAAGGTATTGAATTATGGTTTTTGAAACTAATCCAAAATATTGAATTATTTGGGTTATCAAGGTCTTGTTGTTCTTGCTCTTGTTGAGAAAAAAGTATTATAATATGCTATTTTTTAATATATGCATCAGTTGATGCAGCGCGTCCGAATATTTTATCTAATAAAATTCCATATTTGTAGTTTTTTAAAAGTTTATAATTTGTCTTAAAATAAAAACAAGTATATGTGTATGGATCACAATTTGAATTGTATTTTGAAACCTATAATAAAATTATAAATAAAAAAATATGTTCTATATTCAATTCCCTAAAGAAGTGATAATTATTTTAAAACATTCAGAATCGAGATAATATTTAACTATAGCATTTATTTTTGCTCCCCAAATTCTTTTTATATTTTTATACCTATCCTTAGGCATTTTCTAAATATACTGTTAAATTATAGTAAAATAATATCCAATGTAGTGGTCGAAATTAAGCTAAGCTCGTACGCATGAGTTTGCTTTTACAAAATTAGAAATATTTTTTATAATCTGAGACTATCAAAGTTTATCATCGTAGATAAACTTTGGAAAAAAATTATTTTATGAATATTTTGTAAGAATATGTACTGTAGAATGTTCCGAGGACACGTTGTTATGAGATTTCGATTTAGGAAAAGATCTCCAACAATGCGTATTGATTAAAAAAAGTTAAAATTCATCTTCAGTTTCCTACCAGCGATTTAAAATCTCAAGTCTGCATGTGGGTACGAAAACGTACTTTTTTTTGGCCAAAATTCAAATCGCCAAAATAAAACTTGTTATTACATTGTAATAGTAAATACTAGGGTATTTAAATTGTTCGGTTTTTCTATTCTTCGAATAAAATGATAAATTCGAATAAGGTGTTTAGGTTTGTTCGAATTATTCGATAATGTATTTAAAATTGTTCGAATTATTCGAATAATAAAAAAATATAATATTTATGATTTTATGTTTATTTAAAAATTTTATTGTAAAAAAATAATAATTGTTTATAAAAACTTAGAAGTTCATTGTTTTTTAAAAAAAGCATTCTCAATATAAGTGTAAATATATAGTCTATACTAGGAAAGATTTTTAAAACTTGTTATTTTTTGTCAGGTGGTCAACAGTTTATCTTCATATTTAGTGTAAGACTTTTTCATTCAAGATATTAATTTTATTATCGTATTTACATTGGGGATTATCGCAGCGTTTTTTTTACAATACTTTGTTTTGAAGTTGCTTCAAAAATTCTTCTACTTTTGCACATCTAAAATTGTTTTATGAAACCTTAAAAAAATGTTTGACAAAAAAAAAAAAAAAATATATATATATATATATATATATATATATAATATATACAAATAAAATCCCCTGAATAACCACGAATAACTTTTCTTAACCCGATTGCTTTCCTACAGCTCTTACCTATAAATATAAAAGTTACAGCAATTTTTTTAAATATAAAGGCCCTAACTCTCCTGAAAAATCAATTTTAAATTTAAATTAATTTTATCTAAAAAAATTCTTTAAACAATCAACAAATACGATAAAAGTTAATTTTATTTAAAGTATAACCCAAAAGCAAACAATTTTAGAATGACATCGAATGACATAAATAATCTAACTTCAAAAGGTCTCTTTATGATTAAAAAACGTTAAACCTATCAAAAATCGTCAGAATTTGTCTTAAATTCGAAGACGGCTGACTGGCTGGACGGCTGACTGGCTGTCTAAGTAAACCTTGTGTTAGCATCAAGTTAATATTCGACACAAATAATTTTTATGTAAGTAGAAAAAACATTGCCAAACTTTATGAGAGTCGGTCCATAATTTACCATAGCTCCCATATACAAAAACTTTTAAGTGTAATATGATCTTACACAATGGTGTAGGGTATCTTTCTCGTTTTTGTATTTAGGGTTACAATATCATCAAACATTTATTATGAAAATCGAAGATGATGGTGTGTATTCAATTTATAAGGAGTGAAATATATTTAAATCCATACACAGAATAAAGAAAAAATTTAATTTCAAATTCAATAATAGAATTCATGAAGCCAATAATGGTGAATGTATGTATATATATATATATATATATGTATATATATATATATATATATATGTATATATATATATATATATATATATATATATATATATATATATATATATATATATATATATATATATAATTAGTGTAAATAATTTCAGAACATACTGCAAATTTGTGTAAAAAGAGGAGATTTTGCAAAATAAATATATGAAGAAAAATAAAAAATAATCAACTCTAAAAAATGAAACCAGACATTATTAAAAAAAAAATTGATTTTATAATTGAATATAACCTACCGTTAATTAAATATTACTTTTAGGAGCAGGCCACGATCCCACCTAACTTATGTCTATAAGAACATAGAAGTAAAACTTTTTAAAACTTCATTTAAATAATTTAAAATGCACATCATGCCAGAATTAACTTATTTTGGAAATATGTACATATATCTGTAGTTTCTAAGTTCAGATTGCATTGGCAGGGAAGTATTTGAATTTAAGTGTTGAAGCCGGTTTCTTTAAATCATTCTGTAGGGTCTTAAAATATACCACCATTTATTTTTTTTTTGTTTTTTTTTTTTTTTTTTTTTGTGTGACATTTCTTGCTTGTTATTTATCTCTCACTTATCGCATCTGAAAATCCAAAAATACCTTGGTATAACTATATTTCATGCAATTTGGTCTAAACATCACTACTCTCAAAAATGATATTAACATAATAATACATAAAAATTATTGGATAAAAGAATATAAATTTTCATATAAAATAGATAAAAGCCAGAAGGATCTATGTTAATTTAAAAAGTTTTCATCTTTAAAATCGACGTCGTAATAATATGTTTCATAAAAGTATAATAATTTTTTATACGTTTATATAAAAAATTTATATTTTGTTTTAGCAAAAAACATAATTTTTGAAAATCCAAATTCAAAAACGTAAATTTTGACCTTGGAAGAGAACAAGTATTCTATGATTCAATATGTTGTTGTATAGTTTAGGAAATAAATTTTTATACTCTACACCATCATATGTGGGGAGGGTATTACCCGTTTGTGTTGGTGTTTGTTACACCCAAAAATATTATTTTAAGACCCACCTTAACAATACACAGGTAAAGGTCGCAATTTTGAAAATAATTTAATGAAATTTGGTACACAGGTTTTCTATAGTCAAAGCCTATTGAAATTGGTTATGAACAGTTCAGTATTTCACCTAACCACCATACAAACGTCCTTCCGGAATATCGGTTTTACGATTATAACTCTCTTATATATATTTTAATGAAATTTGGCACGTATAAGTTTAAAACAAGCATAAATGTGTGTTTCAAATTTCATGAAGATCAGGCCGTAATTGACCATAGCTCCCATATAAGCTCCGCTTTAGAAAACCACTTTAACGGGCATAAATCCCATATAAATATAGCATCAAATTAATATTTTATAAAAATCAGTGTTACATAAATAAAAACCATAGTAAAAAATTTTACGATTATAGACTCATTATTGACCATAGCTCCCATATAAGGCATGGCAAAAATTCGGCAAGGGCATAGAAATTACTTTATAAAAAAGTTCTTTGCATAATATACATATTTTTTGCTAAGTATATTCTGTCTGAGAATACGGTTCTTTTCCATGATCGATACTTAAATACAAAACTTTGATTTTGGGTAGTCACTAAAATAGCACCGTTTCACAACATTTTAGTTTCAAATAACAAATTTTAATTAATCGTTAAGAAAACGCCATCAAAATATAAGGTAGAGCTTACTTAAGTTTAAATAAATAAATTTCACATAAATTTTATAATTTATATTAATAGAAATGGGGCGTAACAAGCTTTGTACGCCGGAGAAACGTGCTATCGTTAAGAAAATGGTTTCTGAAGGTAAACCATATTCTGAAATAAGAAATTTGGTCGGATGTTCCAAAAAAATGATTGTAAATACATTAAAAATTGTTCAGAGCTGAAACACGTGTCCGCAAGAAAGTAATGTCGTCTATAATGGTTAAACGTTTGGTTAGACAAAGCAAGAAGACCCCATTTATGACAACTAACTAAACTATAAGTAACTGTGTTGAAACTATTCGTCGTAGATTAAGAGACAATAAAGTAAATGCTCGTAGTCCCCGAAAAATGTCGTGCGTAAGCACGTTGCAAAACATTTGGAGTTTGTTAAAACTCATTTGAATTGGCCTGTTGAAAAGGGAATACGACAAAAACTAAATTTATATATATATATATATATATATATATATATATATATATATATATATTATGCGAGTAACGTATTTATGGTAAGTTCTGGAAGCATTTTTAAACAAGTGAGAAATATATACTCGGTGAAGCCCGGCCATATGATACCATTGCATATGTGTGTCAAAATTTATGGAGCGATTCTACATGGGATGCGTGGTCAATATTGTGGACTTATACTTGTATTAAGCGTGGTGTATATTTAGATTATGTACATACATATGTATACATTGCATTATGTTATTTATCCACTTTAGGGGAACGGTTCTCAAATGGGGATCCGCGACGAGCAGGGGATTTTTAAGGACATTCGTGGGGGATCGCGAATTTTAAAATATGTTTTTATTCTCATATATTAAGAGTCATGATTATAAGTGATAACTATAAAATAAATATTTTACAGCGGGTAAAGCTTAATTTGAAAATGAGACGAGGTGAGTCAAAATTTAAGCGAATAACAATCAAATAATGAACATTTTGTGTATTTTCCATATTTTACCTTAATTCTTTTAGAGTTTCAATTGTCTTGAAAATTTTAATTATAACTATTATTTTAACTTGTTTTTCAATAACAAAAAGTAAATTATTAAAACACAAATTTTTAACAAAAATATTTGTGATTTCAAAAAAAAAAAAAAAATGGTTTCGGTTTCAAATACTTGATAACTACACACTTTTAGAATAAATATAATAAAATTTAAACCTATAAATTATATTATGACTATATTGTGACTAGCATTTTATCCTTTTCACTTTCGATGCGCATTAGGGCAGAATCGAAATTTTTGCAAATAAATCTGTAACTTCTACTCGGATGGTTTGATTCACATAAGGTTTTACATAGAAACATCAGAGGAGCGTAAAATTTTAAGTTTCGGAGTAATCCCCACATACCCATCGTGAGCGCAGCTATTTAAGCTTAAAGTGGGGTACCTCTGTCAAAGAATATTTTTAAACGCTTGCCAAATTTTTGAAATTTTCCCGATTTCTTATATTTTTACATCTGTTTAAAGCCCTCGATAAGACCTATGGAAAACATGCTCCTGTCTCCTTTTCTCCTATAGTTTCCAAGTTATTTGCATTTGAAATTTCAACTATCTCAATTTTGCGAAATCTTGGACAAGTTTTTTCCATATATAGTCCAATATTTTTTATCCGATCTAGCAAAATATTTAACTACAGAATTATATATTTTATGCAAATCCATTCAGCCGATTAGAAGTTGCAGATTTATTTCCAAAAATTTTCGATTCTACTTCACTACGATGTTTTGGTCAAGGAAATCTATATGCAGAAACTCCTGCAAATTTTTGGAAATATTTGTTTGTATTCACACGAATCACCTATTTCTAAATGGGAAAACCTTAAAGCTTTTGCCTCTTAATCATGAAAATAAAAGTTTAAATATTTTAAATAATTGTTCTTTTTTTTAATATAACGAAATTTTAATATTTAAGAATTAAAATAATAATGATAATAATATTAATTTTATTGTGCAATATTACCCAGTTACCTCTAATTATTCACTAACCCCAAAGAAACGTAAACATAAATATGACTCTTACATACAATTTTAAAGTGTCATGAACATTATTGCGTATTATACATCATTTGAAAGATACTTTAGTTTTTAAAAATATATAAATAGTTTATATACTTGTCAGCCGAAGAATACATCTTATGTTAAAGTAAATCTTTTTACCTTTTTTAATGGTTTTATAATAGGTAGGATCTGCATAAACAATTGTGTGGTATTTATTTTTTATTATTAAATATATCACATCTGAAAGGAAAATACTTAAACGACAAAGAGAAAATAAATTGCTCGGCCAATATAAAAACTTAGATTTAGCCTTAAAATTACTAAATTAAAATCGCATTTTTCTATACGTAAATTAAATTACTTCCAATTTTTTTGTTTTAAGAATAAATATTTAAAACTAAATAATTTGGAAATCACAAATAATCACAACATAATGCAATGTTTTGGATATCCAAAATATTTATTACATCCTTCTAGCTTTTCTTATCAAAATGTGAATAAAATTAAAGTAAACATTTCGTATACAATAACTATATTTAGTTTTATTTGTATAAAAACATGTTTGTGAAATTTCTAAAATTTAAATTGTAATTTATATTATTGCTAAAATTTATATAAACATTTGTTCTATAAATATTTACATAAAAGTCTATAATACATTATTAGTGGCTTGTGGCCACTTATCGTTTGGATATTTTTGTTTTTGGTTATGCGTGTGTATGTGAAAAAAATACACACATATGAAAATGGTTAATTTCAATGTATTAGTGTTTATAACAATTGCTTTTTTGTGTATGGGCGCTACATCAAAATAGTAACACTGGACAATCCACTATTTTTTTGAAGTTAGAATTAAATAGAAATAGAAATAAAAGGACATTAAACAATAAATTGATTAAATGTTTAACCCAATCATAAATTAAATTAATTTCAATTCGATTTTTAATAAATTTATATTTTTGTGCCTAAAGTTGCTCATTGGTAACACAGTTAACTTACTTACGGAATTGTAGAAATATTCTTTTTTAGGTTGTACTTTTGAAATTTAGCGTTTACAGATATTTTATAAAAAGAATTCAAATTATTATAATTCAATGGAACTTTAGTTGCTTATTTTGTTTAAATTTAACAATTTAGTTGTTAAAAAAAACTTAATTTTCCTAACCTCTCTTTTAACTATTCAAAATCAAATATCTCAAGAACGAGCGCTAACTTTTAAAAATGGTTAACACCATTAAATTTAGTAATTTAATAAATTCTTTATGGGTAAATATAAATTCTAACTTGCAGACATAATAACATACCAAGAAAAGGCTTCCTAGCATAAATTATATATATTTATATGAATTAGCTCACTGAAAAATTCTAAGTAGTCATTGATTCAGCATATATTTTTAATTTATGTAGTATTAAGGTAATTAATAGTCGATGCAATTCATTGTGTCACATTCATTTGTATAGTTCCGTTTCCTGTTTTTCTTTTTTTATCATTCTCAGTGATATTTTCTCTATGTAGTGAAATGTTATTGCAGATGTTGTAATTCACAGACTTATTGTGGTTCATTGATGTTTTGTTAAATATTTAATAAGTATTTGGATAGTGTTAACTACAAAATAAGGATTTATGCTCATATGAACATGGAATACAAACACATATCCTATTATTACTGTAAAACAACTATTTTTAAATAAATACAATTTTATTTGAATATAAATGTTTGAAATAAAATGTTAATAGTGAACACTGAATAACATTCAAACATTGTAAATTATTTAATTAATAATAAAAAAATCATTTATTTTATACAATTTACTTTTATAAAACTTTTATTTTATTTGCTTTTAATCATACTAATTAGAATTTATAACATACCTTGTAAATGGATGGTGTGTGTTTGTAAATTTGATAAGGTATGCTTTAGGGTTTCCAGGTTCATACTATATTAAATATGAATATTTCGATAAGTAAGAATTTTAATATACTAATTTTCGAATAAAATTTTAATATTAGTTTAAAGTCAGTATTTAAGATTAAAATGGTTCTAAAGTATGAAAAGTATACATATTTTTGAAAATTACTATAAGTTACCTATCGAGTCATTCATAATATGTTTTTGTTTTTTATAAAATTTTAAAATGTTGCATAAAACGTCATATTGCTTATTTATGTAGTTTAGTACTTACTATGCACTTCTTATTATTTTGCGTACACTAGAGTTGGGTTGTTCGCAAACGAACGTATTCAATTAAACAATTCTGAGTTGGGTTTATTATCTCAATGAATTGACCGCTCTTTTTAGCTCATCTCACTCAATTGAGCTTCAGCTGAACTGATTCGCTTTTTTAGTTCATTTGCTCAGTTGTCTTTCAATGAAACAGCTTGTTATACGAAAGATTTTAGTAAACATTTCACTTAATGAGCTGTTTCATTAAAAGCCAACTGAGCGAATTAGCAAAAAGAGCGACCTAGTTCAACATGTCTGCTTACTGTAAATCATTCAGCTGTTGCTGTTTTTTCCACACATACTAAAATTGATAGCCTAAAAGTAAACACTGATGATAACAAAATTAATTTGTTTTTATATACAATACACAGTGTCCCATTCAAAAAATGAAATGGAAATAAATCTAGAATTTCCAAACGGGTGTCCGATTTCAACGAAACTTAAATCACCAACACGTCTATTATTACCGTGTGAAATTTCGTTAAAAGTATGAGCAGAATATCAAAATGGAAGAATGAAGCGCAAAAGAAACTTACGCATACGTTTTGCAATAACAGTTCGGTCATGAACTACTCAACTCTAAATAATTCAGTTCTATAACCAATGTGAGGTTGTTTCTTATTATTGTTCTTTTCGTTCACTTTATTCTTTTTGATCATTTAATAATATTAAAATCAATTAAATGTGCATATTGATATACTTAGTATAAATGTAGAACTAATTACAAAATAATATCAAAAATAAAAAAAAATATAATTGCAAAAAAAAAAAAATATATAAAAATTACACACTTTTATTTAGTTTTATCATTTCACATTTACAAAGAAAATGATTCTGAGTCGATTGGTATACCTAAAGTTTGGTCTACGACGTTGTACGTTACAAACATCAGCACAAACGCATAATATCCCAACTACCTATGTGATGTAGGGTATAATTAGAATTTTAGTATAGCATTAAAATTTTAGCATAAAATTACAATTTTATTAAGAAGTTATAATTTTATTATAAAATAAGAATTTTAGTATAAAATTAGAATTTTAGTATAAGATTAGAATTTTAATACAAAATTAGAGTTTGAATACAAAATTGGAATTTTAATATAACATTTGGATTTTTTTTATAAAATTAAAATTTTACTATAACATTAGTATAACATTTTAATTTAAGAATAAAAAAATATATAATTTCAATTTTAGAACTTAGGTATAAAATTTCTAGTATATAGTTAGAGAATTAGTATACATTTAGAGTTTAAGTATAAAATTTGAATTTTAGTATAAAATTGGAATATTAGTATAAAATTTTAATTTAATTATAAGATGTGATATAAAAAAGTTTTTTAATTTTTTTATAAATTAATAATCAAATTTTGGTACAAAATTTATATTTTAGAATTTAGGTATAAAATTTGAATTTTAGCAAAAATTATAATATTTCTATAAACTTAGATTTTCAGTACAAAATTTTAATTTAGGAATAAAATTTTAATTTAGGAATAAAATTTTAACTTAAAAATAAAAAACTATTTATATATAATTTTAATTTTAGAATTTAAGTATAAAATTAAAACTCTGGTATAAAATTAAAATTATATAATAAAATTTGAATTGTAGTATAAAATTAGAATATAGAATTTTATTATAAAATTATAATTTGAGTATAAAATTGGATTCTTGGTATAAAATTAGAACTTTAGTATAAAATTAGAATTTTAGTATAAAATTAGAGTTCTATCATAAAATAAAAATTTTTTTTATTAAAATAACACTTTTAAAGGGAGGTCCGAAATGCTTCTTGTCATTTTCAAATTGCAATAACTCAGAAACTAATAAATATATTTTTATAATTCTTTCCCAGTCTAAATAACATAAGTCCAAGTAATATGTGTGTAAAATATTATACCAGTCGGGGTCCTATTTACTAAGTTATTACAAAAATAGTACAAAAAAAAAAGGGTATCTTGTGTAAAAATTATGGTTTAATTTAAAATCTAGCCAATTATAATTTGTACGTATACATTTGGGAGAAGGAAGAAAGAAGGTAGTCCTAACTAATTGTATATTTGATTAATTGATTAAACCAATTTATAGAATTAATGTAAAATTTCTTATATTTTTTCACCGATATTTTTAGGAAATTTAGAGTTGCGAAATATTTTTACAAAATAGAACTAAAACATAATCACGAGGTAACTGTAATACATATAAGAGTAAATTATCTCAAAAACTTTATAAATTTTTATAATAAATGATCACCTGAATGCCTTCTAAGTATTGAACATAGTTGAGCAATATATTATAAAGTATTGTAAAACCCGGTGCACAGAAAGTATTCTGAGAATGATAGCCCAAATTTTTGTATTATTTAGAGCAACTCATTTTTTAAATTACTTAATAATATAGTGTCCATTCATTTGGTTATTTACTGGTATATTGATGATAATTTCTAAAAGATGCTATTTATAGATATCACTCTCAATTCGGACAATTAATATAGCAAGAAATAACTAAAATTATATAATGGTAAAGGTTGTCAAGTACTTAATTTATTTTGCTATGTCTGGCCTTCAGTCATTTTAGCAAAATGAGTTATACGTTCGCTTATTTCAATTAGTGTAGTTTTAATGTTGAGATCTTTTTTTCGCTATAACAAAACCATTTACAGATATTTTATGCACCAAATAAATCAGTGCTTAGTACATCTTCGATATTTAAAAATATTGTACAAACATTTTGAAACAATGTGATGAAATCTCATAAATTTTATATATAACGTCTTATCTCAGAAACTAGACTCAATAAAAAAAAAGTGACTTTAAAACTTTTAACTACATAACTACGTGTATCCAGAAAAATACTGTGCCACAGAAAAATCTTTCATTTTACCACCCTGTATAATTTCTAATCGTTTGATGCTATTTTCATGAATCCAAAGATACCCACATTAGGGTACTTAAGGAATGATCTTTCCTTATGCGGTTGCTAATTTCTTGTTTATCATCCTATTTCGAATGAAAGACGTTGTACAAAATTTTGGTAAAGTAGTGATTTTTGTTGGAATTTAAATACTTATTAATATGTACAAAAATTTAAAGTTTGGTTAAAGGAAAATTGTAGAAAGAACTTAGGGGCTTCATGAACTACATTCCGTTTGTTAATCACAGATTTGGGACTAAATTTGTAAATATTAAGTTTAAAAATGTTTATTTTTGACTGATAGATGATATCGCCATTAACTTTCTTATCGAAAAGCTAATGAACAATTCATCTTCGAATCTAGTTTATAATGATGTCAGATATTAAAAAAAAAAACTGACCCATACTTGCATTAGAATTTTTGTATAGGAATAGATTGATAAATATCAAATTTACTACAATTTTGCCTATTTATATAATAGGCAATATAAATCTGGTGATAAAAGTAATGTCATTAATTATAGACTAATTTCCAAATTAACCATATTATCATAAAAATTTCTTCAATGTAAAGTGGCATATTTCTTTATCTCAACACGGATTTATGACTGAAAGATCAACCTGTACTAATCTGGCTATTTTTACCAAGTATTGTGTTGATAGCTTTGAAGACCGAATGCAGATTGATGTGATTTACACGGACTTTGCTAAGGCATTTGACCGAGTACATGAACTTTTATTATTAAAATTATACAAATTGGACATTCATTCCCGAATATTATTTTGGTTTCGTTATTACCTGTCGGAAAGACAATCCTTAGTTTCTCTTGATGGTGTTTGTTCTACATCATATATTCCTACTTCTGGTATTCCACAAGGTACTGTTTTGAGTCCTCTATTATTTAATATATTTATTAATAACATTGTCTAATGTTTCAGAAAGTCTTATTTATTGTATGCTGATGATTTAAATATGTTTAAAACAATTTCTAATGCCAATGACGTTTTTAGTCTCCAGTTATAAGCCGATATAGAATACTTCAACATTTACTATCAACCCACAGTGGAGTCAAACGCAAATTTTTTGGTAATAAATCTGAATCTCCTGAACTACTGGTCGGATCAAATTCAAATGTATGGAAGAGTTGTAGAGGAGGACCTAAGCTTTCAGAAAAATCATCTTGTAGTCACCCTGTGATAACACGAGATAAGCTACAGGGTGACAAAGTTGTCGAGTATGTAAAAGTTAAAAAAATCGTAACTTGTACAAATGAAGTCCGATTTTAAAGATTTTTATATTTCTGGAAAGTGCTTGGCAAGATAAAGAAAAAATAAGCTTACTCATCTAAGTTATCTCTTACAGTTAAAAAGATATTTACGCTTGAATTTTGAATTTTTGATTTTTTGGCTCGACTTTATTCCGGAGATATATGAGGCAAAAATTTTTTAAAAATTCAACACTCTGAAATTGGCATGAAAAATGGCTATTTTTTTTACAAAAATATAGTACAATTCATTCACTTTTTTCTCAAAGTTCCGTTAATAAAAAAATTTTTTCCTTATTAATTTCAAAAGATAAGGCTTCATAAATGGTTAATAAAGAAATTTTTAATTGATTTAAGTTTGCACCCTACATCCAGCATTGGCCGAAAATTGTCAATTTTAAAAAATAGTTTCATTTTTATCGATTAATAAAAAAAATGTCACGCGAGCTTTTTTAAATTTGGTACCCATATTTTTTATAGAAATAGATTTAGAATGATTTAACACTAAACTGCTTCCCGCCCGGCCAAAAACTAATGCAGGAGTGGAGATTTTATGTTAAAAGTCAGTTTTTTTAACGACTATTTTTAAAAGCATATTAAAGGTATATTAGCATAATATTTTTAATATTATTTCTTATGTAATGTATAAAACACAAATCAGGCTTTTATTTCTAAAAAAATCAATAAAATAGCTCCAATAACCTATTTTTGGTAATTTTTCAAAAATAATTTTTTTTTTCAAAAAATAGCTGAAAATCCAAAAAAATTTAATTTTTTTAATACAACTCCACTAATTTTGCAAATACTTTAAAAATGTTAAAAGAATATAAAAATAGACTTATTTACCAATTCAACGATATATAAAATGTTGATATAGGTCATTTAATAATAGTAATATAATGGCCTCAAAACTACCAAGTTACGTCAAAAGTTGCAAAATTCACTATTTTGTTCTGTATTTCCATATGTGTGTATACGTAACACTCAACTGCATTGCTTATTTTTGTTACGAGATAATAATATTTATTAATGAATTTATTTAAAGTGTTCATAATTTTTTTCTACTGAAAAGGTTTTTAAAATTACCTAAGTACATAAATAAGTATATTTTCCTTCGTTTTTTATTACATTTTTTTAAGTTTTTAAATAATTTACCTAGCTACTTAAATAATGTATTATAACAAAAATGATTTTTTTTACAATCGCATAGGTACATTTTTTGACGTACCTGTTTAACACTACAGGTCATAAAAATAAACTGAATGAAATTGGGGGTTTTGAGCAAAAATTTAAATTTTTTAATTCATTTTTGCCTGTCACCATTTACCTGATATAAATATTATTTTTCTATATATAAGTATCCTTATAAATATGCAGATTTATTAGTGAATTTGCCATTATGGAGATTACATTAAAACACTTTTCTATTTGCAAAGTAATCTGGGATAATCTATCTGATATTATAAATCGTCCAGAAAAAATAAGAAAACTCATTGATACAGTAGTATCTTTTGGTTTAACTCTTACTGCAGAAGACAGTTTAAAGCTCGAAAATTTTTATAAATCATACGAAAAAAGGATGCAAGCTTCAGATTGGTCAATACCAAAGTTCAAGAAGAAAAATGAAGAGTGGTTGGAGGGAGAAATACCAATTTTCATCGGAAAGCAGAAAAAGGGTCGACCAAAAAGAAGTTACGATGAAGTTCAGCTAAGAACAAAGAGGACCAAACAGGAATCTATTCTAAATTCACATACGAATGTCGAAATAAAAGATACATTTAAAGCTTTAGTAACACGTACGCAACCAAAGGAAGTAGAAAAAGTTATAGATGTGTTACCAACAGCTTCTCCCAATCGATTACATCGGATAATCGAAAGCATAGTGACACCGAAATCAATATCGTCCTTTACCTCTGAAGATGCTTTAGCTCTAATATTAAATTTAGGATTATCACGAAACCAATACGAGATTTTGAGGAAATCTGTTAGCGAAAAAGGATATGATATCTTTCCCAGTAGCAAATCAGTGAGAGAAGCGAAAAGTAATATTTTACAGCCTATGGAGCACCCGGTTAATGCTTCTGTTAAAAGTGCTAAAGTTAATATATTGCAATTACTTGAAAATACTGCCTCTAGAATTATATCTACCTTCAGCAATGATAACATTGAAAAATGCAAAGACTCTGAACTTATTTTAATATTCAAATGGGGCTGCGATGGAACATCAGGATTTTCGGAATACAAACAACTGGATGGAAGTAATTCTGGAAATAATTATTCCTCGCTGTTTATATCGTCTCTGGTACCACTTCGAATGCGCTTAAATAAGCCTTCCTCATCGACAAGAAATGACTCGCTTTTTGATGATATATGGATAAATTTAACTCCAGGTTCCAAATTTTTGTGCCGTCCAATCCTTGTTGATTACACAAAAGAAACCACGGTTACAATAAACAGCATTGTCAACCAATTGGAAGAAGAAATTAATGCATTGCCCCCAATATATGTAAAAGTATCAAACAGAACTATTAAAGTTACATTTCAACAATAATTAACGATACAACATCTACCTGGAAATGTAATATATGTGGAAAAATAAGTTCACAATTTCAGGATAATTCTGAAGTCCTTGTTAATAAAAATTCTTTAAAATTTGGAATATCACCACTCCACGCAAGGATAAGATTTTTGGAGTTCTGCTTACATCTTGCATATGATATGAAGTACAGAAATATTCCCGGGCAGGAAAATGCTACAGTAAAAAACAATTTGGAACTTCACGAATTACGAAAAGAGGAGAAGAAAAGAATTCAATTAGAATTCAAAGAACAACTCGGATTAATAATTGATAAACCTCTACATGGCTATGGAAGCTCAAATGATGGAAATACAGCAAGACGTTTCTTTAAAAATCCGGAACTCACATTTTTAATCACAGGCATTGACTTAAATATTTTGAAGCGTTTTAAGATTATATTGGCAGCCATTAATAGCAAAAAACAAATTAATGCGGACAAATTTAAAATTTTTGCTTACGAAACTAAAGAACTACTTAACATTACATACCCCTGGAAATCAATGACTCCAACAATTCACAAAGTATTGGCTCATGGTAAAGAAATAATAGAAAATAGTATTTTGCCATTGGAAGAGCTAACAGAGGAAGTACAGTAAGCCCGAAATAAAGATGTTAAACATTTCCGACTCTTCAATACCCGAAAATGTTCGAAAATAGCGCAAAATATGGACTTAATGGAATATTTATTAATATCATCAGATCCAGTTATATATTCTATAAGAACACGATGGCTACCAAAAATCACTCTTGAAATAGAAAAAGAGGATTCCGAAGCTAAGGAAGTCAAAAATTTGCTAACGTTTGATGTTTCTGATTATTTTCAAGAAAATATCTAATAATATCTTCGATAATATATTCTTAATAAAATAAATATACGGGATTTATGTATAATAAGTATGTAACTTAGATGAGTAAGCTTTAAAATCGGACTTTATTTGTACAAGTTACGATTTTTTTTTAACTTTTACATACTCGAGGTAGTCGACTTTGACACCCTGTAGCTTATCTCGTGTTATCACAGGATGACTACAAGATAATTTTTCTGAAAGCTTAGGTCCTCCTCTACAACTCTTCCATACATTTCAATTTGATCCGACCAGTAGTTTAGGAGATTCAGATTTATTACCAAAAAATTTGCGTTTGACCCCACTGTGCAACCGTGGATGAAATTTTAGATATAGAGGTATTATTTGAAAAAAAAAAATATCATATAATAATCACTTAAATTATATTATACCTATACTTAATAAGTGTTAAGCTTTTTATGACGTAATTCTAATAATTTTGATCATTACACAAAAAAAGTTATATTTACATCCACTGTAAGATGTAGATTAGAATATGCTTCATTTATCTGGAACCCTTGTACTCAATTACACACAAATAGAATTGAAAAAATTCAAGCAAAATTTATAAAGTTTGCACTTTCATTTTTAAATTTTTCATTTGTAAACCCTCAAATTTCGACTCCTACATATCCTGATAAGTTTGTCTTGATTTCTATGAAAACTTTAGAAACAAGACGTAACATTTCTTCTGTGTATTTCCTATATGCTATAATTCGTGGATTAATTGATTGTCCTGATTTGCTTCTTTTATATAGATATTCATAGAACAACATACGCTTTGAATGAGCTTTAATAAAAGCTATGAGATTATTCAATAAATATTCTAATGAATCAGACTTAAGTATATCAAATCTTGAATTTAAAAATTTGTTAAACAGTTTGTTTAAATAATTAATTTAATAATGTGTATTAAATTATCATTGATGTTTGTAAGGATAATATTGTATCCATTGACTGAAACTAATAAATAAATAAATATTTTTCTTTGATTTAATGATAGATTTAAAATCCATAAAAATCTTTGAAATCGGATGAGAATAAATCAAAAAAGTTTTAAATATCTGCAAGAATTACTGGAAATCTTTCTCATTCAAATTTAAAGCTTAGTTCGCCGTTCAATATATAACTAATAGCAAGTATTATGTTATATATTTTAAAGTTCTATTAACTATTTATGGACATTTTTATAGCATATCTCACAAAGAATAGTAAACAAGTATTTGGCATCACTATAACAAAACTCGGTTTGATGTTTTTAATTGTAATCTACAGTTATTCAATTAATAATATAATTATGTTATTATTTCATTTAAATTTTCGCTAATAGTATTAGTTTGTTTCAACCCTTTGTTTCATTGTATAGACGTGCTTTCGATAACGT
Organism: Protocalliphora azurea; assembly: GCA_932274085.1. NCBI lineage: Eukaryota > Metazoa > Arthropoda > Insecta > Diptera > Calliphoridae > Protocalliphora > Protocalliphora azurea. Next base: position 112,859,268 of record OW026520.1, read on the forward strand.
TTTATTTGTTAAATAACTTTTTACAGTTTCTTATCTTGTTTTAGCCATAATTAGTTGTAGAATGTTAGAATTAAAATTCAAACAAATTACAAATATAAGCAAATTAGTTAACAATATACAAATATATAACGAATTTTATATTTAAGCAACAAAAGTAGATTTATGATTGTTAAACAATTAATCCTTTTTAAATACTTTGAAAACATTCACTAAAAGTTTGATAAAAAAGAAAAAATTTTTTCTTAGTAATAAATGGGTAAATAAATAATAAAGAAATTTTATTAATTTAAATTAAAAGTTTAATGAGAAATTATAATAAAGTTTTAGAAATCTTACAGGGGATAAATTTGAAATGTAGAAATAAATCTCAATATAAACATTCCTAAATCTTCATATAATAAATTAAAAAATCCATATAAATATTATAAAATAAAATGTGTGTTTGTTTGTTTACTTATATATTTGTTTGTGACGCAATCACGCCTAAACCGCTGAGCCCATTTTAATAAAATATTACATATACAGAATTTCAAGATGGAAGAAACTATAGGATATAAATTAATTGTATTGTAATGGAAATGGTGAAAATATTACAGTTTTTTGCACTTTATTTTTTTTTTCAATTTTCGACAAAACTGCAAGTTTTATAAGAAAGCTTACATGAATCACACAAATTGTAATGCAATTTTAAATTTCAGTGGTAACAACTGAAAATCGAACTTTTACAAGTTTATATTTCTGCATTTTAATTTATAAAAACATATTTTTTTTACAATAGAGTTGCTAATTATAGGTATTTGAAAATATTTTTACGCATATTTTGCTAAAAAATTCTTTGTAGAAATATTTTTAATATAAAAAAATCGCTTCAAAATTGACTTTTTTGAACTTTTATATAGAAATTCAAGAAATTTTAGACGAACTTTGATTAAAATAAAAATTTTGTATTTTCACGTAATATGTGTCATATGAAAATCCAAAAAATATTTTTCAGATTTTTTGCGATTTCGAAGAAACAAAGTATTTTCCAAAAAAATCGAATGAAAATATGTCTGTTTTCTGAATAAAAACAAAATAAAATGAAATTATTGTATTGTTATATTATTATATTAAAATTGAAGTTTATTTAAATAATTTATTTGCATTATTTAAAAAGAGATCTATATAGAATTTTACGAAAATATTGAAAACGAGCAAATTTTGTCTTATTTATTATATCAATGTTCAAAAATAATTTTGAATTGGCATTGGCGTGGCAAGTCCTTGTATGGAAGCTATGGTCAATTATTGTCCGATCCTTGTGAAATTTGACTGTAAGACTAAAACTTAAATATATTTTATTTTTACCAAATTATATATTTATACGCAGATTTATAAAAAAAATTATGACCGGGAAATTGATTTTCGGGAAGGGGTCTTATCTGAAAGCTATCCTCATGAAATTTGGTGGCACGATTTTTGCTTAGATGAAACTCATCTGCTAAGAAATTTATGAAAATAAAGATATATTTAAATCATTTATAAGGGTTTGACCCATTTCCGCGAAAAATTTTATTTGGGGGCACAGTGAAATAATGGTTAGTTTATAACCAATTTTAATGTGGTATAGTATTCGTCTCGCATATCGAATTTTATTAAGATATATTTAAAACTGTGATCTACAGATTATCTCAAATGTTGGTTATTGGTGCAGAGACAGCCGAACGGATAGTGGTTTATAAATTCTGAAATTATTTATTTGACGTACTAATGACCTGGATATTGCAAAACAAAAAAAAAAAAAAAAAATTAAATACCCCTCCTTTGAATTTAGTGCCATTTGTACCTTTTCTACCCCAATGTGCAAAGCGAGGGCATTCAGCTAGTGTAGTGGTGTAAATTTGTTCTTTTGTATATCAATCACTTCTAAATGGCTGAATCGTTTTTTTGCGAAATTTGACGCACGGATAACACCTGTGCCAGTGGTGGTTATAGGCTATGTTGTATCTCGATTGGATATCACGTCCAAATTTTACGCCTACTTTTACATATTTTTTGTTTCAATTTTGCACATTATTAATGAAGCTATTTATATGAATTTTGATATACAGATAGTGCTTGCACTGAAGAATGCTACATGCTATGTTTGATCTTAATCGGATGCCACTCCCACATTTTATGCTCACTTTTTTAAAACCCTCAAATCCCTTAACCGATTTGTTCAAAATTTTCACAGCATCATCGTGTTTATCCCCAAATTCAAATATAATATTCTATTTTTCGATCGGAGCAAGGGGAGTGGTACTCCATACAAAGTAAAAAAGGCGTATCTAAGAAACTATTGTAGTGAGAGTGCTAAAACTTCGTGGGATCCACTATCTCATCAGATTGCATTGAAGGAATAAAAACAGGTTGGATTGGTCCAGGGGGAGAGATAGTCCCCATACAAAGTAAATACTTATTAATTTTCGCATATCAAAAGGTGTATTAAAATGAGAGTCTTAAGAAGTTGTAGAAATAATTTTCATATAAAATTTTCGAATAGTTCGAGTAGATCCAAAGGGAGTAGTAGCCCCCATATAAAGTAAATATTAGTTATCGCATCAGAAGGGGTAGCGAAGCGCAATAGTTTTTAATATTCTTCTTTTAGTTTTATTTATTCGCCCAAAATTATCATTTAAAACTTTACCCAAACAAATTGATTTAGCTTTCTTTAAAATCTAGTTGTTATTACAACTTTGTTACATTTTAATCAGTACCATTATTATGAGTATTGTTGCGGTTATATCTTTTTATGTCTTCCAACAAATGTTTCCTATTATTTTCATTCACAAACTAATGTTGAAAACTTTTCGTAAATTTCTAAATCAAAAAAAAAAAAAAATAAAGAAAAAAGAAAAATATCATTTAAATTTTTCAACGATAAAATTCATAAAACTTTGGTGATTTTGGGTTTACTTGGTGCAATAAAAAACGCCCCAACTTGTCGCGACGTATGTCACAGATATTTGCAGTTTGCACAAACTGCAGCAAATCCATTTTTTTGTTTCTTTAATTTTATAATGCAATTTCAAGCCAACACTTAGTTGTCTTTACAATGCAAACAAATAGGAGAAAGAATGAAAAGTTGAATTAAATACACAAACTGAACATATACGACTATTTACATACTTGTTGTCTTACATACTGACTAGCCGAAAATATATTTATTTTAAATAATTCTTTGGCCAAAAGCCAAGGTAGCAAAGTAAAGACCAAAAAAAAAAAGCGATGAAAAAGAATGTTGTGCACCAAATGTCAAAGGATTAATTTCGTATATAAAAATGGCAACTACTTTATACGTTTTGTCTATGAAAAAAAAAAAAAAAACAAAATAATAATAAAAGAGTTGTGTAAATATATAGAAGACCCCATGCAGAAATTAAAATTATTTGTACATAAAATTAAATGTGTTTAAATGCAGGCATTTTGGGTTAAATTAAATTTTAGTTTATACTACCTTATTAATTTTAGTTGTAATTGAAGTGACTTATTTTAAAGGAATTTTACTAAATTAAACTAATGACTTTACATAAAGTTGTCTGCTAAATATTTATTCAATAAAATTCTTAAAAAACTACAATAAAATAGCAAAAGATCTTCAAAATTTTACAAATTTAAAGAAAGCTTCCTAGACTTGTTTGCAGAAAATAAGATTAGTGTTCCAAAGTTAATGTTCAAAGATAATTTTCATTCTTAAACCCTAGCATTAAACGCTATATTATCAGAATCTTTTTGGACAGGATTGTGAAAATTCAAAAACAGATTTGATGAATGCTTATATTCTAATTTATATTTATTATTACTTTGGCCTAATTTATTATTACTTTGGCCTGAGTGGAATGTCCTTTTTCTAACTTATCACTAACGAAAAATAAATTTCCAGCAGACTTAAGGTCAACACTTGAGAATACATGCTTTCAGTCCTAAATTTATGACTTGAGTCTAAGTGAAGACCTCGTACAGAAGTACGGAAGATTAATTAATAAAAAGAGTATTTTATGTTAACTATTTTTATGAATAAATCCTTTTTTGCAATAATAAAAATTATTATAAATAAATTATTATGTTATTAATAAAATTGTATTTAGTAGTTTGTCCTAAAATTTTTATTTTTTTTTTTTATAAAATGAAGAAATTTTGAGGAGTTTTTTGTATATTGAAGCAGTTGGCACCTTTTTTAAAAAATTACCGTTTTTGGTGACTTTATTTTTTGAAATCCCCTTTTTTGGATTCTTTTTAAAAATTCTTAACGTTAACGCTAACTAAAGGTATTTCTACACTATAATACTTTTTTTTAAGATTTGTCAAAAATTTTCCCTAAAAACCAATTAACTAAAGAAAAAAAAAAAAAAAAATATATATATATATATATATATAAAATTTCTGCATTACCTTTAGTACTACTTAAGCATTTTCCCATCGTTTTTTTTTTTTTTTTTTTGACATACCGATAAAATATGTAATATTTTACTTTTGAAAAATGTTAGTACTTTGCGCGCATGTGTAGATATACCTCAACTACGATAAAGAAAAACATATTATCTCTTATTGTTTAAAATATATTTGACTTAACAAATGTAATTTCCCATTTTTGGCCTTGTAATTTTTGAGCTTTTTCCCTATAACTTTAAGTAAAAATTTAAAAAAAATATACATACTGAAATTTTCCTTATTTTCTTAAATTTTGAATGTTCACACTATTTCCAGCAGTAATCGAAAATTTGTATTTCTGAATTCTTTTAACAAATGGATAACAGATCTAAACTCACAAGACTTGAAGTTAATAGTGCAAACTTTTAACACAATATTTTTTCCCTTTTTCTCATTCATTTAGACTTTTGGTTCACTTTTTATATTTTTGGATCTAATTCGATCATATATAAACTAATCGGACTTTGCGGATTAATTATACACTTTCTTTGGTATCATACAGACTTTCAACAGTTACATGCGGCACACAAGCAGGTCTCTCTAACAGTTTTCCAGCAGAAAAAAATTTCGAAATTTGAAAACTAAATATCGCATTCTAGCAAGCAATGTGTTGAATTTTATCCCAAACTTATTTTTTTGATATGATATTTGTTGAAATAGATGAACTGGTATGCTTCCAAAGTTGAAGTTTTTTTCCAAACATTATTTATTTTTTTATTTTTATTTTTTAAATGCTGAAATAACATAAATACTTTAAATACAGAATTTTATATATATGGTAACATTCTTGGTTTATTTTCCCTTATACTCGTATCATAAATTATTGATATGTCCGTTTATTAATTAGACAATAACAAATATGCATTTTTAAAGTTAATAATTTTTAAACTAAAAAAATTATGTAAATTTTAAATCTAAAAATGTATAGGTTATATAAGGCATACGGTAGGTTTTCAGATTTTTGTGATCCTCTGTCACCAAATTGCTAATCAGAAATCACCAAAAATTTGCCAAATTTAAATTTTATTTGCTTTCTTTAAAGAAAAAATAAAAAAATTAAAAAAAGTTTTAGGGCCCAATTTTTTAAAACACTTCACCTCACTTTAAAAGAATTTTCATGAAAATTATTTCTGTTTTTAAGAAATTTGTATGAATAATGCCTCAAAGTGAGGTGAAGCGATATACGAAATAAGAGGGTTAGTGTCGTATAATTTTTAGTGATTCAAATTTCGTATATTTTATATGTATAAATTCAGCTTCAACAAAGCCAATGGTAATTGCAGTAGCTATTAAAAATATTAAAATTAAATTTTAGTTTCAAATACATTTTTCTAACATACATACATAACAACTTTATGAAAAAAAAAAAAATAATAATAATTCTAACATTGTACAACAACATTTATTCCATTATACTATGTTTCCACTGAGTTGAAAGCAATCAATTTTGAGCGAAAAACCTAAGTGTTTTCACTGTCTTGACCTGTTTTTACGTTATCGAATTTTCTAGCGAAATCTTCACATTTCTCAATATAAGTTTAAGTTGAATTTATATATTATGGCTTTTCGTTTTATTGGATAGGCAAATACTGAAAATGGTCGATAGCTAGTAAGAATACGTAATCGTATTTCCAAATTCCTATTTGATTTATAAAATTAGCCAAATAGATCGCCTCCAATTTACGGAAAATTTGGTCTCCAAAACAATTAAAAGGCGCCACGTTTGGCGAAAAATCGCCACATCTGACAGGCCTGTTCAGCACTCAACATCTGTTAATATCTTTAGAGATGTTCCCATCTAATTTTTTTCCATCTAACATCTTTTGATTATTTTAGTGTCACCAATAGAAAAATGACTTTAAATCATGGGAACACAACAACAACATCTGTACTAAATTAAAAAAATCATGTAAATTGTAGTATTAATAATTGTTTTTTTTTGTTTAATTGCAAAATTTAATAAGAATTATTGATTATTTTAATGATTGTTTAAAATTTAAAATTTTTTTCAAATATTTTCTTTCGACCATATGACATTTGCATTGATGAAAGATGGTAGATGTTAGATGTTGCAAGTGTGAACAAATCTTTCACATTTTCAACATATTCCAAACCATTCCCTAAGATGTAAGCAAGTGTAAAAACGGCATTGGGCTATATATATATATATATATGTATATATATATATATATATATATATATATATAAATGTAAATGATCATTTACATTTTTATAATCAGCACTCTTAAAAGTTGCAACAAGATTTTTATAAGACATTTCTACGGTGAAACGATTGATATTCACAGTCACATTTGATATTGATAAAGGCATCTATATAAAATAAATGCACGTATGATTTTCCAAAAACGTTTTTCAATGGGAAGTTGAAGGTGGACGCTGATTTGAACCGATAACCAAAAATTAGATATCATAGTTTTTACTTTAATGCAGAAACCTGTTTCGGGAAAATATTTTTATCACAACTTTCACGAAATTCACTTGAGTCCTCCTTGTAATTAATTAATTCATTAATTACAAATTGTGAACTACAGAGCCAAATTGAACATTAGGATATATACCCTAAATAGCCATTGCTGTAGATAGTCTCGAATTTTAGAAAACAAAAGCGAAAATATATTTTCGCAAGGCCAATTCGCAGTTTCATAAATTACTGCGTGAACTTAGTTTTTTGTTTTTAATGACCTTTTATGGTTTTTTTTTAATTACGCAAAAATTTCGCTTTTTGTTTTTGTATTTTTATATAGCAAATTGCAGCATTTTTGGCAAAATATATTTTGCTAAGACACGTCGTATAGATAGCACGAATTTGAAAATAATTAGCATAATTTGTAAGTATTTGTAATGCTCAGCGGAAATGTGTAGTAAAGTGCCTTGGTTTGTATGGAGACAAAAACATATGTTGCAATTTTACACAACTAAAATAAAACATTAATATGTTTTAAGGTAATCCCAAAATATTTCGGTATAATTATTTCGTTCACGTATGCTGGACCGTTTTTAAAACACCTTCAAAAATATAGTCTTCGATCAACAGTCTACATAATTTTTAATATTTTTGGTAAAAAAGCTTAAACATGTGATAGACAAATGACGTTTAATATATAATGAGCAAAACATTTTTTAAATTAGTTTTCATTCTCGCAAAATTAAAGTAGGTAGAAAAGTTTGGTATATTCACGCCTCCACGCAGAGATCAAACGTTCCATTGTGATCGGTTTAAAAATAGAGAAGAAAAAAAAGAATGAAAAGAAATAAGAAGAAGTGGAACCTATACCCTAAAAATTAGTTATGAATGCCTCTAAACCATTTTATACCCATTACAAACCCTTTGAGATTAATAAGCCGTTTACCTGTAATCTCATCTAGTTCATGCAGTGTGTGGCTTCCAAACTACTTTAGCCTTCCGCGCTGAAGCCCCACACAGTGACAGAATATATGCTCCACTGACTCACTCTCAGAAGGTGTTTCGAATCTGTCTGTTTAAGACTAGGCCGTAGCGCTCTAGACACCCTGCAGTCCGTTCTATATATTTAGGCCCGATCCATTATGGCCCTTAAATAGGACCCAATTGGAATCCTAACAGATATCTCCACAAAACCCAACAGAGTCTTATCATGTAGACATCCATTAGTCTTCTCAATTCCTTTTTGCACTCAAGCACCATCCTGGACCCAACATAATGACTGCTGGACTGTCAACATAGATATTAAACCCAGAGTTCTGTTCAACGTTTTCCTCCAACAATCCCAAGGCTTCATAGATGCCCAGAATTTCTGCCTGAAAAACGCTACAACTGTCAAACAATTTATAAGATCATATATGAGTTCCAATAAAATAGACACCAGCACCCGTTCCTACTTATATCTTTTTGCTAACTGTAAAAAAAGCATAGTCTCCATGGAGCTTTCTTCCCCAACCCAAAGGTCCTTACTAGGTATTTCAGCGTGAGTAGCCCAGAAGTAAATCATAGTCCCAAAATAATCCGTAGGCTCGCACAAGGATAGTGTCCGACTGTTGAATTGAACTTCGTCGAGTATGCTTGCGTGCCACGCCCTGAAATTCCCTAATAATTCTTATTCTTTCAATCTAAATAGGCAACAAACAGTTATACCTATCACAAACTCCTCAACTGGGAGAAGGTGGAGAATTGTATTCATTGCCACCTGTGGCATACTTCCCCTGGTGCCTGAGATGCCAACTGAAGTATATGCCTGAACTTTAGAGAGAAGGTTCTTATAGGTTCCTTTCCTTAATACCACCTACCAGAGTGAATAGCCATAAGTAAGAATAGGTCTCACAACGGATGTGTAGATCCAATAGAATTGGGGTTTAAGACCCCAATTCTTACCTATAGAGCAGGTGCATTAGGCATTAAGCCCTTTCCTGACCGTCTCCTGAGTATTTCTCCTACAAGACAACTTGCTGTCGAAGTATATACCCAGGTATTTGGCCTCAGTCGACAATGCAAGTTCCATCCCATTCAATATCGGTAAGCTAAAAACCTTGACATTTTATTTCCTGGCAAAAAGAAATAACTCAGTTTTCCCCGGGTTTATCTTCAATCTCTTACTATTGGCACAAAGGAACAGTTCTCGTATACCTGATTGCATGACCTTACTGATGGTAGTTAGAAATTTACCCGAGACCAGTATAACCATATTATCGGCGCAGGCTACAATCTTCCGTCACCTAGCATTGAACTATCTTAAAATGATATAAAATGTTGCTCCTAAATTGCAGATCAATCAGTCTTTCTATTGTCTTCAGTAAGAAAGTCGATAGACTGATCGGTCTGTAATCTCTGGGTTTAGAGTGAGTCGCCTTTCCTGCTTTGGGTACCCTTACCTCTCTCCACCCCCGGGGAATATATTTCAATCTAAGACACTCCTTAAATATATCCACAAGTAATGATATGGATCTATCATTGGCGTTCTGCAACATGACCGGAAGAATTCCATCCCGGCCCGGTTATTTATATGGTCCAAATGTGTTCATCGCCCATGGAACCTTGTATCAAGTAATCATCTCCCCAATTGTGTCATTATTACACCCATCCGAACCAGATCCGTGTAGGCTATCACTGACTCTACCTGATCGCACCTTAGACTCTGTATCGATACAACCTGGGAAATGTAAATAAGTAAACTGAAGGACTCTGAGCTAGACTCTTTCCATGAGTTGTCCGAATATTGTATATATTTAGGTGCCGTAGGGTCCTTGGATAATACACGCCTAAGTCTGAACAGCTTGTTTTCAGAGTCTACGGGATCACAGAAATTTACCCATGATGTCCGTTTCGCTCTCCTTATGTCTATTTTATGCTCAGCGAAGCTATCTCTATAGCTGCTCCAATCATTAGTTGGCCCGTCAGTTTGGCCCTATGAAATAGCTTCTTACTGTAGACCGCTAGTGCCTTGGTGCCCTGGTCCACCTTCTTGGTTCTTTACGCTTGCCAGGATATATCACCGGACAACTGAACTCAAAACTATTCCTGACTAAATTCGTGAAATTATTCACTACTGCCTTGATGCCCTCAACTTAATTTCTCCAGCCCTCAATATCCCATAAAGCCCTACATACTAACTCAACAAAAGACTTCCAATATGTCTTCCTGGAGTCCTGTAGGGCTTTTTTTCCCCCAAAGTCAAGACTGAATGATATCATGCTGCGATCCAAAAAGGAATAATAAATGGCTACCCTCCAGTCCTTAACGAAATAAAAACTCCACCCACCTGGTTCGTCAGCGTTACATCTATAACATGCGCTCTATATTTCGTTTTGAATGTGGGATCGCTCCGCCTATTGCAGATGTGAAGATTATAAATACAAAAATTAACACATCTCTCTTGCTGATAATGGTGAAGATTCGCATCACATCCTAGAACCATATACATTCCTCTCCTCCTGGTGTGCTCCGCATGTTGCTGCAGACCGATGCCTGATGGATCGACAGCCTCGTATGGCATGAATACTGATGCATGATGATAAGCTTTCCAGTTGCACAACTGTTAGGTTAACATTACTGGAAGAATGTAAAAGACTAACATCTAAACAAGACTAACTAATTCATATCACTCTTAATTATTAATCTTTTCTAATATTTTATTTTAAATACCATTTTATTAAAGCTGGAATATTTTGAATATCGTAATTTATATTTTAGGTGTCATTCAATACTATTGATATATGAATTCATTTAACTCTATAGGTACACAAGTAATATATTAGGAATTTCTAGTGCGTAATTGGATAAGTTAATTTATTGTGAACTAAATGGCTAGGTAAGAAAATAAATATCACAACTCATTTATCATAAAAACTATAAATAGTGACTAAATTTTAAAAATTTCTTTAATTCGATTATCATAACGGTTCTAAAGGATATATATATTATATGTTTCATAAATTTATCTATATTTAAGTACAATAAATACCTCCATGTGACTTATTTGCAAAAATTGCTAATTTAACCTTTCGGGAACTAAATGCATAAAATTGACCCTTTTGCTGTTAAGCGATTAATTACGTGTAATCTTCAATAGTATCAGGATAGATCATTCCATTGGTACAACGTCGAAGGTTTTACGTGAGTACCTGTCTATGTAGACTCAACCTCACGGTGCTCTTCGCACAGGGTGAATACAATTGGTCCACCAACGCCCCCAAGTCTGACAAAAAAAGCCATCCTTGAGTATAAATTTGAAGTCAAGTATTTGAAACCAACAACGAGGGCAGAGAAGAAACACGACAGGAAAGAGGCAAACAGCAAGAACAGCAATGCATTCCAATGGTGCATTAAAACCCAATATATGTTAAAAATGTCCGAAATATATAAAATTATATATTCGAATAAAGAAAATATGACAATATAATATTCCGCGATTAGAAAAAGATAAACCAGTTACTTAAATTAATATTTCAGGCCTTAGTATGCCTCTATTCCAACTTGAAGTTAATTTTCTTTTATCGAAAATTTTAATAATGATATTGAAAGAAATACATTTCAATAATGATATTGAAAGATATACATATTCGTAGAGGTGTTTTGAAAATGGTCCGGCTCACGTAGTTTTAAACATTCAGATGTGATATTTTGGGAATCATATAAAAACATTTTTTCGTGAGGCTCTTTATTATAGAAGCGCATTAAAAAGTTTCGAAAAATGCAAATTTTAATGGGCCTAATATAAAATTTACTTGGTTAAAAAAAAAAAAAACATCACATGAACTAAAACTGTTAAAAACAAAAGTCAATGATAAAGTTTATGAAAAACTATTTTCAACAAATTTAAGCAACTTTTTAGGTGTTGAAGGAGTTGGCCCTTTTTTCAAAAAAATTCCCTTTTTTGTCGATTTTTTTCTGAAAAAAAAAAACATCACAAGTATCAGAACTATTACGGTTATAACAGTGAATTAAATATATGTATGTTTTCCAAGTTATTTTAAACCATTTTCGTGACTACATCAGCAGATATCCGCAAATAAAATTTTAAAAATCCAATACGCGAGATAGCAAACTTTTCTTTGATATTTATTTGAGTGCGGAGGTAAAGGGAGCAAAAAACATGCATTCTATTTAACATAATTTTTCACTTAATCTGTACAGAAATTTTAACCATACTCTACTGTTTTTTAAACTTATGACTAAAATTAAAATTTACGCAAAAAGTGGTATTATTTATATTGCATAAAGTTTAAGATGTGAAAATAATGATCTTTAAATTGTGACAGTTTTTCAAAAATTCTGTATTTCAAATATAATAAATTAAGCGAATATGTTAGGACGGTTATATTGGTAGGAATTTTGCAATACTTCAATTCAGTAAATTAAAAATTTTATAAAATTTAAAAAATGTTCAAAAAATATTTATGATCTGGTATTTCCCAAAGTACCATTGAGATTTTTCAAAAAGTGTCCAGAAAAGGGAATTTCAGAAAAAAAATCGCCAAAAAAGGTAATTTTTTGAAAAAAAGGGGCCAACTGCTTCAACACCTAAAAAACTGCTTAAATTTGTTTAAATAGTTTTTCATAAACTTTATCATTAGCTTTAGTTTTTAACAGTTTTAGTTCATTTATCACATAATCTTAAAAAATCGCCTTTTTGTTCCATTTTAAAAAAGGGGCCCGTTGGTTGGAAAAAGGGAATTGGCGACTAAAGTCGTCCAACGGTAACGCTGTAACTGTGTCTGTCGTTCCCTCTGCATAATTGGAGAAAGGCCCAGGTGGATATATTTTATATGGTTACTGTTAACCATATGAATATTTTAAATATTTAAAATATACAGTTATTAGGACCACAAATATCTCTAGTTGGATCTAGTATATTTATGTTCTAAATAACATACACAATACTAGAACAAAGTAAACCTCAATAAGCAGTAAAACTTTGCATACTATAGAGTATCCCTTTAAGTACTCACACTAAACTAATTCACCTTAAAAGTCACCATTCTATAATAATGTTTCTATTACCTATCAAGACCACAACATGATTTGCTAGTTTATTTTATATTTTCCTACAATTTTTTTTATGTATTAATAGTTTTAAAGAATTCCTGGAAATCCATTAAAATTAATAGAATTTATATTCGCTATAAAATAAATGCAGACAAAATACTCATAGAATTTAAAGATTCGAGGTATGTTTGTTGCCAAAAGTCTTATATATGTGAATCCACAGTGTCATGGTTTGAAGAGATTTTACAGCTTTCAATCAAACGAAAGTGAGACTAAAAATAATTATTTTAATTTTTTAAACAAAAAATAAAAAGTTATCAAAAAAGATTTTTTTATGAGAAAATAAAAATTACTGCTAGAGTTTTATTTATAAAATATATCAATAATTTTAAATTGAAATTCATAAAATTAAAAGTGAAAAAAAATTATTTTTAATAAATTTTTATTACACAGTAGTTTAAATATCGTAATAGAAAATGCTATAGTATATTCACAATATTTTGAATTAGTTTCCTTCGTATTGATTTTTTTTCATTCAAAATTACACAAAAAATAATTATTATTGGTCTCTAGGATATTCTAAGCAGTCATGATGTTTATATATGTATATATTAAAGAATTTATTAAAGCTGCAGATATACAAAAAATAAAATAACCAACAGATTTTATTTTTTTATTAAATTGGAAATCCATCCCAATGTGTAAATATAATCAAAAGTTGTAGCATATTTTCAATTAATACAGTTCACTTTCCAGCCCATTGTGCATATGTCGAATCATTTTTAAAGAGTTTATATTGTTACTTAAATTACATTTACTCACATTTCAACCAATTTGTAAAACTTCTCTATAAAACAACAAACTTCATCTCTTTATCAGTAAAGATGTTATCTTTCAATGAAAAGAAATATATGTTACGTTACATCCTCAATAATGTTGCAATATCATTGAGTTGTCAATTTACAAACGAATGTTGGCTTTGATATAATGGAGTATTGTGGAGTACCACAATTATTTCAAAGTAAGTAAATGACTATTTAAAAGGTTACTCCTCTTTTAAGTCTTGCAAAATTAATACAACGGAATAAAAAAATCAAATAGCAAAAAAAAAAAAACCCAACTATAAATTTAAATGTTATGCATGAACATTTATTTACAAGTTTATAAAATTGAAATACTGGAATTAATTGCTTAAATAATTGTAAACATCGCCGCCAGCCATTTATTTTTTGTTTTTTGTACATTTAACAACTGAAATGAAAGATGAAACCAAAATAAAGTTATATAGAACTATATTTATAGTTTGTATGTGGATAATTTAAATAAAAGAAACAGAAATCAATATTAAAAGCAGTGTTGCTAGTTTAGCCTTTTTAAGGCTAAATCTGGCCTTTTTATTTTGCTTTTAGCCTCAAAATTTTCGTTTTAGCTTCTAGCATTTTTTTCTAGCCTTTTTTGATTCTTAGAATTTCCTAAAAAGATTAAAATGTGAGTGTTTCAACAACGAAGAAAATAGTTTCTTATTTACTATTACTAATTTTATTTTTACAGAATCATCCATTTAAGCATTTTTATGTATTAATTCGCACAAAAAACCGAGGTTATTTATATTTCATAAACATTTTAGTCTGCAGTGCTTCATTTTCCGCATCAAAAATCACTTAACTAATTTATGGGCTTACTAAATCTATTATTATAATTATTTGTTAATATACTTCATTCACTATAAAGCTATATAAATATAATTAAAAAATCTCTAAAAATTGAAAAATCACACAAAAGTTAGGAAATGCTTAATTAAAATGGAAATATAGTTCTAAAATGACGACAAATCACTTCAGGAAATTGAGTAATATTTCATATGAAATATAACCCAGATTTGTATGTGAATTTTTTAAATTATTTTGCATTGGGTCATTTTGCTCGTAGCTGTTCTATGTTTTATTTATAAATTTATTACAATATTTAAAAAAATTTCAAAAACTAACGGGAACGTGAAAGAATCAGTTTTAAAATTAAAAAAATTCCTTTTTTCTATCTTTATTTTTTAATGTATTTAGCCTTTTGTGGTTGTTTTTAAAATTCAATTTATCCTCTTTTTTCTCATCTCCTGGCAACACTGATTAAAAGCTTTTAAATGTAAAAAAAAAGAAAAGTTTTCGTGGTAATAAGTAATACCACGATATATTTATTATTTATACGATAACAGAAGCACATATAAGAAAATATACAAAAAATAGGGGATTACAAAAAAAACAAATTGAGAGGAACAATATTGGAATAATCAAAATGGAAAATGAAGTAATTTTCAGTATAAATATTAAAAAGTTAATTATAGGAAATATTCATTCTGTTGCAAAAGTTACGTCTCACTCTTTAGCACATTATTGGCCAGATTTAAATTGCATTGGTTTAAAATGTACAATAAAATTTATTATCATTTGCTGAAATATAATCAATGCAGATTTTTAATTAATGTTTTTAACATAAAACAGTACAAATAAGCCAAAATAAAAATTTAATAAATAAACTTTTCACAAGAAAAATAACCTTGAGGCTGTGAAAATGAAATTGTTGTATGAAGAAGGTTAAAATAAAGTTAAAAGCAGGTTAATAATATTTTTTAACAGTAGCCGTTGGTAATGCTGTAACATATTGCAAGGATTTTTAAATGTAGATTTGATTACAAATCATTTTGTATATATTCCTTATATTTCAATAAACGAAGTAAAACTGTAGTAAATTTTGTTTAAATTAATTGCAATTAATGTGTTTCATTAAATTTGTCTGTAAAACTAAATTGATAAAGGTAAGTTAAAACGGGAAATAAGTTAGAGTCAATTAAACCCAACAGTAAAATACGCATATTAACGTAAATTCCAACTTCAACGGAATATTTTATAAATAAAGCATTTATGGAAAATTTTGTATAAAAAGAAAATTTATCGAAAATTTATTGAAAATATTCTATGGAAAGAAAATTTATCGACAATTTTATATAAAGAGAAAACTTATCAAAAATTTTCTATGAAAAGAAAATTTATCGATAATTTTCTAAGAAAAAATTTATCGGAATTTTTTTACGCAGTGAAAATTTATTGAAAATTTTTTCTACGCAGAAAAATTTAAGAGAAAATTTACTGAAAACTTTTCTGTAACGAGAAAATTTATTGAGGTTTTTTCTATATTGGTTATACAAAGAGAAATAATTTGTTATACAAAAAGAAAATATTTTGATTTTTTTTTACAAAAGAAAATTTTGAAGAAAAAATTTTTTGTGAAGAAATAATTTGTTGCATAAAAAAAAAAAAATATTGAAAATTATCTATGAATAGAAAATGTATTGCAAATAAAATTATTTATAAAGTGAGAAAATGTATTGAACATTTTCTATAAAGAATAAATGCATTGAAAATTGTCTATGAAGAACACATTTCATGAAAAGAAAATTTATTGAGTATTTTCTTTTTTAAAAAAATTATTGAAAATTTTCTATGAAAGAAATTATTTAAAATTTTCTATAAAAGAAATTATTGAAAATTTTCTATAGAAAAAAATTATTGAAAATTTTTTGTAGAGAAAATTTACTAAAAATTTTCTATAAGCAAAATATTAATTGAAAATTATCTATAAAGATAATATTGATTAGAAACTATTTATAAAGAGAATATTAATTGAAAATTATCTATAAAGAAAAAAAATTATATTTGAAAATTTTCCATAAAGAGAAAATTTCTTGAAATTTTTTTTGTTAAGAAAAAAATTATTGAAAATTGTCTATAAGGAGAAAAGAAAGGAAAATTTTCTATAAATAGAAAATTTATTGAAATTTGTTTTGAGAAGAACATTTATTTAAAATATACTATAACGACAAAATTTATTGAGAATTTTTTATAAAGAGAAAATTTATTGAAAATTTTCTAAAAAGAGAAACTTTATCAAATATTTTTGATGAAAGGAAAATTGATACAAAACTCTTAATAATTATGAAAAATACTTTCTTATGCTTTTTATTAGTTTATTTTATGTTTTTTATTAAATGGAAACAAAAAAAAAAAAAAAAAAAAAAAACAAAATCTTAAAATTTTTGTTTGCTCTAAAGCAAATATTTTATAGTTAAAACAAAAATTATTTTATTTATTTAAATACAAGTAAATTAAAAATATTTATTTAACAATTAGTATTATTGTGTGGTAATGATTGATGTACAAAGTACACAAATTTCTATATTCTCAAAGAATATCTAACTTAAAGAAGTAAATATTTATTTAACATGAAAATAACAATCTTCAATATATCTTCAATATAAATAATAAAAATAAAACATAATAGAAATAAACAAAATTGTAAATGTTTAAGAAACTAAATTGTAATGTTTAATGATATTTTAATTGCTGTTTTTTGCTCAAAATTCCATATAATAAACTTGCCCCACAATAAGCCTTTCATTTATTATTTTTTGTTTGTGTTTTGTATATAATTAAAAGAAGTATAAAGCAAAAAATCTTTTTTTATTTGCTTGATTTTTGTTTAATTGTTTATTTAATATTTACCACAAAATAATGTTGATTTACTCATTTCTTTTTAGTATTTTCTATCAACATTTTTTAGCAAAAAAATAAAACACACCACAAGATCAAAGAATTTGTAGCATAAGCCGGAAAAAAAGAATTGTGGAAAAACAAACGCACACAAACAAAATGATATATTTTGATTAAACAAATATTTATATAAAATTTCTGTTGCATTTTCATGAATTTTCCTATATAAAGTAACATTAACAACAAAAACAACAGCAACATTTTATAGCTGTTGGGAAAATTTTAAACAACAACATAGAACTAAATAATTGATAAACAATTTTATGTTTACATTGAGTACTTGTATTTGTGTGGTCTGTAAATGTAGTAGAGAGTGTGTGCCCGTGTTTATGTTTACGCAAAAAATAGATTGCTGACTAATAAAATGGGGGTAGAAAGGATGTCATTGAAAATAATTTGGAAATATCTTGGCGTATATGTATGCAATATAGCATTGAAAACACTAGATATAGATAAATAGAGGCTAAGTTAATATTATTATAGAGTTATGTACAGTGGGTACAGAAAATTTTAATTTATATTAAACAACAATATGGCAATGTAGATTTATGATTTGTATAAGTTTGCTACGAAAATTTAAAATTTATAAATTAAAGCCAGTGTTGCCAGTTTACCCTTTTCAAGGTTAAATCTAGCGTTTTTATTTTGCTTTTAGCCTCAAAATTTTCATTTTAGCTTCTAGTCTTTTTTGACTCTCAAGGAAGCCTTAAAAAGGGCTAAAATGTTATTATTTCAACAATTATTACTAATTTTATTTTTACGGAATCGCCCAGTTATACATTTTTTCACACAAAAATTCGAGATTACATATATGTAATAAAAAATTTCGCCTGCGGCGCTTCATTCTCCAAATTTAAAATGCTTTAACAAATTTTGTAGAGTTACTAAGTCGATTATTGTAATTATTTTTTAATATAATTCATCAACAATAGAATATATTTATGAAAATAATTAAAACAAAACTTATTAATGGGAAAAGTCATCCAAAAATTTGGAAATGCTTAATCAAAAAGGAAAAATAATTAGGTACTTTTTCATATGAAATAAAAAAAATTTTTCATTGAGTCATTTTACTAGGTGTTATTTATAAATATATTACAATTTCTTTAGAAAAATTCCAAAAACTAATGAAAACGAGAAAAAATAATTTTCTATTTTTTTTATTTTAACTTTTTTCTAGCCTTAATTTTAGGTGCATCTAGCCTTTTTTGACCTTTTTTAAAGTTCAATTTAGCCTCTTTTTTTCTCATCTCCTGGCAAGACTGATTAAAACATTGTAAAGAAAATGAGTTAAAATACACAGAGACAGTTTTAAGCTTTTTGTTAATACTAACAATTAACATTCTAAATTATCTTATATTATTGCTGACATTTGCATCAGCTTCCATTTGATCCCACTGTTCATAACGGTATATATACATCTTATATGTATATCCTTGTTATAAATACAACTTCTTTAGCCTTAAGATATTCTTCTATTCTATGCTGCATAATTTTGTTATCACAAAAAAATAAAAGAAATAATCCTTAAAAAAACTTTATGTTTCTTTTGATGACCACATGCTACGTTATCTAAAGCCCATGACTGCGTTGAACTAACAAAGACTAACAAAACATATTAAATTACAAAGTACACCAATCTCTAACTCTTACCAATAAATATGGAATATACTTCACAACTTGATATGAATTTTATATTAATTTTATTTTTGTAAGATTTCTTTTATGCACAACATCTAGGTACTGATTTACCTTATTGTTTTATTATGATCCCTTTTTGATAGCAAAGAGAAGAAGAGGAGCTTAAATAAATTTCATTCTAGACTTCTTGTTTTCAATAAGGTTTATATGGAAATTAATATTTATATAAATCTCTACATAGTAGTAAATGCATCATGCTGCGTTTAAATGTTGTTGTATATACAATACTTTGTATGATAATTATATGGTCCATTGCTCAATGAACGTATTGCATCAATAAGGATTATTAATAAATACACACATACTGATTCGTAAACTCTTTGTTATTAAAGGAAATAAGTGTGTGTGGGTGTGAGAGTAAAACCAAAAATACTTATCAATAAAGTCCACGTATAAGCCATCAAAAGGTATTTGGTATTGTGCTTTTAAATCACTATCAATCAGATTTTATTAAAATCACTAATGGTAACCAGGATAGTAGGCGGGACTTAGAAGAGCCTTGGGAGTAGGTTGTATGAAGGCAGAATATTTAAACTCAAAGGCCCTTTTAATATACTTAGCGTATTTGATAAAATACGCTATTTATTTGCTATTGTTTCATTTATTATTTTTGTATTGGTATCTTAAGGATTTTTGCCATGATTGCACTTTTTGCAATTGATACCAATTGATAGAAAAAAATTACAATTTAGAGCCCATTATATTCATATAAGCTTAAGGGATTTTTTTAAGTAGTATATATTTTTTATATTGATTACATCAATTGATTTTAGTTATAATAATTTCTTATATTTATTAACTAAATCTAGAAAGCTAATTGATTTTGTGTTTATTATTAGGGGAAATGGGAATTTGTTCCTAAATTTGGGATTTAAGGAATAAAGTTGTTGTTGAAAGAAAAAATATTAAAGGAAGGTTTATATGCAAACGGAAACTTTCATATTTTTAATTAAATTATTTAACAAAAAAAGACCAGAAGGAGCAAATTAGCACTAGAAGTTCTGCCTATTGAAAAAGCTCATAGTAATCTCAGCCATGGATAGCATCGCTGCAATTTTTGAAGTAGCACCTTCCGCCCTTCTTCTTACAACATATTTAACTAATCCTTGAAAAACTATAACCTATTTTTTTTTTAATATAATAACAGTAGTCTTCAGATTTTTAGTTACATTTTAATGATCTTCAAGCAGAACAGTCTTTATGTAGCACATTTTAATTGTTGTGGAAGCACCACACAGTCGATACTCTCGCAGTTTTGCTATCAGATATAAGGAAAATGGAATTATTTAAATATTCTAATTTCAGCCAAATCAAAATATTCACCTTTTTGTACGAGTATATTAAATTGTCTTACAAAAAAAAAAAAAAAAAAAAAAAAAAATAGTAAATATACTCTTCTATAGATGAAGAATAGCATGTTATTATATGCCTCTCAAAATCTTTCAACTGAATGTTTCATTTACGTCAGACAGAGGGGTGAAATTGATTATTAATTGAAAATTATTATTTTGAAAAAGTTATTAATTCTAGATAAAAGTAGACAAAAGGAAGCATAATTATCTGTTAAAAAAATTCTTTAATTTTTTTCATTCTCCGTGTAACGCCCTGTCAAAGTCACACATTGTATGCAAGTTTTATTTCAATTGAAAATGTTCAAGTTTATAATTTTGAGAGTTATTTTATAAAAAGTAGTATTTTTACAATACACTTGTTAAGCATAGGTATTTCGAAGTATACTTGTGTATTTATTGATAAAATTTATGTTGCTGAAATATCTTTAATACTATATATTCTTTTATTGATGTAAAAACGGTAATTTTTTACTTTTATATAGAAATTCAAAAAGCTTTTAAACAAACTTGGGTGAAAATTAAAATTTTGTATTACTAATTAATATGTGCAGTATGAAAATTCAAAAAGACATTTTGCGAATTTTTTGCGATTTGGAAGAAAACAAAATATTTTCAGAAAAATTTCAAGGTAAATATGCCTGATTTCATAACAAATGCTAAATAAAATTAAAGTAATACAAATTAAAAATAAAAATTTTATTAACTTAATTATTTGCATTTTTTAAGAAGAGAACTATAAAGTATTTGCGGAAAATACCTAAAATCAGTAGAAAAGTAACAGTAGAGCAAGATTTACCATATTAAATTACCTTACTGCGTAAACGTACTCGTAATTTTGAATATATAAACCGAACTTTCTGAAATTTGGTTGTAAGATTAATTCTTAAATGAGAGTTATTTTTAAATTTTATATTTATATCATTATATATGTAGGAATTATGAACGAAAAAGTAATTTTGGAAGGGGTTGCTGTATGCGTGGTAGGTCAATTTTTACCGATCTTCATTAAATTTGTTGTATGCTTCCTGCTTTAATATGGGAACTGAGTGAAATAATGACTACATTTGAACCAATTTTATTGTGTTCCGTTATTGGTCCAAAACAGGCTCAACTAGCAAATTTTATAAAGTTACCTTTAAAAGTGTGATGCACGGACAGCCTGAGAGACAGAAATTTATGATAAAACAAAAGTATTTTCCGATGTATTAATAAGCTAATTATTGCAAAAGAATAAAAAATTATATATTGTATATATACTCGTATATATATCTTTTGAGAATCAGATGTATAAAATTAACCCTTTTTATTTTAATGCATTAAATATCCATAATTTTCAGTAATACCAGAATAGGCCTTTCCATTGGTACCTTAAAATCCAATATATGTTGAAAAATTTCAGAAATAAGATGAAATAAGATGTAAGAAGTATTAAAATGCATATTGTAAGTTTTAATAAGTATTTGTAAATTTTGACAATGCTATTGAAAGAAAATTCAAAATATATTGGATTTTAAGGTACCAATGGAAAGGCCTATTCTGGTATTACTGTAAATTATGGATAATTAACCCATTAAAAAAAAAGGATTAATTTTATACATCTGATTCTCAAAAGATTAAATCAGCAATCGTGGTAATAATCGAATAAAGGAAAGTCTGTGAAGTTTGGTCGCAATTTTAGACGAATTTATTTTATTTTATTATTATTATTATTATTATTATTATTATTATTATTATGATTATTGTTATTATTATTATTTGATAAATTTATACTACTTATCATATTTATTTTCTTAACTAACCATTTATTTGCCATAAAAATTAACTTAACTTATTGTGGACCGTTGATCCCAAAATATTACTTTTGGTACTAAAGTGTTAAATGAGTACATATATAAACAGTACTAAATAAGACCATTCCAATGATGCTCAATAATTACGATGTAAAATGTCAGAAATATTCCAAATTTAATAAAATAGCATTTCAAAATATTTAGAGAAAATTTTAATAAAATCTTCATTTTAAAAGAATGAAAACTAATTTAAAAAATTTGCCTATTATGTATTAGCCGATATGTGTCTATTGCATATTGTAATTTTTTGACGAGAAGTTAAAAATTGTGTTTACTGTTTATCAAAAGGGATATATCTGGGGGTATCCTAAAAATGGTCTAGTTGAAACGAAATATTTTGGGTGTTAGTTTATAACAATCTTTAGTTTTAGAGTTTTACATTTGCAAAATTTTTTATATTCATACATATCGATACAAACTTTAATGTATATAGTCTTGCAAGGAGATGTAAATTAACTCGCAATGGCCTTTAACTTATCAACGAGTAACCTAGTAATGGAGCCATTAAAACCTCTTTAGAGAGGTATATTTTTGCCACTCTTGTCATTAAATTTATATTACAAAGTTTTCACGCTGTTAGTGAGTGTACTCGAAGACTCTTAAGCCCATTGTAATATTCTAATTTCCATGTATACGTTCCAATTCTAGAAATGCTATTGTTCATGTTGAAAATCGTACTTCTGACAAGCTTAACTATTAACTATATTTGGCAGCAGCAAGTCGATGAGACAATTCAGATCACGAAAAAGCCGCCTATCGAGAATTCTTAGTCTGCAATCTTATAAAGATGGACAGCCACTTAATAGATGTTGTTTGGATTCCTCTTCCTCCCCACCTGGATCGCTCCAATAATAGCTATTACAATAACCCATACGTACCGAAATACGAACAATCATACAGTGAATGTATCAGGAATGTATGCAGTCGTTCAGATATTTAACTATGTAATATTAGAATTCAAAACCTTAATTGTGGCAACATGTTAATGGTTGACGTGCATAACGCAAATTCTTAGATTTTTATTGCGGCTGTATTGGAACATTTATTTGGCAACCTGAATGCTGTACGAATACCCAAATCATCATAGAAAATTCCCGAACCAGTGCCAGTTTCCATTTATAGACATCACACTGTGAGGTTGAATCACCAAAAATGGCGCTTAATTCAGGGAAGGTGTATAGCAATTTTTTATAATTTTGTTGAAACATCGAAAAAAAATGTTTGAATTTATAAATTCTTTAGCATAAATAAATAAATCCGGCTATCCGTTCATTGAAAACCATAATTTCTGCTAATCTGTAGTTCTCAGTGTTAAAAAAATTTCATTAGGATCGGTCCATAATTGACATTACCCCCCATACAGAAACTCTTTTTCGTTCTTGTTCGTTCATAATTTTTAAATACATAATCGCAAAAACATAAAATTTAATAGAATTATTATATTATTTAAGTATATATCTTTCAGTCATATTTTAGAAGGATCGGTCCATAAATCACCATAGCTTCCATATAAGATACTGACGCGTTAAAGCAAATTCTCAATTATGTTTTCATATTAAAGTGACTTAATATGACAGAACTTGTCCCACTTTTACTTTTCTACTTGTTTTAAGTACTTCCCGAAAATTCTGTATAATTCTTAAGTAAAGCAAAAAATTAAGTAAATACAATTTTTATTTAAAATTTGTATTATTCTAATATTATTTAGTTTTTGTTATGAAAACAAACATATTTACCAATGCAAAGAAACTATTTTTTTATAAAATAAAACACAAAAAGATAAACCTTTTTTTAGTTATTACCACTGTGATTAAAAATTGCAAAAAATCTGTGACTTTGGTGATACACTACACGGGGAGTGGAAGAAATTTAGGATTTTTTTAACAGATAATTATACTACATTTTATCTATTTTTACTTAGAATCAATTATTTTTTCAAAATATAAATTTTCAACTTTCAATTAATCGCCATTTTTCTCAATTTCATCCCTTTGTGCATAAGAGAAAATTAAGATCGTATACTCCCGAAAAACGTAATGCAGCCCAATCCTTTATTTTCCAAAAAATATTGAGTAAAATATTGCCACACCCTCTATCCCTACGAGAATATCAGATGTTGATCTGAAATGCCACATGTTAAATATTTGTCTTGATGAAAACTACAAGTCCTTCACAGCGTGTAGCATGCAGCTATCATCTTTAAGAACAACAGTAATATTCTTTGCCTGCTGAGCGTAGATATTAATATTGAACTATGTATTCATAGACGACCCTAAAGTTTGGACTCTGATCTAACTTAATATTTTGCCACAGCTTTTTAAAATATTTTTATCCCATCTGGTTCTATAGTGGTCCATGTTGTTGCTTTATTGTGATCCCTTTTCTTAAGAAGATACATTCAAAAAAGCCAAAATTAGGATCTAACTTCCTTAGCAGTGCACAGTTTTTGATTTGCAGACATGTTTCAGATTAAAAATTAAGTAGTAATTGCGAATTTTATAAATCATAAACCAGATCCATTTACATAATTGTGATTTATCGTTAATAAGAAATAGTGATGAATAAACTTGGTTACTAAGACACTCATGAGGTTCGGATAATAGTACTTATATTGGAGATTTAGTCAATTATGTACTCTACCCAATACCAAATTACTATGCATATTTTCATATTTAAGTTATTAATTAAGGCCGTAAACTATCGCTCCATTTATATGTTGGCTAAGCAAAATAGTATCCAAGTGTTTGCAAATGATTCTTAAAATTCTGTCGAATTACAAATCAAAACTTTTTTTGACCAAACACACATACTAATAAAAAAGGATTTATATAGAATACTAATGACTACACGCAGAGAAAAACATGGTTGCGACATTGTCACTACAAGAATGTTATGTTCTCATTGTTAGATTTCATTAATTTTAATAATGCTGTACCCATGATAACAATGTTTTTGTTTCAGTTTTATCATTAAATGTTTACATTCAATCAAAATTTTAATATAGATGACTACAAAAATTTTATGTTTTTGAATATTTTTATCAGACACAAAATTTTATTAATATAAAAAATCATTATTTCTACAACCATTAAATATTATCAATATTTTTCCTTGTTCTTAAATCATATTTTGTTTTCAAACCATATAAATGTTATTATTCTCATAATAAAATAAATATGCCTTTTACAAATATGCTTGAGAAATTCATAACTTGTTTCTTTTTGAATATAATTTGTTTTTAACATTTGTTTTTCACTTTCATTATAATTGTAATTTATTTTATACAATAATTAATATAAGTAGACAACGTATTTTTATATTTGGTGTGATTCAAGCAATATAAGATATTGATTAGCTACTATCAAAGGGCTTAGTTAATAAAAATATCTTGTATTATCTTGCATAACATATGTATGATGCTACAAATAAATAAAATTAATTAATAAACAAATAATATGTGAATAATTTTTTATGAATAATCTATTATTTTGAAACAAATATAATGGACACAATAAACAAATTACAAAAATAATAATTTTGAATTAATATGTTTTATTTTAATATATGATAAGATGGAATAACAATATGATAAAATGGAATCACAATATGATAAGATTGTATAATAATATAATAAAATATAATCATAATATGATAAGATGGAATAATATCATAAAATGAAATCATAATCTGATAAAATGGGATAATAACTTGGAAATATGGGATGGATAATTATATAAAAAACTAGAACGATAACTTTATCGAACACAATATAATAAAATGTAATCATAACAAACATTATTTATAATTATTTATATTTTTAGCTGTAACCATATGTTCCAATGTATATATATTGCTCTTATATTATAGTCACTACAACTATATTTTTTCTCTGCGTGAAGTTTAACCATTTAATGCACATATTTATTAAATTCTCTCACCCAAATTTAAAATTATTATTACTTTGCTTACTTTTCCTTCAAAACCATGCAAACAAATTTCCTTTAAATCCTGGAAAAAAATGCATATTATTATTTTTCTTTACATCAGTCCAAAAAAAAAATATTACAAAACCAACAATAAGCCCATTATTTATCCTTTGATGACCTACATACGAATCAAGTCGATGCGTTTCAGTTTTCAAACTAGCAGAAACTTAACAATGACAGACAAGAAATGAAATAAACTCTTGTATATACGAGAAGCTCTAAATAAACCTCAATATAAAAATGTCACAAAAACTCTCTAAACACATTCGCACATACATAACATGCAAGTGCTTCAATTTTGCATGAAACAAAAGTAAAATCCTGAAGAAGAAGAAGAAGACAGAGAAAAAAAGGAAACCACAATGACACATGTGAAGTACTGATGAAAATCTTTAACATGACAAGGAAGTGATAGTGTCAGTACAAAACAAAAAATAGGAATAAATCTAAGAAGTGATGTTTATATGCATAAATGTAAGTGTTTATGTGTTTGTGTATTTCTAAGAATGCATGTGATTTTAAGGATAAAAACAAATTGAAGTGTAGTGACAGTTAAACAAAAGCTAGATAAATTGTTAAAGTTCGTCAATGCATTGAGAAAAATATAGTTTATAATTTACATGAATAAAAAAGTTCAAGCCTATAAAGAAATTTATCTTAATAATCTAAGATAAATATAGTTTTCTTAAAGAAAATTTTCATATTATACAATAGGATAATTAATAGTATAGACAGCACTGGTCACACTTTCAAATGTAAGCCTAAGTAATTAGCGTTAAGCCATGCTTTCTATAAAATCCAAAAACACCTTTACTTTGGCTCATCTCATATCTCAAATTTAGTTTTAAATATAGAGATTTTGAATAAAATCCTACCCGCGTCTTTCTATTTTACATTCAATTTCAAGTTTCTCAGAAGTAAAATTTTATTCCTGAATTTTAATATAGTCCAATTTCAGCATTAATTATAAGTCTCTACATAATCATAAATTTCTAAATAATAAGAGCAGTAACATGAGTAAACGGAGGTTTGAAATTAAAGGTAAAATCGGATAATGATTCAGTTGGATTTTAGTAGGATTATTTTAAAATCTGTTAGTTGCTCAACAATTCCGATATGGGTATCAAATGATAGAATATGTTTTCGAAATTTCAGCAAAATTTTTCTTTTTAACCCTTTAGGCTTCATAATGTCAAAAGTATCCTTCAAATATTTTATTATTAAATATCCTTGTGGTTTTCTAACAAATTATACTTTAATTATATTAATTTTGAAAACATCATAATTTTTCTGTCTGAATGCCACATTTTGGCCACAGTTAAACTTTTATAAAAAATGTCCTGTCCATGTTTATGTAAACTTTGCTTTCGAAATATATGCTGTAATTTAAAGTTTATTTAACCGTAATTGGCACAGTTGTTTTTTAGAGTTAAAGACGAAGCTTATAGAAAATGATTGAAATGATTCCATTACTTTACTTAGCTCCCTTAAAAATGCTTTCCGGAAATATACTTAAGTGATCAGAATTATCTCGAATATGCAAATATTTATATAAAATTCGAGGTAGATAGGATTTTTATCGTTATTCGTCATACTATCAAATTTCAAGAGTTTGATTCCATAAATGACCATAGTTTCTATATGAGTCCCCCTCCTGAAGAATATTTAAACTTGTGTCAATACCATAAAAATGTTTGTGTCGAAATAAAATTTTGATTATTTTGTATCCAAATAAAAATCATGTTATCCAATTTCGCAAAAATCGGTATTTAATTTATATTTCCCATACAACACCAATTCCAGAATGTGGTTTTAACACGCATGAACTGAACACGAATAATTTAGTTTATGATTTTATTTGTAACAATTGAAATTTATATAAATGTAAATCGCACTAAGAAATTTCAAGAATATCGGTCCATAGTTGAACATAGTTCCCATATAAGATCTACTCCAGAAAATCACTTTAAGCGTCCAAATTTCATATTAATATCAGATTTTGAATTAACATTCGCATTAGCGCATAATACAGTGTAGGATATTACATGGTCGCGCTTGACTAACTACACATTTTTTCATATTAACTATACATAAAACAACATTAAATATTAATTATTACCTGCTGTTCTTTCGCAAATTAAAAGCACAAGTAATGAATTTTAAATTAAATAAATCGAAATACTCAACTCATTGTCGTTTAAGCTTTCAAATAAATACAATTTTTAAAGTCTCCAAATAATGTTGTCATACTATACTTAAAGTGAGAGTTACTTAAAATTTAAATATAATGGATTCAAAAATGGATATTGGTTTTGTATGCTCAAAGTCTCCATAAACTGAAAACTAAAAAAATTGTTCAAATCGTTGTAGGCAATAAAGAAATAATACTTAAAACTGAATATTAATATCGTTAACATGTATTATTTTGGAAATAATTTATTGGAAACTTTCAAGGATAATAATGATTAAATATTCGAAGAACATTTTTTGAAGTTTTTATTTGGATTATTTTAACAAAAAGTAACCAATGTAATGCCAAAATTATCTTCTTTCATATGAGATATAGCAACGAGAAGCGAACTCGAAACGAAAACGCAGTTATACTATATTAAATCTATACTTTTACATATATGGAATCTATTATGTGTGAGAAAAATTTTTTATTTTTATTGTATGGTGTAATAAAAAAACAGTTACGAATAAGAAAAGATTGAAGCTGGATTGAAGCTACTACGAATGCGTTTCCCCTCTACCTACTTCCAGATAAAGTTAAGTGAATGGCACATACATACATGAAAATAATCATTAACTTGATTGTAGACTTGGGGCGACCGAGGAAAGATATGAATGTAGGGGTCTAAGAAATCGTGTTTTAAATATATCCTTTTCAGGCTTATTAATAAAAGTTTGCCATTAACAACGAGCCAATATTGTAAGACAATGGCGTTGTCTCTTAAATCTGTTGTTAGTCACTAGACCCAAATCAGTATGGCAAGATTAATGATCACCTGGATTGTTCGTAAATATTATAAACACATTGTTGATGAAAATTAAATTCTTTAAAAGCTAGAGTTAGTATGTTTAGTTAGAAAGGGTTTTCTTCATGTATAAAGAATTGGAGGAAGGATCCGAGATACCATACAAAAAATTCAAAAAAGGCAGTATTTTGAGGAGTGGCAAAAAAATTTTTTGGAATTTTTCAGACGCCAAATTATATATATATATATATATATATATATATATATATATATATATATACATATATAAATAAATAAATATATATATATATATATATATATATATTATGGAGAGTTACCCGCTCTAATATATGATCCCTAAATAAATAATGCAATAAATATTTCAGCATTTAAGTAATACCTTTCTCGACAGATTTAGTTAAGCTGGAAAATTTAATTTTCAACTATACCAATAGCTAGATATTGATACGAAAATTACATCAGAAATATTTATTTATGACCTTAAACCTGATGGCTATTAGAACCTGTATGGGCTATTAGGTGGTTATATTGATGCAACCAAATCCCCGAACGAAAGATACAACCAAGTGGACTTATTATCTTACACCAACGTTACCGTTGAAAATGTTTAAAAAGTATCCAAAAAAGGGAATGTAAAAAATGAAGTCGCCAAAAAAGGGGATTTTTTGAAAAAAAGGGACCAACTGCTTCAATGACTTAAAACTCCTCAAAATTCGTTTATTTGATAAAAACAATAAATATTGTACTTTAGAAAACAAACTGCTAGATTAGTTTTTATTTAAAAAAAATAATAATAGTTTATTCATAAATTTTTAAATATTTCAAAAATAAAGACATGCATAAAAATAGTGAACATAAAATTCTCTTTTTATTAATTAAACTTCTGTACCTTAGTACGAGGTCTTCACTCCAGCTCCAGTCTTACAAATCCCCGTCTAACCAATTTAGGATTGGAAGCATGGATTCACAAGTGTTGACCTTAAGAATGTTGGGCAATTTATTTTTTATTACCGATAATTTAAAAAAAGGACGTTTTGCCGAGGCACTGCTATGAGCCAAAGCTAAAATATAAATTAGGATATAAGTATTCATTAAATCTATTTTTAATTTTCTCAACCCGATCCAAAAAGTTTCGGCATTTATTTATCATTAACTTTAGTTTTTAACAGTTTCAGTACATTTAAAAATTCGTGGTATTTTTTTTTTTACATCACTATATTGTGAAACAATCTTAAAACGAGAAAAAACTTAGTTTCACGTCATTTAGGTTAGGTGGTTGAAAAATGGGCAATTGAGGACTAAAGTACCCAAACGATAACGTTGCTGCGCGTAGATGACATCATACCTGATTCGTCAGAGTAGCAGCGATCAAAGGCACTTGTGAAAATGAGATGACCAACGAGTTCGCGAGAAACAAATCAACAACATTCTAAAAATATTCCCAAAGATATATCCAACTTCTTTTAAGTTGAACGATAGAATCTATAATAAGCGTGTGTTTGAAGTACAACAAAAAGTTCATCTTTTGAAAAAAATATCAAAGGGTTTAAAAAAAACGGTTTACCAAATATTGAAAAATATCATAAATCTAATAATCTGTCCAAATACTTTACACCATAAAAATTAAACATTATTAAAAATTTTACTATCGCTAAATTAGTATTTAAGTAGTAATTTAGTAAATTTTATTACTCCATCAAAGCTACAGTAATAAACTAATCTTAACAAATGAATTGTCTAAAAACAATTAAGGCATTTTTTCCTTTACATTTGTATATACGTATGATTTTTCACATGGCTTTATTATTTCAACAAGTTTCAATTAAAACTGCCCTAACTTGTTTAAAGCCATTACATTCGTTGCAACTGCAAAGTCTGCATTTAGTGTTGCATGTTGGTTTTTGTTGATGAAAATGCTTTAGGCGCCACTTTATTGAAATACTTACACCAAACGAGTACTGCATATAAAATATAAAAATAATAAAAATCAGAAAAAAATATGCTTGGTTTTGGATCAATGCTGCTAACATAATATTTATTTGCTTATTTGTCATTTCATAGCCAGAGATGAATTAAATGGATAGATAAAAGTCTGAAGACACTATATATTTTAATACAACCGAAGGCGATTAAGCAAGACAAAGGTTCAGCAATTAAATAAAATAGGAATGTTTAAAATGACAAAGTTTTTAATTAAATTATAATAGAGATATTTTGCACATAAATATATCTGTATTATTTATGTATTAAAAATCTATTAAAAATACAGGGCAAAATATAAAAAAATTACAATATTTAAAAATGTTCAAACCGAATCTATATATTCGGTTTGCAAAATCATAAAAACTATACAGACTTTAGGAAAACAAACTGCACTTTCATCATCATTATATCTGAAAAACAACAACAGCCACTTCAACCCAGCGAAAGTCAACATTTTTATCACCAACATTTATGCGTAAATAGATGAAATGAAAATAAATGTCTAAATTATTTTTATGATGATATTTAAACGCAGATCGTAAACAGATCATAATAATGACTCCTTTACCGTTACCCCCACAAAAAGTGAAAGTGTACGGGGCTTTCGGCTTTGAATTTGTCACTTTGTGTTAAAAATCGCTGTTGGGTGGTTGTCTGATGTTATAGCGATAATTAAAATACACTGTATCATTCATTCATACATCCATTGTCATTGAAGTTTTACGACTTCTGGCTAGACAAAAAAAGCCAACAAAAATTATAAAGTTATTAAGGAGTGAAAACAGAAATTTAAAAAACAAATAGATAATGTGTGGTCTTTAAGAGGAAGTCATATAGGAAGTAAGTTGGGCGAAAATTTTGTAGAGAATTTTTTAGTTAAAAAATAAAAAAAAAAAAATAAAAAAAACGAAGTAGGTTTCAAAAGGCTCTGTTATGAAAATATGTTTTAAGATTTTCTCCATGTGAATTTTTCCCTCGAAAGTGATGTTTTTTCACTTATGGAATGAAATTTTTGCGCAAACATTTTTAAATATCACAAGTTTACAAATTCGAGTCAACTTTTGGACATGAGCAAATGAGAACTAATTTTAATATAATTTGGGTGCTGAATTCAAATGTGTAAGTCGTTATACAAGATTGTTTCTACATTTCGACTTCTCGCGTGTTCATAACATTGAGCTGTCATAAAGACTTTCAGATGTTGGTGCCACTTAAATATTCACTTTAACCCTTAAATGCCCCTCGTATCTTTAAAGATAGAACAATTTTTTTGCAAAAATTTTTAGAAAAAAGAAAGTTTTCAGAAAATATTTTGTATATTTTGTAAACAAAATCCTCGTTCATAAGCATTATGGGTTAATTTGAGTCGTTATTCTGTCGAACGGGAAAAAACCCTTTGGAAAAAAATCCGCATTCCTGTTCATTTAAGGGTCAAACTAATTATAGATGTTGGATTTTAATACGCATTATGTAAAAATATAGAAAAAATATTTCAAACACGATTCAAGCACTTGTTATTATGCTTACAAATGTTATGCATTCGGAAAAGTGGGCAAACTGATGTTAAATGCTCAGAGGAGAGTATTACATCAACTGAGCTGAATGATTTGTTTCGTAATTTGAATTTACTACAGCCAAAACTTAACCACTATTCTAGATTCTCAATAGAAAGATAACATATATTTTAGTGATGAAATGAATAATTTATTTAATGTACACATCATCCGAAAAAATTCGTTGCGAAAACAAAACGTCTGTGACTTTTAAGCTCAGAGAATACTTTCAAGCCAGCTCTTCACATAGAACATTATCTTAGTAAGAATTTCTTCAAAACTCTTAGGTGTAAAGGACAAAAATCTAAAAAGAAGTATTTGTCAAGACTGATATTCGAAACCTAATAACCGGCCGGATACCTAAAATAAAATTAACGTGCAAAATACCACCTGCAGGCGAATAATTTAGAATTTTGCAACATTTTCGGTAACCGCAAATCTCTTGAATTGAAGTAAATAATTGAGAGTTTATTGCAAAACTATCATAAGATTGGAGCTTGAATATATTTTAAATTTAAACTTTGGCGGTGCTAGTAAATAGAAAGGAGATCGAATACCCCAAAATTTTGCAAAAACCGAAAATGATACCAAGGTGTTTTGAGTGAGGTCATGATGAGTTTATAATTTTTATTGAATAAATTGATTATTATATATCAAGAAAAGTTAAAAAATGTTTGCCGATATTTCAAAAACTACAAATAATTTAAAAATATTAACACTAAGTCATCATAGAAATCTAAAACTTAGTGAACTTTTGCATTTTTTATAACAAGCTCATACATTTTTTGAAACCTATTTCGAGACAAAACTCGAAGCTTTATTTAGGCGAAATATATTAGTTCTGTGACTTTTAAGCGTTGGTAAAGAATTGAAGCTGCATTTTTAATTTTTGTTATTTTTCCTATATTCTGCAAATTAATACGCATTGTGCTAGTGGGTTTTCCATTTTTTTTTTTTTTTTCAATCTAATTTTGGTGATCTTCATATTGACTAAGAATATTGACATTTTCAGTACTAATCACAGGTGTTGATACAATTCAATTTTAGATAATTTGGTAGTCTCAAAATTTACAGATTTTACCACAAATCTTTGAAATCAACGCAGTCTAATTTTTGCCTTAATCGTAGATTTGTACATAGTCAAGCTTATAACTTGTTCGTAGTTCTCCATGCTAACTAATTTTCAGAGAACAATTTCCAAAATATAGAACTGTTGATACAGTTTTATTGGCCTCTTAAATGTATGTCTCTATATTTTTTAATTTTGGCGTCGTTCTTAGGTTTTAAAATAAATCGATTTTATATTTAATAGTAGATTTATATTTAACCAAATTCTGCCTTATTTGTAGGTGTCAATACAGTCTAAATTTGGCTTTAATCGTATATCTCCACATTATCCGATTCTAATTTTATTTGCAGGTCTATGTGTATACCGATTTTAGCTTTGATGGTAGATTTAATTGTGGTTCAAAATAAGCTTTAAATCACGACCTCCCTTAATTCTTAGGACTCTATATAAATCGATTGTCGTAAGTCTTGAGTTTTAACTTTAATGCAAAAAAAATAAATAAAAAAAATAATTATAATAGTACACTTATAATTTTCAGTATACCCCAATATCGGATTAAAATATTTTCATCTCGAGGACTTGTTAACAAGTTTTTAAAAAGTATATACACATTTTTGTTTTTAGCAAAACTGTGTAAGTTTTTAAGGACACAAACTCATTTTTTTAAATTTATTCTTATTTTTTTTTTTCTAACTTTGAGCCATTTTTGACCCACACTTTATTAGAAAACTTTTTTTTCTTATCTGATTTTATCAAGCGATAGCTTATTTTCTTCCTAATAAACTATAGTATTGAAAAAAATATGAAAAAACATATTTTTTAATAAAGCGTGGGTTAAAAATGACTTTAAAATTAAAAAAATAATTAAAAATAAAAAATTTAATTTATGTCTTTAATATCTTATATAATTTTGCTATAAAAATAAAAATAAATGTGTATATACATTTAAAAAAGGATAAGGTATTTTCTTTCTAATGCCTTTAAAAAAAAATAATATAATTGGTTAACAAAAAAATTTGAAAGTCACGAAGTTCGAAAGATAGGTTTTTTTTGGCAGCAACTACCGATTTGCTGTGTTTTTTAACTGTAGCACCGTGTTATTAGTTCCAATCGCAGCTTTCTAAAGTGCTCAATTCTTAATTTAAACACAAGCCTCTAAATAACCCCACTTTAATCTTTAATCATAGAAAATGATTTAATAACTTCCCCCAACATTATATGCCTTGTAATATATACTTTTCCTAATTAATTTAGTTACTTCAACCATCATTCAAACTTAATAATTTTCCCACTGCTATCACAATATTACACAAGTTTTCCCATTTATATTTAGTGACGTTCTTAAAACATTTTAATTACATTTGTTATTTTCAATATTTGTATATCTTTATGAAATTTAATATGCCAAACTAATTGCAATATCAATCCTTTTGTCAAAAGATTTGTTGGTTGACTGTCTGTGCATGTGGACATAAACGGCTGAATGACTGTAAATATAATGTTGTAAATGAAAACACATACATTTACAATTCAAATTGACAGCTACAATATTTGCCAAATAAAATCAGCACAAATACACACTAGAATAAACACATACATGGTAACTAATGTGAGGGATAACACCCTACAATACTATGGACTATTCAAGTCCAATACCATAATTAAGAATAAACTATACCAAAAATCATTCTTAACTTAAGATTTATTCAGTAATATCGGTGAGCTTAAAGATATATGGTCTCAAATTTTGGACTTAATTTTGAACAGAATCGTATTCTTCATTATCTGTACACGCAGAAAAATATTAGTTAGAAAATTGTACCGTTAGCAAAAACTCCTTTTGTATAAACAAAAATTAAGAGATCTAAGGGATTTTTCATATTTATAATATTTAAAATATGTTTGAAATATAATTGGATTTGTCACAATAGCAAATTCAGTTACATAAACCAATTTGTAATAATTTCACATTTATTTTAGAAAATAAAAACGAAGACAACCGAATTTCAACTGTTATAAAAGATAATATTGATTTCTGTTATGGATTTGTAATACAAATTCGGTAATAATTGAAAAATATAATAATTACGTATTCCCAAACAAAAAACAGTAACATTTTGGAATAATTTGTGTATATATAAATTGCACAATAAAATTATAAAAAGGCTTTCAAAAAATAAAAATATGGAGAAAATAGATCATTAAAATAAAGTTTTTTTTGATCGGTGAGACCCTGTGAAGCTATCTTGTTGACAAAAACTCAAAGCAAATAACTTAGTGTATATTCAGTTTGGATTATCATTAAGAAGATTAAAAAACATAACTAACTGTAATTAATTTTTGCAACATCATTTACTATCTTTACAGATATCCTTAAGTGTAATCCTGAAATCTGTACTTGAGAATAGATGACTTTTACTAGTCCTGCTGTCTAAGTGTATCCTATAATACGTGTAATACATACATACCTACATACAAATTAAATGAAAAAAATGGTTGTTTTTTACAATTTTAATTCACAAAAATGATATCTTATTTACCGAATAATGTGTACCGAATAAATTCAATTTCTACAAATGAATTGCTTGATATTTCTAGGAATCGATAGAATTCGATTGGCAAAAAATTCGGTTGCCTCAATGAAACTGTTTTCTCTGTGTAGAGTAAGAAAATATCGGTTTCTTTCTTTTACAACTTTTCTACTTGTTGTATATGTATATTGGGTTAATGTTCATACATTTTACAATACACACAGTGTTCCCAGATTTTTTTAGAGTTATATCCCCAAATGTTAAATTTTCATTCCCAACATTCACCAAATAACTGCTTATATTACCCCCAAAAATCAACACTAAAATAATATTGCCTATAGATTAAGAAAAAAAAGATATTCTATGGAAATCTTAAAATTTGTTTCAATAAATATTTAAGCCATTTTTTATTTACGCAAAAAAAAAAAATCACTTGGAAAACGGTTAGTATTATTGAAATTTAATATTATAAACTAAAAATTGGCTGTAATTATTATTTTCCTAGTATTCCTAGAATTGTTAATTTGGTTTTCGTAACTTATATGTCTTTAATTAAAACATTTTTTTAGAAATACGTAGCTATAAAAACATTAATTTTACTTTATTACTAAATATTGGTGTTTGTAGCAAAAATTTTTGCTCTTATTGTAATAATTTCTTTTAAAAACTTTTTTTCTATATGGCAATTGATATTTAGACCACAGGTCAATAATTTATTTATAATAACTTTCAAAATTCGGTTGTGGTAATAAAGCAAATTCGGTGATCTCAACTAGAGAAAATTTTCTATTCTATTAAAAATATTGATTGATTTTATTTGACAATTTCAAAAAATGAATGAAAATAAATTATTATTTGTTGAAAAAAGCAAACTAGAAAAAAAAAAAATAAATAAAAAATAATACAAAAAATTAAACAAAAATATCTGTGTACGCATATTACGAGATGTTAAGATAATTAAAAAAAAAATAATAATTATTTTAAGTGTACTTGTACTTGCATTGTAGAACTGCAGGATTCTCTAAGAGATTTGTACTAAAAATCTGTTGGCCTTCTTTTGATATCCACAAACAATATAACCAAAAGTAAAAATAAGAATTTATTTAAGCTCGAGTAAGTTTCAAATTATTATTTGCATTTTGCTTAAAAAGAATATGATTTAACATAAGTTTCTTTTAATTTTCTAATACTATATTGTTGTATATTGACCATGGTGAACTTACTCCTCCAATCGGCTTTAAGCAACAAATATTATGTCTGGTTTATTAAAAAAAATTAATATAAAAATATGATTATTTCTACAATCATTAAGTATTACCAATCTTTTTCCTTGTTCTTAAATCATATGTCGTTTTCAAACCATATTAATATTATTATTATTCCTATAACAATAAAATGTTACAAATAAATATGGTTTTTATAAATATGGTTGGAAATTTCATAACTTGTTTGTTTTTTAATATTTGTTTTCTACATTCATTCATTATAGTTCTCATTTAGTTTATACATGAACTAATATAAGTAGGCAAGTTTTTTTTTATATTTGGTGTGATTCAAGCAATATAAGATATTGATTAACTACTAGTAAATGGTTTAGTTAATAAAAAATATCTTGTATTATCCTTAACAATATATTATGGTACAGTATATGACTCAATGAACAATTTATAAAAATTATAATTTTAAATTAATGTATTTTATTTTAATATATGGCAAGACGGGATAATAATAATATGATAAAATGGAAATCTAATATGATAGAATGGGATAATAATATAGTAGGATGGTATACTAATATAAAAGACTTGAATCATAACATGAAAAATCGAACCATAAAATCGGACACAATAAAGACAAATTTGCAAAACTTATTTATCCAATCGAATGATTCCATAAGCAAGAATCGAATTCTTTAATTGAGTTACAGTTGCAAGTACTAACAATTACTGTACTTTTGACTAAATTATTTAGTATTCAGAATCAAATTATTTATTTCTTGCAACAGATTTAGAAGATAATAGTTAGAAATGAACGGATTCAATTGGATAAAAATTTGGTTTCCTGACCGAAAGTGTTTTCCGCGTGTAGTTAATTCATAGACCGATTATTACGCTTTTATTTCTCCTTCAAAGGTATGAAAGTATGATTAATTTTATTTTTTTTTTATACATTTTATTCAACTTTTAAGCAACTAATTATTGAGGACTTTTAAATTCTTGTTTACTATTGCAGTAACAATAATGGAACATCAATTGTTTAAACATTACCCTCACATCCAAACCGTACAATAATCATTTTTTTGCGGAGATTTTAACTAATTTTTCTAATTTATAATATTCTGTATATTCTTCACTAGACTGTTATTGTTAATAAAAACTTCATATCCGGCGGAAAGTTTGTTTTTATACCCTACACCACCATAGGTGGTTGGGGTATTATGAGTTTGTGCTGATATTTGTAATGCACAGAAGAAAACATCCAACACCCACCTTAAAGTATAACAATCGACTCAGAATCATTTTTTGAGTCGTTCTAACGATATCCGTCTAGCTGGCTGGATGACTGGCTGGCTGTCCATGTAAAATTTTTGCACAAAATACCGGTGACAATTTTGGAGATAATTTAAAGAAAAAAAAAATTTTGGCACGGAGGAATCTCATGACACAAGCACAAAGCTTATTAAAATTCGTTATGATCGGTCCATTATTTCACCTAACCCCCATACAAATGTCCCCCCGGAACGATAATAAATGCCTTAATTATATCAATATTTTAATGAAATTCGGTATAAGGAAGTTCTGTATAAGTGTCAATCTTTGTGCCAAACTTTATGAAGATCGCTTCATAATTGACCAAAGCTCCCATATAAACCCCTCTTCCAAAAATCATTTTAACGTGCATAAATCACGTGTTAGTATCAAGTTTATATTCGACACAAATAAGTTTTATATAAGTAGATCACAGTGACAAATTTTATAATGATCGCTCCATAATTTACCATAGCCCATTCCAGAAATCGCACTAAAGTGCACAAAATCATCTAGATTTTAATATCAACGAATTATTCTTATTTAAATATTTTATTTTACATTTAGTAAAATTAGCCACAGGTGTAATATAAGCCCCTTTCCTGAATTTTTATACTCGTATACAATGGTGTAGAATGTCAAGCAGTCGGTCTTGTCCGACTATATCTATCTTTCGCATTTTTAATTTTTCTTAAGTTAAAAAGAAAAATTATAAAAATAAATCGGAAATCCCCAAAAATGTTACCCCCCCCCCCCCCCCCCCCCAAACAAAATTTTCCCAATTTCCAAAAAGAAATCCTCAATTTGGGGATAAATCCCTTAATCTGACAACACTGATTACACAAATAAAATAACATTGGTTGGCAATTGATTTCATTTTTGATTTTTTTGTTGTTGCAGTTGTTTGTTGTTATTTTCCTTATTTCATCCATAAAATATTGCATACATTGTGTCTACAAATACAACTGCATGCACATACTTACATATAAAATATATTTCAATTGTATGTTATGTATCAGTGTGTCTGTCCGTCTTTCTATTTGCCTGTCTGTTTTCTTGTCTATATAGAAATTGATATCAAGTTACCGTTGAGAAAACATTCTCACACCTACAAACATTTTCAATCTAAACGGGCCTTTTAAAGGAGTAAACTGTTATTTGCCAAATATAAACATAAAATT
Organism: Protocalliphora azurea; assembly: GCA_932274085.1. Lineage (NCBI taxonomy): Eukaryota > Metazoa > Arthropoda > Insecta > Diptera > Calliphoridae > Protocalliphora > Protocalliphora azurea. The sequence goes on from OW026520.1 coordinate 112,899,533, forward strand.
GAATATTAAAGACTTCTCAAATAGACGACAATAAAAATTTGTGTAGAAAAATCATACTTTTTGTTGCAGTAAATAATGGAAGATAATTTAAAAAAATTAACTTACGTTTTATTAAGGAAGAGGATGGGAAAAGCATAAAGTTCTCAATAACATTAATGGAATATAAGGTGTAATAAAAATGTTTATAGACTAAATAAATAATTAATTTATTTTCCTTCTTATATTTTAGCATGCAGAAATTTTAGTTTAATTAAGGAGGTGTTGCTTATTTGATTAAAGGTAGGAAAATAATTTTAATATGGATATTTTAATCATATTTAAAACTGGAAGTGAACTTATGTTGTTGCAGTGTTTAATGCTAAAAATCCTGATAACGAAAATCTTTATGGAAATAGTATAGCGACCATTAGCAAGCCTCGGATACTTACAAATTATATGCTTTTGATACATCTGAGTTTATAATTAGCCCTCTCAAATTCCACTTTGAGTACGAAATCTTTTCGTTCAAATTTTATTATTTCCTAATTTAATTCCTGATTGCTTTTGACATATTGCAGGTTTTTCTAATCATAAAAGAGACCTTTTGAAGACGGATTGTTTAATTTAAAATTTCTGTAACTTATGTTTTAAGGTAAGAGACTTAAAAAAGCAAACGAATAAAAAGCTTGCGATAATTTTGTAAATTTTTTGACTTGTGGAAAAGTGATAATTTTGAATAAAATTGAAGTCTTGAATGAAAAAGGCTTATACGTAGTACACCAAATATGAAGATAATCTGATGACTTCCTCTCAAAAATAGCATTTTTTTAATCTTTCCTAGAATGGACGATATAGGTATTTATATTTATATTGAGAATGTTTTTTTTTTTAATATTTGCAATGAATTGTTAACTTTTTATATGTTACTGTTGCTTTTTTACAACAAAATTAAAAAAAGTTATAAAATCTTAAACATTTTACTTTATTATTTTTTTAGTTATTTAAATAATTTGAATAATTTTAAATAATTCGAACAAACTAAAATGCCTTATTCAAATTATTCATTTTGTTCGAACAATAGAAAAACCTAAAAATTTGAATACTTAACGCTTTAAATAAATTTACTAATATAGAAGTTTCGAGTTTAGCGTACTGAAAAATATCATTTTTTAAATTCTTAAAACCAGAAAAATATTTTTGCGGGATAAAAAAAGGAAAGGTTAATAAGTTCGTTTTCAAGATACTTTGCAACGGCGGAAGCACAGTGCTCTATATTGAATTATACATTGTAGCAATGTAAATCACAACGTTAACAATTTTTTTTTTTTATTTGGAATAACTATTTTTGGGTCTACGAGAGGGCGCGGAATTCAAGGAATTTAAGGCAAATATTATTTTAAAAGAAGCTGTTTTAAAATGTTTCACTAAAATAATTGTCAAAAATTAACTTTTTCATAAAATGTATTTAGTTTCTTCAACTCTTCAGTGTATTTGTGAATACAGGTTATTAATTTTAAAACATAATGTTGTTTTTAAATTTAGATTTAATTTCGCTCTTTTTTTGCCATAACTTAAAAAAAAAATAACTTAAAAATCTATAAATTTGTCATACTTACTCAAAAGTCTACGAATTCTTTATATTAAAATATTTCGTAATGTTAAAACGATTCTACTTCAAAATTTAATATAAGACTAAAAGGTAATAAAACTTCAGAACTTGGAAAGGGGGTCCACAAGATCGGGAACATTTAGGCAGATTAATAAGTAACTGAACAGAAAATATAGGTGCAGAATTTAAGATAATATTAAAAGATGACAGGATTTCTGAGAGGTACGTTTGTCTTTGCTCCTACAAAAGCAAATATAAAATCTATATTCAACCGCAGTTACAAATTTTGGTCAAATCCTGACCATTATTTCAGCAATAAACCAGTTTTATTTATTTCAGGATATATTTTAAGTGCGTCTTTGCTCTGACTTTAAGAAATACATAAGCAGAATCATAAATAATCTAGTTTTAAAGGCTACCGAAATTTTGGTAAAGTTCTAACTAGTATTTTAAAAGAAAGCAAGTTTTTTAATTTCAGGGTATATGGAAAAAGGCGTGCGCTTGCACCGATTTCTTTAAAACATCGTATATAGTATAATTAAGTTTATGGTAGTATGCGTAACAAGTTAGCGATTTTAACATATTTTCAATAATTCCTTATATTTTTATCCCATCATTATATGGGAATAAAGCACTGTGGGATGCGCCCCTATGGCTAATGATATCATATTACTAAAGCATTTGAAGTTGTTATTGTATGTTTTTCTTTTTACAATTTATTTATAAATTAATACTAATTTTGGCAACTGAAAAATATTTTTTTTATTTAATTTTGAAAGAAATATATATATATATATATATACTGTTAACCTGAATTAACTTGACACAAAAAACCAGTAACAACATTTATAGCAATTAAATCAATAAACTAATTACTATATTACTAAAAGTGTTACTACATTTTAATAAATTATATAAAAATGTGTGTTAATGTTTGCACTACTTTAGCAAATTATAAATGAATTAAATTATTTAGAAATATATTAATAAGAAGTTGATTCACAGAACGACAATATCATACCCTACACTGCATAAGGAATACACCTAATAATCTAACAGATTACATAACAAAATGCGCTTAAAAATATCTTATAGTTAAATACTTTAAACATAATTATGGTTTTAAAAAGTCATTTTATTTTCATTGCTACAACTATCTATTGGAATCATTATTGCATTTTAATGTAGCAAACAAATTCCATTAGTAACACAAATCTACTTGGACATTTAAAACTTCCAACACTCCTTAGTGCAATTAACTCTCATTGTCCCAAACTATGTATAACAAACTAGAAATAATATTTTTTACAATATCAACCTGTTGAATTTGTCTCAATTAGTGTTCTATAAAACTACCAGATCATGGCCTGTATGGAAAATCTATGCCACAGTTTAAATCTTTTATATAATTGTCATTTTCACACCAAATTCATGTTTGTCCGCGATTGTCTGGTGAAACTAATTTTAATGCTTTTTTTAAGAGCACCCAGCTAAAGCACATCTTACAATAGCCATTCATGGATGGTATCAGTTGCAATTTGTTGATTTTATTTTCTTTGCATTTATTTTTTAGTGTCGTGTGTTATTTGCGGATTTACAAGCGGATTTAATGTTAATACTTTATTTTATGTTGTTGTTTTAAGTTGTCTAATAAAATGTACTATTTTATCATATTTTTATAGTAATTTCATAAGGCACATAAAGTGTTAGAAGACTCTTAGTGTAGTGGCAATAAAAAAAATGTTGAGGAAAAAGATAAGATGTTGCAAATAATATTGCTGGCTGGTTTTGCACATTAACACAATTAATTGTGTTGAAAATGCAATAAACTGACTTTTATGAAAAAATTATTAAATTATTATATTTATGTGTTAGAAAATTTCATAAGAGTGGAAATCTCTATAGTGAAAAAATTTGTTTTTGAAATGTGTTTTGCAATGAAAACATTTTTTTTTTTTTAAATTTTGCCACTTTATCAAAGGGAATTAATTTTAAGTATATGTTAAACACGCTTTTAGTAGAAACAAGTTAGAGTGCTATAATCGACTGTGCCGAATCTCATATATCCTTCACCCGTGTTGAGATGTGTGAATGAAATTGAAATACCTTATATTGGATGCAATTATAAGTATATTTATCTGTATTATAACTATGTAAACACTAAAAGCTTTCAATAATTTATATTTTCATATAAAGTTGAAATAGAATCAAGATTTTATAAATCCTTATATCCCTATATATATTATAAAAATTAGGCGTAAGTTTGTTGCTTTCCAGTACCCCTGAAAGTGTCTAAAAAATAAGGATTTTGAAAAATAAAGTCGCAAAAAAGTGGAGCTAAGTGCTTCAATACCTAAAATATTCCCCGGTATTTCTTTACTGAAAAAAACTATTAAATTCAATTTTATAAATAACAAAATAATTTGTTTATAATAATTTTTATTATTGCAAAAATAAAGATTTATTCATAAAAGTAATTAACATAAAATTCTCATTTTATTATTAAACTTCTGTACTTTCTATGAAGTCTTCACTCAGACTTCAGTCCTACAAATCCCCGTCTAACAAATTTAGGACTGAAGGCATAGATGCACAAATCTTAACCTTAAGACTGTTGGACAATTTATTTTTCATTAGTGATAATTTAGAAAAAACAGAATTGCCATAAGCCAAAGTAAAAAATTAAATTGGGATATAAAAATTCATCAAATTAGATCAGATTAGATCGATCCAAAAACATTCGCCATTTTATGTTTAAAATAGTTGTTCATAAACTTTATCATCAGCTTTAATAGTTTCAGTTCATTTATAAATTCTTCGGGTTTTTTTTTTTGCATTGCTATTTGTGAAACAATCCCAAAATAATTAGTTTCGTTGTTGTAATTAATATATAATGTGTCGAGATATTAAAAACAAAACTTTGTTTTTCGTCATTTAGCACATAGTCTTAAAAAGTTACCATTTAGTTCCATTTTAAACGAGAAAGAAAGATATAGTCGTTCAAGACCGACTATATAATATCCTACACCATTGTGTACGAGAATAAAAATTCGGTAGGGGGACTTATATTACACCTGTGGCCAATTTTACTAAATGTAAAATAAAATATACAAATGCAGAATAATGCGTTGATACTAACATCTAGATGATTTTATGCACTTTAGGCTATTCCCGGAAGTGGGTTTATATGGGAGCTATGGTGAATTATGGACCGATTCTCATAAAATTTTGCAATGTTGTTTCTACTTACATGCAATTTATTTGTGTCGAATATTACTTGATACTATCATTCGTATGGGATTTATGTACGTTAAAGTGATTTTCGGAAGAGCGGTTTATATGGGAGCTATGGTCAATTGTGAACCGATCTTCATAAAATTTGGTAAAAAGATTGATACTTATACAGAACTTATTTGTACCGAATTCCATTAAAATATTCTCATTTTCGAGGCATTTTTGTGTGTTTAAACTCTATTCCGGTGGGACATTTGTATGGGGGCTGGGTGAATTAATAGACCGATGACAACCAATTTCAACAGGTTTAATCCTTCTATCAGAAAAGTTCCACTAGCTAATTTTCATTGAATTACCTTAAAATTGTGACCCGTACTTTGTGCACAAAGTTTACTTGACAGCCAGCCGGACATCGTTACAAATATCATCCTTAACGCTGCCTATGTTGACAAAAACCATAAGGAAAGCAGACATTAAATAAATAAAAAACTGATTTGCCAATAACTCGGTTATTTATGCACCTTTTTGATTGATTGCAAAAACCGAAATTAAATATATATATATATATATATATATATATATATATATATATACATATATATATATATATATATATATAATTACAAACGGAATGATATAATAATTATATTACAAATTATTTATTTTAATTTGGGACATGTCTTTAAAACTAAACAAAAGTAATTCTCTTAAAACAATCTTTGCATATGGGAGGCCTTTTTTGTTTTGCATTTACATCTAGGTGCTCAAAACATACGTAAACTTTTGCCATAGCGATGTATCAATCCGACTTTGCAACTTATAAACCTATTTATTTTATATTATTTAACATTTTATGTTTTAAACATTATTAATTAGCTTAAATTATTTACAAAGAAGAAAACTTTTAAAAAATTAAGACACAAAAAATTTTATTTGAAAAATATACTTCTCATTTTGCAGACCTAAACCGCAGACGCCTGTTTAATACTGATAAAAAGGTTCATATTTGCCGTACAACATTCAAACATTGACAATAAATTCAATACAAACACTAGTACACTAAAAATGTTTACCAGCATACATTTTCTATTGCTAATAATTTTTTTTTCTGTAGAAATGAAACAGTGTATTCGAAAAAAAAAAAAAAAATATTAGAAATTATGTAAAATATAAACGAGTTCTGGTATAAAACTTGTTTGTGTCATAGATTTATCGACGAATTGCTACGGGAGACAGCCAAATTGGATTGTTCCAAAGGGTTGTTCTAAAGAAGGATTATATCGAACGGAGTCTCTTCAAGCTATCATCATTGCATTCATTGTAATTCTGATCCTATTATGTTATCCAACTGCGCACCTAATCTCTCTGTAGTGGGAGAAAAGAGGCTAAATTGAACTTTAAAAAAGGTCAGGAAAAGCTAAATGCCCCAAAAAATAATGCTAGAAGAAAGCTGATATTTTTTTGTTTAAAAACTTGTTTATTTATTTTATTTTTTGTTCTCGTTAGTTTTTGATATCCTTTTATAGATATTCTAATAAATTTATAAATACAATATACAACTTCTGCCAGCAAAATGATCCAGCAAAAATGCGCCTGCAAAATTTCCATACAAATTTGGGATATAGGGTAGAAGGGGGAGCCAACGCCAAAATGGCACATCTGTCATTGCCAATTATCTTGATAACGTAGTAATAATTTTTATGCCACTAATTATTTTCCTTTATCGCTGATCTTTCATGTACTAGAGGTACATGAAAGATCAGAGGTAGACGTGATTTTTTCCGTAAATGTTTTTCCAATACTGTAAGAAATATTTGGGTATTGTCTGTGCTAACATTCGCGGTTTTTGGGATCTAATAAAGATTTTGTTCCGTGTTATAAATTTAATGATAATGAATAAGAATTGAATACATTTATTTGAATAAATTTATTTAGTGTGAAAAAAATATCATTGCTGCTTAAAACTCTTCCTTATTCTCCAGGAACGTCGCAATTAGATAGGATTAGTGCTTACTAATTGCATATTTTTCAGTGTACATATAGCTTCTCTAGTGTTTACAGAATTTAAACAAAAAAAATATTTAGTGATTTTCGCAATGAACTAATTTTGCATCTGCATTACTATTTGAATTTTTATTTATTTCCTATAAAATTCAATTAATAATGTTATTTTTTTGCTTTTTTCAGCTGCAGAATTAAAAGAAAATAAAAACATCAGATATAGGAAATCGATTCTGTCCCCGTTACTGGGCGAATTTAACTCATAGGTTAGGGTAGTTTTTTCGTTTCGATCACTTCAGAAATTCATAAAAAATGAATGGAACAGAGAGATATTCAGGATCAAAATGATTTAAATTAAAGTCAGCATATGTAAGTCTGTAGTATAAAAGCAAGCACGTTCGCACTCAAAATTTTATTTCAGCAATTCTTGCTTTAATTGCCTTGATTTGCTTTTATTTTGAAGTACGAAAATTAAAAACAAAACGAATTTCTAAATTCATGCAAGTTTATTCCCTTTCAAATTCTTTCCCGCTCTCCTTCACTCGAAATCAAAATTTCAGCAAGACAAATTGCCTTGTATGAACTTAAACTTATGAAAAGAGAACGCTTTAAACAATAAAGTGGAGAATTCTCTCCCTTCTACCCTACATATTTCACATGAAAAATTACGTGATTTTTTGTCATTTTTGAATTATAATTCGTTTTTCACCCATAATTTCCAAAATGTCTGGATAATCTTTCGCTTTTATAAAAATATTTAATTATATTCATAAATATTTTTTTTTTTTTTTTTTTGGCTACTGAAGTTTATTAAAAAATAATTAGCTATAATTATTGATTAAGTACACTGCCTGCCACTTGGATAAGGAATCACATTTTTCTAACTTTAATTAAGTATATCTCCTAAACTAAAGTTCAGAAAAGAATAATTTTTTGCGCAACCAAATTTCAAAATGTTGGCTTTTGTTTCCTGAAGAAATAAAAAATATACATATTTTGTTATACTAAAATTATGCATTTATTTAAAGACATGTATTTCTGTGGTACTTTTTCGTGAGCCACTTGAATAAGGAATATTTTAAAACTAAGCAAATTTTAGGTTATAAAAATGAAAGTTATTATCTTCTAGCATTCAATTAGTAATGAGTACTGCCACCATTTTTAAAAATAACCTCAAAAATGCGATTTGGCATCGACTTGTATAATGACTCTAAGTGATTTAGCGACATTGAACTCCATGCTTTCGTTATTGCATCCTTTAAGGATTTTATCGTCTCAAATTGTTTTTCTCCTTCATAAACTTTTCTTGCAAGCCAACCCCAGACATTTTCTATTGGATTCAGGTCTGGTGAATATGGGGGCCAATCCAAAAGTTGAACACCATGTTGATTAATCCATTGTTTTACTGCTCTGGCGGTATGAATCGGGGCGTTGTCGTGTTGGTACGTCCAAGGTATGGGTCCAAAGAAATCATTAAATTTTGGAAAAGCTTCCTCCAGAATGTTTTTGTAAGTCGTTGCAGTCATTTTATTGGATACAAAAACCAATTCTATGGTACCATAATACGAAATGTCACCCAATACCATTATTCCGCCCTCTCGGCTGTGTCTGCGGCTCAAAAATAATTTTAGGTCATGGAAGTAAGTTATACCCGTCGAGACCATCAATATTAAACTTTTTTTTTGTCGGACCATGTTATTGTATTTTTGGCAAACTGTAGACGTTGTGTTTTGCGTTTTTCATTAAGTGGTAGATTTTTTTGCAGTTTTCGTCGGACTATGTATGGGCACGGCTTTAAAATACGATGCACTGTTCTTAGATTGGCACTCACTCCACTTTTTTCACTTATTTTTGATACCGACATGGCAGAATTTGATGCAATTCTAAGAATTTTTCGTCTTTCTTTTGGAGTTGTTGCCATTTTCTTCCGCCCTTTCATATTTTTTCCATATCTTTCCACGTTATTTAAATAATTGTACACAACTGTCTTTCCTCTATTAGTGGTTTTGGCCATTTGGACCAGATTCTCACCCTTAGATTTCAGAATCAGAATTTTTTCTTTTTCAAAGTTGTTAAGAGCCTTACCAGCTCCCATTTTAAATAAGAACTATTTAAAAACTATCAAATTAAAAATTTTCTAGACGTTTATATTGATAGGTATTCAAATCATAGCCTTCCTTATTATTTAAGTGACACAGAAATACATGTCTTTAAATAAATGAATAATTTTAGTATAACAATATATGTATATTTTTTATTTCTTCAGGAAACTAAAGCCAACACTTTGAAATTTGGTGTGAAAAAAATTATTTTTTTCTGGCATTTTTTTTCTGGCATATTTTTTTTACAGGCAGTGTAAGTTTCTGAAATGAATTAGATTATGTTACATTTGGCGATTAAAGCTCCGCAGGCAAAAATTTTAGTTAAATATAAATAATTTAGATTTTTTTTTTGCGAATTAATACACAAAAATTCTTAATTGGATGATTTTGTAGAAATAAAATTGTAAAAGCAAATTTGAAACTATTTTCTTCTTTCTTGAAATACTAAAATTTTAGCCTTTTTAAGAAAATTTTTAGAATCAGAAAAAGCGAAAAAAGCTAGGCTAAATTGGCAATACGGCTTGTTACTTCATATATTTCTGATCATTTTTATAAATAAAAATTGTGAATACAATTGCGAGTTTTTGGAGCAATAAAACGGAGAACACAAATACAAGAACTTGAATTTTTTCATCAATTTCTCCCGAAATTCATGATAAGATTTTTATAATTTTAAAAGATATTGATATTAATTTTGTAGATAGCTCATAAAAAAAACAAAAAAATTTTGAATCAATTTTTCAAACCACTTATAAAAGACACAGGAACAAGAATTTAATTCAAATTTTTTTATATTCAAAACTTTTTTCAAGAATTTAACTTTTCAAAATTTTGAACAAATTTACTTAATTCAAAAAAATGTGAAAAATTTCACTATATTTTTAAAAAATTTTAAAACTTTTAATTTGAAAGTTATATGGCAAAAGCTCAAAAACTTCAAGACCAAAAATGATAAATTAAATTTTTGAATTTAAACATATTTTAAACAACAAGAAATAATATAATAAAATAAGCAGCTCTTTTCGTTATTTTGTTGAGTAGAATTCAGAAAAATAAAATTATTTATAATTGGTTCATATTTGAAAAATTACAAGCACCGATATGTTTTTCACACTCGACGTGGTAAACGTTTACACTGTAGAACAATATGTATTTTAGTTACGCACTCCAGCTAACAATATTCTGAAAATCTAACTCTCTAATGTCGATGCCTTAAATTTCATCAAGATCGGTTTAGCAGTTTAAAATTTCCTAACTTAATACCATAAATTTTACAAAAGTCCTCACTGGCTTCAGGCCAGCTTTTTAACTTTTCGGATGAAAGATAGAAATTTAAAGAATGAGTCACATTCCATCCACAGATATGGAGACTTTCTTTTAAAATTGCAATTATTTTTTCTGTGATCTCGCACTCTCTAAATCAACTTTTTCTTTGGTTATCAGGACTTTTTTCGGTGATCGTGAACTCTTTCAATTTTATGTGGCTCAAAACAACTGTATTTCCCTATTTACTAACGTTTCTCGCAGTTGTTTTATATGTTCGACATGTGTTTCGATAATAAATTTGAATTACGTGTTTGAACGAATTTTTTTCATTTTAAGAAAAACTATTTATGCTTTTGCAATAAAATTAAGTATCATCCAAATGTTTGATGGGTTATATAAATATCAGTGTCCTTATATATATATGTATGTATGTATGTATGTATGTATGTATTTGATGAAGTTCGTTGTGTTAATGAAAATAAAGTGGTAAGACAATGTAGTCAATGTAAAATATAAACGTTTTTCTATACACAATTCATTCAACCATTAAGGATTATAAAACAAATGACAAAATACCATTCACCCACTATTAAGTATTTGTACCCTAGGAAAATTCCAGGCATCATATAGATAAACCCAGATATATAGATACTCTTTAGTATTCAGTTTTTTCAGGCAGCAACCTGAAACAATGAAAGTCATTGGCAACACGCAACAGAACAATTCGTTGGTATTTAAAATAAAGAGAGAAAATTAATTTTTTCTAAAACCTTAGTGAAAAGAGTTGGAATATTATAAAGACTCTTCTTCAAAAAAATATAAATTCAAATAAAATTAACTGATATCATTTAGAAAATAATTTTTATACATGCGAGAAAAATGTTGGTTTAATATGCTTCTTTTGTTTTTTTTTTTTTTTTTTTTGTGAAAATGAAATGAATGAACAGGGTGACGTTTTTCAAATAATTGCTTCAAAAATGTTTGAATATGAATGTAAGTTATGAGAAATACAGTGGGTTGGAAGAAAATCATTTTGAAAAAAAAAGAATAATATTCATAATAAACACATTAATTTCTGAGAATGTTTCATCTCAATTATATAGATAAGTATAAAGAAAAACTTGTATATCAAATTCTATTTATTAGAAGAATTTAAGTATTTAAAGATATTTTAAAATTGTTTTTATTTTTGATATTCTTGTTAGGGATTTTTTTTTTAACTCCTTTATTACACTGTGCACAGTATGATGATTATATTGCCATGGAAGTTTTCTGCTTTTTTGTATGCATAAAAGAAATTAGTGAATGTGTATAAGGATTTATGTTTATATGTATGTAATTTGCTATATGAAGTCCTACCGAGACAGACATACAGACAGACAATCTTTTTGTGGAAAATGATGATGATGATGAAAATCTCTTTGCATAAATGACTGCAACATACATATATTTATTTCATGGTGTCTAATATATCTACACTTACATAAAGTCATATATATGTATATGTATTTCGTTCATGTTTATGTATGTCTAACATTATTATCAACTCCTCGACATTCATAGGGCTCTACAAGTAAAAAAGAATTGCATTTAATTCAATATTCCTGTTGAAAGCTTAAATTACGAAAATTTCATCTATTTTTCGTAAAAAAAAAACAAAATGTTTTGATTTAAATAGTCTCACATATGACGATGATGATGGAAATGATGCTGTTGCTTTTGCTGCTGATGATAATGTTTTTGTTTTTGCAACTGTTGTTGTTGACGTTACCTTCTTCTCTTGTTTTGCTTGCTTATTTAACAGAAAGTAGCAGGATATCAAAACACTCCTGGGAATCTATACATATTACATACATATCCTTATATATCTAGAATATTTTTACTTTTACTCAAAATTCATTTCCCCTTTTTAATACCATTCACTCTTAGTCATTTTAGTCGTATCGTTATAAAGTCAAAAGTTTATTTTCTTTCTGTAGTATTTTTAAATATTGAAATCGTTTTAAGGCAGCACTAGTCCTTGAAATTTTTTCTTTTTTTATGTTTAGTAAAAGTGAATTTTGTTTTTTCCTTTTGTTGTTATAATGTCTGTAAGACATGATAATGAAAAATATTGAAACAGTCATTATGTGTTTGAATAGATATATTGTATTTAAATATATGAGTACTTGGTTTGTTGCAAACATGTTGCATGACAAATATTAAATTTAAATTTTATGAGAAATACTTACAAAACTTTTTTATTTTTTTTTACTGGACATATTTAAAGAATTGGTCATTTTGAATGGGTGAATTATATATCATCGCTGCTCCGCCGTGATCGGTTATGTGACAAATTTGTTTTTATTGCATCATTTTGAACTTCTATTGACTTTACATTTACATTTACCGTTTTAATGTATCTCGATTGGTTTAGAAGTTAGCAAAATCAGCTTAGTGTAAGTCATACATGAAACGTTCCAACAAAATAAGTTATGCACAGAAAAAAATAAAATAAAAAAATAATTCATTTGATCAAAAACAAAAGTTTAAATTTGCACCTCTCACCGAAATAATTACATCAATTACCAAAAATTATAAAAATAGTAAAAGAAAAAAATGTTTTAAATAATGTGGTGGTTGAATTAATCAATTTGTTAATTGGAAAAAAATCAGTATTTTAGTCAAACCAATAAGTTGATGATTATATGAAGCAAATTGTTAATTAGAAAATATGTATTTTAAATTTGTTTACTATTGTATACTATATTTTTTTTTATCAAACTTATTTCTTTTATCGAATTCGCAACATCAATAATTTCTATTCATTCTCACTAGCATACTCTCTTATAAAGCTCAGAAATGAAACATCCTTTTCGTTATTGGTGTTCAAAGAATGAGCTGCTCTGTGCTTAGATGTTTAGATGATTTCACGAAAAATAGAACCAAAATGCTTGATAACATGTAATATAATACAACAAGTTACAAGTTTAAATGTATATATAGACAACACTATATTTAGTTTTAGGATACCATGTTCCATTTTCTGTCAGCCACCAAAACTATTCTTTTTTTTCTTTATATTACCAAATAGGAAGACACTGAATTAGATAACAATACCTATTACATAAAATTATTTATATTTATACAAACTTATCTTTGATGCGATTACTGCCCTTTTGGTCCACAGAAGAGAAAATCGTGGGCAAAACTTCAAAAAATCAAAGTTAATTGAAAAATTTTAGGCAATATTTTTTTTCTGTATGTGCAAAACTTCACATAATTGTTCTTGATTTTTTTTTGCAAGGTATTTTCAGATTCTATAAAAGAGTTATTCCATATTAAAACGGACAAAAAACATTCATTTTCGGATTGGATTTTCAATGAAATTCATTACGGATATAGGCTATTTGAAGTGTTTCTTAAATATAAATTTTAGACTCAGGGTACTTTTAGGTCCAAAAATTTAACATTTTGAAAATAATGCTAAAAAAGTTTTACTTGTTTAATTGCTAATAACTTTTAAAATATAGATTGCAGATCCCTGGTTTAATATTATAGACAAAGATATGGCCTTTATAATGATATGTGTATAGTTTGTTTTCACTAAAACTTCAAAGATCAAAGTTGGACATATAAAAATCAAAATTCTTAAAAAAATTGTATGATGTTGAAAAGCGCTATGTACTCCTCCTACTCTGTAGAAATTGCACGGTTTACACTCATTTTGTTTAGAAATTATGGATTAAAATTAAGTCTAATTATAATAAGTATGCTAATACTACGGAAACTTTAATTCAATAATACCTGGTAAAACTTCTGGAAAACACATTGTGAATAGTATTAGAAGAATTTTATATAAAGAAAGTTTAGTAATGTATAACGTTAGACACTCAGACGACTGGAGACTACGAGGGCGGATCAATAATTTGAGCAAGTTTCATCATTTACTTTGCGTAAAAAATAGGATTTTTCAAGGTCCTTAAAATAGGCATTTGTTTGATCAATAATTTAATCGTTGGAGCTGAATCTCTTTCCACCGAGCCATTTCTTTAGGTTTGGAAATAGGAAGTAGTCACTAAGTGCTAAGCACGGAGAATATGGCGGATGAGGTACCAATTCGTAGCCTAATTCATAGAGTTTGAGACTGCACACGTGTGCACCCGTGCATTAGCTTGATGAAAAAGAAATTTTTTCTTGGCCATATGGGGTCGTTTTCTTTTTAAATCCTTATTAAATCAGTCTAATAAATTGGCATAATATTCGCCGTTTATAGTTTTTCCCTTTGGAAGGTAATCGATGTGGATTATCCCGCGTGCATCCCAAAAAACTGTTGCCATCACTTTATTGGCCTTCTTCGAAGCAGGTTTACCCGGAGAAATCCATTGTTTAGACAGCTGCTCGGTCCCCGGAGTACAGTAATGAATCCATGTTCCATGCACAGTTACAAAATATCGCAATAACTCATTCGCATTACGGTTAAATAACTCTAAACAAGCCTTTGAAGTTGTAACACGTTTACGTGTATGGTCAATTGAGAGCAAACGCGGCACCCACCTTGCAGACAACTTTCTTAAACTCAGCTGATCATTTAATATCGAAACCTATGGCATCAACAATCTCACGCACTTTTACTGTTCGTTCGGCCAACACCATATTGTGGATTTTTTCGACATTTTCGGGTGTACTGACCTCAATTGGCCGTCCAGAACGTCATTACTTGTACGACCACAACGAAAGTCAGTAAACCACTTTTTTATCATTCAAATCGATGATGCAGAGTCCCCATAGTATTTATCGAGCTCTTCCTTGGCTTGATTGATGGTATTTTTTTTTTCGCAAAAAAATAATGTTTAATGAGCACTCGAAATTCACTTTTTTCGATTTTTAGAACAATACACGAGGTTGTATGTTTTGAACAGCTGTTAAAGGGAAAGTAAATGACGAAACTTGGTCAAAATTTGACAGTAGTCTATTAACAGGTGGTACTTGATGGGAATAGTGCTGCATTTCATATAACTACTAGGGGAGTTCGAAAATTGACGGACTTATTACCACAAAAAAATATTACCACAAAAAAGAAATAATAACTCGAATGAAAATTCTATCTTTGTATGTAGCAAAACCCAAAACATAGGAATCCAAATTTAAGAGTTTACTTTCTTAAAAAACATATATGCATGATGATTTCCATACATTTTATGAAAATTTAAATAACTATCTTGTTTTTTAATTAATATTTATTAACTTAAAAAAATTAATAAAAACTATTTCATTTTTATATTATTATGGTCTTTCTAATTTATATATTAGTACCTTTAATAGAAAAAAATGGTAAAAAACAAAATCGGAATAAATCAAGCTAAAAAAACATACACCATACACCAGTCGATTTTTGTGCAACAATTTACATTTCAGCTGATTATACTATATTCTTACAATATTCTTAACTTATTTCTGCTGCTTTACATTAGAGAAAACTCAACATTTGGAAGAAAACATTAATTATTTCTTAAGAATGAATGTCAACAATATTGAACAAGTTATTTCTTTTAAACTTTCAAAGTAAAGTTTTATGAACCAAAACAGTTGTGTATAAAAATAAAAATAAAATAAATAAAAAAATATTTTTTTTTAATGTTCCAGCAAAATTAGTTATGTGTAATTTTTTGAAAGTTTTTATTATTGCTCTCTTGTATATAATCATGTCGATTTTTGTTTACGTAATATTTGTAATAATTGTAATAAAGTTCAAACTAATTGTATTAGTTTCAAGGAAATTTGCCAAGTTACAAAATAAAACAGTTTTTTTCGCTCTCCTGAAAACCTAATAAAAACTACATAACTTTTAGTCGGAGCAGCGACGATATGGAAAAATAAACAAATGCTCAACAATGAAATATATTCAGTATTACATAGAACAATTACAGGTAACCCTCGATTTACGCGTTTCGTTGGGACCGTTCATAATAGGTACAAAATTATATTTTGGGACAAGAATTTGTATAAATCGCGAAAAATGAGACATTAACCAAATGAAAAATGATTGTTTGACACCCAAAAATTACGTTAAATTAAAATACATGAAATCGTTTATATTTTATTTAATATTTGGATCATACGGTGCCAACATTTCTTTATATTTCAATTTCTTTAAGGATCTTTTAGTAACGATTTCCAAACCTAACTTACCTCATATCCGTTAAACATTGATGAAGGCGATACTTTATTAGATCTAAAGTAAAATGAATTTTAATACCCTGAAGATTAACCTTGAATTAATAAATTTCAAGAAAATTACAAAAATTTGTTTTCAGGTTTAAGATTTTTAATAAATTATATATTGTTTTTACTTTCTTCTGAAAGTATAGAATAGCATCGAGACTTAGATTGTTTTCGGTGTGCCTAAATCTCTGGTCCACTAAAGTGGTTAATATTTCAGAAAAAATTAAAAATTTTAACTCAATTTATATGTATTTTTTTTTTTTTTTTTTTTTTTTGTTACAGTGTAGTAGTAAATATTTTAATTTATTGTTAATTATATTTTTTTTCTATACAGTTCTAAAGTCATAATATTACCATTTTATTGGAAATTGAATTTTTAAGAAATTTTTGTTTTTTTTTCAAATTTACTTTTTCCTATAATTTATACGAAAATTTGGTAAAATATCTTGATTTTAGAGCCATCCTATTTAAAGCAGGCTAATTGCAGAACAAAAACTTGACTATAACTGGCTATAGCTGAAGGTCTTGGCTTCAATTTAACATGCATTTCGCTTTTTAAATTCCATTTTTTTTTTACTTTTTTCCACTGGACACATCACTGTGGAGCAGTACGAATTTTTAATGATCAAAATTATAAATATATTAATTTAGTAGTGTAAAAATTGGGCATTTTATTCATAAAAAAAACTTAAAGTAATTAACTAGATTTATATTATGTTTAAAGACAACAAAATTATTATCCCAATAAGTGGACAATTGCTAAATTCGTATAACTATTGCAAGAAACATAGTTATTCAAAATTCAAATATGAATATTTTGTGTACGAACTTATAGTATTTAGGGTAGTATATGGGACTTACCTACTTTAAATTGATTACCGAAATTGTGCCACATATGGGAGATATGTTTAGTTATGAACCGATCCTCATATGCTGAATTTCATTTGTATATTTAAGCAATTTATGAGCTTTAAAATTTCAGTTTGAGATGAAATTTGTATAGGGGATAGGTGAAATAATATACCGATCATTCCAATAGACTTCATCCTTAACCCATTGAATTCAATGAAAGTGTATTAAATTTCATTGACTTTTTTATATATGAATGGACAAACGGTCATATGGTATTCTTTAAGGTTGGATTCGATAATTTATTCTGTGCATTATAAAGATCATTAGAAATACATAACACTCAACCAAATATAGAGGTGTAGGGTATAAACGTAAAGACTTCATAACCTCCGATATGAAACCTAGCGGAGTAAGAAGAAAATGATTTTTGGACAACAAGGCTGAAATAAGTTAGTGGGAATGTCTAATTTTTGTTACCGAATTTACATTTATTGCTGAATTTCAAAAATTCGTTAGCCTACATACTTTTGTTCCATTTTAATTATCCTACGATTTCATTCATATTTGGAAAATAGTATTGTATTTATTAGTTTATTTTCTCCAGACAAACTAGAGCTAATGCGGACACTGATATTTGTTGGTTTTTGGCGCCTAAGTTTTTTTTATTTCTGAACCGATTTTCCCTATTTTCAATACACAGCAAACCATATTTATTTCTGCCAAATTTCTTCCCTATATATTACCCTCCTTGAACTCTATTCTTCTTTCAAGAGACAATAAATTGACTGATGAACGGATGTAACCACATCATTATACCGAGACTAGGGTCTCGGGCGAATATTAATTAGCATCTTCTAATTAGTGTTTATTTCATTTCATTGTGAAGAAGTTTCTAGAATTCATTTAAACCTTAGTTTTTACCGCATAAAAACTTTAAATTCTTAAAAATATATCAGCTCTTTAGTGTACTTTATAACCACTAGAATTTAAATTAAATATAAAACAGATTTAGAAATGTTAAAAATACATTCATGTATTTATTTTCTATTTTTTTTTTAATTTTGTAATTTTTTATTGCTACCTACAATTGATTGCTAAATTCAATTTAAGTATTTATTTTTTTTTTTTAATAAAAACTATTACTATTGGTTGTAGCAAGAACTTGACTAACTATATGTATTTTTTTCGCACATTCCTTTTATTTTCATTTAACAACAATTGACAGTTTGTCTAACAAAAAAGAGAAAAACAAAGATATAAAGCCAACACAAAACGAAGAAATATTACCACTATACTAGCATACAAACAGGACGAACCAGGACGTGTATGTAAACTTCATCTATGTATGTTGTAGGTTATGTTGAGGTTGGTAAAGGCTGTACGTATGTCGGTTTTTAATAGTATTCAAAATTGCTATAAAAAGAGAAAAAATAAAAACGAAACTTAAATTTTTTCCTCTGTCTAGACAGGTAGAAATATATGTATATAAAAAAAAACACAGAAAACAAATGAATTGAAACAATAATGTTCAGTTGCGGAAATCACTTGATTTATGTTGCTTGTACGTAAGTATGTATATACTAGTAATGGTATGAATGTTTGTGTACAGGTTAAACAATTTAGCACAGTTTAACAGTTGAAAAGACTTTCTCGTCGTTACTGATGGGAAATCCAATTTATATTGTCATAATTTTTAATTGCCTTTGAAAAATGATGATGATGGAATTAAATAAAAAAATTAAAAAATAAATCAATGCTAAAATATGCAAAAATATTGGTGTTCGTTTTAGTAAGTAAAGATATGGAGGAATAGTGAAAAAGGTTTCAAAAATAAAGTATTAATCCTTTTAGAATATTTTTCAAGGATTAGTTACTATTTATTACTGAAATGCTAAGTGAGGAAAATATTATACAGTCTTTATTTTATAAGCAAGAACAAACATCAAAATAAATTTAGTATATTTTTTACTACTATATAAATATTTGCTGAACTTGGTAAATTTCTTAGAAATTGTATCTTCCATCTTCTATTTAATCATATAATTGTAACCATCTTAAGCATAGATATAAAATTATTTATACACTCCATAAAAAATGCAATTTCTTTGCTTTTATTAAAACACAAATATTTAAAAATGATTAAAGGATATTTTTTCTAGTATATTTTATGGTATTTATTGTTTAAGCTGAAAACCAAGACTATTGAGTTTATGATAAATTATAAAAAATAAATTCACTATTTACAATAGAAAAGAACGCGTGTCGTTTGGCATCATGCTTCATTTTTTTTTTTTTTTTTTTTTTTTGTAATCATAACAAACTGTTTAACACAACACAATAATTCCATAATAAAAAATTGTACTAGTTCATGTGCAGGGGGAGTAGTGTTGTGGTGTATTCTTTTAAAACGCATAATCGGTTAGATTGTGAAATTAATGTAATAACATATTGAAAATCGGGCAATTTTTCCAATTTTATTTTCTGAGGTTATCATTATATGAACAATTCCTAAGGAAGAAAATATATATCAAAATTTACAGCTCTATGTCGTAATTATTTCATAAAAAGCAAAATAAAATTTTTGGTTTTCTTCAATATGTATTTTAAATCATTTACTCCATAAATTTTCAAAAAGGGGGAAAGAGACACTTCTGGAACAACAACACCGACATCTATAAGATGATCCTTTAATTGTGTACATTAGACTTCATCAAAATTTACCAACTTTTGAATTTTGATCATAACTCCCCATGGAATTGTTCACTGTGTTGAAGAAACACATTGTGTAAAATATAAGTGAAATCGTGAAGTTGTAGGGTAAGTTTTTACAGTTTTTAGAAAATTTCAGATATTGAACCCTTTGTATTGTAATTAAATATTAAAGAATGGTAGTCTGCATATAACTATCTATAAAAACAAGATATGAAAAGAAAAGATTGAGTACAAAATTTTAAAGTTATTATGAATTCTCCAGACCATTACGTGTTTTAAACCACTTGTATAAGGAGTGTATTTTTTTAAGAAATGTTTAAATGAAAACTATTTAAAAACTATTAAATTTTAATCATAATTACTGAAAAATATGTCTTTTGCTTCTGCAGGATAATTCAAATCCCTTTTCATGCTTAAAATATTTTGATTTTTCTCAAGGCCGTTTCAAAACTCCAACTTAAATTTTTTTTAAAATTTTGTTATTCAAATTTAAAAAAATTTAATAAAACTAAGCAATTTTATAGACAAAACCACAAGAATTCAAATTAAAAAAGTATTTCGGCAAAAGGGTATTTTTTGCAGTTTTTTAGTTAAAAAGTCAATTTTTTCTGAACTGAAATTTTTGTAAAACGCATCCTGTTAAACACTTTTATAAAAGCCAATTTTAAAATGGGGTGATTCCATATTAAAGCGGACAGAAAACAGCCATTCATTGCAGTCATTGCCTCAAGCTTTGGAGAACATGGAGCACAACATTGGAGAACAAGTTAGTTATACTTATTGAAGAACATGGTGATACCAAAATGTCTCTTTCATGGAAGCGATGTCAGTTGAGCTTTAAAATATGTTCTTCAGTGTAAGGTATTCTACTGTAAAAGAACTCCATTATATAGGCTTAAGAGATAGAATGAAGTTAAAATTTTTAATGCTTTGCTAATTACAAATTACACTAAGTGTCGTCCATATGAATCAGTAGCACTCAGGATGTATACAGATAACATAATTGCTCATTCAGTCAAGGTTGTCGTGTACCTACGTATTTATAATTTAAAAACTTTGATATGAAAACTAAAAAGTACTTTATTTATAAGACTATTTTTCAGCTTCAAACCCCATCATTTTTATAAATTATTATGACACAGAACATTATGACATAAACCCCAAAAACGCTCCACATGGATATTGCAATTAACTTCCTCTTTGAACATGCCCATGTTAAAATAACTAGTTATTATACATTAAATAATTAGTGGTGATCTAATGTAGTACGTAAAATTTAAGTAAAATTTTATTTCTCCCTTACAGTTTTAATTCATTCAATCATCTACTTGATTGATTTGATCAATTTTTTAATTGCAAAAATGTTTCTGTTTTTCATTTTTACAGTTTTTAGTAATTGATATAATCGTTTTGGTGAGAGATACAAATTCAACAAAGTTTTTAATTGAATGAACGAATTAATTACTAATATATTTGGTGATTGGTGACTTTTTTCTGTGATATATTTTTGCTACAGAGAAGTTGGGAACTTTTCTGGCGGTAAACCTAAACCTAGATATGATTAAGAAACTAGTAGTCATAAAACCCTGATAATAATTATTGTCGCAGTATTATCTATAATTTTTTTAACTTAGCTTAAATCACCAGACCCAAAACGAGACTTATAAAATTTCCTTAAACTAAATGGTATGCGAGAACTAAACTAAACCTAGTGAATGCTCTATTCTGGCCTCTATTGTGTTAAATGAGAATATTGTCCAGAATTGAGATGCCAGACAGTATTGCCAGTTTAGCCTTTTCAGGCTAAATCTAGCCTTTTTATTTTGCTTTTAGAATCAAAATTTTCGTTTTAACTCCTAGCCTTTTTTAGTCTGTTTTGATTCTTAAGACTGCCTTAGAAAGGCTAACATGTTACAATTTCTACAACGAAGAAAATAATTTCTTATTATCTATTACTAATTTCATTTATTCGCACAAAAAATCTTTATCAATCAGCAATCAAATAATATAAAATTTTCAGACTATAACTTGGCATTCTGTGAAAATTGGCTTCGCCACAAAACCATATTTTAAAACAAATTCGATGTGCTGTTCGCAAATTTTAACAACCTGGGAACATTACTAATAAAGCCAATTCGAGTGCCAATTTCCAAAGTTAGCATTCGAATTCACTATATTTAGGTTTCAACTTTATTATGAAACATAAATAATAGAAAATTAGAAATAAGACATTATTTTTGTAGGGTAGTAGAAGGGGGATCATTTGCTGCATTTTTAATGAATTTTTGAAGTGATCCTAACCCATGGGGTAAATTCCCCAAGTGATGTGGTCAAAATAGCTAGCCTATATATAATGTTTTTTATTTTGTTTTAATACTTCAATTGAAAAAGAAAATTGGCAATGGCAGATGTGTCCCTATAGTGAATAATATCTTTTGTACCTTGCTTTCTTATTAAAAGGGAATATTAATAAACATTTTATTTTGCTTTTATATTCAAACATAAATATTTTTTCCATTAAAAAACTTACTACAGATGCATAAATGTTAAGTAGGTGAGACAATGACACTACGGATTTTTTTTTGCTTTTGGAGAATGTACGAGGAAGCTTATGAACCTAAAAATGTGTAAAATATTATTTTTTTACTGTATATAGTTATATTATCATTGTCTTAAATAGTTGGGTGGTTTGGCAGATGTATCTAGATACAAACTGAATAATATTGTAGATTCAATCATGAAATTTATGGGGTAGGATATCAGTCAATGGAATTTCGTGAGGACAACCTTATTGACTTTGTTTTATATATTTCCAGTATGACCAACTGAATTTGTTCTTATAATTTCACTTATCTCTTTAATATTATTTAATTCACAATCGACATAAAGGTTCTCCAAGTGAATGTGTAAAACTATGTTTGAAATTAAGGAGTATGTTCACTTTTGATTTTTGTTCCTTGAATAAACTAAACTAGATTTATTTTATAATAGTTTGAGTAACCGATTCGTTTCAACTAGACAGCACTAAATATATTTGGTATAACACGCTTGTTATGTTATTTTTTCCTTTTTTTATATTTGTTTATTTTTCTTTTAGCTGATACGATAACATTAGGAATTAGTTCAAGTCAATTGCATTTTCGCACTATTTTTCTTACTCTTAAACAAAAACACACACACTCGCATACACAAAAACTTACTCACACTTTCACTGAACACAAACATATACACAATGACGCGAGCGATAAAAGCAACATTAAATTTGTAACCTTTAAAGGCCAAATGTAAAAAGGGTGTCCATATATAACTGTTATTATAACTGTTACCACTTTTTGACACACAAAAAGGTTTACTAATATTTTCAACATAAATATTAGAAAACATAATCAAAAGATGAAACGCATTTTGCAGACGTTTTATTATAAACGTTATCAAGTAAAACTAAAATATTAGGTTGACGGTCATGTGGCATGAGTTTTGATTATGCAGGGTTTAATAGTTGTTAGCTGAATGCGTTCTAGATCTTGGAGTTCTTCTGTGTGTATTTTATAGCTTAAATAATGCTTCAAGTCATAATCTAATGTTAAACACGTGCCCCCCAACATGATGCATTCACTCACATTGTATGCTGTTTTCAATGATATGCTCACTAATGGGTGGATGGGTGATGAAGTGTAATGCTTTTATATAAGTTTTTTTCCTTTGTCGCCTTTTCCTTGCGGTGTTGCGGCAGTGGCCATAGTGGCTTTATAGTGTTGTTGTAGCTTTTGGTGAAACAGGCATATAGTTGTTAAGAATAAAAAAATGAAAACAGAAAAATTTTTTAGTGGTTAAAGTTTTTATGTAGCGAACTTTTATGCAATTTGTCAAAATTTTGTAAAAAGTTTTGTTTGCCTTTTTTATATAGTAGCGAAATGTTTTACATATATATATATATATATATATATATATATATATATATATATATATATATAGACAGAAAACATAAATGTTATTTATTGTATATTTAGCTAGAACTTGTTGATAGAAAGTTTTAACTTTAGGAAACATTTACAAAAAAATTACAAATACAAATTTAATTTACACAAACAAAAGCAAATACCGCAATGTTTCATTCAATGTTCAATTCAATGTTTCATTCAATTAATAAAATGTTTAAATTTGCACAGCTTACCAAAATGATTATATCATTTAGGTACTTAAAATTGTAAGAAATGAAAAGCGATTATTTGTTTCCAATTGAGAACTTTAATTAAAAATATATAAAAAATAATTTAAAAAAATAATTGAAAAATATGTGAACTTTAAACAAGGTGTTTAATTAAGTGAATCAAAAATTTAAATAAAATGAAATCAATATGTAAATTAAATCAATTAAGTTGATGATTAATTAAGAAAAAAAATATTTTTATTTCACTTTATTTTTCAAAATAATGAGTATAATTATTTTTGTATATTTTTTGTGATATCTTGGCTTTCTTAAAAAAAAGCATATTTTATTACAATTCCTTTCTCATGAAATTTTTGCACCATTTTTCAACGAAATTCTTTTTTAATATTTTTACAATAAATATCCAATATTTTGATTGTAAGGATTTGTCTTCTTTGAAACTTTATTTTTCATAGAATTTCGTCGCCAGTGACTTCCCTTTTTTGAGTATTTGAACTGAAAATCGGTGAATACAACTCTGAAGTAGTCCAATACAAGACAAAAGCAAATACCGAAATGCTAAATATAGAGACGAATTGTTAGGATAAAGATTTAAATTAAATTGAATTATCAATGACCTTTTCTTATCTTTGATGTTCGATAACTTCAGCACATGGCATGATATTGATCATTATCTCTAGATGAAATAGAATAAAACTAGACTTCAAGTAGTTAAAATGCACCCAAAAAAAGTTAGACCGACGACTTCGCGTTTTAACTTTAAATAACATTTTAGGAAGTCTGAAAAACAATAGAAAAACTTAATAATAAATATGACACAAAACGACCTGTTTATGTAGAAACCTGACTAAAATGTGTTTCTGGTTACGGAAGGTTATATTTTCCACAATAACTTTTATAAAATTTATAAATTTATTGCTTGTAAGCAGAAATGTTTATATTTATCAATGTCTTTTACATTTGTATGAAATTTATTTCATTTTTATTTAATTTTTTTTATTGTATTTCCAAAAACTTTTTAAAATCAATTAAATAAATGATTTAATCAATTAACTATTTGATTGCACTGTAATATAAAACCATTAAACGTGTCCAAAAAAGAGTATTTTCAAAACAAGTCGCCAAAAATTGGACTTTTAAAAAAACCGACTGATTTAATACCTGAAATACTCTTTAAAATTTGCTTATTTGTTAAAAGCAAAAAAAAATTATATTTTAAGAAACCCTACTAAATTCATTTTATTAATAACAAAATAATTTATTTATAATAATTTTTATTATTGTAAAAATGCTAATATACAGGATTTTTCCTAACATATTGGTGTGCATTATTTCAATAATTTTTTATAGTGAAGGGAATCTTAACTTTCACTTGACATCTATCGACATCCCAATGTGGCCCCAAAACACTTTTTTTTGGCAATAATTCTCTAACTTGTAAACTGTTGGAGATATCTAAAGAAGATTTCACATGATCAGAGCTGAGATGTATTCGAGTTGAATTGGAGGAGCGCAGATCCCTAGCTAGTCACGGGGGTAAAGCGTAGACCTCCAAAATTAGTCATGTCGTAAATGTATTTTTTTTATTTTTATATATATATATATATATAAGTTTTACCCTGACTGGGAGTATAGGTATTTAGGTATAAAAAAGTGGGAGTTTTTTCTAATTCTCTGTTATTAGAACAAGTTTATCTGTATAGTGAAAAATTTCATTGGAATACCGCGACTCGTTTAAATGTTATTTAAATCCAAATTTTAAGTTTTTTGGGTGATGTTCTAGAGAAATTTTACAGAATTTCATTTATTTCACAACCTTGCGAGTTCAGAGATACCAAATACTTATATATACAGCTTATGTCTGAATCAAAAAGCTAAGAACAAACCTTGCAAGTTTTGGTTATTTTTCATATTTTTGTAGGAAAAATGCTGACATATTACAAATAAAAGTGCAATATATAGGTGACAGAAGACTTTAACATTTCGCTGGTGCTCATGCTGTGTTTACCTTTTTCATAAAACACATGGGAAAAGTGCCAAAAATTACCTAATAAGATAAAGTTTTTTTTAGTTTGAAACAAATGTATAAATATTTTATGAAAATGTTTGGTATCATAGGAAACTCTAGAGCATGAAAAATCATAATTGATAAAAATATGTTAAATACGGCCACATTTCTTCAAACTATGACTAGAAAAATTTTAATTTTAGAATTTAAGTATATTTTTGAGAAGTAATGTTAATATTTGAACCTAAATAGAAGTTAAAACATTGGAAGTATTCCAATGAAATTTTGGCACAATATAAATAAATTTGTTCTAATACTAGAGAATTAAAAAACTTTCACTTTATTGAACCAAAATAACCAAACTCCCAGTCAAGATGAAACTTGTTTAAAAACTTGACTTTTTTATTGAGATGATCAACCAGCCCTTGAAAAAGGGGTACTTCAGAAAATACTCTTTGAATCTTTCACCAATATATGGGGTATAAGTGGATATATTTTTTGTTGATCTCTGATTTGACATTTGAGAGTTTTGCACAATTATTTAAAAATTTTTTTCAAAATTGACAGAATTTGGATAGGGCTTGATGAGAAATAATGGGCCTAAATATATCTTAAATGAAAAGAGATAGCCTACATATGTAAGCATATTTTTTTTTTTGTAGATATATTGTAGAACTACCAGTATATAAATTTTGTTTACATTCAGGTCATAAATGAATTAAAAAAAGTTCATTAACTAAGTGAAGGTCTACCCTCTACCCCGTGACCTGATAGGGACCTCTCAATCAACTCGAAAATACCTCAGCTCTGGCCGTTACAAATTTTGTTCATATATCTCTAAAAGTTCCCAAGTTAAAATTATTTAAAAAAAGGATAACGTTTTGGCACCAATGTCATCACTATAATGTGAAAAAGTCTCAAAATAAATAATTCCTTCGTTGGAAGTAATTTTTAATGGGTCTAGATAATGCGAATAACTTAGTTTCTCAGCATTTAGCATATAGTCTTAAAAACTGGACATTTAGTTCCATTAAAAAAAGGGGTCAAAAAAGTGGCCAGGAGGTTGAAAAATTGGCATCTAAAGTCTACCTACAGTAACCTTGGTGTTGATTGAAAATTATTGGATAATAGTTTTCTCTGTGTAGGGAAGCTACATAAAATTATACATTAAAATTCAAGGGTATGACTCTCAGTATTACACATACTATCTCGCTTTGATTTCCGTATAATTAACATCAATCTTTTAATTGTTTAATGTTCCCTTAGAAATATGAAACAATCAGTCTTAGTATAAGTTTGTTCAAAATGTGATCGAAAATTATTTGAAGGTTCTCTAAAGTTTTTGAACGTTCTTCAAATATACAATTTCCAATTCAACTTATTCTTATAAGCAGTATTAAATTTATTAGGGATTTAAATGTTTTCCGAAAGTATATGATTTTAAAAGTTATTACTCCTTTATTATTTATTTTGTATTCTAAAAAATAAAAAATAACGCCTTTTTAAACATATTCTTTCCTTAACAAATATTATTTCTATTTCTTTTTTTTAAGAAAAAAACAAAAAAAAACTTTTATCGTTTTCAACTTCGTTGTCTGCATCTGTGTGTGAGGGTTTGACAAGTGTAGAAAATGTTCGAAAACTAAACATATTTTTCTTATACTTATTCGTAAGATTATGGTTAAAAGAAAATATTGTATTTTGCATGGATGGAGAAAAATTCTCCACAAAACTTTTCTAAAGATTATTTTTATTATTATTATTTTTGTTTTCGCATCCGACGCGTCGATTTGCTTGTTACAATCATTTGAACAGTAGTTTATGACACTTAAGCAAAAGCTAGCAAAAACTAAAGTAACAATTCAAAAAAAAAAAAAAAAAAAAAACATATTTCTGTTATAAAAATGTCAAAAGTTTGTGGCATTTTATTGTTATTTTATGTGTTTTTTATGCTGTCTTTAGTGTTTAAATTTTATCCTGTTGTTTATTTTTATGATTTATCGATAACAATTTAAAAAGTAACAACACAATTTTTATGCAACATTTGGTTTATTGTAGGGATAAATAGTAAAAATGGGAAATACATTTGATTTTTTAGATGCATATTATAAAAAAATTTTAAGATGTTTGAAGGATATTTATTATTACTTTTAAACGGACGATTGTTGCAAATAATCAACTCACCGTTTATACGCAAATTGTATAAAGAGATATATTTTCCCTTTTGTTGTTCCAAATAGGAAAAATACAACTATAGAAAATTCTATAAACGTAAAATAACGTAAATAAATTATTTTCAATTAGTTTCACTAATCACGATTAATTTTCATGAGTTACTAAATCACAAATTAAATATTAACTCACGGTTTATACGCTAAAATTTTTTATATCGCAGTATCATTAATTGTGAGTAAGAGGTGTGTATAACCCAAAATTTATATAACATATTTTTGTCAATGTAACATGAGATAACGGAAATGCAAAGTTTAGAACTTATAATAATACATACAAACATTATATATTACATTACCGACTTATTATTTATACTAATGTATTAAGGTCTCAATATAATATAAATACTTTAAAATAGTAGTAGTCTATTCCCGATACGACAGGATAATAATAATAATAATAATAATAACAGATATTCAGAATTTAAAAGAAAGTTCCAATTCCGTTAGCTAATAACGTTGATATATAAGAATCATAAAAAGATTCTGCTTAAGAAACTTCTATGCTTTTATAAAAAGAATTAAAATTATGAGAAAGCGTATTAATAAAAATAAGGATAAAAGGCTTATAATTAGGGTGATATTCGACTTTTTGGAGAAACCGTTTTTCGAATAGTTGGAATAGTCGGAATTTTGAAAAAACAGATTGATATTTTCGAAATTGCGAAAAACCGGTTAATCGGGATTTTTTTTTTTTTTGCATAAGTAACTATTTCCATTAAAATACTATATTTCTCTAAAAAATGCAACAAATTTTTTAATGTTCAAGTTAAGATTTGTGAAATATAATTATTAACAAATCTTAATTAAGGTAAGAAACAAATCATCAAATATTAAACTAAGTTTTATATAATATGTACAGAAACTCTGACTTAGTATGGAAAAACGTGTTGCCATATTTGTCGATTTTTGGTTCTAAAAATGACCTGTTTATTTATGAATTCACGATTTTTGTCTCAAATTTGACGATTTTTTCTAAAAGAAAATTTAGAACTTGTTTCAGCATTTTTGATATATTTTTCTTTAAAAGTAAATTAGTTGATAAATAAGCATTAACAATTAAAATAAAAATCTTCTTAAATTTGTAAATTGAAATGTTTAATTTACAGAAGAAATTTAAGGGAACCAATATAATATTATATTCGATTCAATTATGTACACTTTTATTATAAAATGCGAATAAACACTTTACAAAAGGCCAAAACCCTTTTGCAGTTTTTAAAAAAACTTTCAATTTCTTAATCAAGGCATTAAAAATCCTAAGTAGCAGTACTAAGAATCCAATAATTATAATTCATTTTTTGGAATCGTACTAAGACTTACTTATTTTTTCTTTTAAAATCGTACAAAATTACATATTCATCATTTTTCATTCATATATCATCACACATAATAGATAATATTTAAATTTCATAATAGGCAGACAATATTAAATAAATGTAAGTTTTATTTCTTTTTAATTTAAAATTTTATCATAAATAAAATAAAATTTTCGTCAAATGTTCATTAACATATAGAAAATATAAACTTTGATGTGAACGATTTTTTAACGATTTCAGATAGTCAATTTGACTATTTTTCCGATTTTTTTTCTCAAAATTTGATAATTTTCCACCAAATTTATGTGGCAACTATGCAATTTAGCCTTAAAATATCTATGTATATTTATAAACATTCATGAAAGTTAATCAATTAAAAAAATTTTCCAAAATTTCCGTTCAAATATTAATATTTATTACATAGGTTTTTGAAATAAAATATTATTTTTAAAACCGGTTCTTTGTGTATAAAAAACAAAACGGCTTTTTCCACATTCGAAAAATTAATATTTTGAAAAAATCGACAGCACTTGAAAAAACCAGTTTTAAAACCGGTTGGAAAATCTAGTCGATCACCCTATTTATAACTCATAAACTAAAATACATTTTAAATAATTGTTTTCTTAAATGATACGTTGGTAATGCTTATTAAGCCTGGTATATATTTTCCTAAAACAATTGCGCTTTAGTTTACAAAAACTTAATTCTATGTTGACACTTTTTTTGAATTTTCACATTTTTATTTTTTGGTGTTTAAAGGTTGTCAAAATAAGTCCACATTCTCCAAATTCTGAACCCACTAGAACTGTTCCAAAAAAGGTAGGGCATCTTAAAATTATTTAATTATACACTTCATCAACTAACGTACCGAAAGTGTAATATCTTTGTGCAGTTGTTTTTAACAGTCTGATTATACTTTTGAATCCCCACCTCAATATGTTACAGTTCGGCACGTTATCAATCTCTGTGTCAATTTAACGATGTCTATCCATCATGCTGTCTGGCTGGTTGGCCTTTTTTAAAATTTATGTTTAGATAAGCTTAAGTTTTTCTGTAAAAATATTTTTATACCATGCCAATAGCCACTTTTATGTGTTTTATGTTTTATATATTTCGCGGGAGTGTGGTCTCTATATGCAATATTTTAAGTTTCTGTTAAAATAAATATGTACAAAGAATTAATGAGTTCAGCCTATAATATATAATGGCCAATATCTCAAGAAATAGTGGACCAAAAATGTTATTTTCGAAATCAGTGACCTTGAAAACTTAAGAAGTTATCTTTTAAACTTAAGAAGCTATCTTTAAATAATTTTTTCCTCCTAGATTGCAATTTAGAACTTATGTGCACTCTGACAAAAACAACAAAAATCGATTTTTTATAATGAAAATACAAAATTGAATTTTTTAAGCAAACTAGATATGATAGAGCAAAAAATATAAAAATTTATGATCACTTATTTTTCACACCAAAAATGGATTTGTTATAAGAAAAATTAAAATGGATATCAATAAGGAAACTGGATATACTAGAGAAAAAAAAGAATAAAAATTTGTGTGTGACGAAAATCTATGGTCAACTATTTTTCATACCAAAAATCATGTTTTTATATAAAAAGTAAAAATTGCATTTTAAAAGGAAACTGGAGGCTCCAGAACAAAAATAAAAATTTGTGGTAACTTATTTTTCATAACAAAAATTTATTTTGTATATGAAAACTAAAAGCTGAAAATGCTTGTCATGAGGAAATTAGAGGCACTTGAGCAAAAAAAAAAAAATCAAAATTTATATTTATTTAAATCGATTTTATGTGAAAAATTGCATTTTGTAAAGAAACTTAACTCCTCTAAAACAAAACTAATGAAAATCTGCATTCACTTATTTATTATACCAAAAATCTATTATATCTATTATATATATATATATATATATATATATAATTGTAATTTATAAGGAAACTAAAGGCACTAGAGCAAAAATAACTGTTATTACGTATTTTTCATACCAAAAATATATTTTTTTATATGAAAATCTAAGATCTCATTTTGTAAGAAAATTAGAAGCGCTAAAGCAAAAATAATGGAAATCTGTGATAACTGCATTTTAATTGGTAAATTAGTTGCGCTATAAGTGTAATGAATGTTGTTTGTATGAAAAAATTTAAATTTCATTTTATAGGGAAACTAGAGGCACTAGTGCCAAGAATGACAAAAATTTGTAATGACTTGAATTAAGATAAAATTATAGTATTTAAATGTTTGCCAGCAAAATGGTTCAATTCAAAATCAAAAAAGCAAATATGGAAAAATCACCCAAAGGAAAAATCATCCAAATGAAAAAAATGGAAATTTTACGCAAAAAAGTTAAAAAATGCCCACGTCCAATGTCCAAATGTCTATGGACTTTCTGACACTTTCTGGTGTGAAAATGAATATATTATATGATAAAATTTCTGGACAAAATTTTAAGACTGAAAATTTTTTAAGTTTGGCCTGGTAGGATTCTGGCCTAGATTAAAAAGGTTTTCTAGACAGCTGTCCTTCGGCTGGATGCGTATTTTAAACACAAGTTTCGCTGAATCAAAATTTTTCTGAAAATGATGATTGTTTACTTAACTTTCTCATGCATCTTATAAAAATTAAAAAAAAAAAAATATATATATAAAAGCGAAATAATATTACCCAAAACTTCAGAAATACATTATTAAAAATTAATTATAGCCTTAAACTGGCGACAAATCACTTCGAAATTTTGCGTAAGTTTTCGTATGAAATATGACTAAAATTTGCATGGAATTTTTTTGGGCAAATTTTCTATATTTGCTTTGGGAGAGTTTAGGGTGATCTATGGTCAATTATGAAACGATCCTCCTGGAATTTATCACTGTA
Organism: Protocalliphora azurea; assembly: GCA_932274085.1. NCBI lineage: Eukaryota > Metazoa > Arthropoda > Insecta > Diptera > Calliphoridae > Protocalliphora > Protocalliphora azurea. The sequence goes on from OW026520.1 coordinate 112,932,110, forward strand.
TTTTCTACTTATGCAATATTAACTTCGTACTAACAATATAATGAGATTTGTGAACGTTAAGGTAATTTTCGGAAGAAGAATTATTTATATGTGGCCTACTGTAAATTATAGTTCGATCATCTTATAATCGACTCAGAAAGTGAGTCTGAGTCGAACAGTGTACTTTAAGGTAGGAAATTGAATATTTTTTCTCTGCGTTACAACCATTTTAAGCAAATGAAAATTTAAAAGAGTTAAATTTTTTATAGCAAAATATATCAAAGACTATTACCCCTACTTTAATATTTTTTTTTTTCTGCCTTATATATTTTCCCTTATATTTCTCTATTTAATGCCAGCTCAATAATTTCGCGGTATGTTTTCATCAAATCAAATTCTTCAACAATTTATAAAATCAGCATTTTATGTTTATTTGTTTTTTTTTTCTATTTTTTAACCGATTTTTGCAACAGCAGAAGGGTTGCAACTTTTTTTCTTTAATGATTTTACAAAATAATGTAATAAAAAACCAACAATATAGCAAAACAATTCTTTGCCAAAAAAAGAGATGAAAAACAAAATCACTTACATAAACAAAATACTACGCATATTTTACAATTTTAGCTGCTTTTTTGGAATGAGAAACAGATGTGGTGGCTTTTTGTTGTTCGCCTTTAACGAGTACTACTTACATGAAGTAATTTGGAATATTTAGATGTTGAATTATAGTAGCAGTAAAGTAGATGAATGAATTTGGTTGTTGAAATGCTTGATTGCATTGATTGAATGTTTCCAATCAAATTGTTACGTGGTGGTACTTAATAGAAATTCTTAAGCGATTTTAGAAGCAATGAGAAGCAGTGCTTTAAATATGAATAAGGGTACTAATAATTATTTATTTAAAAATATAATAAATCAATTTTATTTAAAAAAATAAAATTTAAACATATTGATTTCTGATAATTTGCAAAATATTTGCTCAAAACATTTGTTCCTATTTCAAAAAGTAATTATTTAGGTACAATTTAAATGGTGTCTTACTTTATAAAAGGATACGACCTTATTTAAATCATCTGCACTATAGCAATTCCTAGTAATGCATTCATCAATTTCATCCAAAACAAGACTTTGATTAGCTACTTATAAACTGAAGTTTTTCCAAATAAATCAACATAATCAATATCAATACTTAACATTTTTTTTATTTTTCTCTTTCCCATTTCATAATAATTTCAAGCATCATGAACATTCGATGAAATCTTAAAAATGCAAAATTTTAAAATTCTCCCACAAAAATAGTAGCGTAGCAAAGCTTAACATTTTTGAAAAATTACTCTATTTTCTAATCAAATTTGGCCCATCAAAATGATTAAAATCTTTGAAATAAAAGCAAAAGAATTTCAATAGGAAACCATATAATTATGGGACATAAAGAACACAAGTCCCGGCCAACGTTCCAGAAACAAAAAATAAATGATTAAAGATTAGCAAAACTATACCGAGCAAAACGGACACCCCTGTAAAAGACTATACACAAATATTGTCACATTGTTGACATTTTTCTTTTTTGGCAACAAAAAACCTGAAAATCTAAAACCAAAATAAAACACCCTCTAAATTTAAAATAGAAAAGACAAATCACACAAAATATGACAATAGCAACCACATTACCTAGAAAGGATGAGGGGAAAATAACTGTTTACTATTTCTTGTTCCATATATTAATGTGAATAGAAAATTGAGATGATGAAAATATAAAATAGAATACAATATAACGGATATTTCTGTCGTATAGGTAATAGTAGCTGTATGAGTGTGTTCCGTTTCCGTTTATATTTGCGACGAAGAAATAAAAATACCTCACGTGCATTACATTCGCTGTATGTTATCGTCGAAACGTTTATTGCAATTCGAGTTGAAACACACTTATCTACTCGACGAGATTTCAAATTCACTTCATTTAAACATTCAGTTTAAAGAAGATGAGAATGTATAAATGGATGGCTGATTCTTTGGATGGTTAAATGTTTGCGTTAAAATAAGTAATGAATGAAAGTTATTTTACTCTTGCACGCTTAGAACGTGTGACATGAAAGATGATGCAACATCAGCTAAATTACACTATATGAGCATGTAGTACATAAAACAATTGCTTAGTGTACTGGCGACATACACTAGTTGTATTTATATACTTTGTTTTACTTTGAACAAACAAAAGTTAAAAAAATAATTTAAGTTTATATTTAAACGATTTCTATTTGCAGAACTTGCAAATATTGGTTGGAGTTAAAAGTAATTTCAGTATTATCAAGATATTTATTTATTCTTCATATCCTATAATACAAAAAAATTATACCACATGACGTCTTAGAAACAGTGCTATATTATTTCAAAGTCGGACATTTATGATAACTCTCATTCCAATGCTGTAATTGTAATTTAATAGGAGTCCAAGATGACTTGTGACTTAGCACTTGTAAATCCATGCTTTCAGTTCTAAATTTGTTAAACGGGTATTTGTAAGACTAGAATCCTTGTACAAAAGTGAAAAAGCTTAATTAAAAAGAGAGAATTTTATGTTACCTATTTTTATGAATATGAATATGCAATAATAAAAGTTATTAAAAATTGTTTTGTTATTAATAAAATTTAGTTTAGTAGTTTTTTTAAATACAATACTTTCTGTTTTTGTTTTTATCAAATAAACAAATTCTAAGAAATTTTTTTGCTATTGAAGCAGTTGGCCCCTTTTTTCAAAAAATTCCCTTTTTTGGCGACTTTATTTTTGAAATCTTCTTTTTTGGGCACTATTTGAAAATTTTGATTAAGAACTTTACGAAAGTATAAGAAAGTATAAAAATCTTTGAGATCGGGTAAGAAACAAAAACTTGCCAAGCAGTAAAAACTTTTCTATGTCAAAGGTACCATATCTTGGGAGCCCGCTCCATCCAAATTTGAAATTGTACACTCCTCTCCTATGCCTATGTAAAATTTTTGTGTAAATCCAACTAGCCGCTTATAAGTTACTTATTTATTTTCAAAAATTTTCGATTCAGCCCCATTGTGCCATGGATTCATATCTTTTGTATTTTTCTTAAAATATTCAAAACTTCTATAAAAAATGTTAAAAAAAAACATTTTTTTTTTATTTTTATGTTTTTAGTTCAGTCAAAATTTGTTTGGAAACTGTTCAAGTATTTAACTATAATTGAAAATATTACATATCAGCAAATTTTTTACTAACCCAATATTATTGAATACTCTCTGTCAGATTTGTTGCAATTTTACCACCCCCAACACCGAATGTGCTTCAACTGAGTGTAAAATTTTGTTTAAAAAATAACAATAGTGAAAATGATTTTAATTCTTATGATTTTTATCACTTTTGCAAATAGTAAAATACTGTTGCCCAATCACGAGACAATAATCATCCCTGTTATTTTTTCTTCGAAAGAAAATCTTTGGTTTACTCTAGTTTCAAAAAAAGCGAATTTTATATAATTTTTCAACATAATCGAAGTTTATCGATGAATAAAAATAAAAAAAAAAATAAATAAAAAAGTAAATTTGCCGCATGTATTGAATTTTGTATTAAGTATCCTTTGATTACTACATAACGCACATCTAGGGTTTCATCTACATTGACAATTTTATGTCATGTGACTATTTGTTCGATGATCAGTTAATCACTTCTCAAAAGTGGGTTGATGCTTAAAAATTATAGAGAAAATGCAAAATGATAAATAATATAAAACATCAATGGTATTATTGAAAAATGTTACAATAGGGAGATAAGAATTTAAAATATTTAGTGAAAGAAACACATGTACAACAATTATAAAATAACAACAAAAACAACAATACATATTTATATAAAATAAGGCAGACATTAAAATATTTTTTTTAATACACAAAGTTTATGAAATATTTTTATTTTTAAAAATATAATTTAATTTCCAGAGGGTTTATTTTCAAGTTACAGTCATTATTATCTGTTTTACGATCTAGAAAATCCAAATCCTTAAGCTTAGTCACAGCACCAAAATATGTACTTCAACGAATTCAAATAGATTTCATGCATGCAACTCAATTGTGTCTAATCCTAATTTATGAACAATGAAAATATATTTTTAGTTTATTATAATTTTTTTATGACCAGATTAAACCTTTTTTTATTACACTTCTGCTTACAAGTGATCTGAACACCAAAAGCTACATGAATTCCTCTATTAATATGCATGTTTTGTTTGCATCAGGTTCGTTTGCCAGTTGAATTGGGATTGTTTTTATGAAGCGAAAAGTAACCACAAACAACAAAATTTTAATACGTTTTTATATATATATATTTTTTTTTTTTTTTGAGATTTCTTCTTGAAGACGAAATAAACAGAAACTGGAAAACGTCTTAAAAGAAATTAATGAATACTAAAATGTGGCAAAAACAAAAGCAACAAAAATGAAGAAGTGTAAAAAAATTTAAATAAAACGCAACCATCTACAATTTCAGCTCTAAGAAAAACAATTCATTTTAGACTTTTAGTGGATGCTACGTAAAATATGATGCCAAGTGTTATTGAAGTGAATTTAGATTATGACCACATTTAATTGTGCATTTACAGAGAAAAATATATAAAAATATATTAATTCTACTCATAAACGTGATATAATGAAATATTATTTTCAAAATAAATAAAAATAAGGTGTTGTTGGCTGGAAATTGAAATGCTGTTCGGAGGAAAAAAAATAATAATAATTGAGAAGAATTTTTTGAAAACATGAACAGGGTGAAAGCGATTTAAGGTTACAGATGTATGTGGTCGTAATTTAAATGTGTCGATTAAACACTTAAAAAAATATAGTCATGGTAAATAAGCTTTTGGAAATAACACAGTTTTGGTTATTTTAGCTTGGATTTAAACAATTCTTTGTTAAATTTATACTTGACTACGAGCACGTCTTCATTTTATGTCTTATAATTTACTGTAAGTTTTTATAATACTTTTTTATATACTTGCCCGATTTACAAAAAGTTTTGCACTGATATTGCTGAGTAGTATTTGGGTTTAGTTTTTAACGGGGAATCCCGTAGATCCTTCAGAAGTGAAGTTATGAGGTCTCAAAATTGGTGATCTCTTAATTGTATTAACGTATATATCTAAAATTCCAAAGTTAGGATTAAATAACGGAATGTGAGTTAAGAAATTCTAATGTGCTTTAAATCTTCAGTAAACGTACTTTTAATTATCGGTTAAATTCGATGTATTAGAAAACTTTATCTGCCGAGTAGAGACGCTTTTATAAATGAAAAAACACCACAAAGTAATTACTTTCCAAGTTATAAATTAGAAGTTGTTTACCTTTGGAATCGGAAAAATAATGTGTTTCCTAATTTTGTTGTCTAACTTAAGAAATTTTATAAGAAATAGACACACTGTAGCCAGGAGCGTTACCGTTGAGATTTTTTTAAAAGTGTCAAAAAAAAAGAGTCTTCAAATAAAACAAAAACTAAAATATTGTATTTTGAGAAAAACTACTAAATTAAATTTTATTAATAATACAGAAAAAGTTTGTGCATAAATATAAAAATTTACTTTCATTGATTTTAGTGCATAATATTTAAGAATATTGTCTTAAAATTAATAGTTTTTTTTTTAAATTTTTTGAAATGAATCAAAATCCAAGAAGACTTAAACAAATTGTTTAAATTTTCATTTATATTTTCAATTTTTAAATGTATGTTTGAAATTTTCTTTGGAGAATTTTTTACGAAATTTACTCACATATTGGGAACAGAAAAACATAACAGAAGTGTTTTTTTTATTTAAATGATGTATGTGCTACACAGAAAAAAATAAAATACATATTAAGAATTTTTTAATAAATATTATGAATCAAACATGACTTTTTTCCCAAATATTTTTCATTCAAGTTAAATTTTTTTTCATACATACTATGAATTGAACATAATTTTATTTTTAAATAATTTTTCCCAATTTATATGTATTTTTTCTTACATTGAATGAGGAAAATTTAAAAAAATATTCACAAATTTTATGCATTTTTATCATTCAATACCGAAATTATTATTATTAGTTGATATGTAATTTTTAATAAAAAAAAACACTAATTTTTTGTATTATAATGCATCTTTCTTATAAAAAAATTCAGAAATGAAGTATTAACATTAAAAAACGTCATTTATATTATTGAATACATGTTACTACTAGTACTAGATTAAATGAAAATACATAGTTCATAACAAGAAAGAAATAACAGTAAAAATTACATATAAGTAAATATCGTTCAAACTTAATCTATATATTGTTTATCTCATCAGAAACAATGGCTATGTTTGGGTTAATTTTTGAACGCTTTAGTTCACTAAAGAAAGTTTCTGTAAAAATCCAAAATGTTTTAGATTCTTTTGGATCAAACGTTTTAAATCAAACGTTAATTAGATTCTGAAACAAAGTCTAAAGCTCTTAAAATACTTGTAAATGTGTATCTTATTTTATAAAAATATACAAAAATTTCCGTATCTCTAACAATTATAATACAAGGCATGTTCGTGGGTTTATTTTTGAAAAAATTGATCTTGTTCATGTATTTCCAATATTTAACGATTTTCTCCAATTATTTCAAATGAATTTTGTGAATCTTTAACAATAAAATATTGGCGCATTTTTTCTATTTTTTAAAGGAACTTGAATCGAACCAGGTTTTAAGATATTGTACAAACACCATAGTAAAATAAAGTTTCTATAATCTGAAATTTTACAACTATAATTATAAAAAGTTTTTGTTAAAACAAAAAGAAGTTTTAATATTACCATCAAAACAATAATTTAAAATTTCTTGCATGTCTTTCTTTAATTGATGTTAGCAATAGCCTTTTAATTATTTCACCTACATTGTACCTCGAAAGTTTATCTTTTTCATGTAGTTCTAATGAAATTTTAAGTGAATTTTTTTCCAATTTACCGAATTTTTCTTTAAATTTAAATATAGCAGCATTTGATTCATTGGCAATAGTTTCTAATTCTACAACATTATTTCCAATTGCAGGTTTAATTGTAATATCCATTGAATGCACTTTATTATTTTGGAGAATATGGAATTTATTTTGTTTTCGAGGACTCCATAGATGTACATTTAAATGTTTCTTGTAACGATGTAAATTTTCAAAAACTTTTCCACTAATTAGACAAAAAGAACTCACCAGTAGTTTTGAATGTAAAACCAATCCATTTATATTTTCACAATTTTTTTTTTTTTTGCATACAAAATACTTCATAATTAAATCATGATTTTATAAATTATTGTAGAAAATTGATATTGACAAAAATTTATTTTTTTATTTTTATAAATCATTTTAAAATTTAGATATTTTTAACAAACAAATTAGAAAATAAAAGCATACTATACATGAACAAATTTTTTTTATTTTATATAATTTAAAACAAATATTATTTACGTATTATTTACGTACAAACTTTTTTCTTTGTATAAAATGGCAGCAAATTTATGTAAATTTTTAAATATTCCTTTTTAACAGCTTTTTATTGGAAGATTGATTTAATTGAAGGGATTTATTGTTAATATATTCATGCATAACTATTCCTATTTAGAATTTAAAACAAATCTAATACAACTAAATTAAAATTTTTATGAAAAAAAAAAAAATGTTCAAATATATGCATTTTTTTTTCTCTGTGAACAAAATAATTTATTTATAATAATTTTTATTATTGCATAGAAATAAGGCTTTATTCATAAAAATAGTTAACACAAAATTCTCTTTTTATTAACTAAACTTCTGAACTTTGTATAAATCCCCGCCTCACAAATTTAGGACTAAAAGCATGGATTCACAAGTGTTGACCTTAAGTCTGTTGGACAATTTATTTTTCATTAGCGATAATTTAGAAAAAAGACGTTCCGCCGAGGTATTGCTATGAACCAAAGTAAAAACATAAATTAAAATATAAACATTCATCAAATCTGTTTTTTTTTTTAATTTTCACAATTCGTTCCAAAAACATTCGGCATCTGATGTTTTCAATACTTCTTCATAAGCTTAATCATTATCTTTAGTTTTTAACAGTTTCAGTTCATTTGTAAATTCTTCGGTGTCTTTTTTATATCACTATATTGTGAAACAATCTCAAAATAATTAATTTCTTCGTTGTATGTAATGTATGTTTGAGATATTTCAAACAACTTAGTTTTTCATCGTTTAGCACATAGTTTTAAAAAGTCGCCATTTAGTTCCATTTTAAAAAAGGGGTACAAAAAGCGGTTGGAAAAGGTGCAATTGGCGGCCGAAGTCGCCAAACGGTAACGCTGATTACCAGTTTGGTACCATATATCTCACAAAGGTCGGCTACAGTATGTAATTAATCTGAAAACTGTGTCTCTTGAAAGCGCATTCGCAGAGATGATTTACTATAAAAATAATTTTGATTAACGAAAAATATGACTGCACGGATTGCTGCAATTATTGTATATAATTTATTCCAGTGACCATAATCTTAAGAGTCATTTTCACATATATAAATATCGATAGATATACACAGAAACTATGCACAGAAAAATTAAGTTCTCCATTTTTCTCCACGAAACCAAATTTCTTCTCAAAATGATTTAAAAATGTCGAAGGATACACGACTAAATACATAAAATATTTACAAATATAATCAAAGCTACGTAAAAATTTACATTCATTGATTTCAGTTCATAATATTTAAGAATAATTGCTTAAATTTTAAAACAATCTTTTATATATTTTTTTTAATGAAATAAAATCAATAACGTTCAAACGAAATTGTTTAATTTTCATTTAAATGCACAGAAAAAGTTTGTACATAAATATAAGAATTTACTTTCATTGATTTTAGTTCATAATATTTAAGAATAATGTCTTAAACATTAACACTTTCTTACATTTTTTGAAATGAATTACAAGTCAAGAAGACTTAACAAATTGCTTAAATTATCATTTATATTTTCAATTTTTAAATGTATGTTTGAGTTTTTCTTTACAGAATTTTTGGCTTTTAATGATTTTTATGCATATATTGGGGGCAAAAGGCCACAGCAGAAGCGATTTTATTACAATGACGCATGTGCTATAGAATAGCAGCAAATTTAAGCAAATTTCTAATCTTTACTTTTTAAAATATTTTATTGGGAAACTGCCATTTAAAGAGATTTATTGTTAATATTTTCATGCATGAGTATTCTTATTTAGAATTTTAATCAAATATAATAAAACTAAATGAAAAAATTAGCAGCATTTTAGGAAAATTCGCTAAATTATCATTAAATACAATTTAATAATATCTATGAACAAAATTTTATTTTTTATGAAAAATGTTTGGGAAAAAAAGTCATGTTCGATTCATAATATTTATGAAAAAAATTTTCAAATATATGAATTTTATTTCTCTGTGTATACACAGAAAAAAATTTGTACATAAATATAAGAATTTACTTTCATTGATTTTAGTTCATAATATTTAAGAATAATGTCTTAAAAATTTCATTTATTTAGTCAATTTGTGAAAAAAATGTTTGAAATTTTTTTCGGAAAATTTTAGATTTTTAATGATTTTTAGGTACATTATAGGAACAGAAGAGAAGCGATTTTTATCAAAATGATTTGCTGCAGAGTGCGAACGAAATTATGCATATTTCTAAGCATTATATTTTTACAGGTTTTTCTTGGAATTTTGCCATTTTAAGGCGTTTGTTGTTATTATTTTCATATATAACTATTTTCATTTACCATTTGCAATCAAATCTAAAAAAAAAAAAAACTAAAGCAAAGATTTAACAAACTTTTTGCAAAATTACTAAAATTTTCATTATGAACAATTTAATAATATCTATGAACAAAATTTTATTTTTTATGAAAAAACTTTGGGAAGAAAAGTCATGTTCGATTCATAATATTTATGAAAAAAATTTTCAAATATATGAATTATATTTCCCTGTGTACAGAAAAAACTTGTACATGAATATAAAAATTTACATTTATTGATTTCAGTTCATAACATTTAAGAATAATTGCTTAAATATTAAAAAAGAATCTTTAATATTTTTTTCAAATGAAATAAAATCAATAACGTTCAAACGAAGTTGTTTAAATTTTCATTTACATATATGGACATTATCAAACATTTTTTGTTTTATTTACTTTTTATTTTTTTTTTATGGCCTAAATAAAAAGTGCCTCAAATGCATATAGAATCATTTCGTGTTAAACATTTCGTTCAGAGGTTGGTAGACATTACGGGTAATATCAAAACTTACTGAGTTATTCAAATAAAATTTATGATATTTTCAATGTTTAATGGTACTAGTGTAGTATATTTTATGGTTTCCTAGTCAAATTTAAACAATTTTCTTTATACAAAAATTGCAATTTTAAAAATTGTGCAAAAAATGGGATCAGTATCTAAGTTATTTCTCCACATAATAGGAAAATATATTTAAATACAGTTTATTGCAAAGAAATGCTATTTAATATCGCGATTCTTTTTTAACCCAAGTAAATTTTGCTGTAAATTTGTAAAATTTTTATCTCTCCAAACTTTTTAATGTGGCTCTACATTTCCGTTAAACATTACAAACATCACCTGATTATACTAATTATGGTCAATTTCTTTCTGTCCATGTGATGTGTCTGAGCAAAATGTCTTTCGACTATCAATGTTCCCGATCAATTACATTTATCGCCGTTCTTATATCTATGTATCCAAGATTTGTACTAATTGCACTTTTCTATATAAAAATGAACAAAAATGAAATTTTTGGGCAGTTTTCAAAAAGCCCATAAAACTTGTTTAATAAATTCATTTCTAATGCTCCTTCGATTTTATAGTATAAAATAAAATAAAAAATAAGCTCACGAAATAATCTATGCTATTCCATTAAAAACTCTGAATATGTATCGCGAAAAACAAATTACCAGATATTTTCATTTTTTCTCGATAAATTAGAATTTGTATACTGTGCAAAACAAAATATTAAAAAAAAGAAACATTTTGCTCTTATGTAATATTTAATGTTATGAACTTTAGTGCTTTAAATAAGGATTTTCCATAAAAATATAATAGAAAATGCTATTAGGTCAATAATATTTAAAACACTTAAATTTTTTTAAACGAATAAATAACTCACAGTTTTGTTAATTTGAAGCACAAGAAAAAAATTATATTGCATATTTTTAGTTGCCCTGAAACTTACATATGTTACAAATATTATCATCGTCTACATAAGTAATTTACCTCTATAAATAACATGACGCTATAAATTTTGGCTCACCAAATATTGCCCAATGATTCCAATTCAAAATGAAAGTATGCCATCACATTAGTTCGAATTTTGATCTTATTGACTCTTTTTTCATCATGTATGTAAATATTAAATACTTTTTAATTATCACTAAATTTCAATGTATTTATTATTTTATAAAGTACAAAGCTTCTGTAGGATATTATGTGATATTTTAATTAAAAGTCCTCCTTTTTTACGCCAACTGTATGCAATATGTGAGTACTGTCATTGTTCAACCGATTTAACTGACATTTTGTACATATATATCGTGTATCTTCCGAAAGAAAATATAGGATATCAAATTAACGAAAATGCCACTCCCACTTTTTGCTAATAATTATTATTTTTTTTTTTTTTGAAAGTTCAAAGGAAATTTTGCACATATATCAATTAGTTTTTGGAAAAAAACTATGGGCTTAAACACAAGTTGGATGGCACGTCCAGTTTTCAGCCCACTTTCAGTAGAAAATCAATTTCGATACTTTCTTCTTCTGAATTGATACCACGCCTCCTTTCCTACTCAATTTTATTATACTGTGATATTTTTTTACCACTGTCATCAAGATGTTTATGAAATTTTAAATTCAATTACAACGAAGCCAAGCAACCCTTCCTTAAAAAGAAGTGTGTGTGGCATTCAGTAAGCACTTCCTTCAAGGATATACATATGTGCCATCATTCATTTTAATCAGTTCAGTAGTTTAGAAATAAGGTCAAGTCTAATATAGTAAACAATGTCAAAAATGGGCGTGGCAATCATCAAAAATTTAGTAAAATAAAGATAGTAGTCAATAAAACAATAAAAACAACATATAATAACATTTGAATTAAATAATTTAAATGATTTTTATTTCCAATCATATTGAAAAAATGGCTCCGAAAAATCGGAGCTTCAAGAGGCCATAAAACCAAAATTTGAATTAACTTTGAAAAATCCTTTTGCGATTTTATTTTCGAGTAATTTTTTTCTTGTTGCAATGTGTAATTCTTTTTTGCTCCCTTAACAATTGTTACCACCTCAAGTTCTACTCTACAAAAGATGGTAAAACTATTCAAAATTAATATATATATATATATATATATATATATATATATATATATATATATATATATATATATATACATATATATATATATATATATATATATTATTCAAAATATGTTTACAACAAGTAAAAATTCACACCTCACATAAAAAAGTTTTAATTTTATAAAACAAAATATAAATTTACAACTAATAATTTGTATTGTTGGAAAATGTAAACTTTAGGAATTGTTTATAGACGAATTGAATTGTCAACTGTCAAAAATCTTTTTTTAATTTTTTTTTTCTTTTCAATATATACAAAATATATATATATATATAAATCTTACATCCAAAGATGAAAATTTGCCTTTTTGCTCTAAAATTGAAAATGCGTTCATAATGCGTTACTAGAAAATTGATTTGTGTAAGAAATCTTTTGATAGATTTTTTATTTTTTTCATTTCTAAAGTCATTATGTTAAAAATTAAAACATGTAAAGAAACAAGTGTGAAAAATATTTTTCACTCTATTTTTCATGTAAAAATTATTGTTTGTTGTTTTTACAATACTACTCGTTATGCCATTAAAAACTTTTGTAAATAATATTTTTGCTGAAAAATATGCATTTAAATATTTTATGACTAAATTGATTACAATTCTTTGTTAAAGTGTGCTGCTCCTTTTTCAGTTAAAATACGATTGCACGGTTTGTGTGTGTTCGCTTTTATTAAAGTTGTTAAATTTTTAATGACTGTTGTTTAACAAACACTTTTATAAACTTGTTAAATAATTTATTATAATGTAATAAAAAAGATTATAATTATGGTCATAAAATTTATATAAATTAAATGATAACCATTCATTTATATACAGAAAGTGTATTGATCGCTGTTAAGATTGTTTGAATTTTTTTCCTTAGTAAAATAATATCACTGCAGTTCAGCTAGATACTGCAAGGGTATTTAAATAGATACTTAGGAATTTATTTAAATATTCTGAAATATTTCATAAAACCATTTTTATAATTTTTAAAAAACACAAAAACAAATTGCTAAATATAACACAACTTTGTGACTTTGCATATAATTGAAATAATTATCCTAATTATGACTTTTGCATCTTTTAAGCAAATAAAGAAGTTGAAATATAGTACATATGTATTTAGTTTTATTTTTCCTGTTATTTACCACTCCTGGGAAATCGGAATTGATTTTTAAATTTTTCGAAATCCCGGAAATTCCCGTCAAAAGCAAATAACTAAAAATTTGAAAATATTTATAAAATAACTCAATTAAATGAACGATAAAAAATTTTAAAATAAGCTGATTAATCACAAAATCATAAAAAGCTTTATTTTTAAAATATTTACATTTTGAAAATTAAATAAAAATATTTTATTATATAACGACTCATCCGAAAGTCCAATCATTGCTTTGGTTTTCATATTGTTCTGTGAGTAAAACTTCTCTCGATCCCTCGATCGAGAATAAGGATTTTAGAATCCTTATTCTTTCCAGGTTAATAACCCATTTCTATGAATAATGGTTTTTCTCATGCAAAAGTATAATTATGTCCCTTCTATTTTTATGCTACACTATTAATCCATAGCTACACAGAGAAAACAGATTCGTTGTGGCAACCGCATTTATCGCCAAAAAATTGTTCGGTTCCATGTACTATCTTAAAATTCGGTTACAATTGCCGAATAATATGACGGTGGGAACTGTTTTTAAAAAAAATGCGGTTGATATAACTCAATGTTTCTCTAATATATACATTAGACATGCCCAAAAAAAAGCAACTTACTTATTATTTTTTTTTTTTAAATTTAATAAAACAATTGCAAAACCATATAAATATATTATGTAAATATATAAAATTTGAAATATCGCTATATTTTTATCATAGCTAAAATATAATATTTGATCAAAACCACTTCAATCGGGAGGCAACTCTTCGAATATACTTGTGAGATGTCTAAAATGAGTTATAAAAGCAGAGCAACTTGTTATATATGACATTTGATATATGTAACGAAAATATACGAGAGTTAAATAATAGATGTTAAGGGATTGTTTAACAATAAGTGTAGCCAAATTTACAGATCTAAGAAATTAAGGATATAAATCTGCCTAGTTTCAAAATGAACCAATACTAAACGTAACAATTTTCTTACCGTTTCTCAGAAAATGTATGAGCTGGAGCTAACCGAACCTTTAGTAAGGCTATTTAAGCATTTAAGCTTTAGATCCTTGAATTGGTTGTTCTTGAATATAAATGTAATGCCTCTCATAATCCCCATGCTTCAAAAATAATTGTACACTCTTTGGAGATTTTCATATGCATGTACCTTAAAAAAATGTGATTTAGTTATCTTCCAATAACTAAACACTCACCTTATTACTATACTAATGATCTAGTGCTGCTATGGTCACGTAAGATTTTCGGCTGGGGTTGATTAAATTTATAATTAAATTTTGTTTTCATTGCATGCACAATTTTTTTAATTAATTAAAATTCTTTTTCAAAAGTGCCAAAAAATTCAAAATTCGTTCATTATCCAAATATTTAGTCGATTGTAAACAACAAATGGAATTTTTTATAATTTAACCGAATTTCTTTACTAAACTAGTGATTATTGCAACTGAAAAGATGGTTATAGTTTAAAATATACTAATGGAATCAATTTTTGATTACGATTACTAATATTTGCCTTTAAAATTAACAACTATCTTAGTTGTGTTTGTCAAATTTATTGAATTTATTTTATAAAATCACACATTGATTAAGTTGACTAATATAACAATAAACAACAATTTTGAAAAAAATAGTATTTTAAAAAAGTAAAAAACTGAAAAAATAATATTTTTTTAAGCAAAAATCCATCAACTTTAAAAAAAACAAATATTAAAAATATAAAAATATACTTACATACTAATTTATTGATATATAATATGTCTATATAGGTCGTTTTAAAATGGCCTCATAACCGACAGCTCGTTTCAAAACTCACTAAATTCATATGTGCGTATACGTAACACAAATTGTACTGCCGCGTGTTGTTTGTGCAACGAGATAATTATATTCGTAATAATCGATTAAATTTATTAAATATTGCTTATTTTTGTGAAATTGACAAAAATTGGGTTAGAAATTAAAACAATGTTGAAAATATACAAAATGAAATTAAGAAAAACAAATTAATCTTGAGAAAAAAAAACAGCTGATGTTAAGAAATCGAAATTAATATTTGGGAAAATATAATTTGTAGTTCAGAAATCGAAATTAGTATTGAAAAATTGTAAGGTGAAGTTCAGAAATACAAATTAATATTAAGAAAACTCAATTTGGATTTTAGAAAACAGATATTAATATTGAGAAAAAAAGATGTTGAAAGTGGGATATTAAAAGTGTTCTTTATATTTAAATATTTTGATAATTTTATGAATTAAAACAAAGGACAAGAAAGTAGGATTTAAAGAAGTTATACTGATGAATCTTAACTTCAACCACGATTATACTTGTAAATATGAAATTTTTATGATATTTAATCCCTTTTTCAGAAGAGATTTCGATGATAAATATTTCAAGTAATTCTTGTTTATTTCGCTTTAGATATACGATAAAAAGAATTCCGCAAAAGAATCAATCGACTGGTGATGATAGAGTGCAAATGTAAAATTACGAGTGAATGGAACGTATAACGTAGAACGTATACATATAACTGTTCCATATACATAATTGCTTTCAATTTCTCATTATCAATTTTTATTTTCGCAATATGATTTTAATTTCTAAATATTAATTTTATTTTCTAAATTTCATTTGAATATTTTTGAATATTAATTTGAATTTCCGAAATCGAAGTTACAATTTCTTAATATTAATTTGAATATCTGAATTTCAGTTCAAATTTTCACTATACTAATTATGATTTCTTAATATTAAATTATTTTACCTAATATTATTTTATTTTTCTTAATTTAAATTTATATTCTCATTCAATCAGTACCACGGTTTCACAACAGTTACGTTTTTACCATATTTAATAAAGCAACTCTCTTTAGTTTATTAAAAATTCAATAATCATACCAAAATATTGGGTTATCATGTTAAACATTTTTCATTGTAACCTTTTTCCAACCAATCTTTTTTCTGTGTGTAAGGAAATTATGTGTTCAAAAATTAATTTATATCATATTCAGTTCTTGGAATAACTGTACCTTTTAAATTGCCAAGTCTTATAAGGAAACTTTTTGTAATTTAATAGTTTGTATACTATTAGACCCACTTTTTCTCTGGTGCTTTAAAAATTTAAATTGTTGTTTGAGGATACCAGACATTTTACAGTTTTCACACGAAATTTTAATATTTTCAGATCGTTTAATAAATGTCCAAATGTCGAATTTTACCACTTACTAGTTTTTTTGCAACATATTACTTTTAACCTTAATGAAAAAATATGCAGAATCTTTTTTCTTTTTCTTTTTAAAATATTTTTATAAATAAATTTATTTTATTTTCCATCAATGTATGTAAATGAAATAAATGAAATTCTCAAAAACTATGAAATATATTTAGATATTTACTTAAAAAAATATTTAAAATTGTCATAAAATAAAATAAAATAAAATAAAATAAAATAAAATAAACAACAAGTAAGAATGTTATATTTGGATTGGCCGCATCTACATGCCCACCATCAGAAATTTTTTTTAAATTTCACCTTACATGGGAGGTGAGCGGTAAACTCTCTACCTAGAATCGTGCATTTAGTTGTAAAAATAAATTGTGTGAAATATAAGCAAAATCGGATATTGTTAATCCGTGCCGCATCGGACCTGAACTTTGTATGGTGCATTTATCTGGGGAAAATATGGCTTTTTTACAGTTTTTAGAAAAATTTAGTTTTTAAGTACTTTGCTTTGTAACAAGGTGTTAAAAAATCGTAATCTACACATAATTATCTTTCAAAAAAGGCATAAGAAGGAAAAATCGGTTAAAATACGTTTAAGTTATAAAAAATTCCCCAGACCATTAATGTATTTTAGATCCCTTATGTAAGGAGTATACAAACAAATTTTTAATTTTTTGGAAAATGTTTAAATGAAAATGACCATTTTTAATTATATTTGAATCATAATTACTGAAAAATATGTTGCTGCTTCTCCAAAATAATTCAAACCCCTTTTCATGCTTTGTTAAAAAATTTTTACTTTTTTTAAGGCTGTTTCAAAAATTTTGTTAAACAAATTTCAAAAAAGTTGCAATAAAACTATGCAAGTTTATACAACGCTACAGGAAATCAAATTAGAAAGGAATTATTTCAATATCTTGTATGACTAAGCGGTACCTGTGATTTCAATTTTGCGAATTTCGGCAAAAAGTCATTTTTTTGCAGTTTTCTAACTATAAAGTCAATTTTTTTAAAATTATATTCAGACTAAACAAAATTAATAATATAATACATTCTGAAAGAATTACATTTTAAATCAGAAAGTCAAATGCCAAAATTTTAATTATTTAAAATTTTTAAGGAAAACATCACTAAGAAAAATACTTTTTTTACTTGGATTTGGAAAGAATGATTTCTGTGGGGAATTTTTATGGTTTAGCATGACTTTATTTGTCAAAATGAGGTAATTATACTTTTATTTGTCTATGATATTAATTAATAAAATTTACTTTACAAATATGAGTTTAAAAAATGCTGGTCCCAAGCTTTATTGAAGGTTAAATTTGCCTTTTTTTTATCACTCATATGATCAAAGATCTTTCAGTTATATTTTCGATTTTATTCCAACACATCAACTTGGTTTTAGAGAAAAACATATACACTTCTGATATGCCAACTAATAGTCGAACCCATATATCAACATTTGCAGGCGTTCATGAAAACCCCCAAGAAGCATCTAAAGTCTTGCAAGATCATATACTCTATCTAGAAAAATGGTTGAAAAAATGGAGAATAAAAGTAAATGAACAGAAATGTATACATATTACCTTCACGTTGCGGCTAGATTCATGCCTCCCAATCCTGATAAACAATCAGATTATACCCCAAAAAAAAAAACGGAAATAAAATATCTTGGTATGCATCTAGATCGACGGCTTACGTGGAAATCTCATATAGATTCAAAATTAACCCAAATGAAGTTAAATTCAGTTCAAATTAAATTCAAAATTAAGTCTAAACTGTAAACTGTTTATCTATAACTCAATTATAAAGCCAATACGGTGCTATGGTATCCAACTATGGGGCACGGCCTCAGCTTCAAATATTGGGTGCTTGAAGTGCACCTAACCCACTTGCTCGAAACATAATGAGAAGCGATGGCTACAACCGTTTGAGAAGAAGGAGCACAACAGACCTCCGTCTAAGCTCAACATTTTGAATACATATAGTTTTTCGTCCGGCAGTGGTTGGACTTAATATAAATTAAGATTTAGAGTTAAGATTTGAATACTTATTGTTAGTTCACTTAATTTTGTGAAGATTTAATAAATAAATTTTGATGAAAAAAAAAAAAAAATATTTTCATAAAATTTTATCGAAATCCAAAGAAAACTAAATAAGTTTTCTTTACGTATTTCTTAAAACTTTCAAATACTCCAAATTTTTACCTTTGACCTTCGAGTCTTAAATATTATCCTTTACAATTATCCTAAGGACTTCAGGATATATTTTTTGAGACATATATTATCTTATTCTGTAATAATTCTATTTTCTGAATATTACTTTTTAACTAAAACAAGCTGCAAAAAATGAATTTTTGCCGAAATCCGCAAAATTCAAATCGCAGGTACGGCAAAGTCATACAAGTTATTGACCTGATGCTTTCTATTTTATTTCCTTTAGTATTGTCTATAAACGTGCATGGCTTTATTCCAACTTTTTTGGAGTTTGTTTAATAAAATTTTTAAAAGTTTGAAATTGGAGTTTTGAAACAGTTAAAAAAAATCAAATTTTTTTAACCAAGCATGTCAAGAGATTTGAATTATCCTGGAGAAACAAAGACATATTTTGCAGAATTATGATTCAAAATTAATTAAAAATAGCATTTTATTTAAACCCTTCGTAAAAAATTAAAATTTTTTTGGACACTCCTTAAAAAATTAGTCTAAAACATAATATTTCTGGGGAATTCGTAATAACTGAAACAATTTTTAATAGATTTTTTCTTTTAATGTCTTATTTAATAGATAATTATGTATAGATTACGATTTTTTATACATCCTCTTACAAAAAAAGTACGTGGTAGCTAAATTTTTCTAAAAGCTTTAAAAGATCCATATTTTCCCCATATAAACGCATTATATAAATTTCAGGTCCGATGCATGGTTAACGATAATAACGATATTCGATGTCACTAATATTTCACTTAATACTTTTCTACAAACCAATGAACGATTCTAGGTGGAGTTACAGTCAAAATAAAAATTTTGTTAATTTTGGTGTAGTCTAATATACATGGATTTTGTAAAAGATATCTGCCGAAAAGTGTAAACTGGGGTATTTTGTCCATAACTTTTTTGTTTATGAACCGATTTTGCTCATCAATACCAAATAAACTTGATGTAAGACAAATGTTTGATCTAAATTTCGTCCCCCTAATACGTCCTGCTTTCAACAGACAGGAGGACAGATGTTATATCGTCTTAGATTTTCACGAAAAATATACTTTATGGGGTCTTAGATGATCTACTAAAATATCCACATATGAGTTAGAAAATATAAACATTTTGCATACACAAGAAATCCCGGAAATTCCCGCATGATTTCCCGTAATAAAGGGACTAAAGTTTGTACGGAATTCCCAAGGATTTCCCGTAAAAAACACATACACTTACAAATACATGCAAATCCATTAATAAAAATATCAATCCTATTGTAAATAACAACATGATAAATGTCATAAAGTTAATGAAGGTGTTTTATATTATTTAGTATTGAGGCTTACAAAATGAACATAATTTTCATACATACATATAAATAAATACCATAAAGAAATGAAATATACTTAAGCTTTTTTGTACAAAAAAAAAAAAAAATGATTTATGTATGAAAATGTCAAGTTGGTGACATAAATGTCATATATTTTACATCATTTATCAACATTTAAAATAATTAGCAATAAAGTGGTTTATGAACTTCAAAATTCTTTGTACGAAATTAATATATAAATACGTTTATATGTAATACAATAAGCAATGACTTAAAAAATAAGTACAATATGTTTCTTAATAATCATGGTAATGGCAGTGATGTATTTTGAGAAATTTAAAGTAATATAAATAACAAAAAACAAAAAACAAAAAAAAAAAAAAAAAAAAAAACAAAAAAAGAAACAAATAGTGTTTCAGACTTTTTTTTAATATCTTTAAATTAACAATAATTTATTTTTGTTTAAAATATACTTTCTATAGTCTTGTTAAAAAATCATTAGCAGTTTTAAAATAATGATTGAATTAAAATCATCAAGCTTAATGATAGTGGTCAATTCAAATGAATTTATAAAGGCCATTTAATGGAGAATTAAAAGATAAAAAAGAAATGTAATAGAGAAAATATTATTTTTTTAAGTTTAACATTGAACCCTTTAAAATTTTTTTTTCTATTCGGATAATATTGTATATTATCATACTAATTTATATCAACACACCATCATAATTTAATAATTTTAAAAATTCTAAATGTCACTTACTATTGAATATTTATACACCCAGTTATTGCAAATAAAAACAATTTAAAAATAACTAGCTCACTGTTTATATGGGGGGTGAAATTGAGAAAAATGGCCATTTGTTGAAAATTAGAAAAACTAACTCTTTTGATTTTTGTATAGAAAAATTTAGATTCTTTATATTTTTTGTAACGCTTTTTAATTTTTTTATAGAATAAATACGAGTATGTTCTTTAATAGCAAAAATAACGCCCTTTCGATTTTATTATAGAAAAATTAACGCCATTTTTTATATTTTTCTATAATCAAATTAAATCAATTTCGAGCTTTTCTACAGAAAAATTAGCGCTATTTTGAATTTTTCTATAGAAAAATTAATGCCACCTTTAAATTAAATTTAATTTCTGTAGAAAAATTAACGCTCTTAACACTTTTCTATTGAAAAATTAACAATCTTCAAATCCTTCTATAGAAGACCTAACTCTTTAGATTTTAATATAGAAAAATTAATACTCTTTAGATATTTCTACAGAAGAATTAACGCTACTTACATTTTTCTATAGAAAACTAAAGCTCCACGTATTTTTTATAGGTTAGTAAATAAACGCTTTCCAGATTCTTCTATAGCAAAATTAGTTCTCTTTTGATTTGTTATAGAAAAATTAAATCTCTTTTGATCTTTTCAGAAAAATTATTGCTTTCTAATTTTTCTTTAATTTTTCGATAGAAAATTAATAATATCAATATAGAGATATACGGCGGGTGGTGAAAAACTTCCTATATACTATTTTTCAAATATTTTTTAACTGGTCGCATAACATGAAGCCGAGCATTTCCATGATGGAATAACTGGATTTTCGTTCAATGTTCTTTTCAAAAGGATAAATTGTGATCGATGTAGGTCTCTCGTTATCCCTTCACTCGGTCTTAATAATTCATAATAGATGACACGCTTCCAATCCCACAAAATACAAAGCCTTACCTTGAGGTCATTAATATCGCTAGTAGAATTTCGACGCAGAAGTAATTTCGCTTTATGGCACTGTAGCCGCTTTTCAGACAAAATCGCTACCCAAGAAAATTTGCCTCAGCTAATGCAAGAACTTTATAAGACTCCAACTAAATAATATACTTTTCTCTGCGGTTTTCTTTATAAGATAATACAATAAAACTTTCCGCCAATGCTCCTTTTTTCGGTACATTTAAAGCTTAACCCATTAAGGCCCTACGTTGCGTTTTGACAACGTTCAATTTTAATGTTTTTCAAGTTTACCCTAAAGAATATAAATTTAAAATAAGTGCAAGGAAATAAAGATTGATTCAATAGCTAATTGACCTGGTCCAGGATTTTAACAATATATAGTGTTTTCATATTTTATTTTTTGCTTTTTTTCTATTAAATTTTTTTTCAGTTTTTGAGTATTTTTACAAATTATTTTGAAAATGTTAGTAAAATGAGATATAACAAAGTGAGACTTTTATGGAATCTAGTTAAGACCTTAGTGTATGCATATCTATAATTTTCAACTTAATTATACATCTGCTATGCTTTTCGTGATTGGCAATAAATGAGTTGCGAAAACGCAACATTGGGATACATTTGTTGAGTAGTCATACTGTCCGCAGTAAGTACCGTGTGCTTGCGTGTTATATGAACTAGAATTCCTGATGAGGATGAAACTAATTTTAAAACCTTTCTGATAAAATAGATGTAGCACTTTTTAATAGGAAGTCAGAACATAGGTAATAAAATAAGTGTTCCTGATGAAATCTTTATGTACATATAATAGTAGTTATCTCCAAAGTGAACAAATTATTTTGAAGATTTATCAGGTTCATTACCAGCAGAAGTAAAGAAGGCAACCATAAATATGCAAACGAATTATCCGTATCTTCGCTTGATATTTTAAAACAATATCAAAGATAATGTATATGTTATTATATGTATATGTTGTTATATTATTATACAATACTCAACATACGAATGCATTGGTCTGAAAGTCCTGAATTGTCTGATGTAATAAAAAATATGAAAATCGAGATATTTAAATGTAAAAAATCAAACATATTTATGTGCAGTAATGCTAAATGAGGTAAAGCAAACAAAATTTTGCAGAAGTTTCAATATTCAACTTAAAAAATTTTATGTTATTTAACATCAATTATTGGTCGCCGAATAAAGGTTAAATTGCTATGGTCTACATAACTGTGATTTGTTTTTCAAAAAAAAAAAACTCATTAGTTCATTTTAGGTAATAAATTTCAGTGTCTCTGCACGATTCAAATATATTCATATCTTCCATATGCTGGAGCCTTGACCAAATGAAGCTATTGTCTTATGAAATGTTGTATCTTTGCTACGTATTATACCAGCTAAACGGTAGAACTATTAAAAAAGTTCCAATTTCGAACGATGTTTGTTAAAGGCAGGATCACACGATTGCCGCAATGCACATATTGTTGGTCTATTTTATTTTCTCAATCGTGTGTTTTCACAATTTATTGGCTCATACGGCAACCAACAAGAATATTGTATTTATTTTGCCCAATAAAATGCAACCCTGATGAAGCAATCAATGTGAAAGCTTGATAGGCAAACATGCACCAATATAAATGTTAAAAATGCATCAGTATTTATTATGTTCTCGTGCTGCAATTGAAGAAGACAATACGCGCCAACATATTTTTTTTTAACAAAATTTTTTCTTACGATCATAGAACAGCATTTCTTTTCATAAATGAAATAAATTTTAATTGTTATAATTATTATAACTATTGTTAATTTACTTGCAGTTTTAATATGGAGTTCGATAACTGAATAGTTATGGATGACTCGATGAGAACTGAACTTGATTACTGCACCCTGGAGCAGCAATAACAGACACCTACGCCAAAAAACAAAAAAATAAAAAGAAAACGCCAAGTGTAGTTTCATCTTGGAACCACAGTGCAATTCATGACCTGATACTAGCTATAGAAGAGCAGTTATGTGTTTGGGAATATTCTTCCCCATACTACAAAGATCGTTTCAAATGGAAAAAGGCATGGCGAGAAATCCAAACAAATTGTACGGGCCATACGGTGGAAGGCTGTAGATCCAAATAGTTTATTTTTTTTTGGTTTTTACTTTCTTAAGTGCATACACGATTTTTAGAGAACAAACCGTCTTTAAGTAAATGCTTTAAAATTTATATAAACAAAACAACATTTTCCATCTAGCACAACAGTTGTTTCTCAGAGTTACCGCATACTAGATCAAATGTGTGATTGGAATACGGCAATTATTGCCACTAAATCATTTTCCGGCAATTTGAGACTCAAGAGAATTTGATTGGGGCAATTTCTTTATTGCGCTCCAATTCAGCACAATAAAAATTGTGTAAAATTTGTGCATTACGGCAGTCGTGTGATCCCACCTTAAGAGTACAAAAAAATGGACGCAGTAGATTTATACGACATTAAAATGAACAACTACCGTATTCGTGTTAGAAACGCGAGGTTGTACTGGCTACACTGCGTGCAGGGAATTGGTAACCTGGACGCTACTTTGGTAAATATCATCTCAATAATAGTAAGCAGAATATTTATTATAGCATATCTGCTGCTAAAAAATAATATAGAGATGTCTTATTGATCATATTCTGAGAGTTTCATATTTCTAGTACAACGGTCCGGGCCTAAATGGGTTAAAAATGATACATACAGAATAAGAAAACCTAATGATACTACTTTCATGTGACATAGCTGTAACGTAAAGGAAAATTAAAATCGAAGGGGTAGAAATTTATCAAAAATAAATTGTAAAACTGCAATTGCAAAACGACTTTATTTTTAAATAAACAATTTATTTTTTAATTGTTATTTTAAAAAAGGCTCAGTTGGCATTCATTCGAGTCCTGAATCATTAAATCCGTCTACATCGTAAAGAGATATTAATATTTAAAATTACATACTTCGTCGGATTTTTTAACTTTTATAAAAATTTAAATCGTAAATAAATTATTGATTTTTATTGTTATTTTATTTTTATTTTACTTATTTATTTATTATTATTTTGAAATAATAGGTTTTACGTTTTATAAAAATAGTCCAGCTCATGAACGGTCATCAGTAGAACCATAAAAGTTTTGGAAACATTGTAAACGATACCAAGGTTTATTTTGAGGCGGGTAACAAAAACAATTTTTTTCCTTCCATAGGGAGTCGTCTTAATATTTTTTATTTTTTATTTCTTTTTTTTTTGTTTTTTTTTCCTTAAATTTAATATTTTCAAGAATTTTTGATACCAAAAATTTTTTTGACCTATTTATTTCAAAAGAATAATTATCAAATCAACTAATATCAATTTTAAAATATAATACTTTAAACTCATTTCCTAAATTATAATCAAAGTGTTCATTAAAGGCTACCAAAAGGTTAAATGTGCTGCAACTACTCAAACACTAATGATTTATAATAAAATTAAAATATAAATATTCCGGTGCGGACATGCAACAAAATCGTATTTAAAATTATCATTAATCTGCTTTGAAAACATTAAATCACAATAACAATGACAACGATGATGACTAATTTATTACAGTAATTTATCAGAATGCTAAAGCTTAAGCTTAAACAAAACATAGTAGAAGAGCAGAATATAGGATGAAAGATTGAGGGACGAAAATGTTAATTAATGTATATCATGACTGCTAAAAAAACATTATGTAGAATAAATATATTCATTCTTACTGACAATAAGCATAACGATTAGAGCAATGATTATGATGATGACAGTGACTGAGCTTTTCAAAAAAAAAAAAATCCAGTAAAAATCTGAGGGTAAGTACGTTATTTAAAAAGGTAGCATCATGTTTCCATACTAATTGACACCTTTTAAATGTCATTAACAAATAAGAACAATTTAATGTCCCCTGACAAAAACTAAACAGCAAACACTTAAGCAATACATATTTGATTTGTTTTTGTACAAAAACATATTTAAATGATTTTTATTTTTAAGGTCTCCTCCCTCAAACAAAGCTTATCATTATTTTGTTTTCTGGCCAGCTTAAAAAAGAAAATACAGAAAAAAACTCCTTCAGCCGAAAATAAAAACATGCCTTAAGTATCTGTATACAATTATAATTAAGGTGGGGATTACAAGGCAAAAAACAGATGAATCACGCAATAGCTTAATCTCAACATCGTTCATTCGTCCATCGCCAGTCTGCCATTCATCCCGCTTGCTGGCCAGTCAAACATTCCATTTATTCATCCATTCCACTCCATATTCATATGTTGCTGCGATATTGTAGTGATGACAAGCATGTGAAATGACCACACATTAAGATGTATGAGCCTCAAACTGTAAAATAAATATAAATACAATCGTTGTTATATTTTCGTATTGTCTGTAAGCTTCGAATATGGGCTTAATACTGTAGGAGAACATCAGTGCCATGGTTTTAATAGTGGTGGCGGATATAGTGGTGGTGTTGTTGGTATTAAATAATTTCATATAATTAATCATATGTTATCTGTTCGTTTATTCCCTTCTCCTGCTTCCACATCTACATTTCAAGTGATAAGAATAAACAACATACTCATTTGATAATGCCACAATATTCATATGTAAACATTTATTTTATATTATGTGAATTAAAACAAAAGGGGCATTGAAAAGAAAATTAACAAGAATGAATAAAATTAGATAAATGTGTATTAAGTTTTTATAGCAAAAAAAACTTTATATTAATAGGCTTCAAGGATCATAGAACTAAACGACTCATTAAAGACATTTGTAACACTAAGATGTACCAGGTGTTTTCATTATATTGGATGAAATTAATGTTTTAAAGTAATGTGTTTAACTAATTCATATTTACATATATACATATGTACATATCAAAAAGGATAATAAGTAAAATTCGCAAGTTAAAGAAAGTAGTTCTATAATTTCAACACAAAATTGGAGAGAATTCGTAGCCTAATAAAAGCCTAAAAATTTAAGTTTTATAAAAAAATTAAAATTGATTTGATAGCTACCTCAAAGAAGAAATAGCAAAAAGGAAAAAAATTGCTATCACTCTTATTTCCTACCAAAAATCAATTTTGATTTTTATAAAGCATGTCGACCAAGGTGCCATGTTATTAGGGTATTAGATTTTTTCATTGTTCGCATAAAATTAATAATTCGAATAAGGCATTTTCGTTTATTTGAATTCGAATAATTCAAAATATAAAATAAAAAGGTAAAATTTTGGTATGTTTTCAAAAATTTTATTGTAAAAATAAAACAAAACAAACTTAAAAGTTGTTAATTCTTCGTAAAGATATGTATATACGTACTTTGTGAGTTTCAGACACAAAAGCAAAGCAAAAAAAAAAAAAAAATCAACAATTCTTTTGTTTTTTTAGTTTTTATAAAATTTAATTTTGAACAATAATTTTTTTACACTTTCAATACAGTTCCGATAGCAAGTCACCATTAGATGCTTCAAAAAATGTTTTCATTTCCATAGGTTCATGTAATTAGTTTTTCACAGTTTCTTTGCCGAATAATCTTCTAAATATCTCATTTCTAAACTCTTTAATTTATGTTATGGACAATTTGAGACCATGTTAGATATAGATGTCCAACGATGTTTAACATCATGTGTTTGTTTTGCTTTGTGCAAAATATAATATTTCTATGTATTCTGTTCATGATATTCTGTTCTATTGAACATTTTGCAACATTTACGTACGTCGTACGCATCAAAAACCTCACTTATAAAATTTCTCAGTTTCTACACGTAAAAAATTGAATTAATATACACAATTGTGAAATTGCTTATATTAATTAAATTTTTGTTTGATTTTGCTCAAATCACCAAAATTAACTGGAGAAATTGATTTTTGCATAAATTTCAATTAATTTTTTTAATCAAATTTATTACAGTTATGATTGAATATTTGCTAAAAATCAACTAAAAATTTTATTAATTCAATTCTACAATTAATTAAATCACTCATTTAATAAAATGCACGGATTTAAATATAATTATTTAGTGAATTATTAGATATTTTCAAATAATACAATACAAGTAAAATTTAACGAAAAAAATATTAAAACTCGAAATTTGGTTGAGGGAAACGAAATTTGCTATGTATGTAGTTTCATCTTGGCGTCATATACACACTGTTGAAATCTCCGTCAATCATGTATAAATCAGATTTTTGTAACCTTTGTCCTCGAGTATCTCAAGTAGCTCATATGTGATTATCGGTGACATTTGAAAGGATTTATAAGACACCAAGACGTAACTATGTGTCAAGTTTCGCTTCTCTCACATAATAATCTCACATAGAACAGTTTTGAAACAAACTGGGATCTTTAAATTTAATATAATTTTCTATAACAATGGTGGGAACATCTATAATAGCATCGAAAGAACAAATAATTACCATTAAAGATGCCACCGAAGTCTAAGGAAGTTATGCAAATATTTCGTATTACTATACTTTAAACGATAGATTGAGCCCAAACACTTGAAAATGGTTGAAATTTGAATTAAAATTATTTTATTTTTATATTTTTTAATGATACATTTTTCTTTTTCTTTATATTTTTTAAAAGCTGTCGATTTTTGTCAAAAAATGTTAAACCAATTAGAAAGTTAAATACATTAATTAATAATATAATTAAGTTGCGATATAATTAACAATTTTATAAAAAATTATCTGGGATGATATTATCTGTGTATGTTGATTCCAAAATATTTCCCTTTTATTTTTGATTGTCCAAGTCCGAAATTAAAATGTCTAATTGATTTCTTTTTAGAGTTGTAATTTCTTTCCATAACATTTATGTATTTATAAAAAGAGTTATCTGATCAATCATCTGTTATTGAAAGGCAATCTTTAATTTTTTCGGAATAAAAATTGTCAACAAATATAAACAATTATACCTATTTATTTATTTATTTATTTATACAAATAGTTAAAAATATGAAAAAAGAAGCATAATATTAAAAAAGAAAATATTCACTTTGTTTCAATATTCAATATTAAAAGCAGCATTACCGTTAGGCGACTTTAGTCGCCCATTGCCATTTTTTTGGCCCATTTTTTAAAATGAAACTAAATGGCCATTTAGTTCCATTTTAAAAAAAGTGCGAAAAAAGTGGCCAAGTGGTTGAAAAAGGAGCAATTGGCAACTAAAGTTGTCAAATGGTAATGCTGATTCGAGTGGAAACCCTACATGTTATAGTATGTAAAATATACGCAAAATTGTCGCGCATCTTATCCCCTGATTGAAATTCAAAAATCTTGCTCCGTTACGAATTAAAGAAGTAATGGTTTTATAAGTTTGAAGTAATTTTGAATCTCATTTAGTTTCACACTTTCAGAAAGTGGAATAAAGGATGTAATCGTTATTTTAAATGATTTGCGCTAGTCTTTATGAATAAAACACTTTTGCATTTTCAATACTGGCTTTCATTTGATGAATTCTTTTCAATGGTTGGCGTATGTTATATAATTATGTCTACAATTTTTACTCTCAAATAACAAGCAAGGACTCATGTTGTTGATATTATTTCCGTTATTCGTACTAAGTCACAACGAAAACTTTCTATATTCCAAAGACGCTAAATAGTTTTTTTTTTTTGTAATTTAGTGTCGTTAACACATTCTTTTGGTTTATATCTCTGTCATACATAGACGAAACAGGTAAAAAGGTTATGTTCAAGCTAGACAAATTTTCGAAGAGGATCTTATTTGGAACTCTGGCTCAATTGTGGATCAACTACTCTAAAGTTTAGAATAATATTTATACTAATTTTAAAATGTTGGGTGTGCATTTTACTCGACTTCTTCGATTGATCATATAACTTGAAAACGCTGTTTCTAAACTAATCGTTTTTACTGGTGTATATTCCTGCAAAAGCATTTAAAATTTTGTTTTTCTTTAAGATATATTCGTGTCTATTAACCAAAAACAATGTAATGTTGTTACAATAACTCGCGATATAACGGTATGTAAGAAATATTTGTTCTTGATTTTCTTGTTTGCTTTAATTTAGCAATCAGAACATATTGGAGATCATTTCGATGGAATATTCCTATAAACGCAGTCGAGAAAATTTTTTCTAAAAAATTATTGAAAAAAACAACAAAAAAATAAAAATTTTAACGGTTTTAGTTTTAGAACTTTTCTTATAGAGCAGAAAAAAATTCATATTCAATTTATTCATGATCAAGGCTGCTCTAACGGAGAAACTGGCGTTCGGAAGGAGTAATCAAAAATTAACAAGAAGGCAAATTAACAAAATAAAAAAATAAGCTACCCACAATAAATTAAATGCTACATAAATAAAAATAAACTTGACCTTCTTGTTATTACCAAACATGCTGCATACATTTTGGGAACAGATGGTAACATAAAATGGAATAAACCAAAATGTAAGCCAATATTGAAACGGCATCATAAGGAAAATCGTTTAAAATTTTCTCTCAAATACATGAAATGGACATATGAGTGGAATAAAGTAATCCTTGTTGAGGAAAAGATATTCAATTTGAACGGTCCCGATTCATATTCTTGCTATTGACATGATTTGAGGTCGAATGAAATTCGTAGGTGGAAATGCAATTTTGGTGGAGTAAGCCTTTTCTACTACAGGAAAATCTAAAATATGTCTTGTTCCAACTAAAATGAACAGTGCAATTTATATTGAACTTTTGGAAGATGCTCTTTTCTCATTTATGGGTGAAAAAATGGATAAAGATTGTATACTCCAACAGGATAGCGCTGCAATCCATGTCTCGAACCAAAAAATAAACAATAAGCAAGACAGAGAAGTAACTGACAGTGATCTTCTTACTGTGATCTTCTTAAACTGACAGTGATCTTCTTAAATTAGTTTAAGTGCGTATATAGGAAAATGCCATAAAAAATGGCATTTAACTACTAAAATTGCAATTTTTTGTTATCAATTGTTTAAGTGAAATAAATAGATAATTTAAAAAATTAATTTGTAGTACCTTAATTATTTTTTAGCCCCATTTTTGGTAAGTTGATAAAAAAATTTATGTGCGTTTGTAGGAATACGCGTCAGTGTAAATATTGTTTCCATATATTTATTAATTTCTTTGGTAGTTAAATCAACTGGACTAAGAGTATTACCGAAATCATTTGATGTTCGAATATTATTCTCCGTAAAACGGGAAAATTTTCATTTAATAAGGCAGATTTATGAATTCGAAAAAAATTTTGAAACATTTGAAATAAAGAAGTTCAGCGATTATTAATAAAAATCATAAGTTTACTGTTTAACGCAATTTTAATTCCAAATCCCTTCTAAATCACAAGTTTCATCCGAGTCGTCATTATTATATCATATATACCGGACTGAGACTCTACTGGCATATTAAGTCCATACTTAGACTTATCCACTCCAATATTATTCGTAGCACTAACAATATATTTTTCCAAACCAAGTTACAATAACTCGCGATATAACGAGTTCTTGCTTTTGTTGTTTGCTTTAATCTAGCAATCAGAACAAAATTTTGCACTTTATTTTAATATATATATATATATATATATATATAAGCGGGTTACAAATTTGAACTCATAAGACTTAAAACTAAGAAAACAGAAATAAACATTAAATGAATTTAATGTAAAAATTATATAAACTTTTTGAAAATTACACAAAAACTATACTTGTTGTTTTTGTATTTCTTGTATAGCAAATTGCCATTTGTGAAAATTTTGGCAATATTAATACTATAATG
The DNA here is from genome assembly GCA_932274085.1 of Protocalliphora azurea. Taxonomy (NCBI): domain Eukaryota; kingdom Metazoa; phylum Arthropoda; class Insecta; order Diptera; family Calliphoridae; genus Protocalliphora; species Protocalliphora azurea. The sequence goes on from OW026520.1 coordinate 112,963,904, forward strand.
GTGATAACAGTATATCTTTTCAAATATACATTTTGCTAAAGCACATAACATGTACAAAATGAAATTGAACATTATTGGCACAATTAGTAGGTGTTAATAAAAACTTTATAAATTAAAAAATTTTATTGACCGAAAAAAATGTACTTGAATATTTCAAAAATTTTGCTCGGAAACCTTAAAATATGCTACGATATCCCATTTAACATTGAAAATAACATAAGTTTTATTTGAATAATTCAGTAAGTTTTGATATTGTGTGTAATTTTTACCAGAGTTATGAATCAAAGACAACTTAGAAAACCGCAAAAATCAAAAATTTTTGAAAATGGCCCATATACACTCATTAAAAAGATTGGTTAGAAACGGTATTTTATAATTGGTAACAATTTATAAGTTAAACAGACTTTTCTTATATAAAACCGTAAAATAGTAATAAAAATTAAATCTTCAGACCTACAATTATATTGTAAGTGATTTCAATAAATTGCAACTTTGTAAAATAACATTTTATAATTCGGTAAATACTACGTAGTTATTTTCTCATTTCGAAACGAAATATTGCCGCTGATAACAACAAACTTAATTAGTTTACCTTACTTTATATTACAGCTAACTCTTCAGTTGCACTAGTCATTAGTTTAGTACAAAAATTTTGCTAAAAAGATTAAAATTTCTTTCGGTGGTCACAACCGGCTAAATATCATGATAGTGAATAAAATTTTGAAAATTTGACTCTTTCGAAAAATAAAATTTTAATAATAAGAAATTAAACTAAAACATGAAGAAATTTATGCAAATAAAATTTAATAATGAATGCTAGCGACTAAAGCCATAGTGACATCGGTATCATAATAATGAAGGTAAGTGGTAAATAGTTGACCAGTATACATACATATATGTAGTCGTACCTACACATATTGTATTCTAATATGCAGTTTTGAAATTGGCTGAATCCCAAATGAAAACAGATATTCAGGAATGTTGCATATTTGGAATGCTGTGATTCACCGATTTTTACTGAGTTAATGGTTATTTTGGAAGTATTGTGAAAATCAATTACATTTATTTATTTTCATGAAAACTCAACTCCGAGGATATTAATGAAACCAATAAAAAGTTGGTATCCTATCTAGTTGAAGATTTCATTTGCTACCCCCTCAAACATAAAAATAGGTAAGAAAATGATTTTACTCGGTATGATATCACTTTCAGAACTAGTCAGATTTAAATATAGAAATAATTTTTTTGAAATTAATATTTTTGAAATATTTTCAGAATTCTACATATCTGTTTAGTACTGATGCAATAATTCTCCAAAATCAATTACTATAATAATTTAAACACTTTCATTCTATGAATCAGTGTCTATAAATTTATATAAATTTGTAACTATTCCATTGAATGGATAATAAAAAATATACCACTTCAAAATATTTATTTTTAATTTGAGCATATCTAATAAAATATTGTAGAAACATATAATTACTCCAACCGAATTGTAACCGAATTTTATGATTGTTCTGTTTTTTCTACGCGCTATAATTGATATTTACATTTTATGGGGGATACTACTCTCCCTACACCTGTCCATCCTATTTTTATCTCAGTTATGGAAAAAAACTCTTAAAACCGTAAGACTTTCATTGTAATATTCCTTTAGATATGCGATTATGGAGGCTGCTTTTCCACCTAGACATTGACACGTTTTAAAGTAATTTTTGAAAAATTTACACACTCGAGGTTTTCCCCAGTTTCGACAGTATCGGCCCAGTAGTTTTGTTAATCCACATTTATTACCATTTATTTTGAATAGTGCTCCACTATGCTTTGTAGAATTTATATTTATGTATTTAATATTCTTTTATATTTTTGCTTAATTCCTAGTTATTAGAAAGTTTTATTAAGGTTTTATTTTAACATCTGTGCGTACTTCAATCACACGCACTTAAAACTACAAAATTGTTTTTTTTTTCTATTTTTCTAGAAATTTTAATATTTCTTTAATATCCTATGATTTTAAATCTATTAACTTTTTAAACCACATAATTCATAATGACGCGTGTGTTGAGGGATTAAAGTTTTGTTGCTGCATAAGTGTGTGTATTTTTTTTTTTTTTTTTTTTGTTTCTCTTCAGCAAAATCTAAAATGCCATAAAACATTAAAAATTAGGAGAAAAAAATCTCTAAAATTTACAGCATAATAGATTTTTTTGTTAGTAAAATGACATTAATGTGTGTGTTTTTTTCTTAAACGGAAATACTGTTTTCAAAATTAGAAAAACAATTTATGAGCATCTAGAGAAATTTATTTACTGGAAAAGATTGACATCTTATTTATAACTAAATATGGAAATATATTTGGAGTGATTTAAATTTAAAATGTTATTTTAGGTGTTAAAATGATGTGATAAGAGATGAAAATATATTATGAAACTGTTTATATAGTAGACATTAGAATACTGTGTAAATAAAAAAAAAAAAAAATATTATTTTTAATATATTTTTTCCATATAACTAAAAAATAACCTAATTGCTGTTTTTAGAAAAATTTCCTAGCATTTTTATTCTCACATTATCTTTTTGCCATAATAAATATTAAATTAAAATTTAATAAATCGTTTAACCCATAATTTAACTTCTTTACATCCGATTATCTGATGCGCCCTGTTTGCCACTTAAACTCTGTAATTTGATATTCTTATGCAGTCAACAATTTTAAATGAATTAATTTGACATTAATTTGTATCTATAAATTTGTTAAAATTCATAAAAATCGAAGGATTATAAACATATTTAATTAAAAACTGTAGCCAATCTCTACAACCACCACAAAGGAGTAACACCAAAGGCAAGCTGAGAGAAGTCTACTGATCTTGTGAAAAAAACAAAATAAAAAGTCATGATTGTCAATGATCATTAAATTTTAAAATTTAATAAAAAACACAAAAAACAATAAGCTTTTCAAAAGAGAAAAAAACAAAAATAAAAGTGAAACAAATGCATAAATACGCGTTAAAAAACGCCACTACAATAAAACTTCGATTGTAGCTTTAAGAAACTCTACTGTTCTATGCCTTGCTGCCTGCCAGACAGTCACTCAAGTGTGCTGGGGCCAGGGTATATTGCTAAAACGCACATAGAAATACATATTAAAGCTAAGTGGTTCATGTGATAAGATCAGAGGCTTAAAAGAAGAAATTGATGTGATGATTTTTGAATGCCAATTTTTCAAAATTATGTCTTTATAAAATTCTAATTTGCATAGGAACTGAGAAACACTGTACATGATCCTAAAAGTCTATTTATATTTTTATTTTAAAATTTTTATTAACAACAGACATCCAACCGGATTTCGTTTATATAACTTAGAATATGATTTTGAATCTAAGGAAACAACATTTGAATCAAATAATTGCAATTTATTCATACACTTTTCAATTCTCTTAAGACTATAAAAAGAACTTTGTTACAAAGTAAAATGCTTTTAATATGTTTTTCAATTTTAAATCTTTTGCAGTTCTGCCTTAAAAAAAATATACAAAAATAACTTAAACGTTTTTTAAATTAGTTGCAAACATGATGTGCTAAACAAAACACTAAACGGAAATTCAATTCCAATATGAACTTGATACTTCTTTATGATGCCTTCTACTTACTTCTTTCCACTAACTGTGAGTCAAAATTCAAGAGCCATACAAATACATATATTTATACAGACAAATATTCGTTTACACATATTTAGCGTATGTGAATTTATTCGAGCATGCCTGTCCCTTTATGGACTTCTATATAGAGCAAAAAAAAAAAAAATAATAACAAAAATAAAAATATATGTAGCAAGATGATACTGATGATGACTGACTTCTGTTGGGGCAAAGAAAAAAATAAAAATGAAAAAATAAGCAGTAGTTGTAGTAGTCTGGTTTTCTGCTTTTATACCCTTTATTTCATATTTAAACGGCCATAAATTGATTATTTAAAAACCTTAGTTGAGTCTATTTTTTTTTTTTTTCATTTTATGTCCCAAGACCAAAATAAAACGCATTTTAGCTAAGAAAACCAAAAAAAAAAAAAAAAGACAGACAACCAGTCAGTCATTATCATCACTTTATCCGGAGTTTGAAAAGAAAGACGTTCCTTATGTTTATGCTTTGCAAAAAAAATCTCTAACATTTGACTTAATTATAGTTTTAAAGAAGACCTTTAGCAAAAAAGATAAATAAATGAAACACAGAGCCATTAGTCGTTAGTTAAATAACTTAGTTGGTATGTCAAAAAACTTTCGGATAAATTCCCAGAAAAGTAGCATAATTTTTGATGGTTTTTTGATGTAGTTTTTTTCCATTTAATTTAAACCTTTAAATTAAATTTTTAAAGTTCTATTAGAAGAATTCCCTCAATTAATAGTTTTTTTATAACTACAAATTTATGCGTAATTATAAATTTGGGAAAATAAATTCTTTACCATAAATGTTTTGATAAAGTTTAGTGATAACTAACATAATTGGTTTTATTTTCGGAGGTCTGTAGACATGTTTTTCATATCATGAAGAAATTTTTTAAAAAAAGATGACTAATTCTTAATATATGTATTTCTAGCAAATATAAAATAGTTTTTGACAAACGTGTTTACATTTGTAAAAAAATTTTCCGAAATTAAAATGGGAAATAATTCAAGAATAACAATGAAGTGCTTTGGTACAAAAAAATACTTATTCCGTTCTGCTCGCATCCGATTATAGTCCACAAGTTCTGCTTTAATTACGCCAAACTTAATCAATAAGGGAAATTAATGATTGAAATTAATTTATGGTATTTCGAACTACGTGTTGGCTGCAACCATATCCATAATATCAATGCCAAGGTGCTAGGATCTCTAACTTACCTTAAACACCTGATGATACAAGCTAAACTCCTCGAAATTGAATCCAGTACTTTTTTGGCGGGTAAAAGTAGATAAAATGCTGCATTATTATCTGTTAAAATTTTTTTACTTTTTCACTCTCCGTCTAGAATACTGTCAAAGGCAAACGTTGTTTGCAATTTTTAATCACAGTCAAGACTGGTTAAAAATCTAATTTTTTGGCAAAAATTCCAAAATAATAATTTAATATATCAAGTAATCAAGAACATGTTTTAAAAAATATAACGTGGAACCGTTGACAGTCTGACAAGGTATTAAATTTGATAATTTAATATTATTTCTAACATTTTCACTAAAATGGAGGTAGGATTATAAAAGCTGTATCGCAATACCAGAAATATCTATAACAATGTTGTATAATGTAAATTGCAGTCTAAGAGATGTATTTTAAGACCTTTAATTTTATATAAGTCATGTATTTGTCATTATTTTCGAGTTTTGTGATAATATGGGTTGCTGCTATGTTTGGGCATGAACTTTCACGAATGTAAAAATATGAAATTGTTCGCCAAAGTTTCTATTTTATATAATAATTAGAAAGCATTTTTTCGGCAAACTCTTGCTGTCGTCAATTGTTTTCAGTTAAATTTTAGTATACCTGAGCGGAAATATCTTAGTTTTAACAAACAGTTTGGAGAGAATAGTATGTTCTAACATATAAAAAAATCTTAGTATATTTTTACTTTTTATTTCAATTTTTGAAATATGATTAAGATACTGAAATGTTTCTCTTTTCAGCAATACTAATATCTTGTTGCAAAATCTTACTGTTTAGTTAAAGTATCAAAACTCCTTTTATTCCCTCAATGTGCAATGTTGTAAAATTTCTGAATATGTTTTTTTTATCCCTATTACAGTCAAGCTATCTGCTATAAATGGAATCAATTTTAAGGAAATTGAAGTGTACGCTTCTTTAAAGATAAAGAAAGAGGTAGAAATATTTCGTTATTGGGATTTTAAGCGAAATGCCACATCCCAAAAAAAGAGCTCGGGACCTGAGGGTAAGCTGGCTATCATTGCTCCAACGACTCACTGTGTAAAATTGAAACGTGTTGTCTATGGTACATTCGAAGGGCTCTTCAGTACTTTTTTTTGGGGAATTATCTTCACTAAATACACTAACTTTTTTACTTATAAAGTCAATTGCAAACTAAAACACGTACGTATTGAATGCAATATTCAACCACAATAATAGGAAATAAATCAGATTCGAAAGCATATCTGGATGAACAATTTTTATATTCAGAAAAATGCCATCGCAGTATTTACTGTATTAAAACTGACACTGAAATAGGTCCGGGAATATTTTCTGATAATCTGGAGAATATATTTCTGGATGATAAATTATTCTATTTAGTGATATTCTATTGTAGTATTCACCAAAATCGGTTCAGGTATATTTTCTGATAATCTGAGGTTTTCATTAGACTGGCATGAAGTAGTATGTGCAGAAGTCGATATATCTACTTAAAAGTACTTTCTACGCAGAGAATAGTTAACAATTACCAAAATAATTCATTCAATTAAAATTGTTTAAATTTGCACCTCTTACCAAAGTATTTTGTATTAATTACTAATAATTGTAAAAAATTAAAAACAGAAAACTTTTTCCAGCTAAAGATTGATTAAATCAATCAAGTGGATGATTGAATGAATTGATAATTTAAATGAGAAAAAAATTATATTCAATTAAATGTTTACTATTTCTTTTATTTAATTTTTGCTTGAATATGTTAATTAAATTCTAATATAAAATGAGACAATTGTGTCAATTAAAAAATATAAGGTATTAATTTGTTTTGTGTACCTCAACTAGAATAACTACCAAGTTAGTCTAGTCCATATACTATGGCTAAAGGTATACTTAGAAATGTGTCTGGTCAAACTATCAAATGTGACCGAGAGACTGCGTAGGTGAGAGAGAGAACTAAGGCCCATTATTTTTTAGTTGGAAAAGGATTTTACTTCATTAGAGTCATCTTCACAGATGAGTCGATACAACTTCTTTTCGACAATTAGGAATGCAGAATATGGATAAATGCATAACTCAGTGATAATTCTCTGTAAAATATTAATGTGATTTGAAAGTTTAAACTAAATACTGTTTTATAGTATGTCTCCTGCATATTAAAATTTCTTTATTTCTTTCATAAAAATGAACAAATAGTTATTTTATTGAGTGAAATTTTAAGAAAAATATATGTCACAAGAAACTAAATATTTGGGAAATCTTTTCTCAAATTTCCTTGATTTTTCATTGGTGTTGCGGTAGGAATTCGTAATTGTAATGATTTAAAATACTTATGTTGTCTATTTTTTTAATTATAAAAGGCAAATTCGTAAAAATTATTACATTTAAACTATTTTGTTGATCTAATTTAAATTTCCGTACGCAAGTAGAATATAAAGTTTTACTTTGAATAATACCTAACATAAGAACTTTCATTCTGATGCTTTTTTGGGTCTTAATAAAATTTTGGTTACACAGGGTGCTTAAAAAATGAAAAAACAACTTAATCGAACATGCGAAACTTTGCTTTTGCTCTCATTTAAAATTAACTATTCTGTTGACTCTAAAAGTGATCATTGAGCTGAATAATTAACAAATGCAGTGTTTATAATAATGTAAAATACAAATACAAAACGAATAAAGATGAAACAACCAAGTCAAATAATTAAATTGTAATTAAAAAATCAACCTCTCAGCTCAAAAACTTCAAAACACGAAGCAAAACATTTAAAAACAATAACTTACATCAATTAAAAAATAAATCGACCATAATGTTTAAAAATATATCCATGACATTGCGTGTGTCATTCATATCAAGCGCAAAACAAATGAATAAAATCCTAAAGATTTCGAAAGTCGGAAATCCAATACAAAAAACTTAAAATTCATTTAATTCCAGTTTAAATGCCTATTTAACGCCTTTTAACTTTTTTTCTTAAATTCGAAAAACCTAGATAAACACGCAATGTTCTTTAACAAATATATTCCCCCGTTAAGAAATTGTCATTTAATAATGAAAACAGCAGCCAACTCTTTATTTAGACTCATGTAAAAATAAATATAAAATGCTTGGGTTAAAAAATATATATAAAAAATGAAATTAAAATTTTTCATAAGTAAAAATTTGGTTGGTTGCATGTGTCACTTTTCTGTTGTACAATGTTGTTGAGAAAAGACAACGGCAGATACGCACGTGAAATTATTTAACACTCACACTTTGTGTGTGCCAAACTGATACTAGTGTAACACGCAACATGCTGGTAGGCAGCACAAAAGCAAAGGAAACAAGTCTTACTGCCGTGGAAAAGACATAAAATATTGGATTTTTTATTATCTACAAAACACTATAAAAAAAACTTGTAGTTTTGCATATGAACAAAATACACACTAACTTAAACTAAATCGCTTTGTGAATGACTGACAAATGGAAACCCACCCCAATAGCGAAGGTCACCTGCTGGACCAACTGTCAGTTTATTTTTGTAGTCTTTGTTGCCACTTTTAAATAAAACAAGAAGCAGAAAGAAAAGATGGCACTGCTATTTATAGCGACTAATGTGTTTTACACATATATTCATTTTGCAACATATCGACGCCAGCAGCCAGCTACTATTGGAAGGAATTAATAAATTTATATCTGATATTTAGACTGTTTTATCTTTAAATGTGGACTTTTAATTTTATTTTTTTTTTTTTTTACGTTACTGCTATTTGAAATAAAACTGCTAGTTGGTGGTGAGATTTTAGCTCTTTAGTAACTGAATCTAAGGTTTATATAACAAGTTTTATTTGAAAAGTGTTATGTTACCCTTGGGATCAATCATTAGAATTTAGTTACACGCAATTATATACTCATGTGTAAGTTTCCCTTATTTTAAGAAATTTAGTTTGGGAAAGCCAATATTTAACCTTTGTTAGACAGAGGCAATCAAATTCAAGTTGAGATTTTTACTAATTGTTTTATGGGTCAGCATTGGGGATGATTTTTGGGATGAGAAAATAATTTGTCATTCGTTTAAACATGTCTATAAATTAAACGATTTTTATAAAGTTTTTATTTGCTTTATTGATTTTTATTTTATAATACTAGAATCAAAGAAAAAATTATGAAAAAGCTTTTCAATAAAATAAAAATATAACTACTCTTTATTCAGAATGTGGTATTTCTCCATCTACTTGAACTAGGCATAATATATAATGTTTTATTACTAAGGTAAATTAATTTGAACTTATAAAAGTGAATGAAAATATCATACATATAAAATTAGTCTCTTAACATTAGAAAATACAGAAAAAAGTAAAAAGTTATATTAATTAACAAAATGATACAATTAATAAAAAATAATAATATCACAGACCAACACTAAAAAATATTGCGGAAAATGTACTGCGGACTTCGTAAAAATACTCATTCCAATTACTAAAAAAATTTTGATTTCATTCCATCAAATGTAACCCATTGACGACCAAAGAAAATAAGCTTCCCAAATTGTTATACCCTACACCACCATAAGTGGTTGGAGAATTATGCGTAGAAAAAGTTATACAACACCCACCTTAAACTATACCAATCGACTCAAAATCTCACTTTTTAAATTGATCTTACAATGTCCATCAGTGCGTCTGGCTGACTGTCCATGTAAACCTTGTGCACAAAGTACGGGTCGCAGGTTTAAAGATAATTCAATAAAATTTTTCACGTGGTACTTTTATTATAAAGGACGAAGCCTATTAAAATTGGTTGTGATCGGTCCATTATTTCACATAGCCGCCATAAAAATGTCCCCCGGAATAGAATTTGAACACTAAAAATAAGAATATTTTAATAAAATTCAGTGCAAAGAAGTTTTGTACAAGTATCAATCTTTGTATCAAATTTTATGAACATCGATCCACCATGACCATAGTTTTCATACAAACCCCTCTTCCGAAAAGCACTTTAACGTGCATAAAACCCATACGAATATTAGTATCAAATTAATATTCGACACAAATAAGTTTCATATAAGTAAAAACAACATTGCCAAATTTTATGAGAATCGGTCCATAATTTACCATAGCTCCCATATAAACCCACTTCCAGGAATCGTCCTAAAGTGCATAAAATCATCTGGATTTTAGTATTAATGCATTATTCTGTACTTGTATATTGTATTTTAGTAAAATTGGCCTCAGGTTTGATATAAGTCTCCTTCCCGAATTCTTATGCTCGTATACAATGGCGTAGGGTATCATATAGTTGGTTTTGACCGATTATATATTTTTTTCTCTTTTTTAGGTTATATAATTGTTTAGATAAAAGCCAGAGAAAACACATATGCCATAAATGTAGAACCAATTACTAAATTTTTTGACATATGTATTTTGAAGAGATTAATAATTTATTGATTGCAAAAGTTTGTAAAAGAATGTAAATTCTAATCGGCTGTACATAAAATTTCACATAGACGTACTAGACGAGGATCGGAGCTAATGAGGCCCTAGACATAGACAATTTTTAACCGCTTCAATATGTATTTTTTTTTAGTGTTAGTGATCACAAATATGTAAAAACATAAAAATCTGTGTTTGAATAATTTAAACTGTAATTTCTAAATCTGTTGTTATTTTTATTGTACTTCTTTTGGTTGAAAAAATATTTGATTCAATATCGGCTAAATTAATTTTTTATTTATTTGTTTAATTATTTATTCATTCATTTATTTCAGTAATATAAAGCCTTTAAGGCCAAAAAAAAAACTTATTACTTAGTAATAATTAAAAAATGCCTGAGCAAACAGTATATAAAAAATAGATAATAAAAATTATTAAAATTATAATAACAATGTGCTAAAGTTCTCTGTTTATATGGTTCCTCATCTATAATGCAAAAACGAAAAAAGAAATAAAATTAGTTATTTCAAAAATCAGTTGTTTTTAAAAAGCCCAAATTAATACCAACTATGAGTATAACATAATATAACATAAATAATCTGAAGTTGAGTTTTTTGTGAAAAATAAAATAGATGGTTCCCAATTACATATGCATGAATATAGAGATATACATAGGTGCACGCGTGTATTAATATATATATGTATATATATATATATATATTTATTTATTTGAGGATTTATTCTTGAATGACTAAATGTGAAAGAATTTAGTAATAGTAATGAAATATCAAAATTCATATAAGTAAACCAAACATCGTAAACTAAGAAAATTTACAAATAAATACCCCAAAAATGTCTTAACATATTGAGAAATGTGTTCTCTTCGTTTAACCCTGTAGACAAAATTAACAACCGCGTTAACAATAGGATTTATCCTTGACAAGTTTGAGGCAACAGTACCCGAAATAATATAACAGATCTTAGCTGACCACGAACTTCGATAATAAACAATTCAAGAGCATTTCTTTGACAAAACATTGTTGGCGATCCGAATATGAGCTGCTTGAGCTTACCTGTCGCTCACTTTGAGGCAGTAAGTCTTTCGTTCTCAAAGGTTCGTCTATCATATTAATAGTGAACGTTTAGCAATATCAATAGCGAAACACAAAAATATTTGTTAGTGATTAGCTTTCGATATTAAAAAAGTGTTGACAAATTTTCGATATTGATATTACTAAATATTTGTGATATTATCATATAGTTTTTATTTTGTTTAATTTTCATTTTATTCCCAGTTTAAAATTAAAATTTGATTTATTTTGTAGTTATATTTTATTTCAAACTTAAAACAATATATCTATAAAATATTTAAATAATATTTATTATAATAAATTACATTTCAAAAATAATAACAATTCATTTAATGAACAATAAAATTAATGAAGACATTTATGTAAGGCTGGTAATATTTGAAGTAAAATATTTCATGGCCAGCGGGGTCATCAATGTTTTTTTATCTTACCATTATTAATTTTTCTTTGCTTAAATCCACATCTTTTAAAAATAAATTAAATGAGATATAAAGATAAATAAGTTCCTTAGAGAAGTAGCGACATTACTTACCATCTTTTCTAAAACTGTATTATATTATATTCAAAATTACTGAAAATTTAACTAAGATATAACATTTTAAAGCGCAATATTTTACAACCATTCGTTATGAACTATCGATCAATATTCTCTTTGTTTATGTCTCTTGCATGTACAAACAAGAAAATGCACTGTTTTTTATATACGGGGGCGGATCAATATTTTCTGTCAAATTATGAGCAAGTGTCGTCATTTACTTTGCGTTTAATAGCTGTTCAAAACATACAACCTCGTGTATTTTTCTAAAAATGGAAAAAAGTGAATTTCGTGTGCTCATTAAACATTATTGTTTGCGAAGAAAAACCGTCAATCAAACCAATGAAAAATTCGATAAATACTATGGGGACTCTGCTCCATCGATTTCAATGGTAAAAAAGTTTTGATTTCAAATGATCAGCTGAGTTTAAGAAAGTTGCCTTCAAGATGGGTGCCACGTTTGCTCTCAATTAACCATAAACGTAAACGTGTGACAACTTCAAAGGATTGTTTGAAGTTGTTTAACCGCAATCCGAATGAGTTATTGCGGGATACAAAAACTGGAGAAACGTTAAAAGGAGATTAGATTATGTTGAAAAATAAATTTTTGTTTTGCAAAAAAAAAAACTGTGTTTCATTCAAAATGTCACGGATTGATTGATCCGCATTCGTAAATAAGAAATTTTTGAGAAATTAAAAAGAATTGATAATTTCTCGAAACATTCAGTTTCGATATTTTATTCAGAAAAGTTGAATATTCAATATCAATCGGGAGGGTTCTGTGATTTCAGCACACACAGAGAATATGCCAGATTATATTTAACATAAAAAGAGTAAAATAAGTTAGTGGAATGTACGAGTATCTTCCTCATTGTTTGTAGTACTCTGCAAATAGTTTGAACAATGTGTGACTCAAAATTAAGCCTGCTATAAAAGGTGTCTCCCAAGCACCTAATTTGATTTACAAACTCAACCCGCACACCATCAATAAAAATGTCTAAGGTAACATTGAAACGATCAAATGGGTTAAAACCGATTAGTATTGTCTTTAAACCTTTGATAGGCATTAAATTAATTAAATTTAGTCAGAATTAAAAAATACCTTTTGTTAGGAAAAGGTTTAATATTTCGGTATGCACTATTTTGAAACGGTTAGACACATTTAATTTTTTTATTCTTTTATTTGAATAGTACGTTCATGTCTAGTCTAGTGCAAATTTTACTTTCAATTTCCGATAATTTCAACATATTTATTTTTTTGTTAACGAAAAAAAAAAATTTATTTTGCCACACTTTTAAATATATTGTTAAAACCTCCAAAAAATCTACTTATATGGGCTTAAAATGCAAATTATATAGATTTGTTGCATATATATTTAGCTGCAAGAAAAGGATGTAGGAATATTTTTATTTAAAAATCCTGTTGTTTTATACCTTATAAAACAGAACAAGAATATAAATTTGTTAAGGGAAAAGAAAAAGATCTTGTTAGCATAACATAAGGAAGTACATAAAATCAAAAAAAAAAAAACAAAAAGAACAAAACACCAAATAGTCTATGTGTTTAAACTGCGGATAATATGACGAGTAATCTCATCTCGACATAATGGTAGGGAGAAATTTCATTTAAATAAAATACTTAACTTTATTTTTAATAAAAATGTGAAGATTTTTTTATATATCGTTTATTTACCAGAACACTCTCCTTTATAGTTTAGGAACAAAGAAGACATATGGAAGACATAATAGCGGGTAATATTTAGATGGTTTTTACATACGTCATTTGAAAACCATATTATGTTGTAATTATATACGTCCGGACGTCCGTTTGAAGATTAGATCTTTGACTTCTATACGCCTTCCATTAGCATTGTCCGCATTGGTTGAAGTTTTACGCCTATAAGTTGTGGACATAATACTATAATATCTCTATACATACATTTTAAAATTCAAAAGCCTTGAATGAGTTCTACATTAATAAGCAGAATATCATTTCATCATTTTTGTTGAAATTTTATATTTAAAAATTTGGAAATATGTAATGATTATTTATTGTCGGCGATAGCTAATTTTGTGCAAAATAATAAAAAAGAGTCGTTGAAAAATGTTAACCCGTTCAAAAAAATACACTATGTGCTTCCAAATTTTTCTTTCTTATCCGATTTCAAATATTAATACCCACACCACCATAGGGTATTATGCGTTTGTACTGATGTTTGTAACGCATCATCCAACATCCACCTTAAGGTATACCAATCGAAACAGAATCACCTTTGGAGTCGATCTAACAAAGTACAGGTCGCAATTTTGAAGATAATTCAATGAAATTTGGTACGTAGGATTTTCATGATACAAGAACGAAACCGATTGATTATGATCGGTCCATTATTTCACCCAGCCCCCATACAAATGTCTTACCGGAATAGGGGTTTAAATATCATAAATGCCTTAAATATAGAAATATTTTAATGAAATTAGGTGCAAGGAAGTTTTGTATAAGTGTCATGAAGATCGGTCCAAAATTTGTCATAGTTCTCACTTTATCGTGTATAAATCGCATACACAAGTTAGTTTAGGTTTATATTCGACACAAATAAGTTTTATATAAGTAGAAATCATAGTGACAAATTTTATGAGGATCGGTCCATAATTTACTATAACTCCCATATAAGCTTACTTTTAGGAATCAACATAAATGATGGACATGCACAATGGTGTGGGGTATCATATGGTCGCACTTGTTTTATATCCCTTGCATTTGACATTTTAACAATCTCAATTTGCCAAATCGTCGTCCAGTTTTTCAAATATGTAGCCCAATATTTTCATCCGATTTTGTAGATTTTTCTAGTTAGCTAAAGAGCAAAATTATTTATCAAATTAAAGAAGCTTGAAGTCGTTATTTTTTCCGAGTACAAAAATAACTGATTTCGAAATTAAAAATTGCGAAAATTATGATTTTTTGTGTTTTTTTTTTTGACTCCTTTTTCTCTAAAACAATATTTTCTTAAAGAATATAAAATAATTTTACACTTTTCCGAAAAGTAAAGTTTTGAATTTCTATGTTCTAAAATCCCAAAGCTTAAATCTACAGACAGAGTGCACTTTAAGAAACTTCAATATGTTCTTAAAAGTTCTTAAGCGTCTTTCATCGAAGTTGCAAGAAATGTGGAATTTATAAGCAAAAAAATGAAAAAATCATTTTTTTGAATTTTCGCCAGTTTATTGTGAATTGTGGGATTCCTTTCACAAAAATCTTAATTTGTTTACACTTTATCAGCGATTTTAAATTACAAAGTATGCAATCACCGAAAATTTCGTTAAGGTGTCTAACTAACATAGATTTCATTACAAATACGATATTTGAAGTTTCTACAAAAACCATTTTTTTTTTTAATTTACTTTAATTTCGAAAATATGAAAAACTTTGGACTTCGTTTTTCGATACTCTACCCATATGTAATGGGTAAAAATAATTTTCTGCATGGTTCTCATATGGAGCCTGAGGTTAATTTTGGACCAATTATTTTAAAATTTGGAATGGTGATTTCTGAACCTATAAACCTTTTTTGTATTAAATAATATCCTGATAATAATGTCTATATGATATTTGTTCACGTTAAAGTAATTTTAGAAAGTGTCAATTGCAGGTCAATCCTAATAAAATTTGTCGCTGATTTTTCTTATTTCTTTAGACTTATACTAACATTTACATGGGATTAATGGATGTTAAAGTGGTTTTCGGAAGAGATGTTTTTATGAGAGAAATTGTAAACCGATTTTACTAAAATTTTGCACATTAATTCATGCTTACATAAAACCTACTTATTTGTATGGGGGCTAGGTGAAATAATGGATCGATCATAATCAATTTTAATATGCTTGGTTCATGTATAAAAATAATCTTATGTGTAAATTTTAATCGAAAGCTGTACTTTGTGAACAAGGTTTACACGGACAGATAATCAGCCAGCCAGCTTCCCAGACGGAGGAACATCACCCGGCTAAAGTACATAAATACATAATTAAAATTTATGCGTAAACATTTTTGTAAAAAATCAAAATTGGAAGTTGTTATGCATATATATATAAAAAAAACAGGGACGTGATGCATATTTTTTATTTAACGTTATACATTATATCCAGCACAAAGAAAACGAATAATAAAAATACTCGCGATAAATTTTTTTCTACCATTTTGTTCAATAAGCTAAATGAGAATAATCAATATTTTATTTAAATCAATTATCTAGGTGTTGGAATGAAGCAAAACATTAATTGAGTATTTTCAATTAATATGGTTTAAATACAAAATAAAAAAACGTTTTTGATATTTATCATAAAACATTTATATAATAGAGCCATGGCTCATATTGATCTGAGCGTCACATTAATGTTCATTCCAAACGCAGAAGTGTCGCAATCTCTCATCTTTTTTTATTAAAGGGGCCTTGGTCAATGTAATACTTGAATCGGTTATTTACATTATGAAGAATTATTATTTCTGCAAATAACATTTTGTTACAAATTTAACATTGAATTTATTATTAGATAATAAGACTTTGAGCTGGACGCGGTCTTGGCATAAATTATCTTAAAAATTTTCAAAAAAGAAAAAAAGTAAAAATATTTCACACTAGTCAGCTTTAATTTTGAAACTAATTACACAGAAGAAAGTTACCAATCGTCAAAATAATTCAATAAAATAAAAACTGTTTAAATTTCCACCTCTCACCAAAATGATTATATCAATTACTAATAGCTGTAAAAAATTAAAAAAAAAGAAAAATGTTTCCAATTAAAAATTAATTAAATCAATCTAGTAAATGATTGAATGAATTAAAAATTCAAATGAGATAAAATCCTACTTGATTTTTATTTTTACTATTTCTTTTTGTTTAAAAATATTAACTAAATTTTGATGTAAAATGAAACAACTATGTTTATTGAAAAATATAAAATAATACTTTTTTCTATGCACACAATACAAAAAATAGCTTATTACATTTCTTTTTAAAGTGTTGCATGTTAATAAAATAATTTTCAATGACTTCAGTATTTATACGTAATAAAAGTATCTTTTAGTTAGCTATTTATTTACAGTTCAACTTATACGAAAGTGTATATAGTTTATAGATTGATTTAAAACGTATTGAAATACAAATATCTTGCCATTAAAAATTCCAAATAACAATTTTTAATGATGTTAAATAGCACTTAAATACTTATGTTGAAAACAACTTAATCAAAATCCTAAATTTTGTTTATTCACAAAAAACAATGTTGAATACAAATATTCTACCAATTAAATGCAACTAAAAAAAAAAAAACTTAAACTTAACACCCACGGCTTTTGTAAACATTTCCCTTCCATATCTCTATTCTAATTGCATTCAAGCAGAACAAATTTATTAATTACAAAATCATGTTTAAATTTCAATAATAAAAGCAAAAAAAAAAAAAAAATAAAATAAAATAAAAATACAACATTTAATTGAGTTCGTTATAAAAATAAAACTATTAGAGAGAAATGAAAATATATTATTGATAACATAATTAAATTAATTTTAAATTCAACAAACGACACTTTTCACCACAAGAACTTTTTCTTTTTTATTTTCTATTAAAGCTCATGAATTTTTCCTCTTCATTCTTTGCAACGTCAAACAAAAATACCGTCAAGAACCATAAAAGTACATCAATTTGATTCGACATGCTGTGTAACTCATTAGGTGATTTTCATTTCAAATCAGTTGAGTGTGTAAACAATGAGGCAGGCAGGCGCACACATATGGCAACAACACAAAATCATTGCCAAGAGTATGTTATATGAGGCATAAAGGAATATATGGAGAAAAAAATATTGATTGCCTGTAGCTAAAACTAAGAGTTGATGGTAAGTGAATCACAGTTTATATTAATTTATGCCGATTCATGTTAAATCAATTAGTAATCAAGTCAAGAATAGAAAATTAAATCATAAGACAATAAATACTTGGCATGTAAAAAAAAAACATAGGAGAATAAAAGAAATGTGAAGAAAATGTTAGACTATGTGAATGGAATCTTTGGCCATGCAATACAATAGGCAAAAGTAAAGCGGTCAAATAAAAGATTTTAATTTTTTGGTTTTAAACAAAAAAACTCAAGTAAAAATTGTTTTTTTTTTTTTTTTTTTGGTTTTAAAAGGAGTGTTTGGTTTTTAGTATTCTTAGACATAATATCTAAGATCATGTTTCTAGTATGTTTTACTTTGTAAGAAATTCAAATAAAAAACATTTTTAGGATTTGTTTATATGCTTACTAGAGAAAATATTATAAGAAGTATTGAGATTGATAATCTATTTGTAACACAAAAAGACATTGATATAAAATCTTATTATAAATTTTTTATTTATATTAACCCAAAAATATGGCAACGCGAACAACGGTTACATAAAAAGTTATATAGCATAGAAAATATTCAAAATTTTGAAAAAAAAATCTTAATTACATTTCAAAGTATGAAAACTTTGTTAATAATATTAACTTTATGGAAGGTCATTTATATTATGTGTTTGAAAGTAAATGATCATTTTAGAAACCCTTAAAAAATTATTATTAAAAATATAAAAAATTAACGACATAAAAAAATATTTCAGATATTTTTAACTGCAGTATATAAAATAGTTTTTCCAGTTTTTATTAACTATATATATAGGTGCGCGAGGCGCAACCTAGAAATTATTTTGGTAGTGTCTCCTTTAACATTTTTTCAAGAAATGTAATCAATGAAGCTTTGAAGAACTTGAGTGTGAAAATGATGAATTTGTCTGAAAGATTTTTATCAAATAGCCTAAACGTTATACTGATATTAGTGACGAATGCATTACTGGCATAATGTTTCTAATAGTAATATTTTCCGTTGAGTTCTTGAAATATTCATTTAAACCAAAATATGATATATTGAATATAGAGGAGAAAAATTTTGAAGCAGAATTTTTACATATCTAAATAATATTTCCGTTGAAAATTTTGGTCAGCTTCAGCCTAAATAGAAAATAAATCTTAGTTAATTAGAGTTTAGGAGTTCAATTGCCATTTACTAATCTGTAATGAGAATAGGCGAATGTCTTCCAATATCCAAAAGCAAATTTGCAAAAATAAGTTTTCATGATCATTATGAAATTCATCTTTTAGTACCAATAGCTAAAATAGGACGTTATATCGTGACTTCTCCAACTCAAGTGGGTATACTTAATATTGGATGTTCGATATGTAAAATATGTTTTTCAATACCATAATAGAACTTATTAAAATACCTTAAAAAAATTTACCAACGAAATTCATTTTTTTTTTTTAATTTACTCACTTTCTTCTTACAAAAAAAAAAAAAAAAACTATATAGTGCCTGTCGCGACCGTGGGATAACGCCGCATTCTACCTGATTTAGAGGCCGAAACAAAATTTTATATAATAGGTAAATTTTCTTAGATTATTTGGTAATTTCATTAAAAAACATTCCCGGTCAGTTTGGGTTAAATTCGAATATCATCTAACTATGTCTATCCGTGGAACCTGCAAAAGGGTATTAGCTTGTTAAAAACCATCAAGCTGAAAAGAAATTTCAGTTGCGTAAACGAAATATTGTGAAAGAAAGTCGCCAAAAAAAAATAATTTTTTGAAAAAAAGGGCAAACTGCTTCAATGTCTAAAAAACTCCTTTAAATTGGTTTATTTGGTAAAAATAAAAGATAAAAATGTTGTATTGTTGGGTGTTTTAAATAGTTTTTCATAAACTTTATCACTAGCTTTAGTTTTTGATAATATTAGTTTATTTAAAATTCTCTGGAGTTTTTTATAACATCACTATATTTTAAAACAATCTAAAAATAATTAATTTATTTGTTAAAATTAATATATAATGTGTCGTAAAATTTCAAACAACTTAGTTTTCCACCGTTTACTACATAATCTAAAAAAGTCGCCATTTAAACATATTTTAAAATAAGGGGCTGAAAAACGGGATAGGTGCTTGTAAAAGAGAAAATTGGCGTTCAAAATAGCCCAACGGTAACGCTGTAGCTGTGTCTGTCATTCCATCTGCATGATTGGAAAAATACCCAGATATATATATCTTTTGTGGTTACTGTTAATCATATGAATATTTAAATATATACATTATATATATTTTATACATTTATTAGAACCACAAATATCTCTAGTTCAATCTAATGAATTTATGTTCTAAATAACATCTGCTTTGAATACACAAAACTAGATTTAAGTAAACTTTAACTAACAGCAAAACTTTGCGTACTATAGAGTGTCCCTTTAAGTACTAATACTTAACTAATTCACCTTAAAAGTCACCATTATAAACTAATGTTTCTATTACCTATCTATTCATCAAGACAAAAACATGATTTGCCAGTTTATTTTATATTTTCCTACAAATTTTTTTTTCGTACATTAATAGTTTTAAAGAATTCCTGGAAATCCATTGAAATCAATAGAATTTATATTAACTACAAAGTAAATGAAGAAAAAATACTCATAGAATTTTAAATATTCGAGGCATGTTTGTTCCCAAAAGCCTTTATATTTGTGAATGCATTTCATTTCTGTTGCATCTTTACAACTATACAAGATTCATTTTACTTAAAGACTCGTATGTAAATGTTATGTTTTCTTTATTTGTTGTGGCAACATGTTTGGAATTTATCATTTGTACTCACACTCAACATATTCAAGAATGAATAACGACAAGGGCCGTTGTCTTCATTGAAATCATGTTAATATTAAAAATGGGTCATATGAATATTTTTTTTGTAGTTTTTGTTCAATCACACCCAACAATGTTGGTTATCAATTGCTTTAAGTAAGTATTTTTTTTTTTTCTTGAAAGAAAATTTTGTCATACAATTTATTAACATTTGTTTTTGTTGTCATTTATTTAACAACTACTGGTTTTAAGAAGAAATACATAAATATAATATTCTGAACGTATGTTTAAAATACACCAAAAGGAAACAGTTCAAGATTCGTAATTTTTATTACTTACTAGCTAGAATAAAGTATAGGAAGGCATACAAAAAAATTCGTAATAATAAGTGTTTCATAAAAATTACTGACACTTTTTCTTTGAGTGTTTTTATAACCACTAACCAACCCACTTTGTCTAGCATTGTTATGCTTGTAAATAATGCAGTTTATGCAATGTTTCAACCCATAGTGTCATGTTGCAAGTTTTTTATTCGGTGTGCTAGTTATTTCCGTGTAGGTTGACATTTATATAGATTTATGATTTGTGTTGTGCTGGATTCCTTCACTATTTAGATGCAAAAAAAAAAATTGTTCACAATAATTAAATGAAGAATACCTGTTGTCACGTTTACAAAACACAAATTTCAATACTTATGTATGAAGTAAATTTGAGTAAATAATTACGTAAAAAAATTAGGTTTTTAAGTGATAAAATTTTCTTTATTTATTTTTTTTTATATTATTGTAACTGAATGTGTCGAACAACTAAAAAATCTTAACTTTTTCCTCCAAAACAATTTTTGTATGATTTGTGCGATTGTAAATCATATGGGTAATGTTGAATGATTACAATATTCACACAGACATACGGATGGGCGATCGAATCAGACTATTTAAAAAGACAATTATTTCTTCCATTTCCAAAGTATCCTTGCTAGTGACCCTTACATATTATGGAAACTGATGGTCATTATTACACTGATGGTCATTATTTTACATTTTAAAATTTTTTTAATATTAAGTAATCTTTTAGTAAAAAGCTACGTTCTTCTGCATTCCAAGTCAATTATAAATCTAAAATTGACTTAAAATTTAAAAAGCTACCAGATCATTAATGAAGGAACTACCCAAACAGGGTTTCACCGTATTTAAAAATTTTGTTGGTATTATACATATGATGTCTTAAGAAGATCTAAAGCACACATTATATGGTTTTTTAACTTTGTAGCAGCGTGTAATTTATACCATTTTAGATGAAGATTTTTTTTTTTTTTGGTTTTGCCTTCCAGTATAAACTTTAAAAAATACTGCAATCAGTTTTAGCGTTACCATTATCTGTTCAGCGTTATCATTACGAATTTATTCGCAAATTTAACTCTATTTTTGGCTTTATATATATATATATACATATATACATATATATACATATTGTTGACAAATTTCACTAAATTTGAAAGTCTGGGCTATTTTTTTCATTATAAACGAAACAATACAAATTGAAATAAATATTTCGTAACTTTTGTAATAATTCATAAACTGCAGCGAGTCACTTATCAAGGGTATATAAAACATTTCTACCATTAACGTGTACTTTTTCTAAATTTTTAAAGATACTATTTTCTTATTTACCTTCGTAATATAAATTGCGAGATATGGATCATTATAATGTTGAGAATAAAGTCATGTCGTCCATCAGATTTAAGGTAAATTTGATACCTTTAATATGACATTTCAGTGAAATTTAATTTATGTTAGGTTGAAAATGGCGGTGCTTTCATGCCTCCATCCAAAGACCATTCGGTCCATTGTGATCCCTTTATAAATAACAGAGAAAGCTGATAGACGAAGAAAGAGAAATTCCTTAGTAGAATAAAGCATAAGATTGGAAAGAAAGATAACTATATATAAAAAATATAAGAAAAGTGTGGAACATAAAACCCATCAATCAACCTTCACTACCACAAATCACTTTATTCCCATTACGAACCCTATAAGGTTTCTGAGTTCTCTACTTCTGTTTATTACGTAGAAACCCTATACAATGGCAGAGTATGTGCTCCACTGTAACCAGTAATCATACCAACAATGACCCTTATATTTCCACTACTCATTTCCAAAAGACGCTTTGAATCTGCTGGTTTAAGACTGTGTCATAAAGCCCCAGATACCCTGCAGTCCATTCTACTCCTTCAGGTATTCGTTCCTCCGATAGTCCATTCTCTTATGAATATGAAATATGACCCAATTGGAATCTTAACGATACCTCCAAAAAAGACCTGTACAATTCTCAGCTCATCGGCTATTTCATTTCCGATAATATCGCAGTGGCCAGGAACCCAACAAATTCTTATTCTGTAGGCATCCATTATCCTCCTAAATTCCTTCTTATACTCCATCACTAACCTGGACCTGAAATAGTATCTTGTTATTGCCATCAGTGTTGTCTGACTATCCACACAGATAGTTACCTCGTGTCCCTCTCAACATTCCTGAGATGTACTTCTCGCTGCACCCGTAATGTCAATTTTAGCAAATCTCTGAACTTTAGAAAGAAGGTTCCTATACGTCCCTTTTCTCAACGCCTCCCACCATACTGAACATCCAATATATCCGATGTGTATATCCAATATACAATTACCGGTTTTAGACCTCAGTTCTTCCCTATAGGGTTCCTGCATTCGTAGTAGGCATTAAACCTCTTCCTGGCCCTTTCCTGAGTATTTTACAGACTGAGTTCCGCCCCATTCAAAACTGGTAGACTAAATGTCTCAGCTTTATATCTCATGGTAAACAGAACTAGTTCAGTCTTTTCAGGGTTGACTCTTAATCCATTACTATTTGCCCATTGGGAAAGTTCTCGCAAACCAGATTGCATGATATCGCTGATCATGGGTAGAAATTTACTCGAGACCAACAATACCATATCGTTAGCGTAGACTACAATTCTTGACATCGAACTGATTCAATATGATGTTCATTGCCAAAAGCCACAATAATGGAGAACGAACCCCCCCTGCAGTATTCCCTTGTCACAAGCTTTCTTATTCAAGTGTCTTCAATGTTTGAGATGATAACCCTGCTGCTTAGCATCAGGGTGATCCACTCGATTAGGGATACAGCAATACCTAACAAAGCGAGTGATTCCTCAATCGCCACTATCCTAATGTTATTAAAGGCCCTTCTATATCGAAGAACGCTGCCAAGGTGTACTCCTTATGCAGCAGAACCCGTTCAATAAAATTCACCACATCATTCAGAGCGTAGTTGATGACCTGAGTCCCCATACTCCTCCTCAGATACAGACCGATCAGTCATTCTATTGTCTTGAGTAGAAAAGACGATAGGCTGATCGGTATATATTCCTTGGGCTTCGAGTGAGTCGTCCTACCCACTTTGGGTATGAAAATATCCCTCACCTCTCTCCATCCCCTCACTTTAAATATATCTCACTTTAAGACATTCAATAAATAGCTTCACGAGTAGTGTGATGACTATATCATTGACATTCTGTAACATGGTAGGAAAATGGTATCTGGGCGCGGTGAATAATATGGTCCAAATGAGTTTACCGCCCACCTTACCTTGTCTCCAGTGATCATCTCCTCTATCGTATCGATATCACCCTCCTTTGGTCTGTACGTTATCACTGACACTACCTGTCCTCCCGTACACCCTGGGAAGTTAGTCTCCATCAGTAGGTTGAGGGACTCCCAGCCAGACTCCGTCTACGAGTTTTTCGCCCGTTGTATATATCCAGGTGCCACCGGGTCCTTGGATAATACCCGTCTAAATCTAAACAAGTCGTCAACCGAGTCCACGGATTTACACAAATGTCCGTTTCGCCGGTCTTATGTCCTTCTTATAATTAGTGTAGCTTTCCCTGTAGCTGTCCCAATCAGTCTGACTCCTCGTTAGCTTGGCTCTATTAAACAGCCTTCTAACTGTAGACCGTTGGACCCTAAGATCCTTTTTTCACCATTTTGGCTGCCCCCAATTGCCAGGATAAATCACCGGGCAACTGAGCTCAAAGCTACTGTTAAGTACATCCGTGAAATTATTCACGATTTTCTCGATACTCTCAACTGAATTTCTCCACCTCTCAATATACCTGAAATCCCTATCAATTAAGTTACCGAAGAACTTCCAATCTATAATTCTGGATTCCTATAAGGCCTTCCCCTCGGTTTCACAAAGCCAAGATTGAAGGATATCATGCTATGATCCGAAATGGAATAATTCATAGCTACCCACCAGTCCTTGACAAATTCACCCCCTTGATTCGTTAGCATCACATTTATAGCCGTTTTGCACCACTGACAGCCTCTTTGGGTGGATCGGCCGACTTGCATTTCACGTACACCGATGTCAGTATAAGCCTTCTGCCTCCAATGGCTTCTCATGAGACAGCTGTAAGGTTCCCGTTACTAAATGAATGGATAATATTAATATTCAGATCATTTTTAGCTAATACATATGTCCGTATCTTCTCCAATGTGGACGGTATCAGCAGGTTATACCCTGTGGTCCTTAGACCACATACCCTGGTGTTGTTAATCCAGGGTTCCTGGATAAGGGCCACGTCCACTTTGGAATCAGTGAGGAGCTTTATGCACCATGTACCAGAATATGCAGGTCATGTACCTTATAACCAATTAGGGGGATTGATTACAAGGCACATGATGACACGTCCTGGGGACACGTTCGATAGGAGTAAATGCAGCAAAAGACTCCACACGGAGACATCGCAATGAATCTTGCACCATAAGTATTTTGAAAGATATTTGTAGTTTTGTGTATACAACTTTGTAAAGTTTTTTTAGCTATTTTACACTTCCAAATCGCTATATTTCGCGAACTTCTTGATAAAATGATCTAAAATCATGTATCAGTCTTAGTTTTGATGGGTATAATGATTGTCCGAATATCATTAAATTCGGAAAGGTAAATACTAAATTTGTAATTTTTCGTGTTGGTTTTAAATGGAATGACATAATTATTGACTAATTCGAGAAATTTTTGATGAATGGTTTTATATTTTGATAAAGTTTTGACAAAAAATTAAAAGTAAACTTGCAAAAAAAAAAATCCCAAAAAGAGTTATGTGAAGTTATAGATATAACACATTTTGGTGCAACATTACATATTTGGCGAACACACAGCTTATTTTGCTAACTTCTAAATCAATCAAGATTTATTAAAATGGTTTGGTGGGCATATGTAACACCAATAAAGTTTTAAATTGATGCAGTGACGATATAGAGGTATGTAATTAACATATTTTTTTTTATCCCAGCTTTGCGTTTTTAGAATTTTACAAACAAATTTAAAAAATTTGTGGAAAATTAACAAAGTTTGGACAAGGTTTGTGTGGAGACACATATCTACTTTAAGTTTACTAATGAAAACATTAAACAAATTGTATAGGACAGATAGAAAAAACAAATTTTATAAGTAATAAAATATTGCCACCTTTTTTGGAAAAAAAACCCAAAAAATATTAAAATTTTTAAAGCTTCTATTTGAGATTAATATAATTTTATATCTGATGTATATATTCATATGCTCTTTGCAGCAATACTATTAAGAACTTTGTACTAAATCTGGTGAATATAAAAAAAAAATTGGGGCCAATATTAAGCACTTCAATAATAATAATTTTGAGTTAATTTCGTAAATTAAAATACAATAAAATTTTAATAAATTTCTAATCATTTGGAAAATTAAAGTATTTATATGTACATAATTGAACAACCAATTTAAAACATCGTTATTATTTTAGTAATGCCTCTATTTAGTATCATGTTACATTTTTAAATATTTTTTTTTTTTTTTTTTTTTTGAAGACCAAAAATCAGAAAATTTATTGAAGAAAACTTTTTCGAGAATTTTATCTACTGATAATAATAAGAATTATGATATAATTATGATGTAACGGTTAATCGTTGTTGAATTCCTTCATTTTTAGTTAATTTTTCTTCTAAGAATTCTTCAGTAAGAAGAGTACAAACAATTTTGTTTCTTGTTTTAGATAAATTGAAAACTGTTGAAAAACTTAATATATAAAATATTAGTAAATGAAATTTTTTTTGTTAAATAAATGACATATTTTAATTGTTTTCTTTTTTTTTTTTTTTTTTTTTTTGATAAAAGTGGACCAGAAAAAAAACCTTCATAATCCGGTTTTTTTGTATCTGATTTTAATGATAAATTAGATTTTAAAAATTAAATTTACGGTAAAAGAATCGGAGTACAAAATATTAAACTCTGTGTTATTTGAAGTAACATATAACTCAAAAATTTTGTTTAACTTTACACAGAAAAAAATTAAATATCGTATTCTATTATGAAGTTTATAAAATCAAATATATTTTTATCTTTAATCGGATTTATCACTAAATTTGTAAAAACTGCCATTCAAATTGATAAATGTTTTATTGAAAATATATATATATATATATATATATATATATATATATATATTTATATATATATATATATATATATATATATATTATTTACAAATTAAAATATTTCAAAATTCCATAAAATTCAAAAACTTTTTTAATGAAAACAATAAAAATAATATTAATTTTTAATGGATTTTCAAACAATATTTATGTTTGAATAAATAAAAAGTTTAAAAAGAATTATTTTTACACAATTTAATTACCAATTTTACAATTATACCATTTTTTACAACTATAAATTAGGAAAATTATGTAGTAATGCGTAATTAATGTACATTTATGTTTACATGTAATAAAAGTAAATTAAAATTTGAACCTTGATTCTTCTTACCTATTTTTTTTTTGCTAAATCTTGCTATATATTTACGGATGAATATACTATATATCAACATTATATATTTTGAAATAATTAGGAGTAAGATAAATTATATCAATAACTTTGTTTGGAAGATCTGTACAAAAATCAAGATAACTTACCTTTGAAAGTCTTCAAATGTTGGATTTTATAAATATGTTCGTAATTCGGCATTTTGTTTTTTGTTTTGTAATAATTTAAATTCTATAAAACAAAGTATTAAAATCAAATAAATTTTTTTTATAAAATTTTATTTAAGGCCAAATAATGATTTGTTTAAAAGAATTTTATTCATAACTTCTTCTGTTTAATTACATTCTAACTTCTAAAGAATCAATCAGAATGTATTTTTATTATTTTTTTAATGTTCTTTTAGCTTTAGCATTTTTGTTTAAAAATTCTAGCACTTTTCCCACAAAAGTTTTGGAAACACTGTTTGCACTAAAATTCGCAGTTAAAGATGTTCATATATTTTATTTCTTATTACAATAAACTAAAGCTTTTGTAAAAAAAATTATAATTCTGATACGTAACTGAAACTATATTTGATGCCATAAATTGATAAATAAGTTTTGTGGTCACATTCATAAAAATTTCTAATATTTGTCCGAAAGAAACTATTTCAGAAGTCTTTATTTAAATTCGCCTAAAATTAATGTAAACATAAACCTGAACTAGTATCTCTTTTTATTTATTATGAAATCAATAAATATTTATATCTATGTTAGTAATTGTGGTAAAAAATTTAAAAAATGTGTTACTTCGGCTCCATGAAATAACTCCTCAAGAAATAGCTTCGAAAAATAAAATGAAATAAGTTCTTAAAAATTTTCACAGAGTGCACACAACAACGATAATAGCGGTGCTACTTAATTTTTTGGGGTTTATTTCCTTTTTTAAATTGGGGAATTATTTAATTTGAAATATATATATATATATATATATATATATATATATATATATATAAAACATTTATTTATTTATTTAATTCTCAAGTTATAAAGTAATCTAAATCTGAATAATTTTTATTTAAATTATTTTTCTGAGATAAGTACATTTAGTAATTCTCAAAAACAGATATTGACTATGTGTACGATAAACAATTTCCGATACTAAAACTCTTCCTAATAGTAGAATAGTGAAAATAGTTTCAAAGTTTCTGCACGTTTCTTATTAATCAGGATTTATTCTCATAATTAAAAAAAAAAACACATACGTATTTCATAATTGTACTTTCAGAAAATAAATTATTTAAAAATGCACTTTGATAAAAAATAAAAAAAAAATCCTAAATTAATGAATAACGGTTGTTCTTTCTAATATCTTAAATTAATTGTTACTTAATATTTCAACCAGCGTTACCATTTGTTGACTTTAGTCGATAATTGCCCCTTTTACAACCACCTGGCCACCTTTTTGGAACCTTTTTTAATATGGAACTAAATGGCGACATTTTACCCCAGGTCTACAACTGAGATTGATGCTGATATAATATGTGAGATAACGCCGGCAGAGGAGTGTAGCACTTTTGTTTATATTATATTTATGTTTATATATTACTATCTTAAGAAAGGGGTACACGTATTTTAATAAATCTTATAAGATGTCATTATTTTCAATCAGTCACGGAGTAAACATGTCCTTTTTATTTAAGCAATTCGCACTTTTTTAGCACAATTTTTATAAAAATGTTTTTTAACATGTAAAAAATCACTAAAAAGAAAAACTTTTACAAAAAAAAACATTGTTTTTCAGTAATTTCAAAAATTCACATGCACATACACAAACAAACTATTGTATATGTGTATTTTTTTGACAGTTCGTCTTATAGGATGGTTGTGTAGAGAAATCTCATCACAACAGTCTATAATACTGAATGAAATAATTCTCTCAGAGAGCGAATTTGACACTCTCTGACACAAAAATCTTACATATTATATTACGTTTAGACGGGCTGTTAAGGTTATGTGCTGAACAGTGTTGCCAGTTTAGCCTTTTTAAGGACTTTTTATTTTGTTCTAGCCTCAAATTGTTAGTTTTAGCTTCTAGCTTTCTACTAGCATTTTTTTATTTTTAAAATTACCTTAAAAAGGCTAAAATGGTAGTATCTCAAAGACCAAGAAAATAATTTCTTATGTGCTATAACCAATATTATTTTTGCGAAATCGTTTATTTAAAAAATCTTTTTTATTTATTCGCACAAAAATTGAGATCAGTAATATCATAAAATAAAAATTCAAATCGAATATAACTTGTCTAATTTTATGAAAAAGGAAAATTGTCGAAAAAATAATTTGAAAACATTGAGTCATTTTTCATATGGAGAAAATAATTTGATATAATCCAATTTGTAGGGGAATTTTTTGGGTGATTTCTGTCGTTCTATGTTTTATTTATAAATTTTTTACAATATCTTGAATGCCGGACATCTTTAAATGAGATGGTGAGACATTCAAACCTAAAGGAAATATTGTTGCGGACGAATTAGCCAGAACTGGTTCCCTTCTTCAAAGTGAGGCAACGGACCAACTAGTTGGCATACCACTGTCAATTTACAGATCAGTGGTACTGCAGTACTTGTTGAGAATAACTCAAAAAAGATAGACAAAACTCCGCGTGTTCTATCTTGAGACTGATATGGCCCCAGTACGATCAAAAGCGGTCGAGTTTCATTCTGGGATTGCCAAAGCGTTAGTAACGAATACTTGTAACCATTATTACAGGGCACTGGATTGCTGATGCACATGCTAGGTGACTAGGACTTCCTTCTAAAGACTATTGTATAAGTTGCTTTAACGAAGAGGAGGAAGAGATACTAGAACATTTTCTTTGTAACTGTCCTGCTCTTGCGAATATAAGGACTGTTGAATTTGGTCCATATATGCACGAATTATCTGATCTCTCTGCAATTGATTTTCAGATCTTTAATTCGTGCGTCAGGTTGGTTCGATTCAAACCTATTCTCGGACATGTGAAGAGAGATTTACATGATCTATTAGGGTAACACAACTGGACCAATAGGATCCAAGTGAGCTGTATAATTTACATTTACAGCTGCCCATCTAACCTAATTTAACCAACAATAACTTTTAAAAAATATCAAAAACTATTGAGAACAAAAAAAAAAAAAAATAAGTTTATAAATTGAAAAAAGAAAAATAACTTTACTCTGGCCTTATTTTTTTGGGGCACTTAGCCTTTTTTTACCTTTTTTAAAGATCAATTTATCCTCTTTTTTCACCTCCTGGAAGTACTGGTGCTAAATGAGGAAAAATCTCGACTCATTATGTATTAATTTCATCGAAGAAATGAATTATTTTTAGATTGTTTTAAAATATAGTGATGTAAAATAAGAATTTATAAATGAACTAAAACGGTTAAAAACTAAAACTAGTGTTAAAGTTTTTAAGCTATTATTTAAATTCTGAAATAGATTTGGTGAATACCTATATCCTAATTTATATTTTTTACTTTAGCTCATAACATTGTCTCGGCGGTACGTTTTTTTTTCCTAAATTATCACTAATGAAAAATAAATTGTCCAACAGACTTAAGGTCAACCCTTGCGAATACATGCTTTAAGTCTTAAATTGTTAGACGGTGATTTGTAAGACTAGGGTCCGAGTGAATACCTCGCACGAAAGTACAGAAGTTTAGTTAATGAAAAGAGAATTGTATGTTACTTTTACGAATAAATATTTATTTTTTCAAATAATAAAAATTATTATAAAAAAGTTATTTTGTAATTAGTAAAATTGAATTTAGTAGTTTTTCTTAAAATGCAAATAAACAAACTTTGATAAGTTTTTTAAAAAGATCCCCGTTTTGGCGATTCTCAATGATAACGCTGATTTCAACCACATTGGGTAGTTATTTCTTTATGAAATTAATCTCTAAAAAGAAAGTTATTTCATTTTTGTTTAGGATTTTATTTCATTTCATTTGCGGATTTATTTTATGGAGAATTATTTCATGGGAAAGAAATTCCCAAATTTGGGGATTTATTTTGTTATTTTTTGTTTCTTTTTTTGCGTCTATTACTTTACTTGAACTCTAAAAAAGTATTTTTAAAGAATAAATACAGTTTTCTGTTTCCAGTTTAACATATGCATAATAGATAATCTTACTTAGTTCCAATTATTATTTCTCGCATCTGTCAAAAATCTGCAGGATTAAAATCTAATTCTCCAAGTTCTATTCACAAATGTCTATTAAACTCTTCTTTCTTTAAAAATAAAATTCCCCTCTTTATATGAATTATTAATTCATAATCATCAACGATTACATCCACGACTACTATTTCAACTACCTAGTCCTTGGAATCAACTCCATTTACAACATATCAAATCATTCAAAATATAAAACGTGCTTATCATTAGTGATGAAAAATCACTTCAACAAAACTCCATGAACAGAAGAATGAACATGATGCAAATCATTGTCATCTGCTTCAGTTTCATCTTCTTGGCAAAGCCAACAACAGAAAGGAAGAGCGACATCAGCAGCAGCAAGTGCATATACTACATGTTTAAAAGCATCAATGTCAATATCGGTTTAAGTCTCATTTTTGTAAAGTTAAAGGCAAAAAGAAAAACTGCATTGGCATTAAACTTTAGCAAAAGCAACAACATCATCATCATCATCTTCGTCGTCATACTCATATTGATGCATACTCATATTGATGCATCATCAACAGCATTGAATATTATAAATATCGACAGCTCACAGCAGTTTTTGTTAATGATCATGCTGTTGTGCTGACATTTCTGTGAAGTTGATCATCGCAAAAAGATGTCGAAGACGCAAAACAACTCAAATAGACATATGAAGTCAGTTAGTTTTAGTTAAGGCATATACACATCAGTCATGCCTCATGATTTTACTTCCCATTGCATTTATTGGCAAAAGAATTCGCAAGGAAAGCTTAGGGAAAATAAATAGTTTGTTATATTGAAAGAAGACATAGACTAGTCAACATAACTAAACTGATTGCTTGCATAGTTTAGTTAAATACATACATGTATATAAGTCGTACAATGAAGAAGTTCTTTTCTGCATACAATAGTTGGTTATAGTTTCTTTGCTTTTGTTGAAGATCAGTCAGCTGTCGCTTTAATGTTGCACATACATTGTTGTAGCGCTAAACATCGTTGTCGTTGTATCAAATTGTGCATGTGTGTCTGTTGGTTAAAGACATAATTCATATTGAATTGTTTAAAAATGCAAATATTATGCACATTTTACTAAATGTTGAATTAGGTGAGAGAGATGCCAGGGAGGAATATTTCGGTGCTGGGTTCAATGTGGGAAATAGAACAATTTTACGATATTTTATTAGATTAAGGAAGATTTACACATACTATACAGCTTCCTAAATTCAACAAAAACAACAGATTTTACTTAAAAATACCAGATAACTGCATATAAATTCAATTTGATTTTTTTTAATTTTAACCCTATAACGATCAATTTTAAGGTGAAGTCCAAAATTTTTCTAAGTCCAAAACTGAGTTCAAATCCATTTTCTTAATCTGGCAACTCTGTCTGTGTAGTATTTACAAAATCATTTTAAATAGATCCTTAGTTAAGTTATTTACGACATTAATATTCCTTTTCATTCTTGTATGATATTTTTTATACTGTAAAACGAGTTTAGTTTTGTTTGCTCATGCAAGTGATCTTGTTTATTTACAGTATTTCTTTATGCTTCATGCAGCATGCAACTAAATATCTATTCAGCATACAGTAAATTGCGTAGGTAATGTTAAACAAGTTGTAAATGATTAATTATTTTAAATGTTCGCACAGTTGATGGACATGATGTGGCCAGTTATTTTTTATTTTATATTTCTTTTTCTATATATTTTTACCATTTAAATTTCTGTTACTTCGAATTGATTCCACAACAACAATATTGTTAATATTGTCTCCTTGTAGTTCCAAGCTGCTGCTGTTATTGTTACCATTTAAAATTTTAATAAATAGGGTTAATGATGTTGTTAAACATTATTGTATGAATATTTATTTTTTTCCTATTTTGCAAATCATTTTGATCTTTCTTCTTTCCTTAATAAGATTAAATTTCCAAGAGCTCTAGTTTATTGTCTGCTTATTATTTAAAATATATTGTATTATATACCTACATTTCTTGAAACTGATTTCCAAGTATTTACGCTTTATTAATCATCACTAATATTTGGTTTTGTTTTCTTTAAGAATATGATTGATGATTTCAGTTTTGTAAAGCATCATCAAAGGATGCGATCAATCACAGTTAAAAGAGAAGAATAGATTGTACTTAATGTCAGCAGTTTAAGCAATTATTTATCATCACACAAATTTGTAATAGGATCTGGACAATGCAGTGCAAAGTCGTGATAGAGTTGGCAGAGTAGATGGTTGAATGAACAAGAGTTATTGAGGTTTATTTTCAAAATGAATAATTTCGAAGTACTTTTAAATATAATCTTATAAACATGGAATACAATGAACTACTGCTAATGTATGTTTATATCGTCTAAAAAGACTGCGTTCATTCAAGGACCCTTCAAGAATTCTTTTGATTAATAAGTCTTGTCCCATAGATCGCTTGAAAACAATAACAATTCTAAGTACCTACGTAACAATTCTTTGATAATAGCTTCCTGAGGATACAAATTCTGATATTTTTAAGAATTCTACTTACTAGATCGCAATCAATGCCTCAGTAGATATTTTTCAACAAAATGTTGTTGCTTGCTTTGAGGTTTTTCTTTTGATTTAGATAAAGTGAAGTTGCCAGCTAAGGTTTGGTTCAGTGTAAAAAAGTTTGCTCCTGCAAATTAACGGATCTGACAGTTTTTGTCTTATTATCCGATTAAGTCAAATAAATATTATAGGCTTGAGTCACGTGTTCTCAGAATTCTCTCTTTTCATAGGTGTCACTCAGTAATCTCGCGGAATAATTTTTTTCACGTTTTTATGAATAAATTCGAACTTTTGTTAGAGAGAGTGATATTGGCCGAACTGTCAACTAAAATGGTTCAATAAACATTTATATTACTCAAAGTTTCTGAGAAAAACCATCAGACTGGAGGTTATTAGAGTAGTATATTTCGACTTTGGAGATTTATTTATAGTTTCTTAGCTCAAAGCAAAAAAATTTTTGGCTGAAATAAAAATAAAAAAGATATCCAAAATGTATCATCTTATTGGAATATGGAAGCAACTTTTAGTTTTAAATTTTCATTTGTGAAAAAACAGACACAGAACAACATAAAAATATATCGAACAATACTCAAGTTTCCCAATTCAAAAACATGTTGTGTCATTTGCAGTCTATCATTACCTCCACTCAAATTCAGAGTTTAGCGTCATTTAGGATAGAGTTGTTATAAGACCGTTTTTTTTATAACACATTACTGTGACTGGCGTGCAATATGGCAACTGGTAATATCTTCTGATTTTACCACTTCTATCTTAACATTCTTAGTTATAGTTTTTTGCTCTGCTTTTCTTAGAAACGTTGCTTGCACACACGAAGGTTTGGAGTTATATTTCATTTTTGATTCAATGCAGCCTTAGCATATCCGAGATATGTAGACTCAGGATTTCCATCCACATTATCTAAATGGCTATGAATCTTTTAGATGATCTCCATTTTAAGAAGATCCTCGCCTTTAGATCCCTTTGGATCACTGGAGCTCTTCTGAATTTATAACTAACGGTAAAGTTGTTATTGGACCTTATCGCCAGATCTATCTGCTAGTTATTCACAGTCTTAAATTTGCCGATATTAGAGTACTATTTCTGAAAACAAGATCATTTTTTCAGCATAACGAACCTGTTTGCATCGTAATTAAATTTTAAGACCCTGAGTAGGTTCGGATTACAAAAACAGAGGTAGTTTCAAACTAACCCTTCCGAAGACCAAAGGAACCTGTTTGGAATCAAGTGATATGAATTTTCTTTTAATATGTTGAACAGAAATTGAATACATATATACTGCCTGATTACTGAACTACCATAACGTGGGACTAAATAAATCGCCAAGTTTTGATTGCTATTC
The DNA here is from genome assembly GCA_932274085.1 of Protocalliphora azurea. Taxonomy (NCBI): domain Eukaryota; kingdom Metazoa; phylum Arthropoda; class Insecta; order Diptera; family Calliphoridae; genus Protocalliphora; species Protocalliphora azurea. The sequence continues at coordinate 112,999,450 of OW026520.1, forward strand.
AAAATGGAATTTCATTGTATTTTGCTTTTCCTTATCTGCCAAATGGAAGAGGTTAAATTGCTCTCACTTGATCTTGCATTTCATTGAAACACAGTCACTGGCAGACTAGTATGATCAAATAAAATGTTAAGGCAGTCAATATAGGAGAATATGCTCAAACAAGTTCGAGGAGCATATATTTATGTGCTGCATATAAAGATTGCGCACGTAAAAATTAGTTCAGCTTAAAAAAATTAAGCTAATAGGTAATCTCTTTGAAATTTTATTTCTTTTAGAGACCGTTATATTCAAGTTTTAAATTTAAAAGAAAAATTTATTCGTTTTAAATAAAATATTTGATATTTTCTAGAATACTCTAAATAAATGCTTTATTGAGTTTTCCTTAAATTTTTTGTTGTAATGGGTCCATTTCTTTTTTAATTCTATTATATTTTTTACTCTATATTTCAAATGAACTGAGTTCTGAACAGTATTATTTGCTTGAAACTAATCATTTGCTTTTTCGTTGCAATAATGAGAACATAGATGAGGCCAAAAGAATTAGAATTAATTTTATTTTCTAAAGATAGGAAGGGATCTTTTCTGACGGTACTCATTTGCGTTCATTTCTCTGTTAAAATTGTCATTATTTATGAATAAAGTGCTTTCAATCCCCACATGTACCATGTCTTGTCAGATGATTCAACAATTTCGATTGTTTTACACGATATTTATATGATACATTAACCATAGCATTTAGTAATATGAAATTCATAACCAGGATGTTATAAAAAGTCTGCCAGTATGTACTTTTTATTTTATTTTTGACAAAAATTAGTCTCAGTAATGTGCGTCCTCTCTTTTGGCTTTACAATTTTTCTAGCGTTCCTATTAAGAACTTTTTTTACTTCATGGGTCTCCAGGCTAGCTTTTTTAACTTTTCTGATAAAAGATACAGAGCAGTTTGAGGAATTAGTCACGTTCCATCCAGAGATGTAGAAATTTCCTCTTGAAATTCTTATTATATTTTCTGCGATCTTACAGTCTGTAAATAAACTTTTTCTTCGTTTATTATAGTTCCTTTTGATGACCATGAACTCTTTGTATATTATATGAATCGAAAAGCTAAATTTTCCATCTCATCTGCATTCTTAGCAATTATTTTATGTGGTCGACTGTGTTTTTGTTTAACTTTTATTTAAAGAAAAAATAATTATGCGATTATAACAAAGTTTTACACATAGTTACTGAGAATAATAGCTAATAAGTTAATAAGTTAACGGTACTAATTTTTGACGTGCAATAAAATTTGTAAGCTTAACAGTTTGTACAGATTTTTTCTTCCGTAGCTCTTATTTGCTAACCTGGACTCTATGAGTGTCTATCGAAGAACTTAAATTAACATAATTAAACTTCCTTCCAAAAGGACTTGGTGAACTTCGATATACTAAAATGTTTTTATAAACAAAATCTTCATAGTAACCTCCAGTACCTAATACAGAAAATTAAACCAAGATTTAATTTTATTTTACATGCTAAAAATATTTCATATATATTGTCATAACCCTCCTTAATAAAACAAATCCAAACATTTTCGGAAGTGCCACTACGTGATCTTACAAATTTCTATTTGTCTCTTAGTGCTTTGTCGGGTTCCGTTTTACGTTGGCAAAGGTGAAAGTTCAATTGTTTTCAAATCTCCTACTTACAAAAACAAAAATCTATAAAACAATTGTCTATTTATATGAGTTACCTTTACAATAGTAAACTCACTGACTCTAAGACAGCTAACTACTTTTGTATTAAACATATACTTAGCATAAACTCTTAACTATAAATCACGATTTATTACTTTTGTTTCTGTTTAAAGCAAAAATCTAAAAAAAAAGTTTTTTGTTTCGGTTTTTGTTGCACAAGTGTTTTTTGTTTAACAAATCAGGCAAACACTTTCAATTGTGTTTTGGAACAGATTAAAAAAAATATATATACATTTATTTCATACAATCTTAACAATACTTTATCTATGAGTACTAGTAAGTATTGTACTATATATGGTTAAATATATGCCATTGTTAAGTAAATATTTGCTTAGGAGTAAAATATTCATAAAAAGATTTAGTCCATTGTTAAAATAAACAAAATATTTTTCATTTATTTTCTTGAAAGCTAGCTATGTAAGATCTTTAATGAGTTAAACAATGTATGATAGATGGTGCTTTTAGTTCGTTTATATTGCGAATGTTGTCTCCGGACTGTAAAAAAATTGTAAATTTTACTATAAGTAGGTAGGTGTTTTGTTATTTATGTTTTAACCAAAATAGGTAAAGGATTTTTGAAAGTTTATAAATTAAATGTATAACGGAAATATGTAATAAATTTTAGGTTTCTATTGTGTATATGGATAATAAAATTAATAGTATAAGCTATTTAAAGGAATAAAATTATAATTAATTTAATAAAAATATTTGTGGACAATAAGAAATTATGCTTTAGATTTTTTAATCAACTGTCTTTTAAATATTTTATGGCCTAGACTAGTCGAAATAGTTTATATTAAATTGCATAGAGAAATGCAAATAACTTTAACTCTGATATAATAATTGAATCTGTATAGTTCTAAGGTGAAATTTAATACTTTTTTCTCAAAGCTACGGAAAAAAATACTGAAAATCTACGTATATGATCACTGAGCGGTCTCCTCATCTTCGAAATTAGAATATACGTATCATAACGGAGCGTGTTGTTGGACTTAAGTGAGATATACCAAAACTGGCTTTCAATTAAACATACACTTTATTATTTTGTGAAACTACTTTAAGGAATAGGATGTCTAAGGTAACAAATAATATTTTTAAAAGAGCAACACTGATTCTTCAAAAACTTTGCTTTCCTCGTAAGCTAGCAAGTATAATTGGAAACAAAAATAAACTACTTATTTTTTACCTGGATAACTAGTTATTTTTATTCGAGTTGTACACAAATTCATTTAGTTATTTTTAGACTCTAGGGATACTCAAAAATATTTACCTAAACGAAAAAAAAAAAACAAAAAAAAAAAAAATTGTCGTCAGTGTGATTTGAACTTGGACACATCTCACCATCTCACACTTAATTTTGTAAGTGACAAAAACTTTTTTTAGTAAAAAATATCTTTTTAGAGATTTTGTTATAAAAAACTAACAGCATCAGAACGGGGTTCAACCAATAACCTTCTGGCTGCTAATCCTGCAACGCTCTAGCCAACTATACTACTGAGTACTTATTTATGTAATACAAAGTAGGCAAATAATAATGACGCTTCATGAACAAGAAACTACTTTAGTAAGTAGTTGCCATTTCCGAAAACCAAAAAGTTTTTGTTAGGAAGTTCTCAGTTGACTCTTGTTTTTGAAATAAATCGTAATATAAAAAAATTAATGAAGTTGCATCACATGCCGCAAACAGTGTTACCACTGAAAATTTTTAGAAAGTATCGAAAAAAGGGATTTAAAAAAGTCTCAAAAAACAAGAAATTAAAAAAACGAGCCAACTGCTCCAACACCTAAAAAACTACATAATTTTTTTTATTTGATAAAATAAAAAAGAATTATGTATTTTAAGAAAAACTACTAAATTCAATTTTATTAACAAAATAATATATTTATACCAATTGATAATATATTTATAACAAATAATATATTTATAACAATTGAGTGATTGAAAAAAAAAATAAAAAAAAATAGTTAACATAAAATACACCTTTTATACCCTTCACCACAGGTGTAAAGGGTATATATACGTCTGTTATTTCGTTTGTGGTTTCCATAATTTCCGTCAGAGAGCAAAAAGTTTATATTTTCAGGTTCCTTGTAAGAAATGATGTCGATAGAACTATATCCGTCCGGTCTTCCAAATCCCCTATTAATTTTCTTATCAATTTTGAGACTGAAAACATGGATTCAAAAGTGTTGACCAAAAGTCTGCTCGACAATTCATTTTTTATTAGTGATAATTTAGAAAAAAGACGTTCCGTCGAGGCACTGCATGTGGCAAAGTAAAAATATAAATTAAGTGTCATGGAATCTGTTTCTTTAATTTTCCCAATACGAGCCAGTATTTGATGTTTAAAATAGTTTTCACAAAATTTATCATTAGCTTAACTTTCCGGATTTTTTTTATAACATTGTGAGAAAATCTCAAAATAATCAATTCTTCATTTGAATTAATATATAATGGGACGAGATATTTCAAACAACATAGTTCTTCATCATTTAGCATATAGTCTTAAAAAGTCGCCATTTAGTTCCATTTAAAAAAAAAGGGTCAAAAAAAGTGGCCAGGTGGTTGAAAAAGGGGAAATTGGCGACTAAAATCGCCAAACGCTGACTGCAACATATCTCTAGAACGAATTGTCCATTGGATTTAACAAATATCGAACAATTTTAAACTAGATTATATTCAATCATATCTACACCAATTTTTTCTATTTAATAATTTCGGAGATACTAAAAAAATTGTGTTAAAAATTAGATTTCTTACAAGAAATTAAAAATTTTGTTTTCAAACAATCCAAAAAGAAAATTAAAGCTACTGAAAAATTTATCATAAAAATGTATATTGTCATTGAAAATGCACAACAAAACATCACTTTTCATAACTTTACAGGGGAAACAAAAAAGTGAAATCAAAATTAATTGTCCAGCAAACACAATTTTTTTATGTCTTCGCATCATAAAATGTTTCCCATTATAATGGTGAAGAATATTCTTATTTGTTTTAAATATTTTAGCAAAAGTTATAATTTATAAAAATTATAATCCTCACAGAGAGTTATTTCCTTAAACTGCCCCGAATTTTGTCATTTATAAAGATATTATGTGTAAGTCAAAAATGGGTTTAAGAAAACTACAGCCAGTGTTCAATTACGATTATAAATTGTATATTATTATAAACGAATGGTATTTGAAAGTAGTTTCAAATTACTTCTAGATGTAGTAAAATAGTGCAACAATAAATTGATTCACTTTTAATTCTAGCTTATTTCATTCACTTCTTTTTTAAAGTATGCTATCTGCAAAGATTCCGTACAAACATTATAGCGGGCCGCGAAGTTTTTTGTTTGTACACAAATGTATTTATTTCTTCTTACTTAATAAATGTATTAAATTTAAAATTTAAATTGCAGGGATATAAAAAATATTGAAAATTTAAAAACATGTTAATGATAATTCACACAAATTTTTCTCTGGTTGTCCGATTTGAAAAAAAGTTTGGTCTCAAATTAATGTTACATAATTTTTATTAAAAATAAAAAAATAAATTATCATTTGAATGATAATGAGTCAAAGCCGTAATTAGTATGTATTTATACCATACACCACCGTAGTTGGTTGGGGTATTATGCGTTTGTGCTGATGTTTGTAACACCCAAAAATATTTATCTACGGATAACCTTAATGAATAATTTTCTGAATCGATTTAACGATATCCATCCGTCCATGTAAACCTTGTAATTAGGGTTGTCATTCGAACAGAAATTATTCGATTATTCGAGGAACACATTTTCTATTCTTTTCAAACGAACAAAATTTTTAAATTTAGAATAAAAAATTATTCGATAAATTTTTAACGATTAATCGAATAATTTTTCAAAATGAGCTTTTTTTGTTAACTTTGAAATTATAAGTGTAAAAAGTTTTGTTTAATTGGAAAACCTTGTCTAAAATAATTGAAAATTTCGTTAGGATATATAAATTTGTAAACCGCTTATTAATAGATTTCGGGCTAAATCCTTTTACGGACACTGAAGTCATAGTGTTGTTTGGGAAAAATTGAAATAGCTTAAAATAAACGGGAGACGTATAAGTTATTTTAAAAGTATGGAAATTTTCCAGCGCATATAATTTCTTTTTTTTTAATATTCAACAAAAAGTGAAACAGTAGTATATGCAAATACTTTATTTTTTAGATTTTTTCATTTATAACTTATTTTAAAAATGAATAAATTAATGAATTATTATTTTTAGATTTATTTTATGTTAATAAAATCAAAAATTGATTTTTTTACTTGTAGTAGATTATTCAAGCAATATATTTTATTCTTTATTTGTTCGATTAATCGAAGAAAGTTAAAATTTTTATTAAAAAAATTATGAAATGAACTTCAATGTCGAATAATTTACAACCCTACTTGTAAGCAAACTACAGGTCGCAATTTTTAAAATAATTGAATGAAATTTTGCACATAAGTCACATAAAATTGGTTATGACCGACACATTATTTCACCTAACCCAATAAAAATGTCCTGAATAAGGGGTTAACGACCATGAATTCCTTAAATATAGCAATATTTAGATGAAAGTTAGCATATATAGGTTTTGTATGGATAAAAATTTATATAGCAAATTTAATAAAGATGGGTTTATAACTGACCATAACTCCCATAAAAACCCCACGAAAAGCACTTTAACGTGCATAAATTCCATTCAAATGTTAGTTTGAAGTTAATATTTAATACAACTAAGTTTTATATAAGTAAAAAACATATTGCCAAATTTTATCACAATCGACCTATAATTAACCATAGGTCTCATATAAAGCCCACTTCCGAGTATCACTCTAAAACGCATAAATAACATAATATAAAGAATACATATGTTTCATAGAAATATGCAATACGCTTAATATAAATATCGGTCAACAATTAAGACCAGGTCCCATACAAGAACCCGAACTTTGATGTACAAACAGAATTGTAGCATATAGTCGGGCTTGACCGACTATATTTTTTCCATATTTTTATCATATCCTTTTTTGAAACACGAAGGTTTTACCTAAAATGGCATTGCTGGCATTGATTTGAAAAATAATTATTTAAAATTAAAAACCCAGCAAAAACTTTTTGATTTTCGGTAATAACAACTACTTCTTAAAGTAGTTTCTTGGTAATGATGCGTCATTATTATTTGCCTACTCTGTATTACATTAATAAGCACTCAATAGTATAATAGCACAGTAATACTGCAATCACGTGAATGAGTTGGCTAGAGCGCCGGATTAACAACCACAAGGTTGTTGGTTCAACCCCATTCTGAAGCTGTTAGTCTTTTATAACAAAATGTCTAAAAAGATATTTTAAACTAAATAGAGTTTTTGTCACTTATGATGCTATGCGCGAGATGGTGTACTGACTAAGACTTTAGTCAGTAAAAACGAATGGTTAGTGTGTGTCCAAGTTCGAGTCTCACTGACGGCAAAATTTTTTTGTTTTTTTATTTTATTTTTATTTTCATTTAGGTACATATTTTTGAGCACCCCTGGAGTCAAAAAATTAGTTATTTTTGAATTTGTGGACAAGTCGAACAAAAATAACTAGTTATTCAGGCAAAAAATAAGTAGTTTATTTTTGTTTCCAATTATACCTGCTAGCTTACCAGGAAAGCAAAGTTTTTGCTGGGAATGTACACTAATGGAAAAACTTTGACACGGTTGTTGCCACATGCAAATTTCGGTATCAGATTTTTGATACGGTTCGTTTATAAATTTTAAATACAGCAAAGAGAAAACATAACGTAATTTAATAATTCGATTTTGAAATGGTATAAACTTTATGCCAATACGGTATCAATTTTCATTAATATTTGAATACGCAGTGTTGAACGTGAACCCGTCCGGGGATGATTCACTATTAACTCTTTGATGCCAGAATTAAAGTTGGCGTAGCTAAAAATATTTTGAATACATTAGGTTATTGGCACAAAGGAATATTGATATTGTATGTTATTTTTATTAATTTTTGATACATTTTTTGTGTGGTATGAAATAAAAAAGTTTTTTGTGGAATACAACATAAGTGTACCTTACATTTGAAGCATTTTGATTTTTGAATCCCGGTATGACATAAACTACATCTTCCTTTTGCTCCCCATTTAACCCAATGACCGGTTTGATCAAGATGCATGGATTTTGGAGGTTCTGACGACTATGAATTTTGTGATGAAATGTTTGAAATGCTAGATGGCACTGGAAACGCTGGTGACGATGAATATAATTCCATGCTTGAAAGGACTGACGATGGACGACTTCTTTCGCGTTGGTTTACTGGCGTGATATCATACGCATGTAGAAGCTCATTTCTTATCATCAATTGAAAATTCAACAATTACATATGTTTTGTTTTTCCCTCTTAATTTTTTAGGTCTTTTCTATGCAACAACCAGCTTTTGACTTGTTATAACAATGAACAATAGCAGGTCAAGGTATATTTACATACTTGTTGTCATACCATCGGCAGGTAAACAAATTATGTGTTGCCTCAAATTTAAAATTATACGATCCACGACCTTTTTTCATGAGCTCCTTTTTATTCATAAGGCAACAGTTTTTCATTCGGTTGCTTCGAATTGTTGCTGCTGCTAAAATGACTTTTTCTTTTAGCGCAATCATCAGACTTATAGAAGCGAACCAATTATGGAAAAATAATTTATAGTTCTTGTTTTGTGGAAAAGTAGAAGTTAAATGTAACATAATATCTGATGAGATCCCTAATTCAAAAGATGCGCACGTTCCTTCTTCTACATAGAGAGCAAAATCGTATACGAAAAATCGTAACTGAATTGAATCATTTTTTACACGTATGTGGTCGATTTTTCTGTGGGTGTATTTATTACCAAAATTATTTCAAATCTGATTCTCAAATGCATTTAAAAATTCCCATTAGAAATAAATTTGAGGAATTTAAAGCACAAAAAAATTATATATATATATACATATATATATATATATATATATATATATATATATGTCTGTCATTTGAATTAAGTCTGATTTAACAATAACATTTGATATGAAATTGAAAATTCAACTTGAATTATGTTGAACATAATATAAGAAACACGTTAAAAAAATCGTATTTCAAATGTTCAAGTTTGACAGTATCCTGCCAATTTGCTTTTCTAAAATTGCGTTGGGTCTTAATCAAATTGTAATGTCTCAAGTGTGTCATGAAGCTTGAGCTTGAAAGAACGCTTACTTTAGAATATTTGTATGTAAATGGTTTTTTCCTTACCACATTTTATTATACTACATCATTTCCAGTTGAATTTCAGAAACTTCTAAATATATTTCAAAAATGTCTATTTATATTTCAGAAATTACCATTTTATATTAGAAATTTCAATTTATATTTCAGAAATTTCTAATTATACTTTAGAGGTTTCTAATTACATTTGAGAAATTTCTATTTGTAGTTCAGAATATTATATTTGTAGTTCAGAAAACTCTAATTTTAATTAGAAATTTAAATTTTTACTTCAACACTTTCCAATTGTGTTTCCGAAATTTTTATTTTTATTTCAGAAATTTCTAATTATGTTTAAGAATTTTTTTATTGAAAATATAAGCCTAATTTTCTGAAATACAATTGGAAATTTTGGAAATACAATTAGAAAATTTTGAAATACAAATGGAAATTTATAAACTATAGTTAGAATTTTCTAAACTACAAATAGAATTTTCTGAACTACAAATAGAAATTTCTAAAGTATAATTAGAAATTTCTGAAGTATAATAAGAAAATTCGCAAACATAATTAGAAATTCCTGAAATATAAACAGAAGTTTCTGAAATTTAAATAAAAATTTTAGAAATATAATTTTAAAATTTTGAAATACAACTGGAAATGATGTAGTAATGAAACAAATGACATAGTTAAGTAATTATTAAAAAATGAAGCATGCAATGATAACATTAACCTCATTAAAATACTATTATGCGCTTCTCATTTTTTCATATTCTTAAGTACACTACAGTATTGATGGAATAAAAGAGAGTGACAGATAGTCAGTCAGATTGTGAAGTGTTAGCGAAAAAAGTGAAATATAACTGTGAAGTAAAAAAAAAACTGTAAATTGGAAGTAAAATTGTGAAACGTACTAATAAAAGTGACATTGAACTTAAATATAATGTTTAATACTTTTGAAAAATACTTACGTTTTTGATAAAATTGTGAACATTTTTATAATAATGAAAGTGATACTGATAATGATACTGACTCAAGCGAAGATCTTACTAGTGACGATGAGATGATTATTGAAGACGAATCAAACTCTGAATGCCAAGAGAAGCCCAAAGCCGTGAGAACAAATGAAAATAATTTGAAAAACTATCAGCAAAATTCTGTAATTTGTTCAGTGATAAGAGAGGCATTAAAGAAGATGCCCAATCAAAACGTGTTGCAGAAGAATATTTCTGGTTTCAGCCAAGCGAAGGCAGCAGGAAGTATAGCCAAGAAGAAAGGAAAAGTAAGTAACTACATACAATATTAAAATTAAGTATATTAGTAGTAAGTTAAGCGAAATTCTTGCTCATGAAGAGTATAATATCAAATGCACCCTAGAAGATTTCAAAAAATTGAAGGCCATGCTTAGGGAATACTTTGTTAATTATTATACATACATTCACACCCAGGTCTCAGAGGCTGTTGTGGTGAAGGGTCTATCGGACTCTTTTGAGACTGGCGAGGTCCTTGAGTATATGCAGGGTCTCCATATATTAGGATTTTAGGCTGGTATAAATTGGGCGGAGAGGTGGCTGTTCCAGATGTTCCGTCCTTAAAGGATTCTTCACTGCAAGGTGATTATGGCTAGGCACTCTCGATGAAATGTGATCCAATGTTAAAATTGCCAACGCTTCGGCCACGTGTCACTGCAACATGCCATATAGTAGGTTAAATTACTCGTTTTATATTGACATTGTCATGACATTATCTGACGTCCCTTTTATTCTTCTGTCTGGTGAGGTCCTAAGGACGCTTGAGTATGACTCTAATTATCATGCAATTGAAATTGTTATTGAAGGTGGTAATTTTCAGCCTAGAAAAGGACCTGAGATGTTTGATTTCGATCGCATAGACAGGAATTGTTTTAATAAGATACTATCGCGTGGCTTTCCAAACTGTGAATTAACCATTGAAAGGAATGTCTCTCCTCAGGAGATAGATGCCAATATTGAGATGTTGAACACCATTTTTATGGATGAATCTATACCAAAGCTGCGCACCAGTAATAGGGGTATGTTGAAGCTTCCACCTAACATCTTATATTTTACCGCTGAGAAGAAAAGACGGAAGAGAATGTTGTATAGATATCCTAATTCAGGAAAATGCTCCATTTTTAATGTGGAGATTCGCAATTTGGACAAAATAATCCATGGCGCCATTGCGATGTTTGAGAAAGAATATTGGACGGGCTATGCGCTATCGGACTTGATAGATACCGGAGGTGTATTTATATCGGACGACTCTGGGAAGGTTTTGTGAAATCCATAGAAGTGGTAGTGACTTGCGCACTGCTTCTTTTGAGGAGACCGTGAAACAGGAGGTCTTAACTTTGTCTAACCATGAGCAGTCTTTGATATTTGGGCAGGGAATAGTGGCAGATGGGTCTACACTTGATAGGATGCAACTTTCTTCGGAATGGGAACTTACGACCCCAAATGACGTCAGGCCAATATACAAGATGATGAATTTGGGATTTGACCACAGGTTGTGTAGAATAGTGGCCAGTTTCGTGAGGGTTCGAACGTTTAGGGTGAAAATAGGAGAAGATGTTTCTGATACGCGAACGGTGGCCGCTGTTGTACCATAGGGCTTGTTGTTGGGTCCTGTTTTGTATAATATATTTATTTTCGATATACCCCAACCTCCAGATGGGATACTATTATTAATATATGCTGATGATATTCTTATTGCGGCAAGTTCTATAGCGGTGACATTGAATAACAGGATGAATGTCTACCTTCATATTCTACACGGAAACATTACGAAAAGGGGTTGTCTCTGTCGAAATGTCAGGAGCTATGTTCCGAATTTAAATATCGGTGGCGAGAGGATTGTTACATCTGACAGGTTTAGGTACTTGGGAGTAATATTTGACGAGAATTACGAATTCTACAGACATATGGATCGTATCCTGGAGAAAGTAAAGAGAGTCTAAAATATGTACCTCAGATTACTTGATCGTAGGGTTTGTCTTGATATTTATATAAGGCTATTAATTTATCGACAGATTATCATTTCTCATGTCTTACGTCCTAGTTTGGTTTGGAATCTCTTCTCACCAAATGGAGAGGAGGATACTCTCGGACTTATACCCTGGATTTGTTCTGACGGAGAATTTCGCAGGCCTACCTGTAGGTCGATTTGTGATGGAGTGAACTTCCAGAGAATTGGTGAATATTTAATAGGCTCTGCGATCAGATTTCTGGGGCGGTCATCTTCTTTGCGAAATGTACTCTGGAGTCTCTGCACAGAACTCGATATTTCTCACCAGTCGATCTTTTAACACGAAGGGACGGAGGTCTTCTTTATAGGGATGCAGACCTCTTATTTTAACACAGAAGGAAATAGAAAATACAGTTTATAACAGTGAACAATAATATCTAGATGTAAAACAATAATTTGTTAACTTTTGTTTGTTATTTTATTTTTTGATTAGTTTTAAGTATTTTTTAGTTTGTAAGATTTAGTTTTAGGCTAGCTTATAAAATAAAGACTTGAATGAATTATTTTTTAACCTTTTTTTTGAAATGTAACTTAATAGCTAATATTATAACTAATAAATGCATACAGATAACCTGTGAAAAAATTTTATGAATGGACTAAGTCTTAGATAAGTGTTGTTGTACGTTAAGAAATAATTAATATAACAATTAGTTTTAAGAAACATTGTAAACACGAATATGGAAATAAACGAACTGAAACTGTATTGATAGGAAGAATATAGAAAAATAATAAAAAAGTTGATATAAATGGATGTCAAAAATTCGTAATTTTGAGCGCGTATATATAATAACTTTCAAAATATGCTCTTGGTTCTACATTTGAAGTAGTGAAAATATTCTTTTTTGGTAGAACTTGCTTTTGTTTTTTCTTGTCAGCTTTGAATGTTTCAAATCAGGCTTGTTTCTTCTATAATGTATTGAGACCAAAAAAGCAGTTAATTGCTAATAAAAATTAATTACTCTAAAATATTTGCTGGAATTCTCTAATATACAAAATATTATTTATATTGTCAAATACCAACACTTCATTATAACAAAGGAAAAAAATTAAATTGTGACAACAAAATATTAAAGACAATTTCTATGACATCCTTTACCATCATATTCCAGTTTATTTAATTTTTCTTTGCCTTTAACCAAAAATGGCTAAAAGAATTTCTGCAACTATTCTCATTAACTGGCATATGTCTCTAAGACCACAAAGTTGTCTTTATTTCGGATCTTTACTTCTCTTTTCTAGTTATTTCATAAGTAACTGACAATTCTTTAACTATAATAACATTAACACAAACCATTTCATTTCTTGCCATAACCTTAAGCTACATTAGCAAAACTTTACCTCCCCATTTTTGCTAGTTTTAATATGTGTGTTTGTGTGTTGGTTGCTTCTTGTCCTGGTTGTTGTTCATATGTGAAAATGAAGTAGTTGAAGTAAATTGTTGCATTTAGTGGCACATTACGCATCATTAAATGTAATTAAGCCAAACTAAAAGTCTTTTGTCACAAACGCAAGACGTTTTGCTTCTTTCTCTCTCAGTATTGAGCTAGACAACAAGGAAAAAAGTTATTGAGAGAAAAAATATATATTTTAGTAAACAGACACAATGTTAAAGTAAAATTGTAAATTTTTCTTAGTTCAGGTACTAACCCAATGAACTTTTCGGATGTAATTAAAACTTAGCTTGGATTAAAAAAAATTAAAATAATGTAATAAATAATAGAAAAGTAAATTAGCATATATGAAAATTATTTTAATACCATAAATTATATAGAGGTATACTTATCAATTCACTCTAACTGATACAACTTGGAACATTTGTTTTCATAAAAGCTCGAAATTAGAAAAAAGAAATTCTCTGGGAAATAAAGTTCTTTCAAAATGTTTGCTGGTTTATAACATTACACTGAGTATAGGATAGTCGAGCCGAAATTGCTATATTCTAAGATATTTAGTGTAGTTAGGTTTTTATTTTGGTTTTTGTACAACCTACTAAAATGTTTCATTTGGTAAAATACAAACATAGACACATATACAGACTATTATTGTATGGTAGGAATGTGTCAAATGTGATGACAGTTGATGAGCTGTCATAACAATAGATCAACAATTTAAGTGATGTTATTATGACTACAACAACTACTCGATGATTGCCAGACATCTACAATATGAATGCTCGAATACACGAGTACCACATGTATGTAAGTGTTGTCTTATGGTTGTGGTAATGATGATGATGAAAGATGGCCAAAACTATAAATTAACTAAAACTATTATTAGGTTTCACAAAACAGAATGTCTGTGTAATTATTTTTCAAGATACATATACTTCATTGTTGGTAGGATGGGAGAAATTTAGGCATAGATTGGCGTGGTTTTAATTAAATTAAAGGAATACACATAATTATTTGCTTTCTTAATGGATGATGAAGAGTTGAAGACATATGTTTGTTTTAAAATAATTAGTTAAAAATATTCTTTATAGTTTTTATAGTTTATAAGGAATACAAGAATAGAGATAAATGTATTATTATCATTTTGGCACTTCTGTGAAATATTTAGAGGTCTCTTACACTGTACGCATCATAATCCCAACAAATCTTTTGTGTAGCCAATATTATCACCACACCAGGTTCAGTTTTCCAATGAAGCTGATTATCTTTGAGGGAGATAGACCATGAACAACTACATTTCTGCTAATTAAGTTACTCCCCAGATATTTTATTCTAAAAAAAATCCAAGAACTGGGCAGTCGATTATATTTTGTCTTAAGAATACTCTGCCGGGATGCTATGAAGGGCTCTGACTCTACAAAATATCTATCTTGAACAGACAATAAATTCTTTCATTTTCAACATGTCGCTCGTGACATGTTGAAAATTCATTGGTGGATAAAGCTATTAACGTAGCTAACGAACAGACTCTCTCGTTCCTCTTCTATGTAATATAGTGTAAGGCATCATATAGTTATTGACCTTAATAAAAGGGTCGTTTCCAAAGAGCTTCCATTTACGAAAATATCCTAATAATTCACCAATGAGTGTGCTCATACAATTTTTGTACTATTCATGATTTATTGATAGTACAGAAAGTTCAGTAAGGAAAAGGGAGTAAATTTTTGAATATATGATTTAGAAAGTTTTGGAATTTAAATACTCTAGAGTTTTCATTGTCACAAAGGCTTTTTAATAAGAGCGTGTTATTGTTGAAATTTACATATGTAAATATGGGAGAGGTAAATTTTTTTATATACCTGCCGCATAAATTAGGCTGAACTTGGAAAATGTCCTGGGTTAGTTTAACTTTGCGGACAATAATCAGTTGCTGTTTATTGGCAATGACCTCTTAACGCAAAATACATAACAATACTAAGTCTAACTTCATCACCTCTGCACAATATGATATATATATATATATATATATATATATATATATATATATATATATATATATACATATATATACTATATGATATATATATATATATAATATATATATATATATTATATATATATATATCATATAGTATATATATATATATATATATATATATATGTATATACATATGTATACTATATGATATATATATACATATATGTGTACGACCACAAAAATTCGGGAAGGGAACTTATATTACACCTGTGGCCAATTTTACTAAATGTAAAATAAAATATACAAATGTAGAATAATGCGTTGATAGTAACATCTAGATGATTTTATGCACTTTGGGGCAATTCCTGAAAGTGGGTTTATATGGGAGCTATGTTAAATTATGGACCGATTCTCATAAAATTTGGCAATGTTGTTTTTACGCATATAAAAGTTATATGTGTCGAATATTAACTTAATACTAAAATTCGTATGAAATTTATGCACGTCAAAGTGATTTTCGGAAGGGGGATTTGTATGGTACAAAAATTGATACTTGTACGGAACTTCTTTGCACTGAATTTCATTAAAATATTCTTATTTTTAAAAATATTCTTATTTTTTAGTGTTTTAACTCTATTCCGGTGGGACATTTGTATGAGGTTAGGTGAAATAATGGTCCGATCACAACCACTTTGAATAGGCTACGTCCTTGTATCATAAAGTCCCACTAGCTAAATTTCATGGAATTATCTTTAAAACTGTGACCCGTACTTTGTGCACAAGGTTTACATGGACAGCCAGCCAGCCAACCAGCCAGCCAACCAGCCAGCCAGACGGACGGACATCGTTATATCGATTTAAAAAGTAATTGTGAGTCGATTGGAATAATACCCCAA
Source organism: Protocalliphora azurea (assembly GCA_932274085.1). Classification (NCBI taxonomy): domain Eukaryota; kingdom Metazoa; phylum Arthropoda; class Insecta; order Diptera; family Calliphoridae; genus Protocalliphora; species Protocalliphora azurea. The sequence goes on from OW026520.1 coordinate 113,015,735, forward strand.
CCACCTCTGGTGGTGTAGAGTGTAAAAATTAACAAAAAAAAAAACGTGAAATATGTTATAAGTACCGTACATTATACACACAGAAAAATGTTTGTGCATAAATATAAGAATTTACTTTCATTGATTTTAGTTCATAATATTTAAGAATAATGTCACTTTTTTACATTTTTTGAAATGAGTCAAAAGTCAAGAAGGATTAAAATAAATTGTTTAAATTTTTATTTATATTTTCAATTTGTAAAAAAATGTTTGAAATTTTCTTCGGAAAATTTTAGGATTTTAATGATTTTTAGCTTCATTATAGGATCAGGAGAGAAGCGGTTTTGATCAAAATGATGTGCTGTAGAATGCGAACCAAATTATGCAAATTTCTAAACATTATTTTTTTACAGATTTTCCTTGGAATTTTGCCATTTTAAGGGGTTTGTTGTTATTATTTTCATGTATAACTATTTTCATTTACCATTTGCAATCAAAACTAATAAAACTAAACCAAAAAATTTTTGCAAAATTACTGAAATTTTCATAATGAACAACTTAGTTATATATATGAACAAAATTTTATTTTTTATGAATAAAGTTGGAAAAAAAAGTCATGTTCGATTCATAATATTTATGAAAAAAATTTTCAAATATATGATTTTTTTTTACTGTGCATAGAAAATTTAAGTAACCCATAACCAATGTTGGTAATTTAGCCCTTTTGAGGCTAAATCTGGCCTTTTTATTTTGCTTTTTGTCTCAAAATTTAAGTTTTAGCTTCTAACCTTTTTTCTAGCCTTTTTTGATTCTTAAAATTGTCCCAAAATAGGCTAAAATATTACTATTTCAATAACGAAAAAAATAATTTCTTATTATCTACTAATTTTATTTTTACAGAATCATTCATTTAAGCTATTTTGTGTATTTAGTCGCAAAAAATCTGTATGTTTTTATATTTAACAAAAATTTTCGCTTGCGACGCTTCATTATCCAAACCAAAAACAACTAATATATTAAAATACTAATAAACAATTTGATGGAATTACTAAATCGCTTATTATAATTATTTTTTTTATTTGCTTAATTAACCATAGAAACTATTTATAAACATAATTCTAATAAATTCGTATAAAATCGAAAGATCACGCAGAAACTTAGAAATGCTTAATCAAAAATTAATTATCGTTTAAAAATGTCGAAAAATCATATCAAAATATTAGGTCATTTTTTATATGAAATGCAATCCAATTTTTGTGGGAATTTTTTGGGCGATTTTTCATTTTGGAAATTTTACTGACAGCTGTTCTATGTTTTATATCTTTAAAAATATAGAAAAACTAATGAGGAAAAATTAGTTATTACATTAAATAAAAAATTTAAACTTGTTCCCGTAAGCGAGAGAGAGAGAGAGTTTAATGGAAATTTATCGCTTACTTTTATAGCATACTCGAATGCTCATGATGCTCAATGATGTGCTATCGGAAAACATGAATAATTTTAACTGCTTACCAGCAGCGTTACCGTTTGGCGAGTATAGTCGCCATTTGCCACTATTTCAACCACCTGGCCACTTTTTTGACCTCTTTTAAAAAATGGAACTAAATGGCGACTTTTTAAGACTATATACTAAGTGATGAGAAACTAAACTGTTTGAAATATCTCGACCCATTATATATTAATTCAAATGAAGAAATTAATTATTTTGAGATTTTTTCACATTATAGTGATGTAAAAAAGACCCTGAAAAATTTGTAAATGAACTAAAACTGTTAAAAGCTAAAGCTAATAATAAAGTTTATGAACAATTTTTTAAAACATAGAATTGCGAAACTTTTTGGACCAGAAATAGATTTGATGAATACTTATGTCCTAATTTGTAATTTTACTTTAGCTCATTACAGTGCCTCGGCGTCCAACAATCTTAAGGTCAGAACTTGAGAATTCATTCTTTCAGTATTAAATTTGTTAGAAAGGGATTTGTAAAATTGGAGTCTGTGTGAAGATCTCGTCAAAATACAGAAGTTTAATTAAAAAAGGGAGAATTCTATATTAACTATTTTTATGAATGAATTTTTATTTTTGCAATAATAAAAATTATATATTATTTTATTATTAATAAAATTAATTTAGTAGTTTTTCTCAAAATATAATATTTTTTTGTTTTCGTTTCTATCAAATAAACAAATTTTGAAGATCTTCTTTTATTTATTGAAATTAGTTATTTAGTTGTTGATTTTAGAAATTCTCAACTGTAGCGCTGGTTACCAGTATTTCACAAATTTTTGCTGGGTAAGCAATATTGTTGATAGACGCCGCGGAGTTCCGCTTGAATATTATTATCATTAGAGACTGTCAGTCACAGACTATACTAGGGAATTCAAATTTTTTGGTTTCTCTGTTATTTGTACATAACGAATAACTCGATTAAGGCATTTTAGTTTGTTCGAATTATACGATCACATATTTAAAATATTCGTATAATTAAAACAAAAAATAAAGTAAGGTATTTGCGATTTTGTAAGTTCCTTAAAAAAATGGATGCGTATAAGAGCGTATAAACCATAAGGAATATTTTACAAGAGATGATAAAATCTACATAAAATCATAAAACCTTTTCTTACCTTTTCTCAACATTTTGTTGGATTTATTAAATATATATCTGAAAATGTCTTAAAATGGAATAAGGGCTTATATCCCTATATTTATGTAAAACAAAAGTAGTAACGAATGTTTATAAATATTAACGAATGTTTATAAATGTTTATAAATATTAAATTAAAAATTTAGGCCATGTGAGCTACACATAAACATACCATAGCTCCCATGTAAGTCCTTAACCCGAAAATTTTTTCAAAGTGCATAAATAACGCTAGCATAACAACATAATTTGACCCCAATAAGTTTTATATGAGTAGAAAATCTAGTACAAAGTTTTATCACTGTCGGTTCATAATTGACCGTAGAAGTTATATACGACATAAATTTTAAGTATCTTCTTCAAGGTTACGTATCAGTCTAATACTGGATTGCATTCTATTTTTTCAAAAGGACCTAAAATTCCAAGAAAAAAATTAGTATGAAAAATAAAATTTCCATAAAATCGTGTCTTTAAAGTAATAGATGTAAATCGGTTACTAAAGCAATATTATGCGAAAAAAACGCATTTTGAAAAAGTAGGTTTACAAGCCATTATATACGTCCATGCTTCATTGGATTGTAAAACATGATGAAAACATATAAAAAGTTAGCAAGTAATCGGAAAAGTATTATCAATATAAATATATCATCGATTCTAGGAAAGATTTTTAAAAAGTGCTATTTTTTGACAGAAAGTCATTTGATTATCTTTACATTTGGTGTACTACATATAAGCCCATTTTATTCAAGATATTAATTTTATTAAAATTTTTCATTTTTCTACAAGTCAAAAAATCGAAAAAATATGTAAGAGCATATTTTTATTGAGGATTTTCGCAGCGTTTTATAAGATATTTTGTTCTGAAGTTGCTTCGAAAATACTTTTACGTTAACAACAAATTGGAAAAATAAATTTAAAATCTCCCGAAAATGTTATCTTTGAGATGGTGAACAATTCTTCTAAGTCTGCTTGCTTTTATAAACCTCTTTCCTACAAAACATAAAAGTTACAGCGTGAAAAATCCCCAATTTAAAGGCTTTAATTCTACAGGAAAATTTTAAAATCAATTTTAAATTTAAATTAAAGTATATCTCAAAAGATAACTATATTAGAATGACTTCAATTGATATAAACAATCCATCTTCCATTATAAAATTTGATTATGAAAAAGCTCAAATTTTCGTTGACGAAATTGTCCAAAGTGCATTTATTTAAGTTTAGTACTGGGAAACATTTTTACATATGTTTTTATAAATAATCAAATAAAATCACTTCAATTGTAAAAAAATTAAATTATTCTTTCTATTCGAATATACTATATAAAAAAAATTCGAATTTTTCGTTATTCGAAAAAGACTTTTTTTTAATTCTTCCAATAATTATTCGCGATCATTTTTCGAATAATTCGAACGAACACTATTTGAATAAACACCTTACTACACAGAAAAAATTAAATTTCGAATTCTTTTACTAAATTCATAAAACCAATTATATTTTTTACTGAAATCAGACTAAATTAGTAAAATCAAATATTCAAATTCGTAAATATTTTATTGAAAAAAATATAATTTTTTCTTATTAAAATACTTTTACTATTTATAAATTTGAATATTTGAAAATCATTCAGAAATTCAATAATATGGTTTGTTAAGATCAGTAAAAATAATATTAAATTTTTTGCAGATTTTCAAACAATTTTTATTTTTTATTTAATATGTTTTTTTACATTTTCTATAATATATATAATAATTCGGATTGAATGTTAGTATTGTATTTTATCATGTAAATGCATGTATGAAAATGTGGTGTCCAGAAGCGAAATTTTTGTATAATATTAACTAATTAATGAAAACATTTTTAGATGAAATATAGTTTAACCTTAATACACAGTGTATAGTTTGTAGATAATGTATAATTATGCCGGTGAAAAATAACGGTTCCAAAAGTAATAGTTTATGTATTCATGTATAGTAGTATATAAAATATACCTATATGAATAAAAAGATATATATGAAATAAAAGAAGACTCGACACTACGAGTATTTCTAAATTTCATTAGTGACCAAAACCGTCTAAAACAGAAACGCAATCGTTATTAACTGAAGCAGTTTCTAAATGAATTCAACTTACATACCTTTTAACGGAGTGAAATATCTAAGTTTCAATGAAACCAAATAGATAGGATTTAACAAATGCGCAAACAAACTCTGCTTTGGTACCACCAAAACCGTACAACAGGGCAACTTACGATTGCAAACATGTATCATTTTGTTAAGGACCACTTCCGCTAAAGACCATTTCCGCAAAATACTTTTAATTACAAAAATTAAAATACATTAAATTATCTTCAAGAAGTCCAGTTGCTTTTGCATAATTATATCACGAAAGGGAGCTATATGTTCAGGCACACAATTGAAAGGACATAGTTTAATCGACTTGGGGATTATACAGCAATATGCAATAGACCCCATCATTTATGCGATATATTGCTAAATACATGCATATTTCATATGCTTTTGATTCAGCTAGAAGGTACACAAAAATAAATCAATATACATATTTGGTAATGAAATATATACGAAAAAGTAAGGTAACTTACCTCTGGAATCCTGCAAATGATGGATTTTATAGTTTTTTGTGTCAACATTTTTACAATTTTATTTATTTTTATATTTTTAATTGTCAAAAAACAAGAAATTGTTATTGTTTTTCGTATTAATTAAGAATGAATTTACAAGCAATAAAATAATATATTAAAATTAAACAAATTTTTTAATAAAATTTTATTTAAAGTTAAATAATGATTTATTATTTATTTATTAATTTTTTTTTTAGTAGAAAAAAATGTGTTTTTATTTTTTCGCAATAACAAAATATACTTGATTTGTTGCATGAGTTAGGTTTTCGACAATTAGTTTCGCATCTTATTTATTATTCTTTGCTGTTAATGCCACATCGCTGTATTGTTTGGAATCTCTTTCACGTATGGCTTCAACAGTAAGAACTCAACACATTCTGGTTACAAAATTCTTGCTATTTCTTTTAATTTTTCACCAAATTTTTGTGTTTTTGGTTTCCATTCTCGTTTCCTGTATAACAAAATTTTCGAATGAAAAATCAAAGAATATTCAAGGTCAAAACACATGGTAGTTTTTCAACTAACTACATATTTAGGTTCAAATAATGGTATTTTCAATTATCGAGAATGTTGCAAACAAAATTTTTGAACTTTCCCACCTCCCCATTGCACGTTAAATATTTTTTTAAAATTTCGTCGGTTATTAGTTTTCAAATATCGGGTTGGGCCAAGATTTCTTTTTTGAGTTTTGCCCATCGTTGCCAAGTATTTTCAAGGACTTTTTGATAATGTAAAATTTTTATGTGAAGATTTGAATTGAAAGTACAAACTCTGTGATGAAAAGGAGAGGTTTTGTTTTCCGCCTTAATTGATATCGAACGACATATTCGTCAAGTTAAATAAATAGTTAATTTCATCATTGTGTTATATGTTATCTTCCTTTTGAGAATCGAGAATAGTTTAAATTGACGTTTGTTAGAGTGTTAAACATTTGTCACTTCAGCGATCAACTCTTCTATCTATTTTAGTTAATCAAATCAAATCATACAGTTAAGTTAGTGAAATATATAAAGCAAGGAAATGCAAACGCTTACTTTTGAGACTTTGACATCATTTTGGCTATTTCTCCGAGTATATAACATTAGTAAACATAATAAAAACGCTTGAAATGGTCACCGTAATGCTTTTTCTGATGTGGATTAAAATCCAACATTTGAAATAAATTTAAATGAATCTTTTTGAGATGTCAATATCATTATAGTGCATTGTTATAACACAAAAGAACTCGAAAACTAAAACTATTCTTGAAAAACGAGTAAAATATTTGAATTTAGCGGCCCAAGTTACATTAAAATTGGTTCTAATCTGATCAGGCCCAAAAGTTTATCTAAATTTCTAAGCTTGTGTAAAAATCGCAATTGCAATAACCATTATCCCCAAGCCTGCCAATTGGGATATATTTAGTAAGTACATGTTCCTTCAAGATCTGTTTAAATAAAGTTTCGTAGAACAACAATCGGCATTCATCCTTACTTAGCCTTTTGATCTAGTATTTGTTTCTAGCAGTCATGTTCTCAGTCGGTTTAGTTTCATCAAAGTCTGTTTCCTTTGATTTTTTTAGAGGACTTACTTGTCCCTTTGAGGGCGTTACGCTTTGAATTTCTTATAAGAATTTATTTTTATAAACTCAGGGTAACTATACATTACTGGCAGCAAAAACTACATGTTTTATGACTAAAAGAGACATGGGATACTAATACAATCTGATTAAATAAATATTACGACTCTCTATCGAGTAGCTGTTGATTATTGGTGGCATAGAATACAACTAGAAGTTTATGTTAGAGGCACTTCAAACGAAGTTTTCCAAACAATTACTCATTTTTTTTTAACACAAAAACAAAATTTATGTGACTACATGCATTTTGTTGTTGCATGAATTAGGTTTTTGACAATTGAATTAGGTTTTAGTTTCTCATATAAACTTTTAGTTGTATTCTATGATTGGTGGTGTGAGGCTTATGAATGAAATTTGATTATATAAATTCAATTGAGTACCAAGGATGTTCTCGGTTGGCTAACTACAGGTTGCTACTACTAAATATAATTAATAAGATAAATATTTTGATTCTCAATCAGTTAAATACGACAGGGAAACAAATGCAGTAGTTATCCAAATACTGGTTTTGGCTACGGTACTAACTACCTGGGAGCAAAAAATATCAAGATCCGCCAAATTCTCATCTCAACCTCGAATGCTTATGTTAAAATTAAAATAAATTTTCATTGTTTTTAGTTTCCAAATCATTTTATTTCACATAATATGACTCAATTTAGGAAATATATTCCCTTGATTATAATTGCAGTTCTCAATTTCACTAAAAATATTTTTTTTTTATCATAAAAAACTCTTACAAAATTTCCTATTATTTTAACATAAAATAATTGCATAATAATCTCATGTCCGCTTTAACTAAAATGAAATATCATATTCATTTTGAAAGAGATTACTTTAAATGCATCTGGGCCAAGTAACAAAATGTTGTATAAAATGTAGAAAATCTAATTCCAAAGGAAACACGAATAATGTTTAAAATAAAATATTTAATACAAAAATCCTAAGGAAATATATGCATAAAAGCATTTTCATTAAAAAAACATTCAGTTTCATAATGTAAGCTAAGTAAAAAAAGACAATGCAATCTGGGAAATAATATAAAATGAAACTAACATAGATATACAATATAAATCTACTTGTTACGCCCCCAAATGAAAAACATTGTTGTTTTTTTTTTAATCTTTTAAAATTAAAAATAAAGTAAAAATCTAAAAAACTTATTTAAATAAATATACTTGTACTACTATATATACGATTGCATATAAATAAAAAATGTTTAAACTAACAAGCAACACTTATTTTTTACCTCTTCGCCATTCTTCTCCAAAGGTCTTTTTTTCAAAAATGTTTATTACTCAACTTTTCATTGGAGCTCTCTGGCTCAGCACAGAGTAGTTTAACTAAAAGTGTACTTGAAAGTTTAAGCAGCTACATGAAGGAACAGTTTTTTTCCATCATTTAGAAAAAAATGTAATAAAACATGAGTTTTTAAAAAAATATGGCTGAGGAATAATATATAATTTAAAAAAAGAAGTATAAAAAATAATAGAACAACAAAAGTGGTAGCAAAAAAAAAATATGAAAACATAAACTAGAATGAATTATAACGGTATTTACTATAAAGGATTATTTTTCTTCCTTCTCATGTTCATACCTTAGTAGTACCTTTCACAAGGTGTTTCTGTTATTTATTGCAATAGTTTTGCTATTAAAATAACACAAGAATGGAAGCTGAAAAAAATAATAATAATACTATTAAAATATAAATAGAAATCCTTTAAAACAAACACTTATTAACAAAATTCTTAAAGGATTAAATAAAAAATAAGCAAATATTGAGTAAAGGTATAGTTAGAGGTAAATAGAAAAAAGGTATTTGTTAATGTTATAATAAAATGAAAACAAATGTTTGTTATCTAAAGTGATGTATTTTCCGGGAAGAAACTGGAAACGTTTTTAAGGCAAAATGTACCATATCCATGATCTTTCGCTGTTAGGAAACCGACGATCAATTTTTGTATATTTTTCTGTATTCAGCTCATCTAGGGTTTCTTTTTGGTAATAATTTCTTAAACGTTCCGGGAAATATTTTATTATAAATCCCGGGAAATTAATTCTCGTTTTTGGGGTTTTACTTCAAATAGAAAGCAAAAAAACAAAACACAAAAAAAAATAAGTAAATCAAATTTCGTTATTAGTTTTATATATATATATATATATATAAAAAATATATTCAATGAATATCGTTTTTATATCCAAAACTGTGATAAAAAACTACTTAAATTACGATATCAAGATTTTGAATACAACTGCTTATATAATATTGGCTAAGTAGAAAATTACACTGTGCGACAAATGGTAGGGGTCAGTGATCGGGAAGGGTTCAAAATACCGGGGAAAGTTATATCGGTAAAAAAGAAGTTATACTTTTCCCGGCGTTGCGCTGGGTCACGTCTATGAATCGAGATATATCGATTTGAAGTTAGTAACTATCATATAGGGGAAATTGTGACCTTTAGTGGTCTTTTTTTTGACATAATTCGAGAACCACTAGTCCGATTTTGCTGAAAAAAAAAATTTTTAAAAATTAGGAATTACAATTCCTTTAATCTGTTCATATAACGTTTCGCTACATAAGCAACAGTTTCGCAGTTATAAATAAATGTATGAAAGAAAAACTATTTTTTGCCTAAAAAATTGAATTTTTTTATTTTTAATTCATAAAAAATCCAAAACGGTAAAAAAAGTGTCAAGTCCTATTACTTTCACGTAAATTCACATAACCTTTAAACAAAATGAGACATAGATCATGAAAATCGATGGACGCGTTTCGTTTTTATTCACAATTAAGTGAAGGTATCTCATTTTGACAAGAATATTGATTTTATATTTCAATGAATTTGGATAATATTTATTATATATTATTTATTATAATTATTAACACGTAAAATTAAAAATTATTACAGGTAATTATTAGATTATTACATAGATACATAGGTTATAAAAATCGATGAACGCAAAACTTATTTTCGTTTGTTTGCGCCCTTTACTTTCTTGCGTGGTGGTTCGCCCACTTGTTCAGAGTCTGTATCGGATGAGGATCTGTCTTCATCTGGAAAAAATCAACTGTTTTTAATCAGTCAGTTAACTTCATTTTTGTGACTTACCCTCGGAGGAAACTCCCATTGTATATTCTTCTTCTTCATCTTCATTGTCGGGATCGTACGTCTTTTGCGACCACCAACAAATTTCAGCCACCAGCGAATCGAGCCTTTTGCCTTTATGTCGCGTTTCCATTGGCATTGCCACTTTATGGAAGCGCTAGCCATGTTCATCCGACTCTGAGGCTAGCTGCTTGCTGAAGTATTCGAGATGGTGATGCAAGAAGTGAATTTTGAGGGACATATTCACTCCAATTTTCTGGAAGTAGTGCAACATCTTGGTCACAAGAGCGGGGTAATTGTGTGCTCGCGTACTTCCCAAAAAATATCGTATGACTTTCCTCACTGCCCTCCACGCAAAGTAATCATTACCGTCTAAAGCACGTTCTCCATTGGCACTAGTGGATCACTTACGCAGTTGTGTTCTTTCTCCGTTGGATCTCGAGCAAGCCACTCATGCGTTTCGTATTGGTTTCCTTTAAATCGGGTATCCCAAAGACACAAGAAACACATGTTTTTCGTATAGCCTCCTTGGAGACTATACGATCACAACTGATCCGCCACATGTGATCAGTGTAGCAAACTTTATCCAAAATTATTTTCATGGAATCGTATGTTTCACTCATGTCTGCGCTGTAGCCAATGGGAATGCTTGGTTTTTTATTATATTTATGTAGCAAAAAACAACTTTCAGGCTTGATTTCGAAGAATGGATGAACATTCGCCAATTAGCTGCGACATAATTAATGGCCATCGCCTCCATCAGTCCCTTTATATCGTGGCAGTAAACAAATGTGTTCCCTTCGTTGAGTGTATAGTACCGTTGGAATAGCAATTGTCGTCTTCGATATCCGGTGACTTTGACATTAGGCTCCAAATTGTTGCCTTCTTTCAAAAGCTGGGCAAGTTTTTCTGCTTCACGTTGAGAAAGGTTTAATTCTGCAACAATCTTGTCCATTCTTGCTTGTGATATTGGAATTATTTTGTTCGATGGGCCGGCTTCTGGTGTTGGTTTATAGGTGAAATCCGATTGATCCATTGTTTCAATAGAAAACGAAGTTTCTCTGTCAGGACTTGGAAGCGGTGGAATTGGTATTTCATCCGAATGCGGTAAAGGTATTTGTGCACTTTTAACAGATATGTAAACTCTTCGTTTAAGGCCTTTACGATTTACTCCACATATTTTGTGCTCTCCTGGATCAGTCCAAATCATTGGTACACCAAAACGAATTGAACTGCGTTTCCCTTGGATCCACATGTTAAGACCATTGTAGCACGTTTTACAAATTTTGTCTGGGACCCACGAAACGCCGCGAATTATTTCGCAATCAAAATAAAGTTTAAAAGCGCGCTCCACTTGCTCAGTGAGTAATGCAGCATTTGTTGAAAAAGCCCTTTTGCTACAAACGTAACAAAATAAATTTATATTTTCTGGACAATTTCACTCATTTCGGTCTTATATTTTTATTACTTTTTCGTCACTTTAAAAAAACCGTACTTTACGCGTTCGGAGACACTTGTTGAATGACAAAAATCGATCAGTGAACACCTATAAATACTACGTAAGTTTCAATATTTTACTGAGAGGTACTTATGAATTCGCGCATCTTTTAAGGGTGGCTATAAATCTGATTCATGTGCGTTTTAAATTTTTCGAAACGTTCTAAAACATGACCACTCATAAATGTGGGTGCAATTTGTGTAAAAAAATCATGCAGGTAGCCAACGGAAAAAACCCAAATAATTAAAAAAGTGCACTTTCCTTTTTTCCTTTTAATTGTCCAGGCACATTTATGACCTTTTCTTAGTTTGTTACCGCTACCATAAAAATCAAATAACCTTTTTATTACTTTTTTTTTTAATTCTGACAATCATAAAAAAAGTCATCAATGTTTTTTCCAAGGAATTTTGAGCATATCTCGAGTAAATTTTTGAAATTCATACCTTCACTTAATTGTGAATAAAAGCGAAATGCGTCCATTGATTTTCATGATCTATGTCTCATTTTGTTTAAAGGTTATGTGACTTTACGTGAAAGTAATAAGACTTGACACTTTTTTTTACCGTTTTGGATTTTTTATAAATTAAAAATAAAAAAATTCAATTTTTTAGGCAAAAAATAGTTTTTTTCTTCATACATTTATTTATAACTGCGAAACTGTTGCTTATGTAGCGAAACGTTGTATCAACAGATTAAAGGAATTGTAATTCCAAAGGTCACAATTTCCCCTATATGATAGTTACTAACTTCAAATCGATATATCTCGATTCCTAGACGTGACCCAGTGAAACGCCGGGACACGTATAACTTCTTTTTTTACCGATATAACATTTCCCGTTGGTTTCATCCCATCCCGATTTTGACTGTCGCATAGTGTTATCGTCCTTGTTCTGGAAAACAAATTCAAATAATTAAAAGTATGCCAACAAAAGTATATTGACGATTTTAGCATATCGTCTAAATACAAAATTATTAGTTCGTAACATATTTTCTACGTTTGCTGACAAATATGGTATTTGTTAAAAAGTAGTTGCATGTTTCTCAGCATACGAAAAATTTGTTAGCATATTGAATTAAAATATACCATTCCACTCAGAAACACTTTCTAAGTCGTTTTAACTATCTCCGTCTTTCTGAACAGCTGTCCATCTAAACTTTGTGAAAAAAGTGCATTTCATAATTTTAAAGTTATTTTGATGAAATTTGAAATTTGGATTATTCCATTATTTCACCTAGAGCTCATAGAAATATCCTCCCATAATGAATATCTAAATTATAAATTATATAAATATCTAAATTATATAAATATAAATTAAATAAAATATGGAAAATATATTTTACATATCCATAACTCAATATTCCAAATTTTACGAAGATCGGTTATAAATAACCATTACTTGCATATAAGGCCCACTTCCGAAAATGCCTTTTTTTATTAATTTATTTTCAGTCTATGGAAATACAATCCTTACAAACTATTACGACATAAGCATTAAAAAAAATAATTATAATATTAAATAAATAATAAAGACAACTTAATTATTGAGATAATAAATTATGTCTTTATTAATAGCAACTAAACTTTTATTAAAGTCGATAATGTGATATAGTTGATTGAATTCAACACAAATATGGCGAAATAGATCAGAATTTTCATAATTTGAGCGGAAGTATTTACCAATGAGGAACGCTGGATGCGATGAGGAATATTTACATTGATTTTTCATAAAAGAAATTCAGAGTGTAGTTGCCGTTTATAAGGTTGAGAAGAAATGTTACGTTTAGCATTTTTGTACGACTTTGAAGCGTTGGAAGCTTTATAAGAGCCAGGCGACTCATACAAGATGATAAATAAAGGTTAGGATCCCATCCAAGACCACGTAGACAAAATAATAAAAATTGTTTTTGAACCGATTCGTTATTATCGAGTGGACACTGTAGAAAGGATCCCATATAATAGAACAATATTCAAGAATAGGTCTAACTAGATAAGTGTATAGGTGTTTAGTTGTATATAAATCGGAAAACTCCTTTGCCCAGCGCTTGATGAATCCTAGCATACGACTTGCTTTATTAATAGTTCTAGATATATGATCACGGAAATCTAATTTTATGTCCAGTAGCACACCAAGATCTTTAAATGTTTGAACCAATTGTAATTGCTTATCATTCATCGTGTAATTGCCATTCATTACCAACCCCCTAGTAAATACCATATATTGGCATTTCTTGACATTTAGGTCCATTAAATTCGTCGTACACCATCTAGTAAATCTATCAATATCCATTTGGAGGTGTTTTTTTAAATCATCTGAGTACATTAGGCACTTCGAGTAGTAAAGAGAAGAAGGAAGATCATTAATGAAGAGCGTAAACAAAAGAGGTCCCAGATGGCTGCCTTGAGGAACACCAGATGTAACATTAATAATATTGGATTGAGGATTACGAAATATTACGGGTTGCTTACGGCTACGCAAGTAGGAATCAATCCATTGTATAAGCGATAAACCCATACGATTTAATTTGAACAGTAGCAGATCGTGATCAACTCGATCAACGTTTAACGTGCTCAAATCCCATATAAATGTTAGTATCAAGATAATAATTGACACAAATGATATATATATATATATATATATATATATATATATATATATATATATATATATAATGATATATGATATGTATAATAATATAATGATATATAGTTTTGCACGGCTAACTACTTTCATACATGTTTCGAAATAGAACTGATATTTAAAAATTCATCCATTTTTTTAAACTACTATAATAGTTGCTTGTTATTGTGAATTTTTTTACGTACAAGCAAAAACTATTTATTTACATAATTCATATTTGACTTCGTTGCAAAAAAAAAAAAGTAAATAAATAGTTGAGTTTTAAACCCAGGCAACTTTAACGTTCCAAAAATTTGAATATGACTAAACATATGATTCCACAAATCGTGTAAACTCAAAATTTATATGTTTAATTGTATGTACATATTTTTTTTGCTGAAGTATGTTGAAACAACAAAAAAAATTTCATTTTCAAAAAATCGTCTAAACACATAACATATAGAATATGCAGACACAGAAATTTGTTGATATTTTTAAGCATGCGAGTTTTAACATACATATGTTGGTTTATCACACCATCTAAACTAAGAGTAAGACTAATTTCTTAAAAATGAGCTCTTCAAATTTTAATTTATTAAAAGTGTAAACTTTTTCAAGGGGTATAACTATTATTTTAATTTGAACAATATTAAAAATTTCCAATAACTAAAGTTTTAGCTGAATTCGATTTACAGAACATTACCGATTGAGCTTTGTATAACATTTTTTCAAATGCCTATAAACTTGCATTCTGAAATTTTTAACATTTTTAAATATAGGAAAATCGCCCTATATCAGAATCGCAAAAAAACAACTCAGGACACTCTAATGTACATATTTAGATAAGCTTTATTACTGGGGTTCCCATAGTCAACAGCTTCGCGACCACCTTGAGATATTAAAACTCGAGCACGACCCGCCTATATTGTTGTGTAATAAGTAAATTCTAGAGCATTCATTCGAATAATGTTTGTTCGAATTACTCTAACAATTTTTTATGAATAATTATTCGAAGATTTAAAATATGGTATTTTTCGAACAACGAATAACACGAATATGTCTCATATTCGAAGAAAAAACGAAAAATATTTTTTTTTTAAATTCAACTAATTTTATAATATATATTAAAACTCTTGAAGTAGCTTTTTACAAATCAAATTTTATAAAAACTAAGGAAGTAAGTCGACTTAAATCCATTAATTTTATATCCAAATTCAAAAAATTATTTGAAGGACGTGGGCGGATAAATAAGCCGTGATTTTTCAAACTTCCCTCATAGTTATATGAAATGCAACACTATTCCTATCAAGTACCACCTGTTTATAGACTACTGTCAAATTTTGATCAAGTGTCGTCATTTAATTTGCGTAAAAAATAGGATTTTTCGAGGTGCTTAAAATGGGCATTTGTTTGGTCAATAATTTCATCGTTGGAGCTGAATCTCTTTCCACCGAGCCATTTCTTTAGGTTTGGAAATAGGAGGTAGTCACTAGGAGCTAAATCCGGAGAATATGATGGATGAGGTACCAATTCGTAGCCCAGTTCATAGAGTTTTGCCACTAAGACTGCACACGTGTGCACTCGTGCATTAGCTTGACGAAAAAGAACTTTTTTCTTGGCCATATGGCGTCGTTTTCATTTTAAATCCTTATTAAATCGGTTTAATAAGTTGGCTTAATATTCGCCGTTTATTTTCTTTCCCTTTTGAAGGTAATCGACGTGGATTATCCCGCGTGCATCCCAAAAAACTGTTGCCATCACCTTATCGGCCTTCTTCGGAGCAGGTTCACCCGGAGAAACCCATTCTTTAGACTGCTGGTTGGTCTCCGGAGTAAAGTAATGGATCCATGTTTCATCCACTGTTACAAAACGCCACAAAAACCTATTCGGATTGCGGTTAAACAACTCCAAACAATCTTTTGAAGTTGTCACACGTTTACGTTTATGGTCAATTTAGAGCAAACGCGGCTCCCATCTTGCAGACAACTTTCTTAAACTCAGCTGATCATTTAAAATCGAAACCACATTGCCATGTGAAATGCCAATGGTATCAGCAATCCCACGCACATTTACTCTTTGGTCGGCCAACACCATATCGTGGATTTTTCGACATTTTCGGGTGTACTGATCTCAATTGACCGTCCAGAACGTTCAGCGTCATTAGTACTTGTGCGACCACAAGGAAAGTCAGTAAATCACTTTTTTACCTTTCAAATCGATGGTGCAGACCCCCTATGGTATTTATCTATCTTTTCCTTGGTTTGATTGACGGCTTTTTTTTGCAAAAAATAATGTTTAATGAGCACTCGAAATTCAATTTTCCATTTTTAGAAAAATACACGAAGTTGTATGTTTTGAACAGCTGTTAAACGCTAAGTAAATGAAGAAACTTGCTCAAAATTTGACAGTAGTCTATTAACATTTGGTACTTGATGGGAATAGTGTTGCATTTCATATAACTACGAGGGAAGTTTGAAAACTCACGGATTTATTGATCCGTCCTCGTATATTTGATTTGTTATTACATATGTAACATGTCGAAATAATCACCTATAAAGTATATATATTATGGGTCCTGGTGAAAATCTAAGTTGATCTAACAATGTCCGTCTGTTGAAAGCAGATTAGGGCTCGGGGAGGGCACCCTAGGGGGATGAAATTTGGTTCAAATATTTTCTTATATAAGGTTTATTTAATGTTGAAAATGAGAAAAATCCGTTCATAAACAAAAAAGTTATGGACTAAACATTAGAAAAACAGGGTATCTGTCGTAAGTTTAATTTATACTTTTTGGCCGATATCTTTTACAAAACAGCACGTACATCTACAAAAATTTGTAGAAATAGTTCGAGGAAAAATATAAACTCCGCCCACCTCCCATATAAAGTGAAACATCAACGAAATTTTGTACAATGTAAACTCGAAAACTAAAAATGGGCCCATCTGCCATATCAAGTGAAATTTTAAAAAGTTGCAGATGGTGGCTATATAAGTAGATTCGGCCAAACAGAATATAACATTCCCCCTTGTTTTTTAAGTTTAAAACAAGCAATTGCATTAAGTGTTTTAGTAATGAAGGGAAACTTATGAAAACAGATCGTTAACACTAGTAACTTTTAAGATATATCTCAAATTAAATTAACTTTCCTATAATATTAGTTGGATAACTTTCTTTATTTTATTTTGTTTCAATTATTTAAATAATTTTAAATACGTGATTGAATAAAAACAGCATACTAGAATGTCTTATCCAAATTATTCGCTTTATTCGAACAATAGAAAAACAAAATAATTTAAATATCCTAGTAAAGACAAAGTTAAAAAATGATTACGTTTAATATCAAATACATTTTCGAACTATATTTAAACATAGACCAAAGATTTCAACTTTTAGTTGGAATTCTAATTGTAGTATATTTTACATCATATAAAATGTTAATATTAAATATTTCTGAAATCCAAAACTGAATACAAATGAGCAACAAATTTTTCAAACAGTGAATACATTTCACTTCTTGTTGAGAAATTTATTATTTATTCTCAAACCGTTGACATTTGCAAAGGAGGCAAATATCATCATCCATTTGAAATTAAGCTTACGTGTGTAAAATTTTGTTTAATTATTGTCATCATTCTTCTGCAATATATAAAAATGTGTAATTTGTTTTTATCGTAAAATCTCGCTGTGGCCCAAGATATAATAGTTTCTTAAATGTTTGCCAATGATTTTAAATCCCACGATTTGTTTTCTCAACGCCCTTTGATAAGTCAAATTTAAATTATTACTAAATATATTAATTTATCCTAACTTATTACGTAATAGATGTTTTTAATAAGTCAGTGTTATAAAATTTGCCTTAAGACAAAAGCATAGGGTGAATAAGGGCTGAGTTTTATGATAAAAACTTATTAACCTTAAAGCTTGTTAGTTTTTTAAATTTTCAGCATCATATTTCAAGTTTTCTAATTTTTTCTATGCATCTCACTTCATTATTTTAAAATTTGTGTTATTTTAAGTAAACTTTTTAATATTTTATTAGCTGTTTGTGAGGTTTTAACTTCATTTCTTTTCATTTCAAAAAAAAAAAAGAAAACAATGTGATAATTCATGGTGTATACAAAGAAGTCAAATTTTAACAATTATGAATTTATAAAAAATATTTAATATTAATGAATTTATCAAATTTAAGTCTAACATAATAATATATTACAAGTGTTTTAATGCCTTAGCATAAATTTTTCGAATCCACAATATACATTTATTTAGATAACTTGTTAATTTGTAAGAATTATATCATTCTACTCTGTTTGCTCGAATACAATTTATATGAAAAATATTTACACATATTTTAAGAGAGTTTTGCTTTATTTTCTGTAAATCCCTTCTGGTTGTTTTCTGCAAAAATCTTCAATAATGCATAAAATTTGTGTTTTATTTACATAATAAATATGTTGCCCTTTTTGTTTTGTTTATTTTTTTTTAATAATTTAACTACAACATAATGTGACTTTGAATAAATGATAAGTGGCAAATAAAAATGAGCATCTGTTTGCCAAAATTCAATAAAATAAAATGTGGGGTAAATTAATTTAAATTTTCATTTTAGTCATAAATTAAAATAACAGATAACAGTATTTTAATAAAATAAATTTAAAAAATATACGGATGAAAAATAAAAATTAATGAGGAAAAATATTATTTTTGAGTTGTGTTTATTGAAAAGAAGCACACATTTTACAATTCTCTGAAAGTGGAAATATTTTAAATTTCTTCAGATTTTTATCCAATAATTCTAAATTAAAGTAAGACATTGTAGAACATCCATTTTATGTCCTTTAAAACTGTCCAAATAGAACATATTCCTCTACCAGTTAAAGGATATAAAAATTAAACAAAATCAACTTTGACAAATGATTTAGTTTAACATTTTATTAATTGCTAAATTCAGGACGTTTTTTGCTTACAAAACACTTCAAATGTCATGTACCTAAACAAAGATACAATTGCTATTTAAACATTGAATGAAATGAGAAATAATAAAGTAAAAACGATGAAGCGAAATAGAAGTTCCCAATATATTATTCAAAAACACCAATTTAATTAAGTTGCTTTTAGAAATAGTATTTTTTTTTTTCTTTGAGAAGCCAAACCAACCTCTACAAAACTCAAGAGCATTCTACGTATCTTATCCCCTTTTGGGTTTCATTGAAACCTAAAAACAAATAACTGATAAGACAATCAGTGTTGCCAGTTTAGCATCTTTAAGGCTAAATTTAGCACTTTTATTTAGCTTTCAACCTCAAAATTTTCATTTTAACTTCTAGCTTTTTTTAGCCTTTTTTGATTTTTAAAATTACCATAAAAAGACTACAATTTTGGTATTTCAGCAAAGAAGAAAATAATTATTTGCTTTTGCTAATTTTATTTTTACAGAATCATCCATTTAAGCAGTTTTATGTATTGTTTCACACAAAAAATCTGAAATGTTTATATTCCACAAAATTTTGCCCCTGCAGCGCTTTATTTTCTAAATAAAATATAACTTATTTCACCAAAAAGGCTTGCTTAATCAATTAGTATAATTATTTTTTAATAATTTTTTTTTAACCATATTTATAATAGAATACATAAAATTCTAATAAAAACGAAAAGTCACCCAAAAAATCATAAATTGCTAATCAAAAAGGAATTATAATCCAAAAATTACAAAAAATCACTTCTAAACATTGGGTGATTTTACATATGGAATATAACAATTTTTCATTAGCTGGCAGCCGTTCTATGTTTTATAAATGTTTTATAAATATTACAATGATAACGAGAAAAAATACACTTTTGAATTAAAAAAAAAAAAACATATTTGCTGTACTCTGGCCTTATTTTTTTGGGCATTTGACCTTTTCTGACTTTTTTTAAATTTAGCCTCTTTTTTCTCACCTCCTGGCAACACTGCAAACAATACATTTCCTTACATTAAAAAAATTGTTAACAGTGTTTGAAGAAAGTGTATCACCCGTAAATATCCAAAATTTGAGAATCACTGATCAACATACTTCATTGTAATATAAATATAAAAACTGAATAAAAAAAAAAGCCATATTCATAGGTAAACCACAATCAGCTAAACATTGAAAGAATGAATCAGTGAATGAAGGAAAAATAAAACATTTATACACATACATTCACCAGCAATAATATAACTACAATACCACTAGTATTTAGTTGAAAGTTTTTTTCTGTTGTTTTTCATCTCCTTTTACTCCTACACATACTCCTATAGTTACGAAGTGCAAGAGGTAAAATAACATAGACACATTCAAGAGCAAGGGGAGGTAAATATGTATAAAAAATACAAGGCAAAGGGAAAAAGTTGGAAGAAAAGTAAACTACCGGAAATAAAAAGGAAAAAAGGCGGAAGCTTTTTCAAAGAAGAGAACAACAGTAGCAACAAAAACAGCAGCAAAAAAAAAACAACTTTATTAGACAAACAATTGTTACAGACAACAAAAACAACAATAATGAAAAAATTACATTTTTAACGTTGTGATAGAAAGATAGAAAACAAACATAAACACTCATACAAGTAGCTGACGTTTAACATACATATGAGATATTCCATTTAAAACCACCACGAAAAATTATAAATTTGGACCTTAACTCTCCGATTTTAATGCTATTTGGTATGATTGTTATTCATATCAAAACTACGACTCACACAAAATTTAAACAAATTTTTCTATCACATAGTTTGCAAAAAAAGACGATTTTTTTAACGTTTTATTTATATATTGAATCTCCCTTTTTTAAGGCCTCACAATATGTATTTAAATCTTAAAACTAAACACTAAAGACTAATTGATCTCCAACGAGAGCATAGCTGTATAATTAGCCCTCCTAGTAACGGGATGGAAAATCGGCTCTACGAAGCCTTGAGTTTTATTGAACTACAGTAAGAAGTCTTGCAAGAGGGTTGGGCTGAGTCTGCAGTTTTATAATGTATTTTAAACCCATCTTTTTCAAATGAAACCTCTAAGTCTCTATGGATATTTTCGATTCTTATAATCATGGTGCACACGTCATGGATTTAAAAATGACTGTTCCCCATAATTGGATGGCATATGTCCAAATTGGTTTTAAAACGGTTTTGTACCGGATGACTTTATGTTAAGGCTTAGTTTTGATGGGCTGTTTATTAACCAGTGAAGTCTCTTCGTTACTATATGACGACGACAAGTTAGTCGCCTATCTAAATGAATACCAAGGTATGTAACATGATCTGAATGCGGCATATTTATGTCATTAAGTATAACAGGAGTACAGTTTCCTTTTCTGAGGGTAAAATTAACATAGTTACTTTTTAATTCATTCAACCATATCTCTACACGTCGGAGGAAATATCAATTTGGCTAGATGCTATGTGAGAAGGAACTAAGTATTGCCATATTATCAGCACAATTAAAAGAAATATTTTATTCTTCTTTATTCTAGTATGACATTTTTTTTATATAGATAGGATTTTAGCAAATTTGTTGGTCTATGGTGGAAGTAAACATTTAATTTTATATTTTAAAACTTTGTGCCATACTATATCGAGAGCTTGTGCTATATCTAAATAAAGGCTGAACAATACTTTTTTAATTCAAAACATTTCCTTATCTCCCCAATTTAGACGATTCTCTTATTCTATGGTTCCATGTTTTTCACGAAAACCAAATTGTTGAACTAGGACTATGTTTCTATCGTTCAAGAATGGTCTAATTTTATTTTGAAATACTTTCTCGAATAGCTTCGACAAACAAGATAGTGGGCTAATAGGTCTATAAGAAGATGTTATAGTAGAATCATTTCCTCCTGGATTTGGTATAATTTTATTGTGAGAAGTTTTCTACATTTTTGGAAAAACTCCTAGTTTTAAGACCGCATTGAAAACTATTGACACTTATAACCATGGATGGTCTTATTGAATCATATGGAGGTAATTTTCTAATATTTATATTTTCTTTGAAAACTGTATTAATGTAAAAATGGCGATTTGAAAGTGTAACAAAAGAAAATATATGTACGAAGTTATCTTCACAAAATCACAAATATTTTTCCAAGTATATCTATGATACAAGAATGAAGTCTGATTTTAAAGGTATAATAATTACCTTTATATATATTTAATTTAAAAACTACCATATTTTGAGATATACATCCGCGAACTATATGTTGCGAACTATGGAACATTAAAATTTAGAAGAATTTTATTTCCTTTTACAATTGACGTCGATGAATATTGTACCATAAATATCTTGAAAAATATTTGATTTCTCATAAAGAAATTTTTTCGTTATATAAATCGCGATCTATAATGTAAATGTATTTAAACTCTGTATTAGCATTAGTTATATTAGAGATAATGTTCTTACCAAATTTCATTAAATTTGGATGGATTAAGATCGCTACTGTTGATTTTTATGTTTGACTATAATTGAAGCAAACCAAATTAAAATAAATATTTTGTGCTTAGTGTGACATTTTTTCTAAGAACTCGAAAATTATGACGAGTCCCAGAATGATATTTTCTGAGATAATAGAAAAGACTTTCGGCATTAACACATATTTTTTAAATATTTTTAAAAATACCATTTTTGAGATATTTATCCCCAAACTTTAAAATCGTAAAATATGTAATGTTGACAAAAAAATCATTATATATGTCATATTAAAGGTAAATTTGGTATTTTTAACACGAGGCCGCAATAAATTCTGTGGCATATATACTTTGAAAAATATTTGTGATTTTCTAAAAATAGATTTACATTCTTTACACTTTCAAATCGCCATATTTCACGAACGATGTGATATAAAATTTTGTGTGCATCTTAGTTTTGGATATGGATAACTATTTCACCTAATATCATTAAATTCGGAGAGTTGAAAGCAATCATTTGATTGGTTTTAAATGGAATGACTCATATACATATCCTTGTTTTACTAGTTAGACATATACAAACATATACGAGGAATGGATACGGATTATTTGAAATTTAATAAAAAATATAAAATGTATGATAGAGTGAAAGAAAGTAATTTTCTAAGAACATCATGACACTATTTCGCGCAATATCTTTTAAATATAAAAAGTCACATATATTATTCTGCAACCTAAAAAATATGGTATTTTGTATATGCTGTGCTAAGTACACAGCAAATAGAATTCATGTGTAGCAATAAACATAAATTTAATTGAACAACCGTCTAAGGACCTTTTCGGTATTGCTCTCATTTATATATTTATTCTTGTTTACTCTTCCACACATAGAGGTGCAAATGTATATTGTACTGTTGTCTATGGCTTATTAGAAAAACTGTTAGTTTATTATTTATTGTGTGTGTGTGTTTGTGAAAATATGAAGTAGCTTTTAAGTTAACGAATGTAACGATACGCAGCCATCGTTCTTAGTTTAGAAATTGATGTAAAGTACTTCAACAAGAAGTCATTAAACATACTTGTTTTCTTATATTATTACAATTTTTTAAACTATTGTCCATATAGCGAAAAAGCTACTTATAAAAGTTAGAAGTTAAAATCTTGAAAATTTAAAAAGAAATGTTCATATAAATGATATTATTTTATAGTTATACCACAAGTTTGATAATAAATAGTTCTTTTCAAGTTGTAGCATAAATGAGTTATGAGTTTTCAAGTAATTTCCAATGAAATAATTGTATGTGTAATAAGCACTAGAGAAAAAAAGACGAAAATTAAAAATTAAAAAAGATTAAAGTCAACATTATATATGTAATTTGTTTTAAAGAATTTTAAAAATAGCGTTTTTTGAAATATAATGGCTTGATTTATATATGTCCAGATTTGAAATTTTGAACTTTTGATATGTACAAACTTTATATATATAGTTATAAAGGTAATATGTTTGTCTTTAACATGAAGCTAAAACTAGAGATCTACTGCGTATAATTTAGAATTTATTAACAACTAAACAAGTACACCTTTGTGAAGTTTCTAGCTTTTTTCGGAATCGGATGGAGCCATGAGTATAAAAATTTATGATTTGGGAAACACTTCCAATAGTCAGTGTCTGTAGTGAAATCGTAGATGTCACTACATGTCATCACTCTTACATAAAAAAAGTAAATAAAAACATGATACTTTTTCAATTTGATATCAAAAGTTTTTGTGAATTTTCATATCAGACAGAATTTAAGAAAATATTGAAAATATTTTAATCCAAATAATAAAAAATTTGAGATGAAATTTTTGTTCCTAAAAAAATATGATAAATTGATATTAAAAGACACTTCCATGGCAACAATTTCAGTTCATTACTGTTATAAGATTAATGCAGTATAAAGAGTAAGTCGTTACACCAAATACACCCGGCATTTTGAAAATGCATAAAACTATGAATAAATAATATTGTGTAAATTTATACTTCATGAAACATCATAAAGTGGCCAAAATAAATATCTGACATATCATTTCATTTCTTATAATTTATATACTTATTGAATTATTTGGAATAAAATGTCACATATTTATTTGGAATATGTTTTTCCTCATAGCTTTAGTTATATTTGCTCCTAAATGTACAGAACTTTAATGAACGCTGCCATTTTTTCAACAGTACATGAATTCCAACACAAAAAATGTATTCGACATGTTGTCTATTTGTCCATTTCTGATAACTATTTTAATTTTCTTGTGATTTTTCTTGCCGTTGATTTAATAACCAGGATAACAATTACATGTGTTTTAAATAATTTTACATAATTTTATTGTGATTTTGTATAAATAAAGATGCAAAAGAAAAATCAGTTGAAGCCAAAATAAATGCATCGAACATAGCTAAAGATAGTGAAAAATATTTCGGATTGATTAGAATTTGTAAGAGTATATGCCAAGAAGTTGAAAAAGTTCTGTAAGGATTTTATATACAATGTGAATCTTTTAGTCTATGGAAAGCCATATAAGAGCGGTGGTTGAAGCATTATGGTTAGGGTGTATGTTACATGGTCTGGAGTAAGAATTTTTGGTACTTACATATAAATATCAATTTATGCAGAAATGCATCAGTGGTATTATATAGACATTTTAAAATAAAATGAATATGAAAGTGTTGAGAAATTAGGAATTTCCGTCCGATTTATGTTTACCAGGATAATAAGCCAAAGCATTCTGCAACAAATATAAAACTTAGCTTTCTCTAATACTGTTCAGAGATAATAAAAAGCTCAACATAATTACCAGATATAAGTTTAAATAAACATTTGTATAGTCTTTGTTAAGAAGAAATAGAAATGCCTGAATTTCACGAATAAAAATGGTACTAATCTATATAAAACCACATAAAAAGGGGTTATAAAGTGAAAATAAAAAGCTACATGTTATTAAAAAATTTAATTCTTGTTACTTTTCGAAGCATAAAGTATGATGTCGAATATTTTTTTTTTTTTGCCTTGAACTTTAACGTCATTATTTGATTAATTAATTAATTTTTATTTGTGTTAACTTTAAAATTTAGGCAGAATTGAAATCTATATGTTCTAGCAAACTTCATATCATTTTTTATTTAAAAATTCTGAGAAAATTTTATTATTTGTTTTAAAAATTAAATTAGCATCGCTTATGTAGAAATGCCTTTTGGCCACTATATGTTAATTTCAACAAGTTTCCTTTAGCTTCAGTAAACGTTTTTAAATATTAGACAGGGCCGGTTGCATTTCTGGTCGAAAGTTTTTAATTTTTAAGCACAATTTATAGTTCATCAACATAGAAAAAAGTCACCCCAGATTTTTTAAAATTAAAAAAAAAACTACATGTAATAGACCGACTGACTTATCATTAAGTTGGTTCTCGCACTGTCAAAAATAATCAAATTTTTAAAACCATATTTTTGTAAATACACAAAAAGGATATTCAAATTAATATTTTTAATTTTTATATCGTAGTGCATTAAAAAATAATAGTCTTTCCGTGTTTCAAAGGTTTTATAGAATAGTCAAAATGCAAAAGTTTAATTAATGAATAAGGTATTTTATGTTAACTATTTTTATGAATTAATCTATGTTTGCTATAATAAAAATTATTATAAATAAATTATTTTGTTACTAATAAAGTTGAGTGCAGCAGTTTTTCTTTAAATAAACCAATTTTAAAAAGTATTTAGGTATCGAAGAATTTAGCCTTTTTTTCCAAAACGTCGCCTTTTTGGCGACTTTATTTTTTTAAATCCCTTTTTTTTGTACACTATTTAAATGGTAATGTTGAAACCAAATAAACATTGATTCAAAAATAATGACACTTCATTAACAAGTAACTAGTTGTCATTACCAATAAATAAAAATAGTAATAAATAAAATAAAATAATAATAATAATTAAAAAAATACTAATAATAATAATAATAATAATAAATAAAATACCTTGGTTTCTTTAATACTACTGTTTTCTGTGAAATAACATTGACGTATATTTTCAGTGGCACCGAACGTGATTAAATTTTCCTTAAAAGATCTAGAAGAATAAATCATATACGCATGATTATTTTTTTAAACTCAGATGTTTCAAGCTGATTTCCTACGTACCCACATTAATCAAAGGTGTCAAATCATTTGGTAACTTTTTGTCTTCTGTTAAACATCTTATCAAGTTTAGAAGCTAATACAATGTTTCAATTCACTTTAATACCATCAAAGCTGGGTCGATATTTTTAACCTTTTCTTCTTCATAATCAAGGCAACTATTTACTTTTTCCAAGCAAACTTTTCATCATAGCTTTATTCTTCAATAATTAATCACTTTTAAAATAAACAACAAAAAACATTAAGAAATAATCTTATTTACCACATACGACAATAATAAAAAAAGAATACAAAAGCTTTAACATCCTTAATACTTTTCTTATCAGTGATAAATCAAAATTCTTCCTGTTACTTTTTTGTTTGGGATCTTTTTTTTTTTTTTGATACATTTGTTGGGTAAAACCCTCTTATCAATAAATTTCCTTTTTTCTACAATATTAGAAAGAAAAAAAAATCATTGTAATCTTATTTTTCTTGAACATAATATAAAAGCCAATCTTATCATTAATTTCTTAAAAAAGAAAATTGGATACACATAGAAAAAATATTGGTTGTAAGACAGCTACTACGCCTTATATATAATAATCATAGCTGTTATTTTATTTAAATTATTAGAAAACTCTTATGTAAACATATTTATAATGGAATCAATGTTTTTTTTCAATAGATGTTCAGTTATCTAGACCAATTCTATTTATTCATAAATTTATTTTAAAAATTTAAAAGAGAGCATATAATTTTATTTAGTATATAAGTTTTAAGTACAAACTTTGCAATCAAAAATTTGTTATAATAATTTTGAAATTCGTTATTATTATATAAAGCCAAGATTCGTTATTCTCAACCGAAAATTTGGTTTATAATTTTGACACTTAAAAATAAATTATAAATAAAAAATAAAAATATACCAAAAAAAAAATGAGGTACTATAATAATGGGAACATTAAAATATATTTATATAATTAATAGGTAAACAAATTTTTTAATCCCTTTTATGCTCATACTGCTCTTACGACTCCAATAAAAAATTTATCATTAAAAAGGTATTTTCTCATATCATCAAAATTGCTAAGAGTTGAGAAAAAAAGAGGCTAAATTATACTTTAAAAAAAGGTCAGAAAAAGCTAAATGCCCCATAAAATAAGGCCATAAATAAAGCTAATATTTTTTTATTATTTATTTATTTACTTACTTTTCTTCTGATTAGTTGGTGATATTTTTTAAAAAAATATATTGTAATAAATATATAAATAAAACGTAGAACCGCACTTAAAAAAACTACCCAATAAAAAATCGACCACAAAATTCCCATTCAAATTTGCGTTATATTTCATATGAAAAATGACTAACATTTTAAAATTAATTTGTCATTTCTTAATTATACTAAAAAGTAAATAGAATTCCTGATTTAGTATTTCTTAGTTCTGATATGAGGTTTATCTTAAATTTATGTGCTTTTCCAATATCACCATCTACTTCTCACCATTTTCCATTAGAAATTAATATTGAATTCTATGTATATCTATCTAATTATAACAATAATGATATACGTTATAATTATTATAAATGTCACATTAATACATTAAATATGCTTATTAAAAATGTCAATTGGATTGACTTATTAGAAAGTAAAATTGTTAGTATATGTTATGATCTTTTTTTTATCAAATGTTCTTAACATTTTTCAAAATGTTATTCCTTTAGCAAATACTAGGGTACATAAGCTTCCATGGTATACCAAAGTACTCAAAAAATTAAAAAATCTTAGAAATAAATATTACAAAAAATATAATTCCACCAATAATAATGTTTATAAACAAAAGTTTCTTCGAATCGAAAAGAAATTTAATTTTCTCAATAAATATCTATTCAACCAGCATATTATGAGTCTTAATAACGACTTAAAGTACAACACAAAACGATTTTGGGCTTTTATAAATTCTAAAAGAAATTGTTCTTATATTCCTTTATGTATGAACCATAATAACTTAACTTCAAATAATCTAATTGATTCACTGAACTTGTTCGCATTCTATTCTAAATCCAATTTTAATGATGAAAATTTACAGTATGATAATTTTGATTTAAATGAAATAAACACCATTATGGATTTCGGTAATTTGCAACTGTCTGAAGAAGATGTTGCATAAGGTATTGTTAGGCTTTCTAATTTATTTAAGGGTGATAATAATGTTTTACCATTTTTTTAATAAAGAAATGTTCTTCTTAATTATGTCTACCATTGAAAATTATTTTTAATAAGTCTTTAAGCAATGGCTATTTTATTAAAAAGGGGAAATTTACTACAATTTTGCGTATTAATTAAGGTCCAATTTCCAAATTAACCAATATTTCAAAAATTCTTGAACATATTGTTTATCATAAGAATTTCTTCAATGTAAAGTGGCATAATTCTTTATCTCAACACGGATTTATGATTGGAAGATTAACCTGTACTAATTTGGCTGTTTTTTTTACCAAGTATTGTGTTGATAGTTTTGAAGATAAATTGCAGATTGATGCGATTTACACGGACTTTGCTAAGGCATTTGACCGAGTACATGAACTTTTATTATTAAAATTATATAAATTGGGCGTTCATTCCCGAATGTTATCTTGGTTTCGTTATTACTTGTCGGATAGACAATCCGTAGTTTCTCTTGATGGTGTTTGTTCTACATCATTTATTCCTACTTCTGGTATTCCACAAGGTAGTGTTTTGGGTCCTCTGTTATTTAATATATTTATTAATGACATTCACCTATATTTCAGAAAGTCTCATTATTTATTGTATGCTAATGATTTTAAAATTTTTTTAAAATAATTTCTAACGCCAATGACGTTTTTAATCTTCAGGAAGATTTAGATAGGGTGAGTTCTTGGTCAGTCCGTAATGGTTTGCCTTTTAATTTAAACAAATGTTTTTCATAGATGTTGTAATGCTGTTATATCTCGATATAGAACACATCAACATTTTCTATCATTCGTAGATGAAATTTTAGATTTAGGGGTATTATTTGATAAAAAATTATCATCTAATAATCACTTAAATTATACTATACCTAAAGCTTATTCAATGTTAAGCTTTTTATGCCGTAATTCTAACAATTTTGATCATTACATAAAAAAGTTATATTTTCATCCTTTGTGAGATCTAGATTAGAATATGCTTCATTTATCTGGAGCCCTTGTACTCAATTACACACAAATAAAATTAAAAATTTCAAGTAAAATGTATAAAGTTTGCTCTTTTATGTTTAAATTTTTCATTTGAACACCCTCAAATTTCGATTACTACATACCCTAATAAGTGTGCCTTGATTTCTATGAAAACTTTAGAAAAAAGACGTAAAATTTCTTCTGTATATTTCCTATATTCTATAATTCGTGGATTAATTGATTGTCCTGATTTGCTTCACACCATAAAACTATATGTACCTCCTAGGCCTCTAAGGCAAAATAATTATATCTTTCATATAGATATTCATAGAACAACATATGCTTTGAATGAACCTTTAGTAAAAGCTATGAGATTATTCAATAAATATTCTAATAAATATTCTAATGAATTTAAATAATTTATTTAATTATGTATATTAAATTATCATTGATGTCTGTAAGGTTAATATTGTATCCATACACTGAAACTAATGAATAAATAAAGAATTGAAATGTAAGAATTTTTTAAAATTATGTTAATAAATAGTTTCTATGGTTAATGAGGCTTATTAAAACTATAATTATAATAACTGATTAAGTAAATCAATATAGTGGGTTGTTATATTTGTTTTGAACAATGAAGCGTTGCAGGCAAAAATTTTTGTAAAATGTAAATAATCTCGATTTTTTGCGCGAATTTATACACAAAAATTCTTAAGTGAATTATTCCGTAAAATCAAAATTAGTAAAAGCAAATAAGATATTATTTTATTCCCTGTTAAAATGCTAAAATTTTAGGCCTTTTAGGCCAATTTTAAGCATCCAAAAAAGATTAGAACAAAAACTAGAAGCTGAAGCAAAAATGTTCAGGCTAAAAGCAAAATTAAAAGGATAAATTTAGCCTTAAAAACGCTAAATTGGCAATATTGCATATCACATTATATCTCACCAGTATTCTAGAATATATAAGCGGTAAAAATTGCTACTAATTCATATAAAAAAACTCACATATATGTGCATAAATAAAACAAACAAAAGAGCGTTTTAAATTATTAAACTCTTCTCTATTTTATTTCTCATGAATAACATACAACTCGCTCATTCAAAGCAGTCTTATTGATGTTTTTTTACAAAAAACAAACTAGAAAAGTGTAATGAAATGACAACAGTGTTATTTTTTCCACTTTTAATTGCGAGAGTTGTAAAGTTGGAGAGTTGGTTTTTTAAAAGTTTTTGTTTTTGTTTTTTTATCATTCCTTTTTATTTTTTTGCAACTGCACATTTTTAATTAAAATTAATTATTTTACTTGCGTTTTCAATATAAACGAATTTTATTGTTTTTTTTTTATTTTATTTTGGATATTTAAAATCAGGGACTATAAGTGTTGTGACTTTTATTATTTTCACTTTTATGTTTTTTTAATCCAAAATTACGTTTATTCGGCGACTCATATTTTTTTTTTTCGAAGGAATATAAAAGTTATTTTCTGACTGTTATTGTAAAACACAAATAAATAAATCGTTAAAATAATAAAATAAAAAAATCGCTCGAAAATATGTCAAATCGATAAAAAAATATGGAACTAAAAAATCGAAAAACTGGAAAAATAATCACTATGCTTTTTATAATTTTATGAGAGTTTGTTTTTGTCTCTGTATTTAAACGTAATTTTTATATAAAGTTTTATCCATTTTAAAATTGGTTTAAAAATATTTGAAAAGTATCTATTTAATTTTCTGATTACATTTACAGTATTTGATTATTTGCAATCGCTAAACGTTTCTTTCGACATTTTTTATTAGATGTTGTATTTTCTGAAAAATATTAGTATAAAATAATTAATTTTATTCACACTAAACTTTCTTATTTCAATACGTTAGAAGTACCGGAGCACCCCAGGTATAATCTAGTAAATATAAATAATTGTATAAGAATTTGTTTAACAAATTAACTCTGCAGTTTTAAAATATAAGGAGAAACTTTAACTGATAATGGTGTTTGCTTTATGAGGAGTTTTCAGGATGAAATTATTTTCGTCACATGTCCGGTTTATATGTATATAAAATAAAGTATAATGTATACTATTCTATTATGTGTATCTCCCATATCTAAAAATAAAGACGTGGTAAGTATAATTTAATATCTTTAAAATTTCCCTGTTTGAACTGAAGAAAATTCCTTATAGATATATATGTAAATGCTTGATACCTCCTGGTTCGGGTATATATACAGTATATACAGTAAGCTGCCAGTATATTTATTACATGTTAAAAAAAACTAATACCAGGTGTATTGCATATTGCTAAACTAATCATCTTTTTAAAATTCAAACACAATTTTAAATATAACACTAGTTGTAATTATTATTGTAATAAATGAAATATCAAAATTTTTTTCATGTGTATATAATACAAAATAATATCTAATATATTTAGTTCTATTCATCGAATTATTTTTATAAAATATTTATGTGTACCATCTTTATTCGGTAATTACAAAAGAATTGTGAAATAGCACGTGGAACCGACTAAATACGATTGGCGAAAGAATTCGATTGCCACAATAAACCTATTTTCTCTGTGCACTTTCTTCTTTTTTGGTATAATTATTTTAGTAAAAACATTGTAATTTTTTATCCCACTCTACCTAGTGACCCTTATGAAATGTTAAAAGTTAAGCTGGATGGTTTTTCTTTGCCTTTATATCGTTTAATACCTTAACAACGTTAAGGATTTTCATGTTTTATATTTTAGGATTTATATTTTTCAGATTGATGAAGGATATTTTTTTCATTGCCTGTGTACGTGTGTGTTTTATTTTGGTAACAAATCTAACTAATTAATAAATAAATGTCAAAAGATTTGTATACTGGGTGAAATATTCACTCAGTCATGTATAAATAAAATACTTTGTAAATAAATGTAAGAAAACATATTTTGGTCAGTTGGCGAACCATTTTCATTCATTCTTTGATAGAAATTCTTGACTGGTTTTATTTAGAGAACATAGAAATGTTTAACAAAGCCATTAACAAAGGAGGCCGGTTGTGTTATGTAAAGATGGTAACATTTTGATATAATTTATATCATTTATATCAAATGTTGGCGAAAGAAAATACTATTAATTATACTAATGACGTTTAATAAAAAGGCATTTGGTTTTTAAGGTTAAGTTGAAGAGCTAAGATTAGGTTTGAAAAGGAAAAATATATTTAGTATGAGTTTAATTTATATTTTATTAGGCTTTATTTATGGAGGGGGATATTTTAAAAAGATTACTGATGAAGTGGTTATTACAAAATATTTTTCTCTTTAATTAATTTAAAGAAAACTGGAAAATTTCAAAGTACAAAAGAGTATCATACGTATAAGATATGCAAGATTATAGTCTTTAATTTAAGATTGTACTATGAATATAAGTAAGTAGTATAACTACGAAACGTTGCTCTGAGTATATGATAAATTTATTTGAGTAAAAGGCAGTCTGAGTCTAAGAAGTTAATGGAGAGGATATAAGAAGATATCCTGGGTATAAGAAGATATTCTAAGTATAAGAGAATATTATGGGTATAAGAATAAATGCTGAGTATTATATTGTAACTTAAGTATAAGTTAATAGTCTGAGTTTAAGACCTTAGTCTGTATATAAGTTGTTAGTCTAAGCATTAGTCATGAATTGGAATAAAAGGAGGTAGTATGAGGACAAGATTGTAGTCTAAATATAAACGATAATTTTGAGTATAAGACCGCGAGCTAAATTAGGGGCGTTAGTAAGAAAAAAGGGTATTCGTTGAGTTAAAAGCCATTAGGCAGAATATAATTCTTCAGTTGGTCTATATATAGCTAATAGCTAATTTTGTATAATTGCAACTTTTTAAGTCGCCATTCTTTTATACATATACAAATTGTTCTATTCAAAAAACATTAGAAATATTCAAATTATTGCTCAAATAAATTATCTTTTTTTTCAAAATATTAACTTTTTCTATATTCCTTCATGGCTTTGAAGAAAAGTTATAAAAATGGAAGATATGATTTTTTAAATATCCTTGATACAAGAACAAATATTGATTTCATTTCATTTTTACAGAAATAATTAGAAACAAAATTTGTTATGCATCGGTTCAGCCAAAGTTTATTTAAATCGGACAACTGAATTTAAATTTCATGCAATATAAAGAAAAATTTTCTGAAAAACAAATAATTTGAATCGCGATAAAAACTTAACTATAACGAATTTGAAAAATTTTGAAGAACTTCAAATTTTGTATTGATATAATGAGTGTGTATACAAAATTTTACCAAATTAAAGGTATTAAGGTAAGGTGCGTTTTTCGTTCAAAAATGTTTGTTTTTTGCCTATAAGATCTAGTATTAGGCAGCAGTCTCAGTGTTATATTACAGCATAGAAATTACTTCTATAATTTATATAACAACTTTAACATTTTACAAAAAAAAAAAAAAAAAAAAAAAACATCATGTTTGTCTTTCAAAAATCTGCTTATATTTTACATTTAAAATTTAAAATTCATATTCTTTACTTTTCATATTCTTTACTTTTCACTTAAAAATAATTTTATTCATATAACTATTATTCATACATTACACACATAACGCATAAATGTTGTTAAATGTCAGTCAAATTATATTTATTTTGAACATATATATTCATCTCTTAACAGATTAACTTTTTTATGATGCTTGTACCTTTTTTCGCAGAAGGCAGAGACAACACGTTGCAAAACAAGTGCAATGACTTTTTTTCGTATTTTGGTACTTTAACGCCTTTGTTGTCTGTCGCAAAAAGCTCATACAAAATTCAATTCATTAAATATTAAACATAATTTCTTGTGTCTTGTTATTCTTTTTCCTTTACAACGACAACAAAAAAAATGCCAATTGTAATAAAATAAATCGTCTTTAATAATATATTTTTTGTTTGGTTGTACTCCAAGACTCAAAAAATCTAGCGTATGAGTATTATTAATAATGAAAAAAATCATATAAGTAATAATCACTTATACGTAGCGGGACACTGTACAGTGTGAAATTTACAAAATTCTAATGTTGACATTAATGAGTTAGAAAGTGCTCTAAAATATATTTTATATATATCAATATATTGATCAATATATTGAATAAAAATAAGATTGGGTCATATTTGAGGCTATAGTCTTTATAAACCATTCCACTCAGAAAAAGTTTAGAATTCTTAGATTCTTGAAAAATATGATATCGAATTGAAATTCTACAAAAATGAATTTTAAGTATCAGAAAACTATTTCACAAATTATTTTCACTTCCGGTGCATATTTGAACAAAATTCTCATATTGTTAATATAAAGTTTAAAAGTCTAAGTATTCATTTTATTTCAGTAAATAAATGTGAAGAAGCAGTACAAAGCACTTGTTTTTCTTTAACTTTTAATCTACACGTCCAGTTATTATTCAAAACTAATACGGTTACAAAAACGCGTAAACAACAAAAAAAAAGTACTTTAAAGAAAACAATTTGTTCATATTTAGACTTTCGAAAATTGGTATAAATTTAAAAAATTGTCGAAAAAAATCCTTAATTTTTTTATTACAGGTTTAAATGGAATAAAAGGCATAATAAATAGAAAAAAAGGATTATGCAAAAATTCAGCTCCAATAAATTATTATGGCGTTTCAAAGATAATCAAATTTTAACAATCTTTTTGTGTTTTTTAACGCCTAGAAAATATCTCCCCTTGAGCGCCGTCGAACAGTTATTGTATATGAAATGTCAGATTTTTTTTTTTTGTCTGATAAAAAATGATGAAAAATTTTACTTGTGGCCGACCAAATCATCAAAATATCACACTGTGCACTGTCTACAAAATACTAGTTCAACACATGTACATGTATGTACTTACATATGTGTAAGTATGTGTTTTTTCTGGATGGTTTCTTTTTTGGAAGCAATTTAATTTAGCTAATAGATATTTATCGTTGTGTTTATATTATTTTTATTATGAATATACGAATATTCTAACACAATGAAAGTAATGATAACGATTAATCTTTAAAATAGAGAGCGAAGTTCGTTGAACTGTTTTGTAGGGAATAACATTTTTAATATATTGAATTAAATTATTTAATTTTTCGATTGGTCAAGAACTGATTTAATTAAAAAGAATGTCTGGATAATCAATTTTATATACATAGAAAAAAAATTAATTTAAGTTTTATTATGTAATTTATTATTTAATTTTATATACTAATTTAATTATGTTTTTCATTAATATGATTAATGTTTTTAAAACACTGACAGCTTCTAAAAATTTCATATAAAAAAGAAAATCGTTCTGAAAAATAATTTTCATCTTTTGGACAATAATCTGTCCATAAATTCTAGACAATTATTGTAAAATTTCAAAGGTTACAGACTGCAGCAATTGTATAAATTATTTGATAATTACGCATGTTTTGTGTATGAATTTACTCTGAAGTATTGTGGTTTTATTTAAGATATTCTTATCGTTGATGCCGAAAAAACCTTATGTAAAAACCTTATGTATATCAAAGTTGTGCTTATGTATATATGGTGTGT
Source organism: Protocalliphora azurea (assembly GCA_932274085.1). NCBI lineage: Eukaryota > Metazoa > Arthropoda > Insecta > Diptera > Calliphoridae > Protocalliphora > Protocalliphora azurea. Next base: position 113,052,151 of record OW026520.1, read on the forward strand.
TTATTTTATCGTTGGGAATCTAATTCTCTCATAAAGATAAGTACTGTGTATGTGTGTTTGACGTTTTATTAACGATCAATAATTTGTAATTTATATATTTTTCAACGTGTCATCCCCTAGGTCAACTCGCAGAATTCCCCACTTTAAATATCACGTGAAAATTACCGTTTTAAGACTACATAACATACATTTTATTGTGAAATATGCAAATAATGTAAATCATATTGAAATAAATATTTTAAACGTAATTTTTTTATTTTTATTCGCGATAGCATTTTTACACAAAAGGTATAGATTTAATTATTATTATTTTTTTACTTGCATTAATTCATAATCTAGTTCATTGTAAGCAAAACTGCAATAAACAGTATAATTTGTTTGATTAAAGAATCAATTGTAATTTATGAAAGAATCAATAAACTTCAATTAAATAATTGCTTAATTAATTAATAATTAATATTATCATTTTAATTACTGGAGCAAAATTAAACAAATTATTAATTAATATAAACTATTTCGTAATTGAAATCTTTTTTTATTTTTTTTTTCTGTGTAGACTATTTAATAAGAAATTTCAAAAATTTTTCAAAGTATTTAATTTTTTCTGTTGAGAATCTAAAATGTTTCAAGAATATTGCTAAGGTGAGGAGCTGCATACATAGTCTATTCTGCTAGCATCTAATTATAATCCAACAACTATTATGAAGTACAGCCATACAGAAACAATAAGGACAATTTTCAATTGCAGCTTGTTAGTTGTATTACTACTAACCAGCGAAAAGGATATCTTTTGATTAATTGTAACGTTTCCACAATAATATTGATTATATGTATATATTAAATATATATCAAGTACTAGTTATATCTCGAAATAAAGTTGGTACAATATTTAGCAATTACTTAAATTTGACTTTCATTTTATTGAAAATATATTCAAAGTTATTCCGAGTAAAAGGGAAATCTCAATTGTCACAGAACTTAGAAAGAAATAATTCTATTAGAATTAGTTCTAACAGAAATTTAATATAGCTTAAAATAGCTAAATATCGCATTCTTTAGCATCATTCCTCAAGACATTGCACACTGGGGTAGCTCTGAATAAAACTTGGCAAATTTGCAAAATTACTTCTTATTCAGAATATGATTTCTGTGAGACTTTTAGACAAGTCATAGGGTTAAAAATCGCCTTAAAACATATCACTCATTTGCTGTAAGGACGTCGTAACTCAAAAAACGCAAGCTAAAAGTTAACTAGTGCACAGCATATAACGTGTTTTATAAATCGCAATTAAAGAATTTTACCCAAATTCTATAATATATTGTGTATTCCTTGTAACAACGTATTATTATTTTATTTGAGCGTCAACTATTGTGTACTCAACATTAAATTTCACCGTAATATTATTTTCGTTCAAAAATTTTTTTAAAACATATATCAAATTAAAATTTAAAAATGCGTCTCCTGAAAAAGTAAATTTTTAAAGTTATGGCGTTCTTGGAGAAAATTAGCGATATAGAAATATTAACATCAAGATTAAATTTTCTGTATGTTTCATACAGGGAATTAATGAATACAACAAAACTCTCTTCTTAGATAGATTAAAATCTGATATATTAAAAGAGAAAAATTTAATTCAATTTAATACAAAATAAAGACTATCTCAATAAAAAACACGGAACAGGTCCTATTAATGCTTCTTATGCAATGCTTTATAACTTTAAAGAAAAACTTTACTTTTAATTGTATGTTTTTAAAATTATTTAATAAAAATATTGTTCAAACTTTGTGATAGGTAACTAAAAACACTGAAATTGTAATTTTATTAGACATTATAAACCATTTTTTTTTTTTTTTTTGCTAAAAATAAGTATATTTATTTTTACTTTTTTGGAAGTAATTATTAATAATTTTCAAAAAAAGGCCAAAATATGCACTTATTTCTACTTTTGAAGAGGTGAAAACGAAAAATATTTATGTTACGTAACATATTTCACCATATAGTTCGGATTTTGAAGTATAAAACAGTTTTTGATTTCATATTTTCAGTCATATTTCGTATTTAAAATATTTTTATATGTGAATTCCTGTCGGATTCCAGCAAAATTTTACAAAGCTTGCATTCTTGCAAATTGTGTGCTTATTGGAAGAGAATTTAATTTTACAATAAAACGTCGTGCAATTTTTTTCTATAATTCTCAATATGAATTAATTGAAAATCAATTCACAAAGTATGGTACTTGAGTTACTATGTTAACTGTTATTCGTTGAAACACATTATTTAAAACTTTTGAAAATTTATATAAAAATTTAAAATAAAATTGTGAAACCCATGTTTACAAATTATGTAGTTTTAAATTGTTGTTTTTTTAATTTTTTGATTTCTTACAAAAACTTAAATTCTCATTAATTTTTTTTACGATATTTTTTTTACCAAAATCTGAAAATTACACCAAAAAATAAAGCTTCTTACTAAAATCCGATTTTAAACTAAATATCAAATTTTTCACCTATTTTAATAGAAATTTTTCACTAGAATTATGATTTTTCACAAGAAATCTGATTTTTCACAAGAAATCCGATTTTTCACAAAAAAACTAAGAAAAAAATTATTTGTCTATAAAACAACAATGAAAGTTATAGCTGCCAAGCCCAATAATATGATATCCTACACCATTGCGTTTGCGCGTCAAAATAATTTTCGAAATTTTCCGAAATAGCCTTATATGGATCCTTTGTTCAACTATAGACCAATCCTAATGAATCCTTGCTACTAGGATTTCTGCTTATATAAAACTATTTGTGTCAAATATCATATTAATACTATTTTTTATGTGGTATTTATGCGAGTTTAAGTGATTGCCGGGTCTTATATGGAAATTATGCGACTCAAAAAGTAATTTTTGGCCGATTGATATACTCTAAGGTGGATTTTGGAATATATAAAAATGCAATTTTTCAAAAAAAAAAAAAACAAATTTTCAACAACATTCCTCGTTAAATCTTATTTAAAAAAGCAAAAAAAAAAAAAATAATAATAATAAATAAATAAATTAAAATAATAACAAGTTAGAGTGTTATATTTGGCTGTGCGAATCTTATATATACTTCACCTATTTTAAGATATAATATATGAAAATGAAATACGGATGGATGCAATTGCAAATATATTTATTTATATTATATCCACACACTAAATAATTTACATTTTTATATAATTATATAAAGTGGAAAAATCAAGTTTTTATAAATACTTATATCTTTATATATATATATATATATATATATATATATATATATATTTGTTTATTTGTTTGTTTCTTTGTGTATCAATCACGTATAAACGCCTGAACTTATTTTAACCAAATGTGACACACGGATAGTACCAGTGCCAGAGGTTGTTATAGACTTAAAAAAAAAATATTTTTTTTTTCAATTTTACACGTTATTCAAATAGCTTTTGGTGTGAATTTTAACGCACAGATAGTGCTTGCATCGTTAAATTTTATAGTTTAGGTTGGGTTTTGATGGGATACTACTCCTATATCTACGCCCACTTTTTTAAAATGTCAAAAGGATGAACGGATTAGCTTAAAATAATTAAGAAAAGGGCGTGTGTTACCCCCCATATAAATCAAATATTTTTCATATCGTTAGATATACCATAACTGTGAGAGCGCTCAAATTTCATGGAAAATTTTATCCTATCATATAGCAATAAGGAAATGAAAATAGTATGAATAGGGGAAAAGATAGCCCCCATACAAAGAAAGTATACATTTTTCATCTGAAGGACTCATCTCATCTAAAATTCTTAAAAAAATTTAAAAGTAGCTCTCATATCAAATTTCGAATAGAGTGGGTAGGTCCTGGGTGAGTATTAACTCCTCTATAAAGTAAATTTAATACTTGGGAATTTTACAAAAGTTATCCTATATATAAGAAATATATAGTAATAAATATTTTATAAGTGTAAGACGATATTAAATTAAAAAAGGAACTGATTTAAAAAGCGAAATTCGAAAAAAATATTTGTGATAGAATTGTGTAAGAACAAGGCCCATAGTTTATATAGGAGCTTCAAAAATTCTAATAATAACTCGGTTAATACTGAACCTTAGTTCATTTTTTCAATAAAAAATTCTTAAAAAAATGTCAGATTTTTCTGTGAAAGAACGAAGTCTCTAGCTTACATAGGTATCTTAAAAAGTTGAAAAACCAAATATGTCTTAGTTTATTGTTGTTGTTTCTCAGTACCCATGAAACAACAACTATAAAGGAGGCAGACATTAGATAAATAAAAAAACAGGTTTGCCAATAACTCGGCTGTTTATAAACCGATTTGTTTGATTCGAAAAACCGAAATTCAAGAAAAATATTTATGATCGATCTATATAAGAATCAAGTCCGTCGCTGCAGAAAATAGAAAACCGGTTTGAACGGACGGAGTTATGGACAGAGGGATGGACGGACAGAGGGACATTGTCCTATCGACATCATTTCTTATAAGGATCCAGACACTCTCAGACTAAGATTGTGGAAATTAAAAACGATATGACAAACTTATATATACCCTTTACATCTGTGATGAAGGCTATGAACAATTTTTTTAAATTCTTCGAAAATTATACCTAATAATTTTATTCACTTTATTATTACACACTTATTCACGAAATGTATTACTATTTAAAAAATGTTATTTAACAAATAAAATAATAACGAAGTTGTGAATTAGATAAATATAATAGTTAAATTTCATAAATATATGTGGATATTTTATATCACTGGTATGTGGAATTCAATAGTTTTATTTGAAAAACTGTTAATAAAATTGTCACAACGAAATCTAGATATATGCATATTAGTGCGAAAAAAAAATTTGTCTACAGTATTACTCCTTCAAAATTAGCCAGATATCACAAAATTTGCACCGCCTTTGGTAGGCTGTCAATCTATATAAACCTTGTGAACAAAGTACAAATTAAAATTTTGAAGATGTTGGGATAAAATTTGTCATGAATAATTATATTGGCACAAGGACATTTGGCTATGATCAATCCATTTATATACATATGAAGAGTCACAGTTTCAATAAAATTCGGCATAACTAACTAATTATGTTATTTTTATATGTTCAATATTTGTTTACCTTTTGTCCAATTTTGAAGCACTTATGAAGGACTTTTTGTTACCATTAGTTTAAAAGCTCGATGTTGGAACTTTCCAAATTAGTTATTCGGTTGTTATATCCTAGTTTACCTTAGAATTTTGTCAAAAGGATTCTGAAAGCTCCTCTTTGTTTATATTGGTTCAAAACCTTTTAAACGTTTTAATTTAAAATTATTTGGAGATTTTTAATTTTAACACTTAAATTTAATTTAGAGATTTTTCTTACCCCTCAAAATCATTCTGTCATTATATTCAGACACTGAAGTACTTTAGAAGATATATATTTGTCGGATAATATACTTCGATATTTTTTATGGAATTAATAATCTTTGCAGTTTAATATCAAAAAATGCCATCAAATCAGAATTTTGAAAGGTTAAAAATTAGCCACAAATTTACTTCGATTTATATCATTTTTTTCTTCGAAAAACGTTTATACTTTTCCTATTAATGAATTTATATCTAGCAAAAACTAAATTTATTTGGCATTAATTGCCATCTGAGTTAAAATATGAATCCTTTTATGTGATGTTGATAAAGATAATCAAAAATGAAATACAAATTTTTTGTAAACGTTTCGAAAAAAATGGACTCCGGATTTCTGGCAAATTTGCACATTATAATGAGAAAATGGCCATCCAAAATGAGTGGTAAAATGACGTTATTAAAAATGAAAGTTGAATTATAATTTCTTTTTATTTTTTCTATCAATGGGTCTATATCTATTTGTGACTCTCATTGTCATCTGAGAAAAAATATAAATCGTTTTGTGGTGGTGTATATATAGAAATAAGGAAAAATATTACAAACATTTTTTCAAGATGGTTTGTTTTTATTAATATTTTAAAGAAATTAGAAGTCTGATTTTAATAAAATTTTCACTAAAATATGAATAGACATGGGGCCATCCAAAATTGATGTTAAAAAGTCTTTATTATAAACACTGATTTAGTTCGTCAAAAAACCTCTTTAACGTGTATAAAACTAGTATATTTAAATCAAGAATATTTGATAAAAATCATAAACAAATTACACTGGTCAATAGAATTCTTGCTTCCTTTATATTTTTTTTTCTGTTATTGGATATTTTTATGGCCCTGACTGTGAAAGAAATACTTTTGAAATATACAGTTTTATTATTTTAATTATGTTAACAAAATTTCTATCAAAAACTATAAAATGATCTTTTATAAGATTTCCTTGAATAAACGATTCAAAATAGATCTCATTGCAAATTCAAACAGTAGTCTGTCATCATATGTAAGTCCCACCTACCCTGATAACGCTCTTTCATTGTCCAAAAATCATGATGAAATACTTCACCCTGCTGCTCACAAAAATCACCCAGTTTTTATGGAAATCGGTCTAAATGTGAGTGCAGGAGGTAGATTTTTATGCTCATGTTGCACCCTAGCTCTTGCAATTTCGATATCATGCACTCAACAAGCACGACATGGTCGCCAGATTTCTTTTTGCCTAGGAAATTACTCATAACTAAGACAAACGAATTCCAAGCTTTAGATTCGATTCATTCATTGATTTGATAATATTAGGGTCTTTCATGAGTTGCGTAATCTGTGGCCCATCAAAAGCACCCAGTTGCGGTCTTGATAATTAATTTTTTCCATAACCTTTGAAACATTTGCGTATTCTTCTTTTAAATTCGTCGAATGTGCAATAGGTATAGATTCGTACTTGTTACCGTTATGTAGCAAAATACACTTTAAACTTCTTGTGGTGCTATCTATGAAAAGACGCCAATTAATAGGTTGATACTTTTTTTTAAAACTAACTGCTGCAAAATACCATCAACATCGTTACAAAAAACTAAATCCTTCTCTTGAGAAAAATACGGTAGCAGGTTTTTCATCATTTAAATGAGATGCTAAAATTTCAGAAGCTTCTTTCGGTAAGTTTAGATATCTTAGTAAGTCACTTAGTTCTTTCTGATTAAATCATTGAGGTTCTAAAAGGATAATTTTGTAGTCTTCAGAGTCTTCACTTGATGTATTTGGTTCGGGTTTACTGAGATTTGGGTCATCAGAAAATTTAGATAAGGTGGGTTCTATCTGTCCTGATTTTAATTGAGGTCGTTGAGTAGAAGACAAGTTAGAATATGACCATTTACTTCGATTTTTAGGGTTAATTCTATTTATTTTCACAACTCATAAGTAGCAGTCGTCATGATGGTTTCGAGGTACTCGCCAAGTCATGGGTGCTACGAACATTAACTCTTTTTCCACTGCATCATTGCCGTAAACATACCAAACATTTCTGGTACACAATATCCTGATTACATAATTTTATTTTAAATTTTCACAAAGTCCGATAAAGGTTTTCGATATTTTTTAGATATATATTCACCACAAATATAGCAAAAACAATCTGCTTGACGAAAACAACAACGAAATATATTTTAGTGTTCAATTAAAAACGTAAATGAGGGTAGTTAGCTAATTCAAAAACAAAAGCTGTTAGAGAAAAATTGTTACCGTATTTGAAAAAGACGCGTCAATTTGAGATATAAAAAAAAAAAAAAAAAAAAAAAAAAAAAAAATCACAAGCAGTTTTTTTACCAGTGTTATTTTATTCACTAACAATCATCTACAATATAAAATACTTTTGGTATTCATTCAACTTGCAAATCAGAAATTTTGCCTTACATTCTTACATATAAAACCATTTCATTTACACAAAAATATACATTTATGGCAACCAGCAAAACTGATTTTCAAATAAAAAGATTATACTAGAAAAACAATAGTTACAACCAATTTTTGTTTCCAACTTTTTTTGCTTACCCAAAATAAAAAAAAAAAATAAAAAATAAAAATCTTTTTTTTTATTTTAAAGAGATTATTTTTAAAGTTGTTACAATTTTTTTTCTTAAGATGATTTTATTTTTTTTTTTTTTGCCAGAAAATGGTGGTGGGTGGGTGTTTGAATGGATAAGGTATTATGAATGGAGTATTTGCCTGGTGTTAAGCTGATTATCAATTTTAGAAAAGTTGAGTAAGGATGGGGGGTTAAAGGACAGGGTATGAGGGTTGGATCATCATTTGTATTTTGTTTTTTCACTATACTTTCAAATCTTGTCAAAGGTCACAGCTGGTGTAAATTTGTTGCCACTAACTATTACACTTGCTGTTAGGGATAAATATGAAAAGAGTAAATAAGACGAAAAAAAAAATGTTTTATGTGTATGTGTTTATTTCCAAACTAAAAAAAAAACTGGAAACATATAAGAAATTGTACATCATTTCTGTTTCCTTGCTTTTATCCTGATTCTTCATTTTTGTCCTTTCGGCTTAAACAGAATAAATTGTGTTTGTGTATTTGTCTTAAGTCACATGTGTTGTTGGCAATATTTTTTCTTTTTCTTACCAATAAATTCTTTATCATTTTTTTTTTTTTTTTTTTTGTTTCTTTAGCGACTGCTACGAATTTTTCATATTTTTTCCTTATTTCCGATAACTTCTTTTCTATTTCGAAGTTGGCATTGCATTTACGGTTTGGGGTTCCCCGTTTCTTTTCTAGGGAAATAGGAATGAAAAATTAAAACAATCCAGGGAATTTTCGGGAAATTGAATTTTACATATTTTAAAACTTAAATTATAAGAATAAAGCAGTGATTTTTTATTAAGAATATTAAATGACATTATAAATGATAATTATTTAACAACAAATAAAACAATATTAAAGTATGATGCATCTTTCAAGATTTAAACAATTTTAAATATTTCATAAAAATAAAATAAGTACCTATTTTAAGTTATTCTAATCTATGGTACTATATTTAAGTTTCAATACACAGTTTTTCTTAACATTTTATTTCCATTTTATCTTCATCTTACATTATTAATTAATTTTTTCTAATTTATAGATTTAGAGACAATTCTGGAAAATATTTAAAATTGGTTCTACTAATCGTTTTAAAATCCTCAATTAAATTTTGAGGCTTTAACATTTATATATATTTACAGTTTCTTTGCTTGTATAAGACATGTGTCTCAGTTGTTGTGTTTTCAGTGCAAATTCTCTCAACTTAGAAATTTTTTTTTATAAACAACTTAATAATTTTTAATATTAACTTCCACAAATTAATAATACAATTAAAAAAAAACCAAAAACTTAATTTTTCAAAAGTAATTTTTTTTTAAATTTCATTAAATTCTTAAGACATTCTATGCAGAAAAAAATAAAAGTGGACTTCAATTACGAAATTACTAATATTAATTAAATTTTTGTTTGATTTTGTTCCAATCACAAAAATTACAATATTAATTGACTAGAATAATTGGTTTTGGCTCAAATTTCAATTAATTTTTTTAATCAAATTAATTAGAATTATGACTGAAAGTTTGCCTAAAATTAACTATAAATTTTATTGGTGGAGTTCTGCAATTAACTAAATCTCTCCTTCAATAAAAACACACGGAATTAAATATAATTATTTATTGAATTATTAGAAATACTTATATAAATATTTAAACTAAAAAATATTAAAACTCCAAATTGGATTGAGGGCAACGAAATTTGATTCACATATTGCTTCCTATCGGCGTCAAATGCGCTCTGTTTAAATCGCCGATAATCATATATAAATCAGATTTTTGTAACCTTTGTCGTAGAGTATCTCATGAAGTTCACATGTGGTAATCGATAACTTTTACAAGCAATTATAAGATATATGTCAAGTTTTGTTGCCCTCCATTAAACTTTGGTGTATAATTATTAAATAGGTTTTACCATAATATATATGTGTGGTATAATGTAAAAATCTATGTAATATAATTCACTATAATAATTATAAAATGTGTACTCTTAATAATAAATTTAAAGAATGCAATAGTTAAACTTATATTTAATTCCCGAAAGCTTCAAACCGTTCATCTCTGCTGGAAGTTAAAACAAAGATCATATTATCCTATCTTAGTGGCCTTGCGACTTTGGACGAGATATCAATATAAATAATGACACATGTCTGAACAAATCATCAAAAACAATCAATATGAGCTGTCCTTAAAAACATATATAAATAATATTTCATAGAACAGCTTTAAACAACCTAGGATCTTGAAATTGATTATAACCTCCGGTACCAATGGCGGGAACATTTACAATAGCATCGAAAATTTGAAATTTGTACTTACCAAATAATTATACATTTAACACGTCACTGAAGACTGAAGAAATCATATAAATCTTCGAATTACTCTTGAGCCCAAATAGTTGAAAATGGTTGGAAATTTAACTAGTCGTTTTATTTTTCTATTTTGTATTGATACTTTTTTTTCTTTATATTTTTTAGGAAAGTTAATTATATTGATTAATAGTATAATTAAATTGTAATATAAAATTAATTTATCATATTATTAAAAAATTAATTGGAATAATTTTTTCTGTGTATGACGAGGTGTTAGTACTTATGAAAAATAAAATATTTCGTCTTTTATCAGTGTGTCAAAAGATTCGATAGAAAAAACTTTAAATTAATTTTTAATTATTTTTTTAGAAAAATTTTCAATAATCTTATTTTTGATAAGGTAGAAAAAATACCTTAGTGATACTCATGAAAACCAAATGTTCTTGTATAATTTAAAATATCGCTTTTGTATCAAATTTTTGACAAATCTTAATATTCAGTATTACAAACTAAAAATATTTTTGCTATAGAATTTTAAAGCTACATATCAAATTAATATTAAATTTCCTGTTTTTTCGGGAAAATCAAAAAAAATCCCTGGAATTCCCGAACCTTAAACTCTAATTGCATCTTTTTGGGTATAGAAAGATTTGTTTTTGTGTATTGAGTAGTAAACCAACACGTAATCTAGCGACAAACGTCTCATAATTTATAATGTTTTTCGTTGTGCGAATAAGTTTTCTTTTTTTAGAAGTTTGACTGTTTTTCTTTCTTTACACTTTGATATGAGTTCGAGTATTGGGAAAGTAACATATGAAACATTGTAACAAATATTGTTGATAAATGTGAGGGGTTGCAGGGTTAGATGCTGGCTTAAGTGGTATTTGATTTTAGTTAGTAACCTGCTGTTAGTAATATTTTATTAAAAAAAAAAAAAATAGAAGAACATATAAGTTGGCATCAAGTTCGAATGTGTTTTTATGAACGTGAAAATTCATAAATTAAATTTTCTTTGTATTTTGCCAAGAAAAGTAAACAAGAAATTTTGAAAAAAAGTTGAAAAAAGTTACAAAAAAAGCTCAGGAATTGAAATTACTTTTGTGATATTTATATCATAATTGTTCTCCTTGTTTGGAAAATTATTTTCCAATAGTTTAGCCATATAGTATAGTTGATTGAGTTGCTCTCCTTTTATTTAAAACAAAGGTAATCTATTTTTTTTATAATAGTTGATATTTTATTTATAAATTAACATCACGCGATTGCAAGTATAAAAAAATCATGAGCCACTTTATATACAAGACCTTTGATAAAAAAAAAAAAAACAAAAAAAATTTTGGATTTTTGCAAAATGTATTTTTTTTTTCTTAACTTATTTTATAAATTAAAAATAAATTTCCAAAACTTCTAGAACATCAGAGAATCTGTTAGTGAATACTGGTATCACATACAAAAATTAAAAAATAAAATAACTTGGTGGCAAGTTATTCTTATCAATTATAATCTTAACATTCATGTGCTCGGGAATATAAATTTACTTAGACAGACGGTTGACTACATTTGAAGTCATCCATATATTTGTATGGATATCTGAGCTAAAATATCAAAAAAATTTTATACGCTTATAAATTTTTTGTTGTCCATTCAATTTCAATGAAATCTAGAGGTTTCATTAAAATTTTCTGCGAATAAGGACTTGAGAAATCAAAATAATAAAATGTTAAAAAATTAAGATCGAACTAAGAAAAGAATCACGTAATAATAAAATAAACAAACACAAGTCGCAAAAATAGGACCTTTACAATTTTGCTTATAAAATCCACATTTGTTACAGGATATTATATTATAAATTAGCAATTCATTAAGATTACCGAACATGAATTCCTTTTGTCAATTGCGCTTCTTCAAATTGTGGTGAAATCATTCTGTTTGTTATGGTTGGTGACTATATTTCCAGTCATTCGGCCAGGAGATAGTCATTTTAAAAATTATGGTCTACGGAAATATTATGTAATTATTTATACAAAGCAAGTATTTAGGGCTTGTTTTTATAATTTTTTAAGGAAGCTGCTGAAAACCTTATGTTCTATCACTGAGGACAAATTTGTGTATTCATGCTCAAAATCCTAAATGCTACTAATGTAATCATTCGAGCACAAAAAGGTTAAATTTTTTTATAATCTGCTCGAATTTTCAAGGGAACAAATATTTTAAAATTTTTCCTATGGAATATTGTTCCTTAAGAGGACTTTTTAATGTACTCTGGTGAAAATGTTTAATTCCATTGAGTTTTCAATATTTTCTATTTTTTCATAAACAAAGTAAATTTAAAAAATCTTACATAAAACAAAATTTATTTATTTTTTAAAAATTTGACTTAATTAACTTTTCTCTATATCGTTGAAAAGTTAATTAAGTCAAATTTTTGAAAAATAAGTAAATTTTGTATGTACTACATCATTTATCTATTTACTTGAAAACAATTCAAAACAAATGCACATCTTAGCAGAAAATTGCTTTTATGTCTACAAGTGGATACTTCTTACCATTAGGATATAATATCTCTTAATACTTTATTTGTTTGATTCGTTGTTCTTCTCTTGTTATTGGTCGCATAACTTCTTTTTTATGACAGATATATTAAAATTTTTTAAGTAAACTCTGTAAACCAAAAATTTAAATATATTTGTGTAAGTGAATTACGTTTATTAATTATTTGTTAATTCGTTAACTAAAATATTGCAGCAATGGATGAAAAATTTGATGCTTTAGTATTTTTTTGATACTATTTAACATTCAAAAGTACCGAAGTACTCCCTCGAGTCATTTGATACTGTCAAACGATTAGCTGCATATTCCACAATTCGAATTATAAATAAAATTTTTAAATGATAATATATTTTGGGGATATATAATTTCTGATTGAAATCTATGTTTTTTAACACCCTTGGCTTATACATATTTACAAATATTATATAAGCATTTGAGCTGTTATTGTTTATAAAATTGTAAACTATCAAATTCACAATCATAACTAAAAACTACAAGATTTTATGTTGTCTAAATCAAATTGAAGTGAAATTGTTCCAAATTTTAAAGACATCAGGTAACGAATTATATTTTAACAAAACTAAAGCTGAACTGCTCCATTTTAAGGAATTGATCCTGTACTTTGTTCTTGTTGAGCTTACTTTAATAACTACAATATTTAATCTAAATAAAATCATTTAATGATTTGGTGTCGTATATAATCCTTTGTTTTAAATATATGCAATTTACATGCTTTGAGTTTTGCACTAAAAAAAATAAATAATTTTCAAAAATTTTAATTTAAGTACACTGAGAGTGTAAAAGATACTATTTGAAATTTATTTTGATACCCAAAAATATATCCATTTTCCATCCCTATCAGTGTTGCCGGCGGATATTTTTAAAAACTTCTTAGTTTTGTAATGGTCCGAAAATTAAACTATAGAAAAATTATATTTATTAATTTTAATTTTTTTTTAATGAAAAATATTACCTTATATAGGAAACTGAAGTCTTGTGGCGTATGGGGAAATGAAAGAAAATATTACCTTTTTAGCGTATTTTTAATTTTTTTGCAATGAAGGCTACTGGGATATGTTTGCCATTATTGTACTACATTTTTAAATTATATTTCATCCATGAAACCTCTGATCTTATTGCTCATCGAGAGCAAACAAATTAAATACATTAAAAAAGTTATTTGATATTTTTTAGGAGGATATTCAAATCAAGTGAATTTTGAAATCGGTGAATTCAAAATTAAATACTTTATTTTTCGCAAATTTCAAATGCAAATATGTTTTTTCGGATCTCTACATAACATAAAAATTACAGAATTGGGGTAATGTGATAAAAATATATTGGCGTAAAGTGGGATGTAAAATTTTAGAAATTTTCCACCCATTTTTTGAAAGTTTGCTGAAAATATCATAAATAATTCTAATCTTATTGTTTTTTCCACGATTTGAACATATATAAGAAAATCTAACAAAACATATTCGTATCAAAAGCGCTTTATCTTAGTAAAAGCGAAAGAAGATATGAAAATTTGAAATAACTCAGAAAAACCAGTAGCAATAAGGCTAAAATTTCTTGGAACCGATATGGACATTAGCTTAATGAAAGCAAATTCGAATTTAAAAATTGTTGAAATAGTGAACTCTGTAAAAATACACACTTGGTATGTGTAATTAAAGTGCGCGAAAATTATACCAATTTATTACACCGGCTATTCTTTTAATTTTATTTTATCATTTTCTATTACTTTTATCACCAGGGAAACTACAGATATGCAAATTCATGTTTTCTATTTTCTATAAATAAAGAATTTTGGCATGGATATATAGAGAACATTTTTGCATATTTCACATTTACGGTATATTTTTACATATAGTTATTTGTAGAGCATATTTATAGCATATTTTGTGATTTTAAGGACATATTTAAGTTTTTTTTTGGGCATATTTTAAAATTTTAAAGATTACGTTTTGTATCTCCTGATGAGATATTGTTCAAATTTTATTTGAAATTATAAAAAAATAAAAGCTGCAAAGATATTTAGCAATTAAAATTTGTTTAAAAGGTAACCATCTAAGTTGTAGCAACGAATCATGAAGGTTATTTAGAGACTGATTAAATGATCTTTATTACAGCCATATTTGAAATATTATATAGAGGATGTTTTCGCCTCAAAGAAACAAATATTATCAGGTAATGTTGTAAAAACAAATTTATATATTTGAGTGAAAACTATATATGTCAATTTACATATCGTAGGTGGGCCAACGAAAAGTCCTAAGTGCAATTTTACAACTTTTTTATCATTTAAAAGCATTTTTATCGTCCATTTTAAATTTTAATATTTTTTCAAATATTTGGATTAGTTTTAAAGTTTTTAAAATGATTAATATGTAATTTTATATGGCTTTCATACTAAAAATTAAATGTCTTTTCACTCTTCTGAAAAGTTGTTCAAAGACTTTTCGTTAGCGCACCGACATTATGATAATTTCTCAACTAATATTAATGCCTACAATTAGATGGATAAGCACATAAAATAATAAAAAATTGGGGAATATAAAATAAGACTTATCGACATAGTTGATAGATAAGTTTTGCCTTATTGAAATATTAATAAAGAACTTTATGTATATTAAAAACATTTTTTGTTTAAAATTAAAAAATAGTAGTTTTTTAAGAGTATATTTTTGGGTATTTAAAGAATTTTCTTCAAAAATAGTTGATTTCAATAAACACCAGAAAACAGTACCGAAAAACAAGTGAATATTATTAATTTGATGAAAAACGTTACACAATAAACCATTCTCTATAACAAATCCATTACAGTGTTCAAAAGAAAATTGGTTGGTATTTTATTGAAGTTAGATTAAAGTACGTTACACTTTACCCCAATCTCCACTACTTAATTATATAAAGGAAGTTTAGTCTTTTATTTTATTTTTTTTTTTTATTATTATCATTTTTTTTTTTTTTTAATTTATTAATTTAATTGATTTGTCAGGTTCTTCAATTAAATAATTACAAACGTTTTATTATTATTACTTTTTTGCAACTAAGAAAAAAAGAAGATTTGGGTCCATATCACTCTTTAATTTTCAAAAAAATTAAATACACAGAAGAAATTATGACTAGAATTTTTTTTTTAAATAAATCATTATTTTTTTTTTTAAATAATATTTTATAAAAAAGTTTGTTTGATTTTAAAATTTTGTTTTATTGGTTTAAGATAATTTCTAAATCTTTCAAGAAAAAAAAAGGAGTAAACAAAATAAAATTATAATAATCTTGACACAAAAAAATATATTTCAACATTTGGAGACTTCCAATGGTAAGTAATCTTCATTTTCGCACAGATTTTGTAACATAATTGTTTATATTTACGTATCTTCTAGATGATTCAAAATCATATGAAATATATCGCTTAAAATATGTTACCCGTACTTCACCATTTGATCTTATGAGTCCATTGAATAATATAGGTTCATATGTATGTGTGCTAAAACAGCTAACTTCCTCTCGTTATATAAACCATAGGCGGAAATAATAATTTTTGCGGAAATTACTTTTAGCGCTGTGAAGCTTCAAGATCCTTAAAAAAATAATATATGGTTAGCAACCGTAATTTGTATTGTTGTCTCGGTTTAGTGGTATCATTGTGTCCTACCCAAAAATATTTTAATCCGTTTAAAAATCTTCTAAACTAAAAATGGTAAGTATAATTTAATTATAATGTTTTAGCTCAATTTGGCCACTAATGAAATTTGGAAGAAATGTTTTCTTATAAATAATACATAACAAACTAGTATGGAAATGTTATTTTTCACCAACATTATCACAGATTATCCTACATTTTCACTATTTATATCTATTATCGTAGCTTTATATTTCATCTCAAGAATGTTACTTTGATTAATCCTATTTTAGATAAACAGATCCTTTCTTTTTTCTTTATTATATTATAAAATATATATATATATATATATATATATATATATATAGTTAATCTTAATAAAAATTTTATTGAATAAAAAATAAATATGGTTTGAAAATTATATTAGTTTATTTAAAAAAAAGTAATGGAATCTTTAGTAATTTTTCAAATATTCAAATTTTTAAATAATGAAAATATTTTAATAAGAAAAAAAATTGTTCAATAAAACTTTTACGAATTTGATTGTTTGATTTTACTAATTTAGTGATAGGTTTGATTTTAATAAAAAAATATAATTGGTTTTATAAATTTAGTAATGAAATACGAAATTTAATTTTTTCTGTGTACATTAGAAAAATTTGAAGTTATTGAAATAAAAAGTTTTTGAAAAACTTCAAATTAAATATTTCATATAAAATATTGCACTATGATGACGATTGCAAAATAAATAAATGAGTCTCGAAATATAAATATAAAATAGTATATTCAGGCGGCTAAAAGATCCCGTTGCACTCTCAAGAGATATTTTAGTGTTAAAAAAGATATTCTAGAAGACCTTAAGAAAGATTTAAAAATAGGATTTAATATAACACATTTATTATATATTATATTATCTGATGTAATTTAAAAATCCTTATAATACTATTTCTGAAAACTTTTTCACTTTTCAAAATATTTTCCTTAACTTTAATATTTTTCTAGATCTTAACATTTTTTCCTTAAAATATTTGCTTCTGTATGTATTCCTTTTATGATATTCATATAGTTATTTATATTGTACATATATTTATATATACATAGATATACTAGCTATGCGGTTTCCTAGACAGCGGAAGTTTTTCGTATTAATCACTTTTGTTTTAATGCGATAACTTTATCCTTTTTATTCAAGGATATGTATATTTGCAATATGTTTATGAGAAAATTTGTATGTATGCGCGTATTACATATTCATGAATTATTTTATTTAGTTTTTAGCAGAAAAAAAAGTGTTTTATTATTTTGTGGTATTTTATTATTTCAGATGATGTGTGAGTTTTTATAATATTTTATTGTATGAGTTATAAATGTTTTATTATAATGAGTTAAATTTTGTTGCATATTTAATTTTGGGAGTTGGTGGAATTTTTATTAACACCAGAAATTTACAAGGTTTTTTAGAAGGGCTTCTTTATTAAAGTATCTTCAAAAGATTGAAAATTAAATTAAATTAAATTAAATAATTGAAATTCGTTTTGCGTTTATTTCGGTCTCTATATAGTTATAGTATACTGTGAACATAACCACTTAATATTTTTTCGACCTAAATGCTTAACATCGCTTAAAAGTTCCTTTCATCAATTATATAGCATTAGTATCACGTATCCAACCTTTACTAGAAAGTGACACCTACAAATGTTGAAAATGACAACATAAGTACTTTCTCCATAATTCAAACATTTTCTTCTTCTTTCTTAAAAGGGTAAATACTATAAAATAAATTGCACATATTAACAGTACGAAAAGCCTTTTCCTAGTCTTAAACAGAAAATAAATGATGTTCTCAACATGTTACCGTTAACTAAACTACCTAGACTATCCCTTTAGTTGCTCTTAAACAAAAATGAGCAACTAGAAAGGCAAATATACGCATTCTTCTTTTGAATTGCAACCAAACATTCGCAATAAAGTAGACATGCCATATTGTGACCATAAATTATATCAAAGTCGACAATGTGTCTATTAGCACCCTTAAAATAAAGATCTTTTTTTTATACTCCTGCTCCTGTAAAAATTTCTAACAATGATACGTGTACGTTATCATTGTTTATATAACTCGATTTTGCATATGAGTAAAAGTTTTTCTTGTCGTTTGTATTTTTTTCCTACTCCTTTTGGGTCTATGTATGTCTTATTGCGGTTTTGAAAGCTCACGAACTTTGGGTATCGTCATTTTAACCGCAGTGAGACAACCAAAAGTTTAAAACCTTTAGTAATTGATAAAATGCTAGCAAACACAATTGTTGATTGTTTGCTCCAATATTGTTGCTCTCCAACTGCTATTTTTCGGGGGAGGACTTTAACAGCTATAAAGAATTGTAATGAATGAAGATAAAAACCTTTTTGAATGGAGTAAGTTTGGGTAGAATTTATTTAAAGGAATAAAGATGTAAGTTTTAAATGAAAACATGTTGGTTTAAGAATATGTGTACGCATGTGAGTGTTCGTTCATGTGTATTTAACAAATACAAAGAGAACATTTATCACAAGGATATCGTATTGTAAACAACACCAACATGTAGTCGTTGTCATTGTTTAACTGGCAGCAACATATACTGTTGATTGTCTACAAGGAATAAAATGTAAAACAACATACATACTTGTATTTAATATTTAAAATACATAAGAATAGTCTTCTTTAAAATATTAGTTTTATGGTGAACTTTCCCAAAAGAGAAAATTGTGTACCCTACAATTTTTCTTATAAGTTAAAGTAGTAGATATTTGCTATTATATTTCATACAAAATCCTAGATAAAACTCTTTCCACTTTTTGGTAAAGTTTAACAAATGGAAAGGTCAAGCGAAATACTATTTATAATTACTTTATTTCTATATTTTTCACCTAAAAAATCAAGTGATTTTCGGCAAATTAATTACGGGAGCCATTGTTAACAGTAGTAAATTGTTCAAAATTATATGTTTAAAAATTTATGTACTTTAGAGTAATTTGAAGGAGCAAATCTATTATGTGTTCCAGATCATTTATGATCACAAAATTGTGGGATGTGGTCTTTTTTATAAAAGAACAAGTAACAATGTAAGAATGAATTTTTAAAAAGTGTCCAAAAAAGGGAATTTCAAAAAGGGTGTTCAAAAAAGGGTCCAACTACTTTAATACCTAAAAAAACTCCTTAAAATTTGTTTACTTGATAAAAACAAAGACAAAAAATGTATTCTTTTAAGTAAAACTACTAAATTCAAAGTATAATTACTTTTGCCTTATATTAAATACAAAAAAAAACTAGTAGTCAAATTATCCCACTAAAAAAAATAAAAAATACATTTTTATTTTAAACTAAAATATGTAAAATAATTTCAATTAGAGTAATGTAATTTTAATTGAAAATCTGTATATAAAATTCTCGTGCCACGGTGTTTGTAATTGAACTCCTCCGAAACGGCCCGGCCGATTTTTATGAAATTTTGTACGTGTATTTGTTAGATGTGAGAGTAAATAAATAAAATAAATATCGTAACATCTGGAAGGAACTGTAGCCCATAATATTTAATTATTTAGGGCAAAAGCTCCCACTCCTTATATCTCCTTAAATAATGAGTAGATTACCTTGAAATTTGGCATGCAAGTAGTGTAACATCTGGAAAGAACTATAGCCTATAATTTTTTTTATTAGGACGTAAAATAGAGCAAGAGAGGTAAAGGCTCTCTCTCCCTATATCTTCTTAACTAATCAACCGGTTTTCTTAAAATTTGGAAGAAGATACTGTAACATGTGAAAGGAACTCAAAGATAAACATATGTAGAAAGTTCCAAGATTTAGGCCTTAAATAACACAAAATGGTTAAAAGCACACCCACTCATCCCCACACACTTAAAATACATTCGGTATATTTTAATTAAAAACCAAAATATTCACTAGAAATTTGCTATATGGCAATACAGCGCTTGCTGGGTTAGCTAGCTTATTTTAATAATTGGGAAAAACCTGTTGAAAATTATCATATTTTAAAACCAATAATTATACCCTATATGCTTCCATATAATAATGTTTCAAATATAAGTAAGTAGTAGATAATTAAGGCAAAATTCATTAATATTCAAAAATTACTTTTTTGGAAATTGTATTTCTGTACGAGGTCTTCACTCGGAGTTCAGTCTTCTAAATACCCGTATTGACTTTAAGTCTGTTGGGCAACTTATTTTTGGAAAAAGAACGTTATGCCGAATCTCTGCTATTAGGTAAAGTAAAAATAGAAACAATAAACAGAAATAAATTAGGATATAATTAGGAAACATATTTTAATCTAACTTCAAAAAATATCAACCAATAATCTTTAGAATCCTGCCACGGATCAGTTATATAGAATGAATTATTTTCTAATGCTTTGCATAAAAATAAAAAGACTAATTTGTCTCTTGGTATTGTTTTTCGGAAATATTGGGTTGAAATGGGGCATAGTTAAAATAACAAGCTTAATTTTATTTAGTATATATTAAATATTTTTAATGACTTTTGTGTTTACGAGACCACTTGAATATCAAAATTCAAGTATGTGATGAAAACAGATAGATAATATGTAATGAAACTAATAGAAAATTATATGAAAATATTTATAAAAATAGGAAAATTGTTCTCGTATTTGGAATAGTCTCAAGGTGCAGATAAAAAACAGATTCGTTGAGGCAACTGAATTTTTATCCAATCAAATGTTTTGACTCTCTTGAATTCTACGGAAAGGAACACAACCTTGAAATATATACAATTGGATCCGTATAGAAATGGTAATTTCGCAGCGACGTTGCAGAACAATTTTCACTTCTGAGTTTACTCCCTGCTCACGAAGGTAAAAGTGATTACATATTACATATGCCAACTCTTGTTCTAACATCAGTTGCAAATTATAATGAAAGATAACAAATTTTAATTGCACATAATCACAAAATTATAGATTTCTTACCCACTAATATCCAATGTTAACTGATAAACTGTGGTATTTATGTAAACAAAATGTTGTATATATTATTCGTTAACTAATAATACTCGTATACAACAATTGTTTTGACGAAATATATTTTATTATAAAATTAGTTTTTAAAATTGTCAGAAAAAAATTAAAATGTTTTTTTTTATATCCTAATTGAATTTTTATACATTTCTGAATTCATCGTAATCAATAGATAATTGAAAAAAAAATTTATTTAAAAATTGTTTTCAGTAATTTATCGATTCCAACGACCAATATTTGAAAACTATATATCTTGATTTCCTTTAACGAAATAATTAAAGGAAATTAGTAGGTGAACAAATTGGTTGCAATACCTAATTTTGTAATCGTAAGAACCTTAATTTGATTATAATTACATTGTAAGTATTTAGTATAATAAAAGTAATAAAATCTCTGACTAACCTACTGAATATTTAGAATAAGAATCGATTTTCAACTGATTTTTTCTCTGTGATTGTAATAAATTGCTATAATTTTCGCACACTTTAAATATTCAGAGTTTCATCATATCAAGTGTGTATTTTTGCAGCATTCAATATTTCCACAAATTTAAATCCAAAATGTTTTCCTTTAATAAGTCAATGTAATGGTACATGTGGGTTCTAGGCACTTTTAACCTTATCGCTATAGAGTTTACCGACATATTTTCAATTTTTATATGTTCCATTGCTTTTATTTAGGCATTATTATTAGATTTTTTTATACATATATTGTCAAATATTTGAATTAAAAACAGTAAAAAATACAATTACACAGAGAAAACAGTTTTGTTCTCATAACCGATTTTTTTTTTTTTTTTTTTTTTTTGCCAATCAGATTTAGGCAGCTCTAACAACTATCCCATAATTCGATTGCAATAACCGAATGAATTTAGTACGCATAAATATTTCAGGTATGGCTATTGTGAATATATTTTAAAATGTTTGAAGTTTCTTTTTAATTATTTATATTGGAAATTAAGAAAATATAATAAAATAAAAAAAAAAAAATTTAATAATTTTATATTAATGATATGACGCAATTACGTAAAGCGGATACAAGGCAGCAGATCTTTCGAGAACTTCATTTGGATGTCGGTATTAAATGCTCTAGGAAAGCCATTGTGAATAGTATTGGAGGCTCCAAGTATTATAACTCTTTATAAGACAACTAAATATAAATTTAATTTCATACATACATGTCCTTGGATTTTTTTTAGGAATTTGTATTTCGTACTTACTTCGTAAAATATGATATTTATTGATCCATTGAATGTACATACAATAATACATTTAACAGAAAAGTTTCTAACCACCGGCTTGTTTATGTAAATCTGCGTATATATAAAAATAGATTCTTCTTGTGGTCAAAATTTGCTGGTAAATTATATTTAAGTCATATAAATTTTCTATAAATTATATAATTACAAACACTTTGATCAAAAAATGTCATATCTTTATAATTGTGATCATCAAATTCCATGGCGATTGATGGGAATATCCATTGTCGAAAACTTAGTAGCAACTTCGATTCATGATGCAATGAAAATGTTTAGGAAAAATAGACAAAGAAGTTTACATGTAAAGCTGCATGATTATAATTTTTAAAATCTGAAGGAATAAAAAATATATTTTATTCACCAACATTTCTTTTCGGTTGGAATAACCGAATTATTTTATTGCTGTATTCAAAAGCAGGGACCTAATTTATGTCGATTAATTTTCTTGAAACCTTCTTCTTTTTTTTAAATTTTACCTTTAAAAACTTTAAGTATTACTCATCATCAAATTTTAAAGGATTCATTTCTTTCAATTTGGATTAGGAAGAGAAAAGGCGCCAAAAAAATGTTCATAAATCTTTTTTACGATTTTTGGATTTTTTTGTGAATTTCTTATTATATTGCAATTTTTCTTGGTATTGGCAGGCTACGCGCTAGTTAATGTACAGATATTCGCGAATCCTTATTTCCCAGCAACAACGGTATTGGAACCTAAGAATTTTCGTTTAAATTTCATCACGTTTTTTAGTCATTTTAAGTAATTAGGTAGGACAAATGGTCAAATTTGTTATAAATTTGTAATATATATTTCCATATTCAATATATGGACCCAGCAAAAAAGTAACTGAAGAAGAGCTGAAAAAAATCCTGAGTTTATAATTATGTTGTCATTGAAGAAGTTATTTTTTGACCCATAGTTGTAATTTTTGAAGTATTTCCCTCAAAACTTTGTTTATTAAAATTTTTTAATAAAAATAACATTTTAGCCTTATTAAAGGATAAACAAAAATATTTTAAAAATTGTGAAATATTAATTTTCTTAGAAATTAATTGTTAGCCTTTTTGTCTGCTAAAAAAAAAAATTTATTTTTATTTTTCGGAAATAGTTATTAACAATTTCCAAAAAACTCTCAAATATGCATGCAAATGTTCGCAACTAGAAGCTCTTGATCTTTTTTTTTTTTTTTTTTTGCTGGAATATATTAAAGTGTAACGAGAAAACGTTTTTTCTTTGCGATTTCAATGAAGACCCTTCAAACGATGGATATTGATGAGCTCTATACAAAAAAAAAAAAAAAAAATAAAAAAAAATATTTAAAAGTTTCTAAAATGCATTTTCATTTCCGTACCAGCGATTTAAAATCTCTAGTCTGGTATATTTTGAGCAAAAGAGTTTTGGAATATTTTTTTGAAAACTTTTTTCAAAATAACGAAAAAATTTGTCCCGTGGAATTGTATTCCGCGAGAAGAATTTTTAGTAAATTTTGGTGAACAAACTTTTTAAAAGTACTTTTTTATGGAGATACTTTTAATACTTTATTCATAAAAGAACTGGTGTTAAATTATTATCCAATTTGCAAAAAAAGAATAAAAAAAGATACATTTCGAACTTTTTTTGTCTAATGTACTAAAATGGTCGTTTATGAACCGAAATATTCGCAAAAAATTTTTTAATATTTTTTTCCACAAAAAAGTCAAAATTAAAAGTTTTAAGATATTCATTTCGAGACAAAACTCGAAACCGTCCAAGCAAAAATTTGTTGGCTTCGGTAATGACTACTACTGACTAGACTCACTACCTGGCAATGAGTTGTCATTCTTCTTCTTACTTTTTTGGGTAATGGAATAACTATTTACCAGTAAATAATAAGTTCATTTAGTTCTGATATGGCTCAATTCGTTAGAGCGACTGCGTAGCGCTCAAATTTTATGATTTTTTTTTTTTTCTTTTCAAACGCTATTCTAAATTATTACAAAATTATTACAAAATAAGTTTTGGATTACACCAAAACTCAAAAAGTATGAGGCCACCGAAATGTGGTATTTAAAGCAGGGACTTCTTAGATAAATCAAAAGTGTTTCATAACTTCTAAACTATAAGTTACTTTTATGTTAATTTCATATTTTAAATTGGGAATTATTTCATTATTTTGGTACTTAGTTCATTGAAAATTATTTCACTAAATTTGGTATTAATTTGTATATTATGATAAAACACCTAAATGTTGGGAATTGTTAAATTTTTCCTTTTGGGATTTAGGTTTTTTTAATTTTGCTAAAACATAGCTTTCAAATATCTCTGCTGTGATCTAAATAAAAGTTTTTATGCAATAAAAGTATTAAAATTGCCAAAGAATTTCATTAATTATTTTATTTGCTACAAATAGCGCATCTCTCAACCATTTTATATTGTTTTATATAATTTCTATATAAGTTCTGTTAAAAGTTTTATATTTATTTAGTACAACTATTAGTTTTAGTTGTTTATTTTAAGTACATTTCATGTTAAAATATATACGATGTGATGAAATGTAAACTATTTTTCCTAAACAAGGCTGCTTGTTATTTTGTTTTGGGATGTTCTTTTTCTAAGCTTATTCTTCTTGCATTTTGTCCTTTTAATTTTTGTTTTATTCCCCTGTGAATTGTGTATTTGCGGAAATGCGTAAAATTTTCTCTTGGAACATAACCATGAATGTTGAACATTGTTTAAACTGAAGTACACAAAGGATGTTTATATTATTTGTACTATGATAGCATTGTGTATATAAATTTTATTCACTTGAAGTTGTTCATTTAAAAGTCCTTCTGTTGGGTTCTGTTGGGTCTATTTGTTTATTTGCTTTCACATCAAATTGCATTTGGAATAATTTTGTCTCTAATGTCATTTTATAATTTTCATTTTAACCACTGAAATTTAATTTTCTTTGGTTTGAATAGTATGATATTTTAGCTGTGCGTGAGTATGTTGGTATAGTTTTAATATTTACTGAAACTATTAATTGTATACGAAATAAGCAGTGTTGCCAGTTTAGCCTTTTTTAAGGTTAAATCTAGCCTTTTTATTTTGCTTTTAGCCTCAAAAGTTTTATTTTACATTTCATCTTTTTTAGCCATCTTTTGATTCGTTAAATTGCCTTAAAAAGGCTAAAATTTTAGTATTTCAACAAAGAATTCTTATTTGCTTTTACAACTTTATCTCTGCAGAATCACCCATTTAAGCATTTTTGTGAATTAATTTGCACAGAAAAGTCGAGATTACTTATATTTAACTAAATTTTTTGGCTGCGACACTTTAATCTCCAAATAAAGTATAGCCTAATTAATTTTATGGACTTACTTTATTAATTACAGGTAATTATGTTTTAATAAACTTCGTTAGCCACAGAAAATATTTATGAAAATAATTTAAAAAATTCTAATAACAATCAAAAATCACTCAAAAATTTGGAAATAATTAATCAGAAAGAATTTTAATTCAAAAATGATAAAAAATCACGTCAAAACATTGGGTCATTTTTCATATCGGGGGCAGAACAAATATTGTTTTACAATTTTTATTCAAAACCATTACTAAATCTTACATATAATTTTGTTTTTTATATTTTGCAATATTTACAGTTTTAATGAAAGATAGAGGCTTTCTTTTCCACTTTTAAAATATTTAATGCGTATAAATAAAATTACTATATGGTAATTTGGAAAGCAGCATATATAATTCAAATGGGCTATTTTATTTTGGAATCAGAGCAGGGAAATGGTACTCCCATAATAAGTAATAACTTCCTTATCAACTTCCACAATTGAGTTGAAAATTGGAGGGGTAGGTGAAGAGGGAGTGGTAGCTACCACACAAAGCAAAAATTATTTATCGCTTAAATGAAGAACTAATAGTGCAAAAGTTTTAAGATTGTGTGGGAATAATTTCCTTATCAAGATTCATAACTGAGATTAAAATAGGGTGGGCAGCTCTAGAAGAGGTGTTAGCCCTCATACAAGGTAAATTTTAATTATCGTATGTTTAAAGAAATATTACAGTAAAAGTATCGAGATTTTGTGAGAAGAATTTTGTTGTCAAGTTCCACAATTAAGACGAAAACAGGTAGGGTAGGTTTACAGGGGCTAGTAACCACAATACATAGTGAATATTGATTGTTGTACATCTCAAGAACTATACAACCGAATTTTAATTTTTTGGCCAGATTCAAGTTAGCTAGAAGTGATATGTATTATTTTTACAATATTAAAAACCAAGACATGAATAAATTTTTATATGAAATTTATACCATGGATGAGAGTTACTATAAGGAATATAATGATATCAAAAACGCGTTATCATGAAAACTTGAATTCGAGGGTTTAAAATATAGGTCTTCAATATGAAATATGTATAAGCCAAATTTGTAAGAAATTTTGTTGTCGATTATTTACTGGATAATTTCGCTGGCAGACGTTCTATGTTTTATTTATAAATTTATTACCTATAAGAAAATATTAAAATCTAAAGAGAACAAAAAAAGTTTAAATAGAAAAAATATTAGCTTTTTTCTAGCCTTATTTTTTTGTGGACTTTTAGACTTTTTTGACCTTATTTAAAGTCTAATTTAGCTTCTTTTTCCCACCTCCTGGCAACACTGGAAATAAGTTTTAGTTAAGGATTTTAATTCTCACGCGATTTGTGGATGTTGGGAAAATAAAGTGGAAATAAGAAACATTTTTATAATTAAAAATGTGTTTTAAAAAAGTTTTTAAGGAAATGTAAGTAATAGTTACATAGTTAATGGTTGAACATGTTGAGATTTTATGAAGCTTATTATTTAATTGGTGAAAGAAAAATAAGTTCATTGTCCAAACTGGAGACTTATCCATTTAGAATTTAATATATTTTTGAAATTTTCTTAAAAAAATTTTTTTTTATTGGGTTATGAATTATAAAAGTTTGAGAATATTTTTTAGAATACAATATGAGTATATAGTTTTTCCACCACTATTTATGCACATAAATTTATTTATTTGTGTTGTTTTGATTTTGAATTTATTTGTTATATATTTAGATTTTAAAAATGTATTTCATTTTTAAATATAACCATCATACAAAGAATTATTTTCAAGCAATTATAAACCTTTTTCTCATTCTTTCTACAAATAAAACCCATTGAATAATAAATTGTTATAAATGGATTAAATATTATTCATTTTAAATTATTAATAAGATTTCCTTTTATTTAATTTTCTGTAACAAAAATAAATTCTTTTCAATAATTTCCTATGGTTGTTATTGAATTGTATTGTCACCCGCACATTTCATGGTTTAATTTTGAACATAAGACGCACTTAAGTAGAAAAAGAATTCTCATATATTTTTCCCCAAAATCTTTATTAAGAGCTAAACACTTAAAGAAAATTTTAGCGTAACATATTTGATTTTTTTCTGGGAGCGTATAGAAAATCTTAATTTAGACAGTTTGTACTTTAAGGCTTTCTAACCCTTATTAATAGTCGTTAAAAATTATTGCGAAAACAAGATGAAAAAATAAAAAAAAATATCACAACGGAAATAAACATTTTAAGCGTTTAGAAAAAAAAGTGTGTTACACGTTTGCCCAGGGTGCAAATTGTGTTTAGTTTAGTAACGGAAATCAGTATTTTATTGTTTGCTAAGTTTCTTTTTTTCATACTTCCTCTATAAAAGAATTTTAATAGAGAGTATAAGTAACAAATGTCATATTTTTATAGAACATTTTTTTCGACAACAACATTTTTGTTGCTGTAAATAAAGTCAATCTTTCGAGATATTTTTTTTTTGAGGGGGGACGAGTCTTTAAGAAATCATAAAGCAAATAAATTTCATTATGATACTTAATGTAATTTGCAGAAATGTATGTTAAAGTATTTAATGATTTATTTGATTGAAACATCAAGGGTATTCACTTGAGGCTTTATCTTATAAGTATGACAAACTGCCTCATATCAAATCTGTAATTACAAGCCATGTTATATGTAAGAAAATATCTACTTAAAAATTAGAATTCCATGAGACATCACATATGATGTTAATTAGCTGGCAATTGTATGCTTTTTTAAAACCACATTGATATATCTATATCAATTTTTGAAATTAAAAAAAAAAATCGCAATGTTATTTAGGTTTTTAATTTCGTAAAAATTAAAATATTTCACTTTTTATGTAACTTTAATTATATGTACATATATTTTGTAGATTAAGTTCGATTTCATTGATTTAAATATCATTGGAAAGACAATTAATATCACAATTAAAAAAAATACATCTTTTTTTCTTTTAATGTATGTATAATGCAAAAGCATTTTTTGATTAATTTTTGAAAACTCTCCCTCTTTAAATATTTTATTTTCTCAAGTAACGTAAAATTTGATATATTGACTAAACAATTCAATTTACTTGTTTTTGTGACGAGAAGCTAGAGTATTTTTAACTTTTTTGTAAAAAATATTTACAGATTTTTTCATACAAAAACTCATTTATTTAAATAATATTGTGTTTTGGACTAAATATATAAAAATTTTTTTAACTACATTTTTTTTTTTTTATTTATTATAAAAAGTGAGAAAATATTATTTGTATAAATAATAATTTTAATAAAATATCTTTTTAAAAAATTTTTGCTGACGAAATTTTATAAAAAATACACTTTAAATCAATTAAATCAGTTATTTACGCATGTAGTTTTGTATATTTCAAGTTATACACTTGGGTTATAACTTTTTTGAAACTTTTAAAAATATCGAAGAAGCCTTGTAGAGTATAAAAAATATTAAGAAATGATACAATATTTTTTTTTTTTTTTGCGATAATCAAAATAGTTCATGCTCCGATTGTACAGTGTTTTATACAATAGTCCAAAATCACAAATAAAATTACGCTATGAATGTTAGTAAATTTTATATTTTTGGAAATCTAGTATAATAGCTTAAATAAACATGAATGAAAAAGTTTAAGTTTTAGGAATAGAGAGCGCCAAAATTATATGATTTTGGGCTCAATTCGCGTGTGTAAAAAGTGTTTTTTTATGTTTTTAGAAAAAAAATTATCTTAAATTCTATTTTTTACGATATTGGTTCAAGGTTTTATTTTTTGGGTTTAAATCTAAATATTTAAAAAGCGAAATCTAAATTAAAAAGCGTATATATACATATATATATATATATATATATACATATATATATATATATATATATATATACATATATATATATATATATATATATATATACATATATATATATATATATATATATATATATATAAGAAAAAACATGCTATTTTTTATTTATGATTTTGTATTTATGATTTTTGTATTATGAATTTTTCTTCCAATCTAAATTTTTAACTTTTTTTTTTATTGCATGTATGTAAAGAACTTAATTATGTACAAATAAAGAATATAAAAAATAATTTATAAAATTTTAGCTTAAAATATGTTAAATAATAAAATTTACTTTAGAAATAAATACATATATATTTCAGTAATATTCTGGGAAACGACAATGAGAAATCATTGAAGATCAAACAAACTGCATTTTCTCAAAGACACAAAACAAATTGAAAAATTTTAATAAAAACTAAAGGTATTGATAGTTTTATGAAGTGATGTACAAAAAATAAATCATTTTTTTTTTTTTTTTTTTGTTTTACTTTAGTTTCCATATAAGATCCTCTCCGAAAATGTTATATATATATATATAAATATATATATATATATATATATATGGGTAATTTTTTTTATATGGAAACTAAAATAAATTGGAGAGGGATCCTTTCTAAGTTTGGGAGAGTCATTTATCAAACTTGTTGTCAAATATTATTTCGATACTAATATCTAATGAGATATTTTCATTTCAAACTAGTTTTCGAAAATGGATCTAATATGGGAGCTATGATCAGTTACGAACGAATCCTAGTAAAATTTCGCGCAGTGCTTTCTACTTTTATAAGTCTTATTTGTATAAAAATTTTATTTTGATACTTACATTTATATGAGATTTATGTACGTCGAAATTATTTTAAGAAGTGGGGTTATTTGGGAGCTATTGCCAATTATGGACCGATCTTCCT
This sequence comes from Protocalliphora azurea, assembly GCA_932274085.1. NCBI lineage: Eukaryota > Metazoa > Arthropoda > Insecta > Diptera > Calliphoridae > Protocalliphora > Protocalliphora azurea. The sequence continues at coordinate 113,083,025 of OW026520.1, forward strand.
AAAATTTGGCACACTGATTTATGCTTATAGAAAACTTTTATATGCCGAATTTCACTAAAATTTTAATATAGTTAAGACATTTTTAAGCATTGAAAACCTATTTCGGAAGGACTGGATGGGTGAAATATTGCACCGATGATAACCAATTTCAATAAACTTGGATGTTGTATCAAAATAATCATATGTGCTAAATTTTATCAAATTTGCTTTAAAATTTCATCCAAATAACTTAAAAAATATCACAGGTTTTAAAACACATAATTTACATGGGAAGTGGGAGTGTTGTCATTTCATTCTCGATTTAGCTAAAATTTGGCACGGATTAAGACAACATAAAAAATGTTTGCGTATCAAGTTTGTTTGCAATCTTATTATAATCTGATTGTAGTTAGACAAAATATAATTTTGATAGTACTGTGTGTTTCGGAGGTGGGGTGGCCTTGAACCGATTTTGCTAAAATTAGGTATATATATAGATATCAGTAATAAATGACTATGTACCAATTTTGGTCGCATTTTGCTAATAATTGTAGGAAAAATATCATTTTTAAAATTCAATTCATATGGGAGGCGGATGAGTCCATGACCCGATTTTGTTGAAAATTTTATTTTTCTTAATTTATATAGGAACAAATAACTGTGGATCGCGCTGAAAATTTTTACATAAATTTTACGTAAACGCGACTTTACAATGTGTTAAAATATTCGACTATAGAAAATATTGAGTTTGTGATAATTTAGTTATCATTTTAAATGACAAGACTATAGCTTGAGATTTTATGTAAATATAAATTTTTAAAAAAAAAGTTTTTATTTAAAATTTACTATAATAATTACTGTTTTTCGATAAAAAAAATTTCTTTAATTACATTTGTATCATTTTCAAGCAATATGATTTTCATAAAAATTTTAATTTTCGCTAATAAGAAATATAAAAATAGCAAATATAAGTAGAAATAAGTGGCCGAATCTACACACCCTCCATCTGCAACTTATATGGGAGGTGGGTGGTAAATGGGATGGGCCACGCTCATTTTTTTTACATTGGTCATTGAACAATTTGTACAAAATTTTGTTGATATTTCTCCTTATATGGGAGATGGGAGGATCACTCCCGGTTTTGGCTTCCGACTTTACATCTATCCACAAACTATCTGTACAAAATTTTGTTGTCGTATAAGCTTTTGTTTTAGAGATATTAGCCGAAAAGTATGATCTGAAGTTATAACGACATCTCGTGTTACTTTTATTTAGCTCATGACTTTTTTATTTATTAACCGATTTTGCCCATTTTCAATTGCAAACAAACGTTATATAAGATAAATATTTGACCAAATTTTGACAGACGGACATAGCTGGATCGGCTCAGAAACTTATCAGTAGTACGATTCAGTAACTTGTTTTAACGATAATCGAATCGTTAAAATTAGTAAACAAGAAAATTGTCGATTTCTTTATTCTCTATAATTTTTAACGATATTTATTTGCGCCAACTTAAAGTCAAAAATTTTTGTGTTGTTAATATATTGACAAAAATTAGCCAAAAAGTCAACCCAATGATTCAGTCTTTGTTTTGTGGTTGTTGTCTGCGCTTCCATGGTTATAGACCGTGCTTCTACGTTTGCGAATCTTCTTTTAGGAGTAGTGGTAATTTTGAAGAAAACCATAAAAAAAACTCATCTTAATCAATATCAAAGAGATAATTTAATTAATCACCGTCTTAAAACTATTAAAAAAATTTCGATTTGTCTCAAATTTGTTTGTTTTTTATTTTTTTTATTTGGTTTGAACCTTACTTTTATTTCGTCATTTATACAATCGTTTAAGAGTACTTAGTGAATCACACAATCGTTACTGCAAACAACAAAAGCTATTGACAAGTTTTGCGATTGTCGAATAGTTAAAAGTTACTGAATCGCACCACAGGACCCTGAAAATATATACTTTTTGCGACATGCTACACACGGAACGATAAACCCAATATATCTTTTTGATGGTAACTATAAAAAATTCGAAAATTTGGACAAACAACTTAGTAAAATTTAACGACTCATTTGAGATACCTTGAGATATCCTAGACGTCGTAATACCTATAAATTTAAAGCTGTTGTATTATAAATAAATTAAAATAAAAATTTTAAAAATTAATACATTTTAGAAATCGCAATCAGTGCTTGAAACTTTTTTGCAAATTTAAATAAGAAGGTTTTTAATATGAGTAGAATATTGTGCACGGTGTTGTATTTTTTATTTTTATTTTATTTACTTTTTTTTACAAATTTATCTATTTATTTATTTTTTTAGCTTCACATAGAACATATTTAGTGAATATGAAGAAAATTGAAATTGAAAAATTTACTTTTTTATGTGTTCTTTCATTTAATTTATGATATATAAAAATACGACTATAATTTTCCGCAAAGTAATGACCTGGGCAACAAAAAATATAATAATTCATATTTTTCCTGTTCTTCAAATGAACCAAACTATTATTATCCATTTTAGACTATTGTGTAAATCCTGGCATTGATTTGTTACAGCACATTTTTGCATATTTTGGTTCTAACAGCATAATTTTGCTTATTTAAGATTGGCAGCATATTTTATCATTTTCATCCAAAATCTTTATTTGAGAGAATATTTTAACAATTTAAATGACATAATTTTTCACGTTTTATAGCTAAAAGCATAATTTTTCATATATTGCACTAAAGAGTTTAATTTTCTATACTTTGCTCTTAAGAGAAAATGTTTCCTTTTTTTAGCATCCAATAGAATTTTTTACGTAATTTTCTCTTTGAAATTTTATTTTTACTATCACATTCCTTTTTCGAATCCAATGCCTTAATATTTTTCATCTTATAAATTGAATATATTTTATGTAATCTCTTATAAAAATCAAAGCTTATTTTTGGTTGCCCCGGTAATGAAGAAACCACATTATTTTACAAAATAAATCTTTAAACAATTTTGTAGTTTCACGAATAATTTCTGATTTATTTTTCATGGTGTATTTGGAGTCTTTGTATTTTTTTCCTTTTTCTCCTTTATTTCTGTTTTCAGTGAATACCCTTATTAACTTCCCTGGTAATCCACCCTAAAATATGAATTCATCCCATGGTATAAAATGATCAACACTTGAGTTCAAATTGAATCTTTTGCAGACATAATCGAATAAATAAATTCTACAACAAAACAAGCAAGAAATAAACGAGTATGAAATCAAAGTCAAAAAGTTATCAACTGACATTAAAATTCAAACATGATGTCAATAAGGGATTGTCTACATATAAAGTGAAATATTGCAAAAGGGGAAAATAATTTACAATTAAAAAGAGGAATAAAATTCATATACATATATGTATAAATAAATCATAAAAAGTAAGAGATTTCATGTAGGGATTTTAACTCAAAAAATCTAAATATTAAAACTTTATTGCTTGTAAGTTTAAAATAATTAATTAAAAAATTGTCTATATTTTTATATTATAGTACCCACTGTATGAAGTAAATATTCTCAATTACTATATATATTACCACTCCTTAAAACCAAGTTCATTTTCAATTATTTATTTATTTATTTTACGGCAAAATTAATAATTATGTGCATTATTTTTAAAATTACCAACCATGTGGCTTGCCCTCTGTCAAAGCGGTCGACATCTGAACAACTTAATCATTTATGTTTATTCGGCAATATGAATATAAATCAATGAACAAATTTGTGTTTATATATATGCATTCATATACGAGTACATAGAAGTTTATAAATTTTAATTGCCTTGTTTTCTTTTTTTTTTTTTTTTTTTTTTTGTATGCACATTTGTTGCCATGCAAATTAAACGCTTAATAATCACAAAACTCATGCAAACCATTCATTCATCATTTAATAGTTATTTGTTTAATAGTATTTATGCTGTTTTGCATATGACTTTTTTAAAAAAAAAGGGGAAATCAAGTATTAATCAAATATAGAGTTTATGTTATGATTTTGTTTTTTTTTTCTCAATTTTTTCAATACTTTAAATTCGTATGTACGTATTTTTAGTACGTTCTCATGAGTTTTTCTACTTTACGCATGAATTTTATTAAATGATTCATAACGGTTGCATGTACAGAAGAAAACGTATACATACGCAACACAAAATTGTGGATTTACGTAAATGCACTTCCGTTGGGAAGTGAATTAGAAATTGGATTTTAAGCAAGGGATTTTAAACTATTTAATATTAACATTACATATAAGAAACTAAATTTTAAATATTTATTTGTTTATGAAAGTTTGTCTTTTTTGTCTTCTTTGTTATAGTATTAAATTTTTCTGTTTATAAAACGTTTATTTGGATAATCATATGATGATTATTTTCCTATTATAATATCTTTGCCAGTTCTAATCAATTGATTTTTAATTCTATTTAAATTAACAAACTCTAAGTCTCAGAGTAATAAAACTGTTATTTAAGCTCAAAGTGGTTGACAATAATTCCTACTTATAATACTAAAATATTTAATAATTCTATATTCACTAATAAAAATCGAATAAAAATTATTCGATAAATAGTTAACGACATATCAAATCGAGTTTTTGTGAAATTGTTATATTGTACACAAAATCCTTTTTAAAATTATATGTTTAAAAAGTTTTTTTTAGTTGGAAACCCTGTCGAATATTATTGAAAATCTCATTAGGAGGGTAATTTCAAAAAATTTCGACCCACCTCGGATTTTCACTATCACCGATTTAAATAAAATTCAGCACATATAATCTACTCCTCTATGCGTTTCATATGGCGTATTAACTTGTATCATATTGTTAACGGTTAATATTCTATGAACTTCTAAATTTAGATACCTCAAGCTTTTTTTTTGTCAAAAATAAGCAAAATTTAAGCTTGAATAACTTTTGTGTGTATTATCAGATTGTAAAAGGATATCTAAGATTAAAAAATATCTTTTATCCTTAGATATCTTGAAAAAGCGTCTTTTAATTTTCATTATTTTTTCACACGACGTTTAAAATCGATTTTTCGTTTTAGTGTAAAAATTTCAAATCTCTATGAGATCGGAAGTTACAAGAATTTTTCTTTACTAATTTACACAAATTCTATTAGGTATTAAGAGGGTTTTAGACATATTAATATACTTATTCAAATTTTAAAATAATAGATCATTATTTATTGAAGTAAGTTGCTTATATAGCATATTCCTGATCCTGAAAGTTTCAGGAACACATTAGAGACCTTTAACACACTGTAACCCACTTTACAAAACCCGCAGAATTAATTGTTACCTAAAGATTATATATCGAAATTTGATAAATAGTATTACAGAAGCAAAATCGGTCCATTATTTCACCTATACCCCATAAAATTTTTTTCCTCGGAAAAATGGTTTAACGCATATAAATATGTGATATATGTTGTACTTATGTAATTTCAATACACATAAGTTTTGTGCAAGTTTTTATATTTGATCATATCTTTCATGTAGGTTCCGCTGTCTAAAAACATCAACATCAATATAAAATTGTATACGTTTGAATTTTATATAAGTATAAGTACAAATCATCGTACACAATTTCACAAGAATAATTGAACATGGTTCCCATTTAATCCCCATTGCCGAAAATCAATTAAAATTCCATAAATCTCACATAAATATCAATATCGAGATAAAATTTAACATAACTAAGTTTTGTACAAGTACAGATCGCTCCACTAAATTCCTTAATGTATGTTTCATAATTGACGATGGCTCCCATATAATTCACATTCCCGAAAAACACTTAAGCGTGCATAAAACATAAATGTCAATCTTTACATATATAATTTTCATACATGCATAAATTATTGTAATAAATTTCAAAAGGATCTTTCATAATTGATCTTAAGTTCCATGATAATCCCGATAATCATTTCAGTATTAGATTAGTCGATTAAATCGACCATCTAGATCTTGACCAACACTGCTCGTTTTTATTCTTTTCTATTTGTTTTGATACTAAATTTAAAATAAAAAAATGTTAATTTGTTACCAAATTGTACTAACTGCTAAAGGCAAACTGTCATAACTTCTGATCTCACTGATTCCATTTGAAATTTTTACACCACAACGACAAATTGATTGTAAATATCGTGTGAAGAAATAATGAAAATTAATATACCCTTTTTCAGGATGTCCTAGTTATATTTTTTCATCTTAGAGGTCCTTGCGCCAGGAAGATGTGTAAGTTTTATGATTTTGTGATAAAGAGGAATATCAGTGTTTACATTGGTACTAATCTTGTTAAAATCGAATATTGCATTTAAAAGTTATTTCGCCTTAAACTTTGTTAATTTTTGACAAAAAAAAAGCGCGAGGTGTCCTACTTTAGAGGTCCATAAAACATCAACCGTAAACGATATGGAACTGATTTGTGCGCGGTAAAATGCGCGATGACTAGTTAAATGAATTTAAAAAAAAATCTAGTATAAAAAATATTTAAAATTGTAATTTTTTGTAGAAATTTTTTGGAATTACCAAGGATATATAAATTTGAAAACCAGGTGTAGATATTTTTCGTGTTAAAGCCTTTTACGAACACTGAAGTCACAGTATTATTTGAAAAAATTATTGCATTAATTTTTTTAATTATTAGATTACTTTTTTTAAATATTCAACAAAAAATGAAGCAAAAGTATATATATGGAAATGCTTTATATTAGAGATTTCTTCAGTTATTATTTATTTGAAAAATTCTTTTAATTGCTCAAGTGATGTGGAAATAACTAAAGATTCTGAAATATATGATAATGATTTGTTAACTGAACTCAACCAATCAATAAATAATATTAAAGATTAAAAAAAAAAAATAGATTTCAGCAATATTGATGATCATTAACTTTATTTAGAAAAATGAAAAAAGAACAGAAAAACTAGAATTGCTTTTAATGCTATTCTTACTGTATTGTCTTCATTAATAGAAAGCAGTGTGGCCAGGATATGAGAAAAAAGGGGATAAATTGAACTTTAAAAAAAGGCAAAAAAATGGCTAAGTGCCTTAAAAAATAAGGGCTGTAAAAAGCCAACATTTGTCTTTTAATTTCAAAACTTATTTTTTATCGTTGCCATTAGTTTTTGATACTTTTTTAAGAATTGTAACAAATTTATAAATAAAACTTAGAACGGCTGTCAGCAAATTGACCCAATGAAAAATCGTCCAAAAAATTCCCATACAAATTTGGGCATGGTGTCATATAAAACATTACTCAATTTTTTAAAAGATTTGCCATCACTTTAGAACCATAATTAATTTTTTGATTCAGAAATGATTCAATGGGTGATTCTGTAAAAACAAAATTAATAAGAGAAAAAAAGAAACTATTTTCTTCGTTGTTGAAATACTAACATTTTAGTCTTTTTAAGGCAATTTTAAGAATTAAAAAAGACTAGAGAAAAAATATAGAAGGTAAAACGAAAATTTTGTAGCTAAAAACGAAATAAAAAGAATAGATTTAGTCTCAAAAGAATTGAAAGATTTTTTCGATATCTGTTTTTATTAAAAAAAAAAAAAACACACACAAACAAGAATCGTTTTAAAGCCATAAAGTTTATTCTCTACACACATTTTGAAGATATCTTCCAGAAAATATTAACGTAATATCTTCTTATTATTATTATTTGGACGAAAATCATCAAAATAATATTTTTTTTTATTTTTGACAGTTTGAAGAAAATTAGGCTATAAAAAACAATATATATATATAGGTATTTTTATCCTCAAAATATCGCTCTTTTTTAGTAAAGTAATTATTACCTCTGCAATAATTGAAAATATCTTGAATAAATTAATGAAACATTTTTATTTTTTAGTTGTTGAAAAATTATTCAAAAATGGAAAAATATTAAATTATTTGTCTTTGAGAAAAAAATGGATATTTTTGTGAGCGTTTTAGTTCTACCTGCTTTATAACGTTAAGATTTATATGGATGCTTTATAAGATATAAATGCTTTCTTTATTATATCATTTCTAGATTGCGTTAATAATAATTTTGGCACGTATTTTATAAATCGTTCAGAAGATTATCTGGCGGTATCTTCTTTTTAAACTAGATGAATATCTAGCAATATTGTTTATATTTTCATCCAGATATATTAATTTCTTATTGCTTAGATATACTGCATGTGACTCACAATCACTCCCTATGGGGGAAAATTCTGTAATACGAATATGAATATTGCTTTCGTATTATTTTGCTTGAAAGGACAGTATTCTTTATGAATGATTATTTTGAAAGAAATTTAATTTAATTATATAATTTGAATATAGTCTCAATTTGTTTATATTGATTTGTAATATGTTAAGGAATTGTTATTTTTAAAATTGTTTTACGTTAACAAAACTAAAAATTTATTTAAAAAATACTAGTTTTTAGCATTTTTTTTAACTTGTAATTAATTATTCGAACAATATATTTTATTCCTTATCCGTTCGATTGATCGAAGAAAATTCAAATATTCAATCACATGAATAATTACAAAAAAATATATAAAATTTTATTCAACCAACTTCAAAGTCGAATAATGGACAATCCTAATATTCACATGAATTCGGTTTAAATAACAATTCGAAATAAATGTATAAACACATCAATTCAAGATTCCTTTACATAGACCGCATTGTTAAATTAGACGGCAACGGGAAATAAACAGCAATTTTACTTATTTTCTTTTCATTTCTTTCTTTATTTCAAAATATTTTCAATTTTGTTTACAAAATTCATATACATTTTTAAAAGACATGGCAATCATTTTTGTGAGAAAATAAAATCAATAAAAAATCCGAAGAGAATTTAAAATAAAATCGCAATCGAGTCGCATTACGCATTTTTCATACAGATTTGTATGGAAATTTCTGGACCGGCTTTGTTGTGTCGCTCTTTTAGAACTATAATTTTTTCGAATACAAATAAACTTTCATTAAGGTATGAAATATTGTAATACTTCAAAATGTGTTTAATCGTTTGGAGAAAAAAAAATTTATGCTCCTTGTAAAAACTTACATTCTTAATGTGATATATATTAGAAAAAAATTAATTGAATACTATCTAATAGCCGGAGCGTTTCGCTGTCCACTTTGTTACGCAATTTGATATGATAGTAGTTCCCTCAAATTGTGAATTGACAAATGGCAAAAATTTATATTTACTCTGTGTGTGAGCTTTCATTCCTCCAAGAAATATCCGTCCACTTCTGAATCTTCCTTTCCTGTTTTTCTCTCGGACATTTAGATTTTCAAAAAATATAAAACACATAATTTTTTTAAATACAAAATAACACTACATAAAGTTCTTCATAAATTTGATGGCTTGGAAGATATAAAGAGCACAGTTTTGGTCCATTTTTACCCTATTTCTAATTTCCAAAAAAATGCCAAAAACGTCTCAAATACTTTTTTATAAAAATACCATAAAATCAAAATTCGATTCCCATATTTATTGGTTTAGAGTTCCGAAATACTGTTCTTTTTCAATTTTTAACTTCCAAATGTTCCAGACTCCAAAAAGTGTCAAAAAGCTGCATATCTTCTCATTTTTTAAGTAGAGCAAAATTTGAGTAAACTATTGTTTCTAGACTATATAGTTTGAAAGATATCAAGTTACCAAATTTTTCCCACTTTTACTCCTTTTTACTCCATAAAGATTCGAATTTACAAAACTACCCTTTATTTATCGGGACAGGTATATGTGTCCGAAATTTCATATCGATTTCAAAAAAATTAATACAATATTTTCCCATAGTTTCTATACTTACCACAAAAACTCATTTTTAATGAATATTTTCGTGTCTTAAATACACATTGATCCTTAAAGTAATTATATTTCAGATTTTAACTTTAATAACACAACTTTTATTAAGTTTTTAAAGAAAATATTAACTTCTGCAAAAATACCGTTTAACCAGTTTTTTCCGAATTTCAAAAAATGCAATCGATTTTTCCAAAATTCCAACTATTTGAAAATCGGTTTATCCAAAAAGTCGAATAATCGATCACCGTAAACTAAAAGCATAGATTCACAAATGTTGACCTCAAGTTTGCTATACAATTTATTTTTCATTAGTGATAATTTAAAAAAAGACGTTCGGCCGAGGCACTGCTATAAGCCAAAGCAAAAATATAAATTAGGATACAAATACTCATCAGATTATTTTTTTTTTAGTTTTCCCAATCCGGTCCAAAAATAGCTGTAAACTTTAGCATTAGCTTTAGTTTTTAACGGTTTCAGTTTATTTATAAATTCTCCTTGGTCTTTTTTTACATCGCCGTGTTGTGAAACAATCTCAAAATAAAAATTGCCAGGTAGTTGAAAAAGGGGCAATTGACGACTAAAGTCGCCAAGCGGTAACGCTGATTGATTCTACTTTACTTTATTTCTAATTCACTCAGCACCGTATTAGGTAAATTTTAAACCTATAAGTTTATTTATTTAAAACATTAGAAAAGTATATGCAAAAAAGTACCTAGTTCCATGTTCCGCCTAGAACAAATCTGTTAAACTTGAATTTATAATTTTCAAAAATATATGACTCAGACGATAAAAATCTGTGTTTTAGAAAAGTACTAAACTATTTAACCGGATTTTGTCCTATCTACGTCTTAGTATTCGTTTACAAATACTATTTTGTGTGACTAAATAATGCAACCAACGCCCGGAATTTCATCAAAAAAAATTTAATTTTCCTTTTTTGCCTCTGTTTGGCACTTTTGTTCCCCATGGATGTAACAAAAATTTTATACCAAAGAATTTCAAAATTTAAGTGGGATCCCATTATAAAATATTCGTACCTGTATGTCAATCAATAGCAAAAAATGTTGTATGTAAAAAGTAGCAAAAATAGGTAAAATCTTCACCTCTTAAGGTTAAAATTTCGAAAAAGTACCAAATTTGTATTTTTAATTTTTAGATAAGTTACGAATGTGATGTAAATTTTATTTCTATGTTTACTGGTTTAAAAGATTCACAGGGTGCAAAAAAAAAAAAAAATACAAAATATGGCTTTTACCCGTTTTCTCGCTAAGGAGGCAAAATTTCAAAAAAGTACCATTGGCATTGAAAATATAATTTTAAAATGACCTAGTGTAGGTTTTTAGTTCTAGTCGGTTATATCAATTTCTAATTTTCAGAAATCTAAATACACCCTCAAAATCGTGATTTATCGAAAAAAAAAACAATTTTTAAGACTTCACGGGCGAAAGAAATTTTCACAAAATAATTTTTCGAGCTATTTTAAATAAATACAACTAAATGTAGTTTCCAAATAAATTTAGAAAAAATTATGGATTCAAATTAAATAAAGCAAAAAAAAAAATACCAAATTAGAAACCCCTTTAAAAGAGTTAGAAATATTCATTAATTTTAAATGGAACTTTAGAATTCCTAAAATTATTTGACAATGATTCGGCTTCATGTTCAATGAAATAAATATGAATGAATACATTGTAAAAGTTTATTGGACACTCAGCAGAATGGAATTGATTTTCTAGTCCCATCATCTATTTAATTCACAACTTCTTGGGAAATGGAATTCGTGACTTTTTTCTCCTATGTATTATTGAGTTAGGCGAATGGTTTACGATAAAGCTTCTACAATTATCAATTTCAAAAAGCTGAATTCTTAATATTTTTTAAAAAAATCAAAAATCATAAATTAGTAGAAAAAAATACTTTATTAAATGTTTTTACGTCCGTGTAATAAATCTGTGTATGTTAATAACTCCAGATTTCTAGGGTGTATTAAAACTTCAGAAAATTACAAATTGTTCCACTAACTAGGTCATTTTAAAGGTATATAATCAAACTTTTGTATTTTTAATGTAATTCGACTTTTTCATAAAAATATTTAATAAAAATCCAAATTTTCAAAAAAGCAATTTTTTTTTTGCTAAAAAAAAAAAAAATGATTAAGTCAATTAACAATTAAAAATATTGTTGTACCATTTTTAAATATTGGTGCAGGAAATGTTTAATTACAACGTTTTGAACTTAAGCAACCAAAAGTTTTTTTTAGGACGATGAATTCGAATTTTCTCTCATTTTTCAAAATTAGTTTTATTTTTCAAAATATCAACAAAAAAATTTATTATTATATTTGAGATCTAATAACCAATTTATGCCATAAACAATTAAGTTTTAGAGATATTCGGGCTCCAAATTGAGGTATCTTTTTAACAAAGTCACCATTATTTGCTCCATATTTGGGGATTTGCGATTTCCTAGAATGCATTAACTAAACTTTGAGTTTTTATAACAAGATAATTGGTATTATTGAATAGCAGAAGATTTCAGCTTCTTAAAAATTTTATATCACATTTGAAAAACCGAAACAAAAATTAAAAATATGGTAACATTTTTTTTTAAAGTTATAACTTCCATCATTGTAGGCGATGTTTTTTTGATCTTCTTCAAGTGTTTAATTTGGCACTAAATAATTTACTAAACTAATTTAGCAGTGTCCGTCGGTCACCCCCCCCCCCCGTCCCTCCAAATTTTGAAGATAACTTCCTTTCCAAAGAGGACTCAAGTGAATTTTATGGAAATTGTAATAAAAATGCTTTCCCTATATATGCATGTTTTTACTGTTTCAATTGAAGTGAAAATTACGATACCATATTTTGTGACTATCGGCCTAAATAAGTGCCTACATACGGTTAAATTTTAAAAATGCTAATTATAAAACTTGAATGATAATTTACACGATATTAAAGTTTTATTTATTTTTAACATTATTAAATAGTATTTAGAAATAATTTCCTTCAAAATTATAAATTTTTGATTACAAATATTGTTTAACAGGGCTGGCCAGGGCAGAACCATTTTATTATACTTTTAGTCTTTGGAATATTGGCTATAACCTGCGTATAAATTTATGTTCTCCAACTTTTTCCTTATACAAATTATGCATCATGAAACTTAAAATTTACATAGCTTTTTTAATTAAAAAATTATTCAATTTAAAATGAAAATTTGTCATTGTCTAATTAATTAATTAATATATGATTCTGAATTTTAATATATCAATAATTTATGATATAGGGAAATACATATTTAAGTAATTTAAAAAAATAAAGTAATGCTTGAAAAAACTTTGTCTTAGGAGGCGCTCATCTAGATCAACAAATGGCATAGCAATAAAATAAGTTTGGGGTAAAGTTCAGCACACTGTTAGCTATTGAAGGTGATATATAGCATTGCAAAATACGAAATTTTAAAATTGGACTCTCTGCCGGAAATTTATTCGAGAGACCTCTCTGTGGAATGTTTCGAACAAGATTTTCTCATTATCCCTACGTTGGTGGTTTATTGGACGTTAAACATTTTTTTAACAATTCCGTCGGTCATTAGTTTTCGAATATTAGGTGTGACAAATATATCTTCTTTGAGTTTTGTCCTTTGCGGCTAATAGCTTGGAAGAAGTTCTTGATAGGGCGGGATTTTATGTGAAGATGTGACTGGAAAGTATTCTGTGAGCTTAGAAATGATAAAAAGGAGGCGTCTTCTTTTCCACCACAAATAATATCGAAAGGTGTGTTCATGAAATGAAATAAATTGTTGAAATCAAAACTGAAGTATACGTTAATACTTCTCTTGAGAATCGATAATAGTGCATCATTTATCGTCCCGTTTACATTGACGTTTGTTACAGTGTCAACTTTTGTTTTATTCCCGCAATCATGATGCGATCAACTCTGCCAACTGTGTTAGTAAATTGAAACATCGAATCAAGTTCACTAAATTCTGAGCATTTAAGATCAGTTCGAATATTTTTTATATTTCTACACGATCTGGAATAAAATACAACGTTAAGAAAATGACTGAAATTAATCTTTTGGAGACATCAATACCAAAAATTCATTATAACAGCGCATACCTACAATACGCGAAATCTCGTAATCTAGGATCAGTCTTGAGAAACGATTGCCCAGATCCAAAAATAGTCTTGAATTTGTAAATTTGTGTAATAATTACATTTAGCCTTTTGAAAATAGAAATCTTATTCAGATCTTATGCTTTTGTAACAGTAGTTTAAAGCCATTAAAAGTCTCTAGTAAAATATTGACATAATCATAAAAACTTTTTAAATGCTTTTCTTACTCTAAACATTTATAAAATTTAACATCCGCCTTTCGATGCATGTTTTTCTACTTAAATGAAATTCTTTTATAATCCTTTGTTTCCGTTAAAACTCCCTTATGTATGCATTTTACAAATGTGAGAATTTTCATGATATGTTGTGAGCGCTGTAACTCTCAATATTGCTAGGAATATAGATTCTGTGCTCCCTACGAAATTTTGTTGTAATTAATTTAATTTGTGGGTTGCTGGCTAAGCTGCAGGTGTCCTTTAATTTGGGCTTAGAATTAAAAAAAAAATAAATGAGTAAGAAAAAAAAATAAATTAATTTGTAATAAATCCTATTAGTCGATTAAAAAAAAGTCAATAAAAAGCAGCGTAATTGTTTAAATACATTTTTCAAAAAGTAAAGTAAGTAGTAAGAGCCAAGAAAAGAATTTTAATATTCTTTTTTGTCCTTGTAGGGTATCTAATATTCATTGTAATCTATATAAATTAATTGTGCTTATTTTTTTTACTCTTAGTTTGAACAAGTGTTCCTTAAAATTTGTTTTCTCTATAGTGCACCCGCAACTCATATATTAAAAACGCACATTCACTGTTAAGACTGCAAGAAACGGGATAAAAATATATTGCAGCATAATTGTGGTAATTAATAATTTTATTGCCATAATTTATCAGCAATAATTTGTACACGATTTTATTATTGCATTTTTGTTTTGCGCTTGAATTCGTTTGAAAAATAAGAAAATATATTCTTATAAAAAACAATTTATAGGAAGAATACTTATTGTAAATTTTATACAAGGGGATTAAAGAAAGTATTAATAAAAAATTTTACATGAACTTAAATTTTTATGTATGTAAAAAAAAATATGAAAATTTGTATCTATTTTCTCTATTATCATCAATAAAACAAAAAAATTTTGCAAAATTTGTTCTTAAAATTGAAGAACAATCCTTTATACCGTTCACAAAATCTATATGTATATATGTCTATATATATCTATATATCTATATATCTATATATCTATATATCTATATATATATTATGCCCATAATAAAACAAAATTGAAATGGATTCTACGAGGCTTAAAGATTTGTAATCTAAAACACTTCCACTAGACTATCTATACTCATAGAATTCTTTTTGAAAAACAATTATATGTGTTCCTCATATGTTAAAGTAAAAATATTTATTGAGTTCAAAATTTCGAAATGCCATACGGCCTAAGAATTCAAATATGGGAGTTTTAAAGCGTTCGTGGATTCGCCAGGTGCGGATAGAAATGTAATTAATTTCCTTAATCTGACATTTCAAAATTTTAATTTTTCTTTGAAGATAAATTATAAAACAATTTTTCGAAGTCTTGGCCAAGGATCGAACTAAAATCTTTCAGTCACGAATCCAAAGGGTATACCACATCGATATGTTTAAATTTACTATCTTATATAAAAAGCTTAAAACTCAACTCAAATCTAAAAAATAATACTTTTTTACTTACGCAATAATATATACATAAATGTAACGCACAGAAAGAATCATCTAACACCCACCTTAAAGTATACCAATCGAATCAGTATCACTTTTTGAGTCCGCCTTGTTGCCTGTACGGCTGTATGGCTGGCTGGATGTCCATGTAAACCTTGTGCACAAAGTACAGGTTATAATCGGTCCATTATTTCACCTAGCTCCATACAATTGTCTTCCGGGAATAGGGGTTTAACGATTATAAATGCCTTAAATATAGCAATTTTTTAATGAAATTCGGTGTAAGGAAGTTTTGTTCCAAATTTCATAAATATAGGTGCATAATTGACCATAGCACCCATATAAAACCCTTTTCCGAAAATCACTTTAACGTACATAAATCACATACACATGTTAGTATCAAGTTTATATTCGAAATAAATAAGTTTTATATAAGCAGAAATCACAGTGAAAAAATTTTTTGGGATCGCTCCATAATTTACTATAGCTCCCATATAAGCCCACTTTCGGGAATCACCCTAAAGTGCATAAATTCATATAAATGTTAGTATTAATATAATATTTTGTATTCGCATATTTTATTTTACACTTAGTAGAAGTATCGGTCCACAATTATAAAGATGTCTAATATAAGACCCCTCCACGAATTTTGATAGACATACACAATGATGTGGGGTATAATATGGTCGGGCTACTTGTTTCTATTCCTTACTTGTTTTCTATTGGAAAGCTGTGAGATTGAATAGTTCTGAGTTCACTTTTCCTGGACTCCATATAAATTTATATTTTTCTATTTTTTTCTATATATTTTTGGATAAATAGAAATTTATGAGGAGTCCCGGAGATATGAACTCAGGCTTAACTATTCAATCTCACAAATTTCCAATAGAAAAACATTTATATATTATTGTGAAGTAAGTGAAATAGAAAATATTGTTAAATTTTGGCAAAGAAAATTGGAAAAATTTTAGAGGCTGTTCTAGAAAACCGTTAGTAAATCAGCCATTCTTGAACGGATTTCGCTGAATTTCAGTACCAAGATATTCGAGACAATATGTGTTGAAAGATAAATGTATTTATTGGACTATGGACTTCAAAGAATCCATTTTAACATACACTCATAACAATCACGAATATGAGTATTTGAATAAAAGAATAATTTATAATTTTTTTTTAAAACTTTAATAAATACTAGATCAACTTAAAATTATATTTTAAATCGTAAAATATCTTTCGTAATCACACTTTAATATAGATCTTGCTACTCTAATGCTCAATCGAGTTTTATGATTTATAATTTTTAAACATGCAAAGTTCGATTTAGTTTAAATTTGTTAGGATTTTACATTTATTTCACCACTTTAAATACCACTTATGATATAAAAGTACATTGGTCACATTTAGTATTGAATAAAATATTAGCAGTATTAAGAAACTTATACTTACCCCAAATAAATTTAGTAAAAAAAACTTCTGGAATCTGTCCAAAACTACACAAAATTTTAATAAATTAATTTTAGAACGAAAAACCTAATATTAATTAACTTGTTACTGTTATTATTCTACACCAAACTGTATTTTCATATAAGAAAATAATAAACAATGAATTACCAGGATTTCCGTATTGCATGATGTGATGCATCTGTATTTACAATAGAAACCAAAAATAATAATAAAACGTAAATAATATATAAGACATAACAATGAAAAGGACACGCGGCTACCTTTAAATGCATGTTGTAATCATAATTCAGAAAATGGTACTTACAATTGACCATTTTACTTGAAGTCCTGCTAAAATGGGGTGGTTTCTGAAAAAAAAAAAAAATGTGATTTGCTTTTGCAAACATTAGTCATGATGAAGTTTTTCAATTTGTGTGGTGGTAAGGTAGCGAATTTTGTCTTTATACCCCATTTGTTAGACCATTATCATGGTAATTTAAAACCATTGAAGTACTTGAACCGAATACAATGAAAATTTATTAAGCATTTGAAAATCGAATTTGTTCTACATACAAATATTTATGTAATATTTCTATTTTAATTAAATAAAAATAATATTTAGTTATTGGCAATTGAGTTATGTTTAGTTTAGCAAATTTATTTGTAAAGTATTTATTTATTTGATATAAAAAATTTTATTTTATTTATAAACAAATTTTTAATTAAAATTGGGAATTTATTCTTTTGAAGTTTATTTCAAATTAGTTTTTCTTTTTATTGTAACTTTTAAAGATAATAAATAGTTTAGATATTTGTTACAGTTTTTCTTTAAATGTTATATAGTGAAGAAAATCTACAGTATACAGTGGGACAGATGCAAAATATTTTGTAAATAAATTTGCTATTTCATAAATGTTTGCAGTATCTTGGTATTAGTGAACATTTTTTCATATTTTTTAGATATTGGAATTTTTTTTTTAACATTCAATACTTAATTTGTAATAGAATTTTGTATATAACGTCCACATTTATTGCAGGTCTGATAAGAAGCGTTTACAAGAAAAAGAAGCAAGTAAGACAACGAAATTTCTTACAAATGATTTAAGAATTAAAGCCAAAAAATAGACTATTATATTTTTCGATAGGTGAAAGGTTACATATAAACCAAATATTATTTATCGCATACCCAAAGAGCTATTACAGTATACGCGGAAATGATTTCATTATCAAGTCATATTATTAAGATGAATATAGTACGGATAGGACGAGAGGAAATGATAGCCCCATATAAAGTAAATATTGAAAACTGCATATCCTAAGAACTAATACAGCGCAATTTGTGAAATTTTACAGAAATAGTTTTAATATCAAGTTCCATAAATAAGATGACAATAGAGCTATGGGGAGTCATAGCCCGAATATTAAGTAAATATTGAAATTTGCATATTTTTATGAAAAATATAAAGATTTTGTGGGAATAATATCCTTATCAAGATTTACAATTTAGAAGAAAATAGTAAGGTTAGAACTAGTAAACTCTAACTTACAGAGGAAATCTTAACATTTTGTGGAAATAATTTTCTAACCAATTTACATAACATAAGCCACAAATATATAGATAGGTCTTAGTTGATTTGCGGCCTCCATATAATGCCAAGCCCATGTTTTTTTAAAAACATATTGTAAACGCATAAATGGCGAACCGATTTTCTTGAAATCATGTGAACTAACTCATGCTATTAGATTTTTCGATCAAGCGCATGGGAGTGGTAATTGTAAAAAAACTAATAATAGTTATTATTTTCATTTACTTTGAAAAAAGTCCTAATATGTTTATTGCACAGTGGGGCAGAATCGGAAATTTTTGGAAACAAATCTGTAACTTCTAAACGGCTGGTTGGTTTTACATAAAATTTCACGTGTGCGTAGCAGAGGAGTGTATAATTTTAAATTTGGAAGAAGAACCTCACATAATCCTCAAGAGCGGAGCCATGAAGGTTCAAATTAGGGTACATCTTACATAGAAAATTTTTCAACGTTTGCAAATTTTTTGTTTCCTATCCGATTTCAAATATTTTTACATCTTCTTCGATAAGGCGTATAAAAATTATATTTACCTGTGCTATTTATCACTTATAGTTTTCCAGTTAATTCCATTTGAAATTTTAACTACCTAAGTTTTGAACGTTCTTGTTCTAGTTTTTTGTTTCATGTATATCCAAGTATTTCCAACCGATTTTATTAGTTTTTTAGCTCATTAAAGAGTAAAGTTTTTTATTTAATAAAGGAAATATGAAGTAGATATCTTTACCAAGTTCAAAAACAATCGATATTGAATTTGAAAATTACCAAAATGACGACTTTTTGTGTTTATTTGGCCGAAGAATTGTCTACACTCTTTTTTCTCTAAAATGTAATTTTCTATTACAGCATATAATAGTTTTATACTTTTTTGAAGGCCATCTTCACAAAAATGATTATAAAGTGGAAAACAAGCCCAATAACCCAAGCAGTCTAAGTACACACCCTCCCGAATTTGACCTATTTTATATGAGACTTCTGATTTTAGTCCATACGTTCTAAAATCTTAAAGCATGAATCTGCAAACAGAATGCAGTTTCAGAATCTATGACATTCTTTTAAGAATTTTTAATGGTAATCTCTGGGACATCGAGAAAAGGTGAAA
The DNA here is from genome assembly GCA_932274085.1 of Protocalliphora azurea. Classification (NCBI taxonomy): domain Eukaryota; kingdom Metazoa; phylum Arthropoda; class Insecta; order Diptera; family Calliphoridae; genus Protocalliphora; species Protocalliphora azurea. The sequence continues at coordinate 113,102,758 of OW026520.1, forward strand.
AATTCCATTTTTGGAATTTTCAGCGTTTTTTGGGAATTTTGGGATTCATTTTACAAAAATTTTAAAGTTTTTTATACTATCTCATTTTATACAATGAAGTCTTCAAACAACGAATATTTTGTTAAGATATCTTAACTAACAAATATTTTATTACAAATAAAATATTTATAGTTTTTCCAATAACCAATTGCAAAAATTAGCAAAAAAATTAACTCAATTGTTTTTAACAAAACTACGTTGTGTAGCTGACATAACACTTCATTATATAGAGAAAGACTGAAGTCAATATCTTTTACAGAACTGAAATTATGCTATTTTAAAATTTAATATGAAGATATAAAAATCGGATAAGGAACAAAAAATTGACAAACGTTTAAAAGAATTCTTCGTTAAAGATACCCTAATTTGAGCTCCTATAGGTATGTATAGTATGTAGGATTCCCCTTCCAAACTTAAAATTTTACACTCCTCTAATACTCATATCGTTCATTTGCTGCAACAACGTCACAACTTAAACAACGCAAGTATCAGATTAACATCACTAGTGCATAGTAAATAATGTGTTTTAGTAACTAACAAAGTCTTGTGTGCGAGTTGTTTATATTTCAAGCAGCATCGTAATAAAATAATTTTTTCAACATTTCATAATCTATAGCGTATTCCTTTATTTTATTTGTGCGTCCGCTGCTGCGCTTTCAACATCGTAAAGTTTCCTAGAAAGGTGATTATATTTCACTATAATATCATTTTCATTCAAAATTTAAAAAATATATATTTTAAAATACGGCTTCTGAAGAAATAGATTTCTTTAGTTACGACGTTCTTGCAGGAAATGAGCGATTTGTGAAATTTTATGTAAATGAAACTAGCCGATTAGAAGTTACAGGTTTATTTCCAAAAATTTTCGGTTCTGCCCCACTATGTATTGTATGTAGATGAAATAAATGGAAAATTTTTATTTCATGGAGAATTTATTATTGATGACTCGGTTGAACAGAATATAAACTTATTTATTTAATTAAATGTATTTATATTATTTTTTTCTGACATATTCTGGTTAAGGTGGACTTAATAATTGTAGTGAAGGTACGTAACTTTGGATAACCGTCTTTTAACAGATAAAATTGCGGAAGAATCGCTATAGATCTTTCCTGAATTAAGCGCTACTTTTGGTGATTAGCTGGTGTTAATCCTTAATCAAACAGAAATTCCAAAACAGAATTGTATGCTGAAAATAAAGAATTTGCTAAGCGAAATACAGTAATGTAATTTATAATAGCTCTTGCAAAAAAAATTACTTGAATGTTCACTAATATCTTTAATTTTTTAAGTTTTATACCATGAACGTATTAAACCTAAGCTCCACTGTTTCTTATACATATATAATAAAAAATTATTCTCAAAGAAAATATTTGGTCTATTTGTCGCCTACATACACTGCAAACACTTCAACAATTATATTATTTATTATATGCATATTTACCCATATATGTATTTACAGTATGTCAAGAAATTGTTTTTGGAATGAACAAAAAATTATTATTTCAACTTTATTTTATAAAAATAATAGCAAATGTTTTGTAACACTGTAAATTTTTTACTACATTTTATTTTATGTATATTTCTATAACAGATTTTATTAAAAAAGAAAAACTCCACATACTCTTTAATTTATCTGTCAAGAAATTGTTTTTATATATACATGCGTTTTGTTGTTGAAATATATTTATAGTCAGTGTTGCCAGGAGATGCAAAAAAGAGGATCTTTAATAAAGGCAAAAAAAGGCTACATTTTTTCGTTCTCATTAGTTTTTGATTTTTTTTACAGATACTTTAGAAAATTTATAAATTAAACATAGAACGGCTTCAGGCAAAAAGACCCAATGAAAAATCGACCAAAAAGTTCCCATACAAATTTTGATTATAATTTTATATGTTTTATAACAAAAACTAATGCTTTGAAGTGATTTCATCTCATTTATTATAAATAATATCTAGTTCGTGTGTGAATAAATACAAAAATGCTTAAAATAACAATTCTGTAAAAACAAAAATAGTCATATGAAATTAATAATTATTTTCTACGCTATTAAAATACTAACACTTTAGAATTTTTAAGGCAATTTTAAGAATCAAAAAGGCTAGAAGCTAAAGCGGCAACACTCTTTATAGTCTCCCATGCTTCAGTGTGATGCTTATAATCACTTAATGCAAAAATTTGAGTTCTAGTCTACAATATACACATGACCAACAGTGTTGCCAGGAGATGAGAAAAAAGAGGCTAAATCGAACTTCAAAAAAGGTCGAAAAAGGCTTGCTGCACCAAAATATAAGGTTAGAAAAAGTTAATTATTATTATTATTTTTTATTTAATAGCTTATTTTTTCTCATTCTTATTAGCTTTTAATATTTTTTCAAAGAAATTGTAATAAATTCATAAATAACACCTAGAAAAATGGCTCAATGAAAAATCACCCAAAATTTCTCATCCATGTTTAATTTACATTTCATATGAAAAATTACACAATGGTTTTTCGTCTTTTTTGTATATAATTCCATGATTTTTTTCCCAAATTTTTTCATAAAAAATAAAATTTTTTTATTTTTAGATATTATTGAATTGTACTTAATGATAATTTTGCGAATTTTGCAAAAATGCTGCTAAAATTTTAATTTAGTTTTATTCGATTTGATTCAAATTCTAAATAAAAATACTTATGCATGAAAATATTAACAATAAATCACTTTAAATGGCAGTTTTCCAATAAAAATATTTTAAAAAGTAAATATTAGAAATTTGCTGCCATTCTATAGCACATGCATCATTGTAATAAAAAACGCATCTGCTATGTTCTTCTGCACCTCCCCCGCCCCCCATATGTGCCTAAAAATCATTAAAAACTAAAAATTCTGTAAAGAAAATTTCAAGCATATATTTAAAAATTGAAAATATAAATGAAAATTTTAACAATTTTTTAAGACTTTTTGACTTTTGATTCATTTCAAAAAATGTAAAAAAGTGTTAATATTTAAGACATTATTCTTAAATATTATGAACTAAAATCAATGAAAGTAAATTCTTATATTTATGCACAAATGTTTTTTTTTTTTTTTTTGTGATTTTTCCTATTGATAAGATTTTTTTAATTATTTTCATAAATATTGATAAAGTATATTAAAAAATAATTATAATAATCAAATTAGTATATATACAAAATTTGTTAAAGCACTTTTAATTTGAAGAATGAAGCGCCGCATGCGAAATTTTTTATTACATATATGTAATCTCGAATTTTGTACGAATAAATACACAAAAATGTATAAATGGATGATTCTGTAAAAATAAAATCAGTAATAGCAAATAAGAAATTATTTTCTTCTATGTTGAAATAACAATATTTTAGCCTTTTTGAAGGCTGTCTTGAGAGTCAAAAAAGGCTAGAGAAAAGCTAGAAACGAAAAGGAAAATTTTGAGGCTAAAAGCAAAATAAAAAAGCTAGATTAATTTGGCCTTAAAAAGGCTAAACTGGCAACACTGATCACCATTGCTTTTCAAATTAAACATTGAGTAGTAAAGTGAAAGAACTGCAAAGGATAAACCCTTTTAGGGATTATTATAAACCCCAAATCGAAAAAAGTGCCAAAAAAGATATTACATAAATGTATTCCTTATTAAGGTAATTGCTTAATATCGTATTAAGTTGCTTCAAAAGTGACGAAACTTTGGAAATACTCTTAGTTTGACAAAATGTCGAAAAATTATTTTCATTTGTTATGATCAGTTCAGACTAGCCTAAAAATTTCTGTGGCGAATTTATATTTTGTGGGATGCTAAAATTATGTTGTAGTATAATTTAATCCAGACAGAATATGACGGAAACCTTCAAAAGCCTTTAAAATTAAAAAGGATATATTCATACATTCATATTTAAAAATATTCTTAAAAACAGACATATACAAACGAATTTTATATATGTATTTTGTTCAAGGTAGTTGGGAATTGGGTATTTTTATAAAATAGCAAACATGTGGAGTAATATTTGAAGACTTTGAAAGCTCGTTTAATAAAAGTTTTAATAAATATGAGCTTATAAAGGACAAAAATCCAAAATTTAAGTTATGTTGAAATAATGACTCTGCGCAAATAGGGGCAAAGGGTGATTACTCGGCTATTGTTTAATTGCAAATAGTGCTAAATTTCCAAACAATGAGTACAAACTTTAATCCCACATTAATTTTTTTCTATTTTCTTTTTATTTTTATGTCAACATTTATTTCAATAGTTTATAAAATACATTAACAATATTTGAGAATTTACTTAAGAGTATTGCAACAAATAAATACTATAATTACATAAAAATTGTCTCATGATTTAAAAAACACGATTTAGGGAAAAAAATTAGGAAGAAAAACCTTTAAGGAAACCATAAAGTTTGGAATAAATAGCAAGGCTACTTATATTATTTTTTCTTTAAAGGAGAAGTAATTAAGATGCCGTTATATTAAATCTCTAAGTAATTCAAACTGAGATATTCTGCATCGTGTTTCGAATGACAGCGTCAAATCTCTTATGATAATAAATATCGTTTTATGATTTTAATATTCATGCAGATGAACTGTTGAGTGCCTTCTTCTAAGGTTATGTATGATTTGAAGATTCTTGTTTTGGATAATTTGAATTTTTTTAATATTAGTCCTTGAAGCTATTTCCCTCCACACTTGGCAGCCATACGTCAAAATTGGGCGTATACAACATTTGTATAAAAGTAGTTTATTTTTTAGGTTTAAACCTGATTTTTTATTCATTAGAGGATATAGCGCCCTTCCGCTATTTGTAGCTTTAAGGATTATATTCTCTATGTTCTACATTAAATTTGTTCCCATATAATAAGAAAAAAATGGCGAAGAGGTATTACGGGACAATAATTAACTAAAAAACCACAATATTGATGGAATATCTAAAATTTCAATTGAGTATTATTAATTTATTTGATGAAAAGCAGCTATACATGCCAGCTGTTGCCATGTTAAACTTATATTCCCATAATTTTTCTAGCTGTTTTCTCTAGCTGTTTTATAAATGTAAAAAGAATTTCTTGAGATGAATATTTTTGTGCTTGTTTAGTTTTTGCTCTCTTTTTGATAGTTAAAATCTTTATGTGCTGTTTTTCTTTGTGTTTTTAATACGAATATGTTCGTATTAAAATATATTATATTAGCTGAAAATTATATACTTTTTTAAAGCCAAACTATAGAAAAATCATATTCTTTTTCAATGTAAAAACAATTTCTTGACATACTGTATATTTTTTCTGCCATACTCCTACTATAATAGAAGGATTTACTACTATAAATGAGGGGTACGAAAGGACAATTACATTTTTGCATGCTCAATATTTACTTGTAATATTTGTTGCTGCTGCTATTGTTTAATATTGTTGCACTATCTTTCATAACTAAAAAAAATAATCGCATACCAACACATAACTATTTTTACACACATACAGTTTTTATTTGTTATCCTTTGAGCCAAATATCTTCCAACATTGTTCTCTCTACAGACGTCATTTATCCTATACGTTTCTTCTGTTTTAAAAACGCCTTCAGATTTTGTTTATGAAAAAATAATAAGAAAAAATTGCAGCAACAACATTATTATTGTACAATATAGTCGTAATATATAAATAATGAACCATGTAGTATGAAGAACAAGAAAACAAAAATTGCAAACATACAAGAACAAAATAATAAGAAATATTTATGCTTGTATGCATATAACATTTTTAAAAGAACATCATAGTACATGATAGCACATTGTGATAGGTCAGGTATAAGAAATAAGAACCCTACAATGGATTTGCATGATTCGTAATTAAGTTCATTACTTTTTAAAGTAAACAAAACTTTTTACAATCAGAAAGAAAATTACAGCTTAATTTGATACCACATTGTTAATTGTTTCTTTTTTTGCATTTTACCAATTAAAATTAAATGTCATTTTGTAGGGTATTCATATATTTACTAATAGTACATTTACTGCAACAACATATTTATTAAGACCTACATGTTGAAAAGTAACACAAAAAATGGCAGGCGTAGATCCACGGGAGGAGAAAAAAAGGAAATTAAGTTGAAAATTAATTTTTCAACTAAGAAAAATTAAAAAGATAGAAAGCGAAAAATAAACCAAAAAATATAAATTATTTTGAAAAAATAATGATAATAATAATAATAATAATAACAATAGTAATAATAATAATAATGATAATAATAATAATAATAATAATAATAATAGTAATAATGGTAGTAATAATAATAATAATAATAATAATAATAATAATAATAATGGTAGTAATAATAATAATAATAATAATAATAATAATAATAATAATAATAATAATAGTTTATCGAAAAAGTCAGAATGATTTTTTTACAATATAATGGCGCCAAATTTTTTTTTTAAGAAAATATCATATTTTTTCCTTTGAAATTTTAAATCAAAATTATTAATTAAAAATGCAGGAAATGCAAGTGATTTTTGAATTTTTTAAATAACAAAAATATTTTTATGCATTTTTGTATTTTTGCAATGTAGAAAATGTTTTTAATTTCAATTCTTTTTACTAGTTTAAAAGAGGTAATTCCAAATTATTGGATAATATTTCTTTAAGCGATGGTTTTATCATTTAAACAAATATATTTAAATTACACTAACAAATTTTATTATTACTTAAAAACTACATCTTCAAGAAGAAATATTTTTTATAAAATAAAAATTTTTTAATATACTTTTCATTTTATTTTAATGAAATATGTCGGACGAACAATTCACTTCGAAAATTTTTATGGAAAACAACAATACAATGTTAAATTTATTTGTTGTTTTTCATACATTTTGTCGAAACGAATTTTTCTTTCGACATAGAGAAATAAGTAGTTATTTTTCTGGTAATAAGAAATTTTTATAATATAATTTAGTTAGTCCCTTTACTTGAAAGATATCGGAAAAATAAAAAGATAAGCGTTTGAAATTTTTAAGGATAACTACAATAAAAATATAGGATCTTATGAAAATTTTATTTAGCTTAAAAATTCTGGTAGCTGTACACAATATATTGCTGATAAACGTAGTTTTTCCGCAAATTTTAATGAGAAACGCATATTTAGCAAATAAGCTTGTAAATTGTGGTCGACTAATCATATTTAAATAAAAATTCACACATGCTTGCTAATATTATTTTTCTCGTTCAATTTGTATTCAGATTTTAACAAAACCTGGATACAATACGATTTCCCCCAAGTTATGTAGAAAAAAGCATCACGTCGTTAAGTATTCCGAGTGCAATAATAAACAATTCTGAATTTGAAATTCGAGAAATATTTTTTGGAACATTTTAAGGCAGGAAAGCGCCATCACACATAAAATTCGAAAGTTATTTGCTACGATTTTATAAATCTGAATGTAAGTCGGACTAGTGGATTAGGAATTGCAGATTTTAGAAAGTGTCCATTTGACCTGCTGATAAAATAACTTGGACTTGGGTGGGTCCAGTTGTAAGTCAAAAATTTTACAGAACATATTTGCATCATTTAAAAAACATTTTCTGTTCCTGTTATTTGGCAAAAAAGCATTAAAAACTAAAAATATTCCAAACAAAATTTCAAACATTGCTTTAGAAATTGAACAGTAATTTTCTGAATTATTTTCTTATTGATCATCCATTTTAGATTAGTTCCGAAGTAATAAAAAGGATTAACACTTATGTATATAACTTTGTATGCACACAGAAAATAAATTGGTTGCTAAATGGTCGTAACTCTAATTATTAAAAATACATACAGTCAGTTCATTGAATCAATTTGTACCCAGTTAAAAATATGGTGTTGCTATATTAAATTCATAGTTATAAATAAAATATTTACATTAGCAATCAAAATATTGTTTGTATTTGGATAATTCAAATATTTACCATATTTTTGGTTGCAGTAACCTATTAAAGAAGCAATTCAGTATTCATAACCGAAAAATTGGGTTTATAAAATCTGTTTTTCTGACGTTTAGTAAATAATATTAAAACAATTCATTTCATAAGACAATTGAAAACACGTTTTTGGAAAGAAATACATCTTGAATTACTTGAAGATAAGCATTTCATTATATGTAGGTAATATACGTATACTTAACTATATATAATATTTATTGACTTTTCTAATAACAAGATCATTTAAAGGTATATTGTATAATTAATCCAAAATTCTACAACAATCGGATCTTTCCGAAAGCAACGATAATTCCTCGTCGTTTTTCCAATGGATCGGAGTAATAAAATTCAATACTGGTTATATTTGCATTTATTTTAAAAATCGATAAAAGTATTTTCAGGTACATAATAACATTAATATTTACTTTCCACGATGAAATTCCACAGTAATCAGTTGATCTGGAAATGTACAGAGTTTCTAAAAATTTCACCTGCAGGTGTAAGTTGTAGGATGGAAAAATGCGGACAGGGATTCTTCTTGAAAGAAAGTATTTCTAACACCATGCTATTAAAATAGAAATAAAATCTAAGGTTTTCTTTGTTTTAGAGTAGTTCATTACCAGCTTCTAAATCTTCATTCCTCTTAGATCTATGCACCGTTAGCACAACGATATATTAATAAAGTAATTGGTGTGATTGAAATCGAAGAAATTGTATATGATGTTTTAAAGGAATATGTAAGAGTATAAATAAAGTCTAGTATATGAAAATGTAGCAATAAGTGTTATTATGATCATTATATTTCAATAGAATATGTTGTAGTTTTGTAATTTTTTAGATTTTTAATAAATAAAATTATTTAAAAAATTTGTTTATGTTTATAAATAATTCACAATAATCAGTAGTACATTTAGTCTATACTATCAAATTGACAGTTATATGTACCGCCTACATTCGTTTATTACAGACGAATTGTTTAATAGTATAAGCAACTGAATAAATTTGATTGGCAATAAATTCTGTTGCCACAACGAAAGTGTTTTCTCTGCGTGGCTTTTATACGAAATATAAATTGTGTTTTCGCATGTTGAAACACACAAAAGGCTTTTCGTTTGCACAGCGAAATGAAAGTAGCTTACTTTATTTAAAAAATTTTCTGTGAATTTTACAAATTTCAGACTGCAAATCAGAATTTTTTTAAAAAATTTCAAAAGGGTTGTACTTTTTCATAATTTCTAATTCATTTTTAATACAGTAAGTTCTAAATCAGCAATTTTAGATATTAAACATATCTATCATAAATTTGTTTTAATAAATTTAATTTGAAATTCTTAAGAGGATAACAGTAAAATAATAACAACACAATCTCGACCATTAAAATCTATTCAGTATTTCTTTTAAAAAGCATAATTTTATTTTTTGTTTGTATATAGAAAATTGATGTAAAATATCGAGTTTTTTGGACGACAGAAATACAAAAATTTCAGAGCTCAACAAATCGATTAAAAATCTATACTTTAAAAGGCTTAAACAACATAAACTTTTAGTAATAAAAATTGAAAATTTTTCATAATAAAATAAATTTCATAAAATTTACCCACCCCCCAAATGCTTTGGCTAGTTCCGAGCCTGATCTATTACATGCTCTCTTGTATTTGGTACAACATCACCAATATGGCACCATATTATGTATTATTTAAAATTTATAATAAATATTAAAAAAAGGAGACCAAATATTTTATCCTTATTTTCATTGTTTGTCAGTTGATTATAATTCTTGTTCTCTTTTCATTTGTCTTTTTCTTTAGATAAATTATAACATATTGTAGTCATAACTTTACTGAAGATTTTCATATACAAAAGTATGTAGACAAAAACAAAGGATTTTTTTTTTTTTTTTTTTGTATTATTTTCTAAAAGCAACAATCAAAGATATGTTTACAATTTGCTTTTTATTTTGGCAAAAATTTTAAAAAATTATTTTTTTTAAATAAAACTTATACATATTAGAGATATAAAGTGTCCATTTATTATGTTGAAATGAGTTGAAATGAAATGTAATGACGCCGAAAAACTCATTCATCATAAATGTTCTAACAAATATATACGTGAACCAAAAGTTTTATTTTACTTAAATAAAATGAGACAAGTGATATATTAAAATTTACACTTCAGTGTTTAATCATTTTGCTCTAACCAAAATTTTAAGAAAAACAAAAGAATTTAAATGGTTTTCAAAATAAGGAATATACTAAATAAAATATATATAATGGTGTAATAATATCCATCTATTGAAATCAACCTTTTAATAAATGAGGAATCATCAAAATATCAGTGAAGCTTTCGAAATTATTTCAGCGAAAATATAAACTAAAGTACAAGCTATGGACCTCGTTCTGTTGGCTTTGGAAACAGCCAACATAATGTCTAACAAATGACTAAAACTGGCTCAATCAGTTTTGCAAAAAAGTCCTAATAATTAAAAAAAAGCAACTAGTATATAGAAAATAACAGTTTACAAAAAATGGTCAAGAAAAGTAAACATTTTAGAAATATATAGATACAAAATTCTAAAAAAAAGGAATAGTTTCTCTTTAATTTCGATCGACCCAATCTTCAAATATAAATATATATATATATATATATATATATATATATATTATTGTATTGTCTGATGATCTCTCTGCAGAGTACTGGAAAGACTGAATAGAATTATCAAGGGTAACGTCGCTGAATTAACACTTGATATTGTCCTAATCTCGGGTTCCAGACTAAAGGAGAAAAGCCAAGATCTCATCAGGCACGTTCTGTTTGTTGGTTCCATTTTCCAAATTTTTATAATATATAATATTACATTCGGCTTGGCCAATTTATATATATATATATATATATATATATATATATATAATTATTTTTAAAATTAACTCTACAGATCGGAAAACTATTTTACAAATTATCATCAGTATGAAGGTTAAAAATCTGGGTACTCATTTTGTTCCTATAAAAAATTTAAGAAACAGGAATAAGCACCTGATTTTTTTAAAACTCATGATCTATATGTCTAATTATAGTTTAGAGCGCAAACAACAAAAGTTGTACTTTAAAACAAGCAATAGATTCACAGTTAGCCTTTTGTAAATATGTTTAAGTAGGATAAAGTACCTAAATAAAAGGCAAAATAAGAAAGCAAGAATTATGGAAAAATTCGGTTCCACTGAAATGTTATGGCGTTTCAAAGATAAACAATTTTTGACAATATAAAAAGTATCTCACATTGAAGCGTAAGAAAATTGTTATTAGATTGACATTTCTCGCATAGAAAATAAAGAGAGTTACATTATTTAGGCTGGTTTATTAATCAGGTACAATTTTTTTTTTGTACTCGGTCAAAAATTCAATTTGTTCATACAAATTAGCGAAATATCTAATAAGATATACACTTTATGAGCAAATTTGATTTTTATTATGTTCCTCGAAAACTATAAAATAATATTTTAGTAGATTAAACATTATATACCCAACTACTGTAAATTTATTTCTTGTAAATTTAGCCTTTTAATTCTAAATCTAGCTTTTTTATTTTGCTTTAAGCATCAAAATATTTGACTTAAATTCTAGCTTTTATTCTAGCCTTTTTTGATTCTTAAAATTGTCTTAAACAGGCTACAATATTAGTATTTAAACAACGAATAAAGCAATTCTTTGCTGCTATTATTTATTTTATTTTTACAAAATCATCTACTTAAGTATTTTTCGCATTTATTTGTACAAAAAATCGAGATTATTTATATTTAACAAACAATTTCACCTGGGGCGCTTCTTTCCCCAAATCAAGTTAATTTTGATAACTTAATAAATTGACTATTACAATTATTTTTTAATATTCTTCATCATAGGAATATAATTAAAAAATTTTACAAACCAACAAATTTGGAAATGTTTAATCAAAAATCAATTATAATTCAAAAATTACGAAAAATCACTTAAAATAACTGGGTAACTTTTTATATAAAATAGACACAGAGAAAAAACATGGTTTCATTATCACTATAACAATATTATGTTTTTATTGTTAATTTTCATTAATTTTAATAATACTATATTCATGATAACAATGCATTTGTTTATCATTCAGGGTTTACATTCAATAAAACTGTTAATATAGTTGACTAAACAAATTTTATGTTTTTGATTGTTTTTACCAGAAACAAAATATTATTAATACAAATAAATATTTTTACAACTATTATATATTATAAATGTTTTTCCTTGTTCTTATACCATATTTTGTTTTCAAACGATATTAATATTATTATTCCCATAACAGTAAAATGTATACGCTTTTTACAAATATGATTGAAAAATTAACAACTTGTTTATTTTTGAATATATTTGCGTTTGTTTTCCGCCTTCAATATATTTCTCATTTAGTTTATACGTGAATTAATATAAGTAAATAAGATTTGTTATATTTGGTGTGATTGAAGCACTATAAGATATTGATTAACTAATATTAAAGGGTTTAATTAATAAAAAGTATCTTGTATTATCTTGACTAATGAACAAATAATATATAAATAACTTCTTATAGTTAATAAACACTTTTTTCTATTATTTTGAGACAAATGTAATGTACTCAATAAGCAATTTATAAAAATATATATTTTTTTTTATTTATGTGTTTTATTTTAATATATGATAAATTGGAATAACATGATAAAATGAAAATGATATAGTAATAATGTAGATATAATGAAAAACTCGAATAATAACATGAAAATATGAACCACAAAATCGCATATAATATGATAAAATGGAATCATAACAATTACTATTTGTAATAACATCTATTTTTAGCTGTGACCATATATACCAATCATAATATATTGCTCTTAAATTATGATCGCTACAACTATATGTTTTCTTCTGCGTATATTACTCAAATTTTTATTTTTTAGACAATTTTGCATTGGGTAATTTTGCTAGCAGCAAAATTATTATTAAAGACAATGCTTTAAAAAACACCAAAAATTATTGAGAAAACTAATAAGTTTTTAAATATAAAAACTTAAGAAAACTTTTTCTAGCAGCCGTTCTATGTTCTATTTATAAATTTATTCCAGTATATTTAAAAAAATATCAAAAATTATCGAGAAAAAGAAAAAGTAACTTTTTAGATATTAAAAAAATTAATTTGCAATGGTTTTATTTTCCAATTTTTTCCAGCTCCTGGCAACACTACATACCGCTTAAAACTCACAAATTCTCTATCCTAGGTCATTCAAGTCAAAAATTATTGACGTATAAAATTTTAAATGTTTAAATTTAAATTTTTAAATGTCGAATTTTTCTCATTCCTTTTTTAGCTTATAAAATCTTAATTGTATTGTTGTATCAATCATCATATTTATTAAATTTAAATAAAAAACGAATTAACAAATTAATTATGAAGTATTATTTAATAAATTTTTCTGTTTCTGTTTTTCGAAAACCAGATGTTTTAGTAAACTTTTTAAATTGTTTGTTATTTTTTTTTTTTTTTTTTTTTACCATCCCAACAAACCATAGAACGATGTGATAGGGAAAACGATATCATATTAGATGCCGTTCATATTGTTTTGCAGAAAACGATATAATCATGATATCGAAGCTTCGAAATAATTGTTTTTCCAATAAAATAAAAAACATAAACATTTGGGAAAAAACTTCAAAATAAAAATATAATAATTAAAAAATGTTCAATAAAACTATACTTTTTAAGTATGTAAATGCAAAAACATACCCGTTTTGGTATTAAATAGCATTCAGAACAAAATATGGACTATGATAATTTTACAATCGTTATTTTTGGAAATTACGATACCGAAAACGATACCACACTTTAGTCCGTAAAAACTATCGTTTTAGATTCAAACACGATTATCACTAGATATAATTTTTATCACCCATATGATATCGTTTCGATATCGTTATAATAGCGTTTGGTTTATTGGGATTACTTCGAACTCGAACTTCCATTTATCTATATTTTTCCAACGCAGCATATAATAAAATATTATAACACTATACAAACAATATATCAACAATTTGTTTACACACTGCGTATCTCCCACATCAAATCTTCGCATGTGGCTTATAAACATACATTAATCTAAACTGAAAAGCTGAGGAAACAAACAGAAAAAAAATAACAAAAATACAGAAAAAAAAGCGGAAATGGAAGCAAGATCATCAGCACCCGTCATCAGTAAAACCTTTTTGAAAAGTACTCATATGTAAGAAACAGAAAAAAAAAAAATAAAACAACAACTGACAGATAATAAAAAGTCATTGCAAGTGCAGGCGTGTTTGACGTCTTGCTTCATTTGCATGCCACCATTGAGTAGCTTGTCTCTGTTGTATCACAAACAGCAACAACAACGGCAATAATTCTTACAACTAACAAATAGCAAATATACATGCATCTCTAAATGTCCAAACAAACAAATTGAATCAAAAAAGTGAAGAAGGGTTTGTTTTTATTGAAATAATAAGGCAATAAAAATGGAGAGTTCGTTCACAACGAATTTAAAATACAGTTTCTATGACAAGAAAAACGTTTGGCGTTTAAAAATATCTTGCAAAACATTTTACTGGAAATTTCATAAATTAACATATATTTCCCAATTGTTTTTTTTTTATATAATTAGCAACTATTATTTTAATTAGCAACAACGAGCTGGTGTAAGCAGAAATCGTTTCTTCTCATAAACCTGTAAAATCATGACTAAAATACATATAAACATCAATATTTAAGTATCCTAATTCATAAAAATTCATTTACTAGCTGATTGACAAACTAAACATGCTACTAATAATATATTGTTTCTGGCAAAAAAAATAGTGATGTAGATTTACTTTTTATTGTTGCTGCTATTGTCACTGTTAAGATCTTTTCAGTGATTGTTTTAGTATGTATGTACATAGTATATCATTCATATATCATTGTTTTGTTATATACTGATTTATGTTTTAAATATTATGTATGTGTTTGCATGTACATTGTTAAAGTTGTTGAAAAACTACGAATATAAATTTAAAGGAGTGGTGTTGTTTCTTGTTCTACTCAATAACACAAAATAGTGCGTTTTGTTGTGTAATCTTTGAGGATTTTAAATCAATTTTTTTTTTCGAAAATTACATATACGGATGTGGGTCCCACTCATTTTTACACTTTTTGTGGATAGAATTTTAATAAGTATTTAGTTCTTATTGTTACCCTACGTATGTAATGCGGTACAGGGTGTGTGGTATTAATATTAGATTTGTTTAACATTGAATTTTTATATTTAATGGTTTAGATATATGAGTTAACAATTATTTAATTCAATTTGTTTAACTTTATATATACATTTCTGGGGCAAAAATAAAGACAAACGAAATTATACGACATTATAACTTCCCATTTCTCATTAAAGAAATATGTTAATTTATGTTTTAAATTACCAGTAAACAAAGGTTCTTGAATTTCTTCCCTCAATCCACTCTAAATCCAGTTTAGGAAATAAAGGTACCACATTTCCTTGGAAAAATATTAGAAAAAAATGTAATTATACTAATAGTTTCTAACATTTGGAAACTTACTCTGTACAAAATTGCACAAAGTCAACAGTAAAATCCAGAAATAATCCAGATAGGGTGATATTCCCTACTCTACTATCTTATGAAATGTATGGGTCCCATATGTGATAGAGTGGTACAAAATGAGGCCGGTTTTACAAAATATTATATGCAAATAAATTTTAAGTTATTACAAAGTAATTTTGTAGAGTAAGTTTCCAAATATTGAAAACTATAAATATAATTTCATTTGTTTTTACTATTTTTTTTTTATAAAGAAATCAGGTACCTTTAACACTTAAGCTGGAATTGCAGTGGACTGAGTTAAGGAAATCAAGAAATTCAAGTTGGAAAATCAAGAACCCTTATTCACTATTAATGAAAAATACACACACACACACACACATACATACAAGTTCCTACATTCCACGGTATTACAAAATAAAAAAATCAAATCGCATAAATCAGAAATGGAAAAATTAAAAAAAAAATTAAAAAATTAATACTTACCATTAATTAACCTAACCTAACATTAACCTAAAAAAAATAGAAATATAAAAGAAAGAACAAAAAAAGGTGTTAAATGAATTAACAATCCTATACTTGCCCTTGTAAATCTAAAACTATAAGGCAACTTACCTAAAAAAAAATACTTAAAATTATTATCTTTATTCTAAATGTGAATTGTAACTATAATAAACTAAGTTTGCCAATATCACTACGAAATATATAAAAATAAATAATACCCTTAACCTTAAAAATAGTATTATATACATATCTGCTTATAGCTATTTATTTACCGTTGAAATTCAATAAACACATAAAGAATTTTATAACGTTTTAAAACAAAAAAATAATTGCTTTACTTACCAAATCTGTACTAAATATTATAAGTAATTTTATTTCCCTTTAACCCGTAAAAACAATAACGCTCTTCCATTGCTCGAAGATCCTGATGAAATCTTTCACCTTTCTCCTCACTAAAATCACCCAAATTTTTTGGAAATCGGTCTAAATGCGAGTGCAGGAAGAGGAGTTCTATGCTTATGTTACATTCTGCCTCTTGAAAGTCGACGTGGTCGTAAGATTTCTTTTTGCCTAGGAAATAACTCATAACCAAGACAAATGAATTCCAAGCTTTGGATTCGACTTCAGTCATTGTTTTGACAAAATTAGGATCTTTCACGAAATGCCTAATCTTTGGCCTATCAAAAACACCAGCTTTCAATTTTTGTGATCCTTAATCCTGGAAACATGCGTGAAAGGAAAATTGAAACATTCGCCACTTTTGTCAAGCGTCACAAACTGTTTTGTTTCGCGGTTTTCGATGTTAATAAAAATAAAAATTAATAAATAAATAAAAAAATAAAAAAATCACAATTTTATTGATCAGTGTTATTATACCATTTTTATTACTGATACATCCCCAAAATTGGTAGTAATAACCAAAAAAAAAAAAAAAGATTTTTCATACTGCTTGCCTTCAAAATCCTACGAATCCCTGCAATATAATAACTTTTATCTAAATGTTGCAATACAAAGAGTTAAGAAAATATATTTTTGAAAATTTAACACTTTAATATTATCTTTATTAGTTAAATGTACACTTTATACAAACAACATTTTCTTAACATTTTGTGCTGCAACATTTAAATGAAACCTTTCATTTGTTATCCATATTGGGTTGATGCAATTCTTTTAAATATTATATATATATATTTTTTTAATGTGTATATATTTTTTTTTTTTTAATTTGAAGACCTTTTGAGATAAAATTTGACGTCCAAGAGAAAAACGTAGTTTTATTATGTATGAGTTCTAGTTTGATGCAGATATAGATTTTTTTATGTGTGAGAAATTTTCTTCGGAAAATTGTTACACGGTGTAATGGGTCGAGATATTTCAAAGAATACAGTTTTTCGTCATTTAGTACATAGTTTTAAAAAGTCGCCATTTAGTTCCATTTCAAAAAAGGGCAAAAAAATTGGCCAAATCGTCAAACGATAACGCTGCTTAGGATACCTTATTGTTAAAATATAACTTAGTTATTACGACTAATTACCATTTTAAAATTGCTCCATATTAAAAACTTTTCTTAATTTTCTTTAAAAAAGTTATTAAAAACGTGTTGTTACAGATTGAGGAAAAATGCCACAGTAGTATTCTTCATAGCAAAAAGATTTTTTCAATGCAAAACTGATTTTATGCTAATATTTAATAATTGCTATTTATTTATTTAATGATGTTTAAACTTTGAACTGCCGACTACTGGTACATGCCGGACTGAGGTACACTTACTACTAAACAAAATTGAAAATTATGAAATTTTAGAAATTTAAAATTATTCAACTTGTAGCAAAGCAAATTCAAAGTTGTATAAGTTATACAAATTTGAATTTTCATTAACAAAATATAGGTAAAAATACCAATATTAATTTTCACTTTTATGATAAATAGACTGATTTATTAAATAAAGCTGAATTAGGAGAATATTTCGTAGTGTTAGGTAAAAAATTTAAATTTTTTCATACTAATGGTTATGAACAAATTTCACAAAACAATTTATAACATCAACCATTTGTGAAAGAGTGTGATTTGCATTATATTTCTAAATAAATAATTCAATTGATTAAATATTAAGTTTACTCATTTACACACTTAAGTTTCCCATTTTTCATTAATCCCCTTTTCAAATGTTGTGCAATATTAAGTAAATAATTGAAATATTTTGTTGAAATAAATAATATATGCAATGATTTTATTTCAATTAAACTAACTACATTTTTTAAGATAGCTGATTTATAAATGCACAATTAAACAGCGCAAGTTTGCTATACTAAATAATCACGTAAACTTATAAGTCTTGTGCAAATGATTTTCCATACAATTTTTGACAGTTCATTTGCGAGTGTGCAAACTTGCACACATCACACAGTTTGCGAGGGTTTTGCGCTTTTTCATGAGGACTCTTATTATAATTATTGTTATTTATATGTTTTGCATGTATTACTAAGGCTATTCGACTGATCGAATAATTTTTCATTAATTAATTAACCGAACAATTTTTAACATCGAATAAATATTTGTAAAGTTAAGCGATTAATATGAAAACGGGAGTAATTGGATATTTTAGTTCAAAATCAATAAATAAAATATGTACTGTTTTTTATTTTCTTTTTTTATTGGATATTTCTGTCAAAATAATATATTGCGACTTTCGTTAGATGTGTGAATTTCCAAGTTTGGTCCTTCAATCAATTTTCGTGTAAATAACTGGTATATGCAATATAAATAAGAGGGAAATAGAATGTGTTAGTAGGGTATTCATTAAATTTTATTTCGTGAAAATTTTTTATATCAAATTCGATCAAGCCGAATAGGAACATACAACCAATAAGTTCACTACATTTCTTATCAACTTTTTAAATAATTTTTTTTTTCCCTACAAGCAAAATAATACGAAAGTGATTCGAATTCGTATTGCTTAGAAAAAAATTTTATTGTCGCAATAATCATAATCGTATTGCGGACGTTTTCCTCATCGGGAGAGTTTGTACGTCACTGGCGTTACATCTAAGCAATAAGAAATCAATTCGCCTGGAAGAAAAATTGCTATATAATCATCTAGGTGAAAAAAGAAGATACCGCCAGAAAATCTTCTGGAAGATGTAATAAATATATAGAGAAATGATCACCAAATAAATCTTGAAATAATATAATAAAGAAATTTTCTACATCTTGTAAAGCATGCATGCACATAAACCTTAACATCATAAAGCACGAAAACTGAAACCCTCATATCAAATATAAATTTTTTGTTAAAAAACAAACAAATTTCTTCAATATTTTTACATTTTTGAACAAATTTTCGACAACTGAAAAAATTGTGACTGAAAAATAAAACTACTGCATTAATTTCCTCCGGATGTTCTCAATAGGATATCATCAAAGAATTGCGGAGGTGTTAATCACCTTACTGAAAAAAGGACGATAATATGATGATAAACATAATAAAGAAATTGTATGTATTTTTTGTTGTTTATTGCCTAATATTCTTTAAACTGATAAAAATGCAGTAGTAGTAAAATATTGCTTAGATGATTTTCATCCAAATAATAAAAAGAATATATTGCGTAAAATCTTCCGGGAAGATATATTCCAAATGTTTATATAGTATTTATTAATTTTTAGTAATTTTAATAAAATTTAACTCCAACTTATAAAGCTTTTTAATAAAGCCCAACTCCAATTTTTTTTTTTTTTTTTTTGTATTCGAAAGGTACATATAATAGAGATATTCAGATTCAGAAAATTCAAAAAGAAAAATTTTATCTGAAAATATTTGAATTATTAAAATTTTTGATTTTAGGCCTTAAAAAATTATATATATATATATATTTTTTTTTTTTTTGATGTCACATTAAAATCAATTTGTATATATATAAAGTGACTCGAATGCATATAGCATCGCTCTAATCATTTCGTGTATGTATTTATTTAATCAAATTTAAACATATTTTTTATTTAAACCCTAAAATTATTTTAATTTGCTGAAGGATATAAAAAAATTATACAATTGTTTTTTCTTTACAGTTTTTTAAAATTCTTAATATTAACGTAATTTATTTCCTTAAATTAAAATAAAAAAATAATAAAAATTATTTCGAAATTTAAAAAATAACTGAGAAACGAAAAACTATTTTATATATTTTATATATTAAAATTATATTTATAAATATTACACAATTTTTTTTAACCCTTTAAGTAAGTATAGTTTATTAATATATAAAAGAAGAATAGCTTCCTATTTTGCCATAACTAAAAAAGAAAATAATTTAAGAAATTTTTTAATTTCCTGTTCTTACACAAAAGTCTAAGAATTCTTCTTGTTAAAATATTGATATTCAAACGATATTGCAAATTAATTAGTTACTGAAGGGAAAATGTAGGCGCACAAATAAAAATAATATCAGAAGATGACAAGGTTTGCTCCTATTACATAAAATATTTTTTTAAAATTTTCTATATATTAAAATTGAGTCAAAAGTAATATGTGTACCAAGTTTAAATT
This sequence comes from Protocalliphora azurea, assembly GCA_932274085.1. Lineage (NCBI taxonomy): Eukaryota > Metazoa > Arthropoda > Insecta > Diptera > Calliphoridae > Protocalliphora > Protocalliphora azurea. The sequence goes on from OW026520.1 coordinate 113,123,410, forward strand.
TTGTAAGACACTTCCTTCTATTAAAAAAAAAATCAGACCAGTTGTAACGTGGTTTTGTCGTCGACTGAGGTAGTTCAGTCGTGTCCAGGGTCGATTTACTGGATCCACGAACCTTAAGTGAGAACACAATTGGTTTACCCTTTCTGGGGTTAAAATATACAGTGTAGCTTTATTTAATATTTCAGTGTTTTAGTTATCGATAATAATAAATATTAATAAATATTTTGTGTTAGATAGTTACTAGTAGCACGATGATACGTAGGGATTCAGTCAAGTACTTCTCAGGTAATTCGGGTTCTTATACTGGTAGTTGCGGGTTGAAGATTCCGTTCCCTCGAGTAGTATCCAAGCCGGATCGTTTATGATGCTAGCACGATGATACGTAGGGATTCAGTCGGGTACTTCTCAGGTAATTCGGGTTTTATTACTGGTAAACGCCGGGTTGACGATTCGGTGCCCTCGGGTACTATGCAGCAGGCTGGATCATTTATGATGCTTAGGAATATCTTACGAGTACTGACTTAAATAATACAATTCGTTAAAACTAGGTTACAAAATTCAGACTTAATCTAGAGAGAAACAGTCAACCGAAGTTGCTGTGCCAAAACAGACGACCGAAGTCGCTTGCCAAAACAGTCAACCGAAGTTGCCGTGCCAAAACAATCAACCGAAGTTGCTGTGCCGAAACAGTCAACGAAAGTTGCTGTGCCAAAAAGACGACCGAAGTCGCTGTGCCAAAACAGTCAACCAAATTCTAACCCTATTTTAGCAGTAACTCTGTTTTTTAATTTCATAATATATGGGAGGCAGACGTGTCCTTGTACCGATTTTTTCAAAACTTAGTATTTATTAAGTTTAAGTCTAAAGAAATATGCGTGGTCGGGCGCGAAGGTTATAGCGGTTATAAATTGAATATATGAACACTTTTTCAAACTAGAAGCTTATGTAAAATTTTGAAAAAAATTACGCTTAATATCAAAACCTAATGTGTTATTTAAATAAAGTGTGTGATATTTTCAGTGTTTTATGGTATTAGCATGGCATATTTTAAGGTTTCCTAGTAAAATAAAAAACGACTGTTCATTACACTAAAAATCGCGATTTCTAAAAATGTTGCGAAAAATCTAAGTTATTTCTACATATGTTATGTGAAAATATATTTTATTATAATTTATTATAAAGAAATGCTATTTGATATTGTAATCCTTTTTCAACCCAATTGAATTTTTTTTTTTTTTTGGTTGGTCCATAAAATTTGTATGTTTCGAAATTTTTTGATACGCCTCTACAATTCAGTTAAGCATTACAAATTAAAACTATTTATGAAAATTATGGTAAATTTCGGGCTATCCATGCGATGTGCCTTAGCAAAATTTGCTTTGACAAAAGTATCCCGTTTTCAACTATCAGCAACATTTAGCTTGAATTAATGTTCCCGATCAATTATATTTATGGCCGTTCCTATATCTGTATATACAAGATTTGTACAAAATACGAAAGCCATTAGTGCAATGTCTGCGTAATTTTCAAAAAATCCATAAAATTTTTTTATTAAATTTATTTTAATGCTCCTTTGATTTTATTGTGTAAAATAACAAAAAGCTAAGTTCATGCTATTCCATTAGAAAAAGACTTTTTGCTCTTGTTTTCCAAATATTTAGACTATCTACTGAGTTGAGTATTTCGGGTACATCAACGAGATATAGCCCAAAGTACACATAATTACAACAAGTATCAATCCTTATTTTAAAATTTATATTTTGTTAAGGGGCTTACAAAATCCGCCCAAAAAACCAAAAAATTTATGAAGTTTAAAAATTTTGTCGTCAAAATTTTACTACCATGCATTATCCAACAAAACAAGAAACGATACAGTATAATAAATGATATCATAATTTTAAATATATATGATATTTTATCGAAATAATTTTTTTGTTAGAGAAGATTTCAAAAAATTGCATGAAAATAAAAATTAACAGATTTTTTTGGAAAAAAATAATATTTTACGTTATGTATTATTAATATATTTACAGGTAACCCTCGATTTACGCGATACTTCATTTACACGATTTCTTTATAGCATGAAAGTGACCATTTTTTAAATGCGCGATTTTATTTTACTCGTACTTGATTTAACGTGTAAAAACAATGATGAAAAAACGTTGAATTGCGCGGAATATTGTACTTTGTTGGAAGAAATGTATTAAAAAGATGAATTATTTTAGGAAAAAATGGCTCCCACACAAAGGAATGAGCAAAATGCTTTATATTTGCTTATAAAACAATTTTTTGGATCGTTAAAACAAGGGGAAAAAAGCAAGATATGTATGTAATAAATAAATCTCAATACAAGACAATTTAATAGAAAAAATGGAAAATATGCTTATAATTTGAATGGAAACGGATAAGGAAAATATAAAAAAGATATAAAGGACGAGCCCTGCGAAATAAATTTATTGGCATTTTAACGTTATTTAGTAATGCAAGGAGGTTTTTCATCAGGTGATTTAAATGCCGCTGAATAATATCCATATCATTTTAATTTAATTCAATTAATAAATAATGTTAGGTGTCATCGTCAAAAAGTATCTAAGACCGACAAAACTGGTAACAAAAGGTCTTATATGTTTGAAAAATTATTAATATACAAAAGATTTGGCACCATAAAATTAATTTCTTAATCAGTAAGAAATATTAAATAAAAAATGCTAATTTTATGTGTTTTATTTTAATGCGATTTTTAGATCCCAAGCCAGCATTTTTCGTTTAATTAGTGTTTTAATTTACGCGATATATAAAAATTCTGGTCCCAAAATAAAATTATTTGCCTACTCTGAACCTTGTTTTACGCGTTTTCAATTAGCGCTTAATTTCACAGGTGCCAATGTACCGCGTAAATCGAGGGTTAGCTGTATACGACATTTTTACATACAAATTTAGATAAATAATAAAAAAAAATTAAAAAAGAATATCAGCATCAGCTTGAATTTTAAGCGGAAATGTTTTCCGATTACTGCAATTTCTTTGCAGATATAAATTAGTTCATTACTGATATAATTTTAATTTTTAATAAAATAGTTTAAAACATTATTAGAATAAATCTTGATACAAATTCTGAAATGTAATAATCGTTTAAGTTTTTCGATATCATTACTAATATCGTCATTTTTGAAAATTATGATATCATTTTCGAGTGTACCTCTTAGAAAGCAACCTATATCACTTTAGAATTATAAATGATATAATTCTCGGGCTACTTTATCGTCGAAATGAAAACGTTATGATATTATTACGATATCATTTGGTTTGTTGGGTAACTGTTGAAATTTCTGTACAACAACAAAGAAGGTGCAGAATTTATCCACAAGGTCCAATTGGTTTATATAAGATCGCATGAGATCAAAAGGTATAAACCCGCAAACAAAAAGTTTAGAAGAATGGGAAAAGTTAAGTAATTTTTAGCTCTTTTTGAACTTTAAGTAATAGTCATTATTATTATATTATATGGTATATTATATTATATATGGTATATTATATTATTATATGGTATATTATATTATATGGTTCTAAAATTTTGCATTTTATTAGTTTCAAGTCTTGTGAATTCAGATCTGTAACCTGTTTGTTTAAAATAATATTACCAGAAAACTTATTAAAGATTAAGGTTAGTTTCGGCCAGGTTAAACATTTTTAAATATTATCATATACATTAGCCTATAGAGTGTTTTACAAATCCGTATTCTCCAATTTAATTAAATAAATATTTTTATTTTACTTTTTTTTATTTCTTTATGGTTTGTTGTCTCCATTCAACAAAAGTCAATCTCTAAACGTGCATCTGTCTTAAAATATTTTCCTTCTTCACTTTTTAACAGCAAAATTTTGTAGATCATTTGTTTATTTGTTTAGTTAAAAAGGTTTTTTCCAACATCTTTTAAATGATGAGAGGAAATTTCAACAAATTATTTGGAGAGATGATGGAAAATATATATATATATTTTTTATTTATATATTACTTTGTCAGGAGTTTAAAGCAAACAAAAGAGTTGAATTGATGATGAATTAGTGATAGGTTTTTGGTTTTCTTTCATGTTTTATTTTAAAGGGAAAATATTTTTTTTTTTTAATTTTTCTCTAAAAAGGTGCTGCTAATGATTGATTATTTAAAAATATAAACACAAAAGGTATGAATAGATTTAAATCGTAAAAAAATTTGTTTAAAAGAAAAAAAAATATATATATATATATAAAAGAAAATCAATGATGAAGTGGAATTTTATAGGGAAATTTACTCTATTTCCTGTTTAGAGCAGAGGGGGTATTTTGCTTTTATTGGTGTGAGGTTATATTTGCTTTGGTTGTTGCTTTAGAGTAGGATATTAACATCCCACGTCCTAAGTCAATAATTTGTATCTATAAAATGTTTACAAGATTCACACGATTCTGTTTTTTTTTATCATTCAAACTAGACTCAAATTATTTTGTTGTTTTTTGGGTGAGATATTTATTCACAAGGGTTGTTTGTTTTAGGGAATCGATTTTTTAAAAATTTTATTTTTTCGCAAGGGTTTGTTCCTTTTTTTTTTTGTTTATGTGTATCCTTTGTCAACGTTCGATCATTTATTTTAATTAGCAACAGTGTTAATGGTGTTGTAAGCTGTTGTTATTTTCGTGTCGCCTGTTTGATGATACTACGCTAGTCATGCAAAGGGATATTGCAAATGAGGATGTTATTTTTGATGTTGAGGAATGAGTCATTGGGGCTGAAATGTTTATTATTGACAACGTTAAACATAAGGTTTTATTTTATGTTTATCATTCGAGATATTTGCCATAAGATATATATACTGAAAACATTTTAGTCCAACTCTCTATTTAACGCACTATTCTAAATTGGACTTAATTTTTCCAAGAATTTGAAGCATACAATCTATATTTAGTAACATCCCCTATTACAACACCCTGTTAACATGTGTCCTTAGCAATTTTCTTTTAATTTTTGTTTATTGTCTGTTGCAAAATATTACACTAAAGGGTTTCTTCCGTCGATAACATAGCTATTAATTTTTTATATCAAATATTTGTTTTTGGGACATTTCTCTTCCGTTTTTTTTTTCAAAGAAACTAAAACTATATATATGAGTTTATAACGTGTGACAAATTTTTTATGCTTTAAACGGAAAAAAATATTACATTCAACATTATCTTACTCTTGACACTTTATTAATGTCGTTGTGAACATAGTTGTTTTCTTTAGGGTTAAATGTTGTTCTATTTTTTAATGAAAACTAATAATTCACTCAATAAGTAGGTACTTGAGATTAAGGGAAATTCAAAAAGGATAAATGGTGAAATTTATCTCCAGCAGAGATTAGAATTGATAAGTGTTAAATTCTCTTTTGAAAATTATACTTAAAACTAAAAGACACAGAGATTAAAAATGAAAATTTATTTCCAAGTAAATTAACTAGCAAACTTTAAACTACTATAATATATTAAAGAGATTTCATATAAAGTTAATAACTATTTTGTATACATTTTATTAAAGAAATAATTATTAAATATTAAACTATTTTAGGCAGTAATATAATACAATTCTATGCCAAATATTTCTTTTAAATTTGATTTTTTAAAATCATTTTTATTTGATCTTTTAAATAATTTTAATTTGATTTTTTCATTTTAATTTGATTTTTTAAATCCCTCCAATTTTTGCTTTAAACTTTCCACAAATTTATTTATGTTTTTTCCAACATAATTGAAAATAAATTACAATAAAAATCTGTATGAATTTTTATCTGGAATAATTGAATTTCAATCAAGTTTTTATTGCATGGCCTCAAGAAACAATAAACCAAATCTTTGATTTTTTTTGCAAATAAGAAACTACAGTAATATATTTTGTTTAAAGCCAAACCAAAACAAAAAATAAAATAAAACTAAAAGTTTAAACCTTGACAAACAAATAAATATAATTTCAATGGTAAAAAACAAAAAAATGCCCAAAAGATATTACCAAAAATATGTTTTATTTTGAATGCTAAAAAAAGCAAATAAATAGCAAAAGGAGAGTAACTAAAATTGCACTTGATATTTAAATCGAAGTAAAAAGGCCCACATTAGTTTGACCAACAGGTATACACTATATATGTATGAATAGTTTCAAATGTGTTTGTAAGCACACAATGGAGAACACAGAACCAAGAGGCAGTCTAGCCAAACTCTACACCATTGTACATGGGCATTAAAGTAATACTTTTGAGAAACTTTTATATAGGAAATATGGTCATTATAGGTTGAAATGAAATTGGTTTGTGACAAATTTTTATATCGCTACTAGCTTTTATCGTGCATTTCGCTACCATATTTGATGCGATAATTAGTATTTACTTTATATGAGGACTACATCTCCCTCTGGATGTATCCGTCCTACTTTTATTTTATCAATGTGATATGATAAGCTAGAGGTTAACGCGAAACTCGAGGGCATTCACTATTATAGTACCTTAGATATACCATAATAAATATTTTCTTTGTATGGTGGGTACCACTCCCTGTGCTCTGGTCAAACAACAATAGATCATGATTTAAAGTTAGGGATATGCAGGATAATGCTATGAAAAATTTAAGCAAATCGGTTCAGCCGTTTGAAAGTTTAAAAAACTGGGTCTAAATATGGGCGTGACATCCATTCAAGATGCAACATAGCCTATAACCTCCTGCACTGGTACTATCTGTGTGTCAAATTTCGTGAAAATCGGTTCAGCCGTTTACACAAACACTTTTTATAATATACTAGCACATCTCAGTGCGATTTGCTACCCTCATCATTATACCCTACACCACTATATGTGATTGGAGTATTATACCCTTGAGCTGATGTTTGTAAGGATCCCACTTTAAAGCATATCTTTCGACTCAGAATCACTTCCTGAGTTTATTTAACGATGCCCATCCGCCTGGCCGGCGGTCCGTCCATGTAAACCTTGTGAACAATTTTGCAGATATCTTAATGAAATTTGGCACAAATAATTATTTTAATACAAGCACAAAGCCTACTTAAATTGGTTATGATCGCTCTATTATTTCACCTAGCATCCATATAAATTTTCTCCCATATAAATTTCCTCTCGGTTTCGCGCTCATGTTTAACCCTACAGTACATACCCGGGTACCTTTTTTGGCTTTGAAATGCTTGAATTTCTTTGATTATGAAGACATAGTCAGGAAACTTCAGATTGTCGCTGTTAAGGTATTTTTAAAGTTTGGAATCTGAAGAAACTCTAATTTTTTTAAATTTTTTAACTTTTTACACATACGGGAGCCAATATCCAGATGACCCGGCTACCGCCATATAATTTTTGTGTGTTTTGAACTACAATTAAATTTTTTTCTGTAATTATTATTTATATAGCCTTTTGCTTCATTGAAAGTTAAAACTAAAAATTGTTTTGTTTGAACTGGTCAATAAGCCTGTCTACGTCAAGCAAAAGTGTCATTTATAAAATCTATGTCCGTTAAGATTTAAAGAAAATTAATTTCATAAGCCATCTAATTTTAAAGCTTCTAGGTTACTTTGGAGTTTCAGAAGGAGAAATAAAAGATAGTATATGACAACTTTCAAATATTTCTTACTATCACTTTTTTGCGACAGTGATTATTTTTCATCCTTCAGGCCATTTTTATATCCTTCAGTATTGGCTGTGATTTTTATGAATTCTTTTAGTTTTTTGTTATACGTCTTGTAAAAATTATTACTCTAAAATATCATGCAAAAGCTCCAGATGTTGATATTATTTCCGCTATTCGTGCCAGGTCACATAAACTTTCGATATTTAGCTCCAAACTTGACAGAACGCTCTGCCATCACTTGCAACGTTATTTTGGATTGTAAGAAAGTTATAGTCGGGCGTAAACGGAGAGGAGGGCTTGACCGACTTTTGGAGAGTTTTCTATATGAAATCTGTTTTTTATTGTAGACCAAGTCTTGTTGTAAAGTTTATAATTATAATTTGTACTTTATAGAATCTTACATGTATAAAAGTGCAATGTCTACCAATACCAATAAGGAAGTGGTCCTTATACAGGAGCTATGGGTTTTTGAGAAGTTAACATAAAAAAACTTTGCTACTGTGCTTTTTACGTTTATAAAAATTATTCTATAGAATGAAATGGGGGTTTTAACATATATAAAACTTTAATATGTACTGAATTATGTAATATTTAAAAAAAATTGTGAGCGTTGAACTCAGTTGTAGGGGAAAATTTGTATTGGGGCTACATTATAAAAAGTAACTATAGTAAACTAATTTCAACAGAGTTCGTTCCTGCATAAGCCAAATTTCATCCAATTATCTTAAAAATTGCTTCATTAAAATTTTAACATGGATGGATAGACGGACAGACGGATATCGTGAACATAATCGAACATGTTTTTTCTACCAGTTTGCTTTTAGTTTTATAACTAGTTAAATAATACTAATAAATAACTAACATAAAATTATAATTATTTAAACTAAATTAACGGAAAACCCACTAAGGTACCTAGGTATCCCGGTATTGTCTAACGTTAATCTTTTTGAGTATGTACCATAGGGTTAAGGAAAAATTATTATCTTGAATAAAATTAAAATAAAACTGAAGTCTGTTATGGTTATCTCAGCCCTAGATTTAACTTTATATTTCATAATTGTGAACCGATTTCAGTGAAATTTCTAAAACTACTATTTGCTTAAATATAATATTATCGAAATAACTACAAGTACCTTTACCATCGAAATTCTTTCACCTAAACAGTTCGAAATACCGATACCGCTAAAAGACGCTTGCTAAAATAGTTGGGCCCTTTGTGGGAACGCAGGTACAAAGTTAGAAAACCTTAACTCTATGTTGCAAACCATTCCAAACTACTAATAAAATCCAAGATTTGCTTAACATCCATATTACCCAAAATGTCAAGATCAAACAGAGCCGGACAAGAGTATAACCCGAAATCAGATGGCATCCCTACCCCATCAATAGAGGTAGAAATTATAATATTCTAGATCGGCTTGAGTGAGCTCTGAATAGTGAGTTCTGACAATATGGCATGTTCTCAAAAGTCTTTAACAATAGTTTATCTTGTCAAAAGTCAATACCCTAACTTGCTGCTTTCTTGTAGCCATTAGTATATCTAAATTTTTCTTATCTATAAGAATTTGTACAAATGTATCATCTCTGAGGAGATCGTCTGCTAAACTATTACCTTCTATATCAATGTGTCCTCATTCCTAAATTAAGTGCAGATTGTTTGCAGGCAGATCTCGGTTCAGAATATGAATAGATCTAATTTATAGCCATAACTTCGCCTGGAAGAAACTGCAATGGTGGGGTAGGTAGGAAAATGATCGGTAATCAATTTTCTAGAATTAATCCCACCAATACCTCCATCAAGTTGAAAGACATTATTGCATCATATACGCGGAACAAAATAGTCCATGTCTTTCAAATTCATAAAGCAAAGTATAATGTCCAAATACAGAATCGTAGCCATTGTACTACCTACTAGAAAAATAGGATCTTAACCTCTCGTAATATACAGAGCCGCCGATCTTTGACCATTCTCCTGATTGTAATTTTCCGTAAATATGTTACTTTCCGTGTACAGCTACCTCACCATCCCGTGGTTTATATATATATATATATATATATATATTTTTTTTTTTTTTTTCTAGTAGGTAGAGCAATGGCTACGATTCTGTATTTGGACATTATACTTTGCTTTATGAATTAGAATTTACATTGAAAGACATGGACTATTTTGTTCCCAGTATCTGATGCAATAACGTCTTTCAACTTGATGGATGTATTGGTGGGATTAATTGTAGAAAATTGATTACCGATCATTTTCCTACCTACCCGACCATTGCAGTTTCTTCCAGGCGAAGTTATGGCTATAAATTAGATCTATTCATATTCTGAACCGAGATCTGCCTGTAAACAATCTGCACTTAATTTTATATATATTAAGTATTAAAAAAGAAATTTTTAATAGAATTTTGCCTGCTTATTACATCAGTATATGTGAAGATGACATTATTATTTCAGGATAGGCTCACTAAAATTTTTATTGGGTTTCTACCAGAAGTAATTCATAAATCGAGTCGTATACGGAGAAAATAGTATCTAAAATAATTTTTTATTAAATTATTATTTAGTTGTAAATAAAATTTTATAAAAAACAATGATTTGATTTTAAGATTATGTTTTTTTTTTTTTTTTTTTTTGGTTGAAAATGATTTTAAAAATAATACACAAAACAATAACAATTTTATGTATTTTGACAATTTCAATAAAATAAGAAATAAAATTATAAAAATGAGGAAATATGAAAAAAACATGAAATCTAACATCTGAAGATATTCGGAAGTAAGTTATACCTATTTAATTACAGTTTCTCCTAATTACGATTAACATTTATGTATCTTTCAGACAAAAAATGTGTTCTAACCCATAAAGTAACTATACGTAAGTAATATTGTTTTATTATCCCCTATCCATATTATCTCGCGAGTTATTTTAAAATTGTCCGTCCTTATAGATAGCTGCACGAATAGCTCTTCGTTCTATGCTCTCTTCAAATGAATCGATTGTGTTCGATACAGATCTCCTATGATGGTTTCATCCGGATTTTTCTGGTTTCAAAGCTAGTTAGTTTTGTGGCGCATTTCAGACATGTTAAGACTCCTTACGATATCTCCTGGCTTCTTCTTCCGCAGCACCTAATTTCATTGCTTTTGGATAAAGGCAGTCCTTTTACGTATGTAGAAACTATTGCTTGATTTAAACACAACAATTCTGCAAGCACTTCTTGCAGACTTGAAAACTTTGTGCCAATGTCCAATTCTTCATTTTCAATTTTGGCTGGCTGGAACTCTCCTTAACATGCATATCGAAATCACCACTTTTAGATATCAAAACCACATCTAAGACAAATAAGTTGTTGTCAATTGGAACTAATGTTAAATTTTAATAACGATTGGATTTCTTTTTTTTTCGATTTTTAGGTAATTCATAAAACGTGAATGAAGCTTCAAGGATCAGTATTTTTTATCTTTTTATTATTTTTCTTTTTAATGTATATTAAAACACACTATTATTTCTCCATAATTTTTACTAACTATATAAAATATCAAACTTAAAACACCTCATATATATGTATTATTTCTTTCACCGAATTTACACAAGCATTTTTATTTTATTTTTTCGCAGTTTAATTGTAAAATATGAAATATTAAAAAAATATATATAAATTTTGAAAAAAAATTTTATTGATTCAAAATTAAATATTTTTTGAATATTTAAAAACTAAATATTATTTTTATTATTTTACTTTAAGAAAATCTATTAAAACATATTAAAATTTTCAAATATTCAAAGTTATAAATAGCAAAAATATTTTAATAAGAAAAATAAATTTTTTTCATTAAAACATTTACGAATATTTGGTTTTACAAATTCAGTGATAGGTCCGATTTCACTACAAAATATAATTGATTTTATAAATTTATACTATTATAATAAATTATTATTAGAATGGGAACTTTGGCAATTGTGAAATCACTGAAATCTGATATTTCCTCTAAATAACAATAGAAAAAATAATAATAAAAAACAAATGGGATTGAAAATTAGTACTAAATTTTAAGCAAAAATTCAAATGTTATCTTTCGGTCCTAAAATATCTACAGTTTATGAATATTATTTTACAATCTTTTCAAATTTTACCATGACTACATCTTGTAGAGTGCTTATAAGAAACCTAATTCAAAAAAAAAAAAACACAAACATTAAATGCAGTAGTTTTTGTGTATTTACTTTATGTATTTTTTTTTTTTTTTTTTTTTTTTTTTTTGATACAAAATCTTAGCTTGACCATCTTTTAGTTTATATTTTCCTTTTGATTTTTTTTTTTCGTTTCGTAGTTTTATGAAGAAGACCACCTATGAATTTTCAACATTTGTTTGTTGTAGTTATTGATGTTTATTTTTGTTGTTGTTATTTTATAGATACTGATTCAATTGCAGTCTTTGAAATATATTTCAATGCTGCTGTTCAGTGGTAGAGTTAAGAAGTACAGTGAAGGGTATAAAAATAGAACAATTTAACAATAGATATTATTTTAAAAAATTTTTAAATTATGTTTATTGGGATAATGGGAATCATATTATGTCCAATTTATTACAACTTTTTTACTCATAATGAATTCTGGAGGCCTCGGAATTGAAATTCTAAGGATGATTTTTATTATAATTCTTTCCTTCAATTCTTCCTTTAACGAATTTTAAAATGATCCAATTTAACACAATAACAAATTTAATTTTTTCTATAGTGACTTCATTGAGATAGACGTTTATTATAATTTTATGCCATTAGTGTAAATTATCGTAATTCTTGTATTTTCAGTTTTGCTATTTTTTCAACCTCAAGTGTATTATGATCAATGTTGATGTTATTCAATACATAAAAATATATGTTTGTAGATTTTGTGTACGTATGCAAGTTATTTTCTGTTAATATTTGACTTATAGCATGTAATTTTTAAAGTAAACTCAAGCCCATTTTTCTTCTCTTTGATAGTGCAACAATAGAAAGATCTGAGAACTACTTACTTGTACATATAAGAACAAGTACATTGAAAGTAAATATTTAAATGTACAAATATACCTAAAAATGTCTACAAACATACATTTACATCATCTTTTCATAAAGATTTAAAATACTCGTACATACATTTATGTTCATGTTTATTTCTTTCTACATTTATTTGTTTTATTTGATTTCATTTTTATATCTGTATATTATCAATTTTTTTTAGTATAGAGTCTATTTTTTTTAACTTTTGCACATTTAAAACAATGTGTATTATCAATAGATACTCTTGCAGGCAACATTACTATTTATTATCAAAAACAACATTATTAAGATTTTACTTCATCATGATATTTTTAATGATGATAATGTTGATTATATAGCCTTTCGGCAGTAAAAGTGTGATATTGTATGTTTGTTTGTTTATTTACGGCTACAATACTCGTATGTTTATATATCTGTCTGTCTGTCCGTAAGTATATATTTATTCACAAATATACAATGATTTATTTAATCAATGGTTTTAGATACCAAAAAGAATATATGGCCTCAAGAGACAAAAGATATTTGGGTTGCATTTTAAAGAAAACAAAACTCAAAAGATACAAAAAAAGTTACATATTTGGACAATTTTATTGGACTAAAAGAAATATGTTCCATTGTTTTGGTTATGCCAAAATATGACTGCTGGTCTTTTGTATTATGGTGTAAGTTAAGAAACTAAAACATTGTTTTACTTTGGTTAAAAAAAGATAAAGTGTCAAAGAAAATTTTATATACAATATCCATGAGACTTCGGATATTAAAAGCGATAGGAGAAAGGGCGATATTCTTTGAATTATTTTGATTTGAAAAAAATCCTTCGGAGTATGTATAAAAATTAAATGAGCTTTAAAAAATAAAATCCTTTGGAAACTACACAGAAAAATATTATTACCGTATATATTTCAATTAACACAGCTGTTTCCTTTTGCATCTAAATTTAATAAATATATTCAAGCAAATACAAAATAAAAATAAAATTTAAGTAAAATTTTATATCTCACTTAAATTTTTAATTCATTCAATTATCTATTTGATTGATTTGATAAATTTTTTATTTTGAAAAATTTTCTGCTCTTCATCTTTTATAATTTTTAGTATTTGATATAATCATTTTGGTTTCTAATTGAGTGAATTATTTACTAATATATTTTATGATTGGTGACTTATTTCTGTGTACTTAATTACAATTTTCCTCAAATTTCATAAACTTTTGAAAAAATAAATAAATGTTGAAAAGCCTTATTGCTTAGAAATTATTCCATGAAAAAATACTACTTACATGAGAGCAAGGCAGTCACAATGTAGTAAATGAATATTTTATTTTTCCTTATTTTGTTCCACCATAAATTTTTAATTGCTACTGAAATTTTCTTGGCTTACAACTGTTTTGAATTGGAAAATTTCCGATTTCTATTAATTCGGTCATTTAATTCTTGCTAATATAAAACTTATTTCTATAGAAGTCCGATAATTATAAATATTAGTGAAACACTATTATATTGAATCATATAGAGTATAATTATTAGCAATGTTACCAGGAGATGAGAAAAATAGAGTCTAAATTGAATTTTAAAAAAGGCTAAATGCCCTAAAAATAAGGCCAGGAAAAGATTTTTTTTTTTTAATTTTTAAACTTTCTTTTTTTCCGTTCTCAATAGTTTCTGTAATTTTTCTAAAGAAATTGTAATAAATTTATAAATAACACCCAACAAAATGACTTAATGAAAAATTGCCAAAAAATTCCCATACAAATTTTGGATTGTATTCCATATGAAAAATTACCCAATATTTTGGAGAGATTTTTCGACATTTTTGAACTATTTTTGAGTGATTTTTCGTATTAAATTTTTTTATTTATTCTCTTAAATAGTTTCTATGGTTGATGAAGTATATTAATCGTCTTGGTAACACCAAAAAAAAAAAAAAAAATGAGTTAAGGTACTTTTAATTTGCAGAACGATGTGCCGCTGGCGAAATTTTTTTTTAAAACAATCTAGATTTTTTTACGCGAATAAATACACAAAAATGCTTAATTGATGATTCTTCAAAAAAAACAAAATCAAATTAGCAAATAATAAATTATTTTCTACGCTGTTGAAATACTAACATTCTAGTCCTTTTATGGTAATTATAAAAGTCAAAAAAGTATAGAAAAAAAAAGCTAGAAATAAAGCAAAAGATTTGTTAATAAAATAAAAAAGCTAGATTTAGACTTAAAAATGCTGAAATGGTAACTCTGGAAATTTGTTTTAAAATATGAGAATTTTCAACCGTTTTTTTTTTTCATATTTTCACATTTAATTTTCCATTAAAATTATATTACTTTAATTAACTTTATTTTGCATATTTTAATATGTCAACTACTTTTATGAATAAATCTTTATTTTTTCAATAATAATAACAATTTGTATAAATAAATTATTTTGTTATTAACAAATCTGATTTTAGTAGTTTTTATTAAAACACAATATTTTGTTTTTTTTTTTTGTTTTTATCAAATAAACAAATTTTAAGCAGTTTTTTAGGTATTGAAGCTATAAAGACATATTTATCACCCACTTATTTAAAACGACATTTTCCATTTTTTAAATAATTGAAGATATATGTCACCAAAAAAGCCATTTACTTTGAAAGTTGCCTAAGTCCATTTTTCTTCATATAGAAATATTTAAAGGTTCGCATTTCTATAAATTTAAAAGTATTGGTAACTAATAATATGAACATGTATTAGTTTATTGTTTCTAAAGGTGTAAAATTTATCAGCATTATGAACATTTTATATCAATAAATATATTCACTATCAATAAATATGTTTACCTACAATAGACTTAAGCCACTTTAAAAATCACTGAAAGAAAATTAAAAAATAAAATTCTCTGAAATGAAATAATGCATACCTTATAAAAAAAAAGAAATTTATTCAGCTTTTATTTATTATTTGATAAAATTTTCTATAAAATTTTCATAAATTTGCGTGTGCAGAAGCGATTTAAAATAATGATGATGTTGAGAAAATTTTACTTAGGTAATACGAATTTGAAAAATGTTTAACCAATTAAGGCTTTTTCTCATTTACGAATCGTGTCTTTTTAAAACTTTTGTCGAAATAAAATCTGATGGAAAATTTTAATAAACAAACATTTTTTCACTAACATAATATCAAAAACATTTATGGGATTCACAAGGTGTGCCATCATATCTTATTGTCATAATGTTCTAAAATTTTACAATTGTTTAAAAATATTGTTGTTGCTTTTCAAACAAAAATTGTCTTAAAATAATGAAACTTTGTATGCTATGTTTATTGTGATGTCGAATTTAATCAGCAGAGATAATTTTATACAAAGCGAGAAAGAAAGATATAGTCGGTTAAGACCGACTAAATGATACTCTACATCATTGTGTACGAGCATAAAAATTCGGGAAGGGGACTAATTTTACTAAATGTAAAATATAATATACAAATACAAAATAACGTCTAGATGATTTTATGCACTTTAGGGCGATTCCTGGAAGTGGGTTTATATGGTAGTTATGGTAAATTATGGATCGATTCACATAAAATTTGCCAATGTTATTTCTACTGACATAAAACTTATTTGTGTCCAATATTAACTTGATACTAACATTTGTATGGGATTTATACAAGTTAAAGTGATTGTTGGAAGAGGAGAGCTATGGTCAATTGTGGGCCGATCTTCATTCTTATTTTTAAGGAATTTTTGAGTGTTTAAACTCTATTCCGTGGGGATATTTGTATGGGGGCTAGGTGAAATAATGGACCGATCAAAACCAATTTCTTCGTCCTTGTTTATGGAGTCTGCCATAATAACATCTAAAATGTATTTTTCACTTATTTTTGGTTGATTTATATTCAAATGAGGATTTTTACAACAGTCGTATCTTTTATGCTATTATTATAGAATATATGATTTATGACACTATGTGAATCTCCTAAGTTTGTTTGACAAATTTAAACATTTCTAAAAATGTGAAAATAAAAGTTACTTTGAAGTACACATTGATTTTGTTTCTGATTTGCAATGCCAACGTTGGGAGATGAAAGGGTTCCCTTCAGCATAAATATACATTTTAACAAAGTAATGTATTGTTATAAGTAACAAAAATTAATAAATTTATAATTTCCTTCACACTTTAGATACGTATGATGATCCAGCTCTCTTAAAATGAGACCTAGGCCACTTTCAAAATAAAAAAATTTAGTGGTTCTCTTAATTGATGAATTTTCATTACCGAAAAATTATAGAAAAAATTTGATCAGAAAGAAATAATTAAAAATAATTAAATTAATTAGCATAAAATGATTATGTCAAAATGAAACAATTGCAATGTCTAACTCGATTTTTTATTTTGGTAAATGGAACTAGGCCACTTTCAAGATAAATGGCACATAATGTTCAATACAAGATTTTCATTGGATGCTGCACTTTCTGTGATCGTATTGCTTTTCCATATTTACTGTATCATCACGCCCAAAATACTTAACCAACGTACTAGAACTTTAGAAGACAATTTCATCGTTACGTGGAAAAAAATTCCATGATCTTTTTGTTAATTTTATTGACAAAAAAATTTGCTGATAATATTCCTCGTCTTTAAAAGAGGATACTTATTTGTTGTCATAATTTTTCACCTAATTTTCCACCGACCCAACAAAATAACTGCACCATATCAAAGGATTCGATATCGTGCGTAATTCTGATTTAAATAATTTTAAAGAAGCTTTCGATTTAGAAGCATTGATACTTGTGGTTTTACAACAAAGAGTATGTAGAGAATCCAGTCGATATTTTTAAAAAAATTTAGGACCCAACTTAAGTCCGCCAAATAAAAAAAAGAAACAAAAACGATTCCAAAAATGGGAGAAAAATTTATTTGAATCTAAATATATTTAATTTTTCTCCTCTCTTTAAATATTATACTTAGTTTTTCTACTGCACATAAAAACTATATGGAATTACTATTGATTTGAATGCTGTAAATTACTGATGAAAGTATCATCTGTCCAGAATTTTAAAGCCTCTATTTACTTTGAATTCATTACAAAGTAATTTATTGCAATTTTATATTGTTTTGAACTATTTTATTTAATTTAATTTTCAGTGCCTTTTTTAGTGACATTGATTAATATGCTTGATTTTCTTATTGTTTTTCTTTTTAGAAAAATAAAATACAAAAGTAAAATTAAACTAAAACAACTACAATTTATTCACATTTAACAGCTCCAAAGTATGTTTTTAAAAAAGGAAATAAAAAATGAAATGTTTGGCAAATTAATTGAAATAACAAAATGCGATTTCAATGTAAGTTGTCAATATGTGGTTTATATATGTTTTTATTTTTAGATTTTGTTTGATTCAAAATACAAAAAAAAAAACAAAAAATACCTTGAATTAAACAACACAGTTATAAAATACCCCAACTCCATGAAATAATCTGAGGGGAGTTGATAATATATAAAACAATTTGAATTGATGAAAAACCCTCTTTGAGTATAAAAAAAATCCAAACCTATATTCGTAACAAATTTTTTTCAACAATATAAAAACAACAGGAAGACATCATGAAAAACTTTGATAGATGGTGTACCTGGAAATGGCGTTAACATCATTTTTCATTGAAGAATTTCTTTGGTAGTGTTTTATGGTTTTGTATTCTTTAACATGTGATATCCCTACAGTCCCAGGAGGTTAAATCAAGAGACTGAATTGTGTTTTTCTGTTTTATATAAATTTGTTTTGTGGTTTATGCATATGATTATTATTATTATTACACTTGAAGTTAGATGAAGAAATTGACACTTGTCTAATGTAAATATGAATTTGGAAGAATAAAGAATTGAAATATATACCATACAGAGATAAATTTAAGATATAGACCGCAGTGGAGCCGATCGCAAAAATATTGGTAATAAATCTGTATCTCCTAAACAGTAGTTTAGATGGGATTGAAATATATGGGAGAGTTGATAGATTTCAGAAAAATTATCTTGTAGTCACCCTGTAATAATATTAACTAAGCTACAGGGTTTCAAAGCTAACCGCAGCCAATATGAAAAAATTTCAAAAAGTCGAAACTTCTACAAATTAAGTCTTATTTCAAAGATTTTTATATAAAGAAAAAATATAAAAAATAAGCTTACTCACTTAAGTTATTTCTTACAGGTAAAAAGATATTTACGCTTGAATTTCGGGAATAAATCCTTAGGTATATGAATGAAAATTTTTTAAAAATATTCTGTAACTTCTAATATATTGCAAAATAATATGCTGAAAAAAAAATTAAATTGATTAAGATCTGCACCCATTGTCCAGCATTGGTCGAAAATGGTGAATTTTTGAAAAATGTCATGTTTATCGATCTATTAAAAAAAGTAAAAAAAAAATTATTTATACGGATTCAGCACTAAACTGCTTCATGCTCAGCCAAAAGCGAATCTTAATCTAGTTTAGGAGATATGGGTTTATTATCAAAATTTTTGCGTTCGGTCCAACTGTGCAGTCTGAGAATATTCAATGAAAGGAACGCTTTAAAAATAAATATAAAACCATTCAAAATTAAAAAAATTAAAAGTTTATATAAATAAATCTTGTCCTAAAATATAATACTTATCTAATCCAAACTACTTTTGAACGAATTTGAAGCTGTGGCTACATGTAAACATGTTTCGAAACGTGTTAAAATATCTTTTTGCTATTTAAATTTAAAAATTTTGATTGTAAAACAAGTCCAACTTTTTATTCTCATAATAATAAATAAATATTCGTATAAAAAAGATACATTCAACTTCATTTTCTTCCCTTATTATCCAAGTCCAATTTGTGGTAAGATACTACTTAGTTAGAAAAAACTCCCTCTACATGACTCCCACTTTAATTTTTTTTAAAGATTTCGTTTTTTTTCATCTTCTCTCTTTGTCCTCTCAATGTAAAATAAACCGCCTTTAGTTCCATATCCTGCTGTTTACATAGACAAACAATACAACCACAAATATTCTTACATACACATGTTTAATATGTAATGCATAAAGTACATAATAACAACAACAGCAACAATATCATGAAGAAGAATAACAAAATTTAATTATGTTTTATGTCATCTTCTTCTCCTATAAAATGCAATGAAGTGCAAATAAACAGTACATACACATTTCTAATCCAACATTTGCAAAGCCGACTGAACAAAAGTACCAACGAATGACTGACTGACTCAGCTTGATGCCACATAATTCGTTGCAAACAAAGGATCAACTAAAATGCATATGCAACCATAATATATGTTTAAGTGTTTATTTATATGCAATGTTTCCACATAAATGTTTACATTAATAAGGACGAATTTATAAAAAAAAATCCCAGCACCTGCTGGGATTTTTGGCAAATAGAAAAAAATAAAGTAAATTATTAAAGAAGAAATTATTGTAATAATGATTTTTAGTTGATGCGAGAGTGTGTAAATGTAACTGAGGATTAAAAAATAAAAAAAATAAAAAATGTAATATGTTTTTGTATTGTGTGGAAGAAACTAGAGTAAAAATTTAAAGAAAAATTCGAAAATCAAAAAGAGAATCCTTGAAGTAGGTTACTAAAGCAGATAATTTATGTTTCTTAACTATAACCCTAATATAGTTGCTACAATTATATAAATTATTCCAGTAATGAAAATAATATAGGAAAACTACTAATGAGTTATCCTTGGCGTTACAATGCTCAGTATATATTTTTTCTTTGCATGTGACATTGCACTGGGGCAAAAAACGGAGTTTGTGACATTAAATAAATCGTAATTTACAATTTTAAGGATAATTTACTCAAAAGATACTAAAATTGGTCATGAGCGGTCCATTATTTTACCTATACTTCATACAACTTTTTTATCTGGAATAGTGGTTTAACGCATATATAAATGTCTGAAGCATATCGTAATTATGTAAATTTCAACACACATACGTTTTGTACAAGTATACATAGATGATTGCACCAAAGTATACATAGATGATTGCACCAAATCTTTCTCATATAAATTATAATATTGAAATACAATTTCATAAGGGTCATTCTAGAATTGACAGTAAGTCGCACATAAGGCCTCTTCCGATAATTACTTTAGTGTCAATGCACAAGCATGCAGGATAATATGTGGTTGTTCTTAAACAATAATGCTTGTTTTTATCCTTTACTATTTGTTCTTATACTAAATTTAAAATAAATGTATAAGATCACTTAAAAAGATATTATTTTGTTATTATAATTGTACTAACTGCTATAGAAAAACTATAATAACTTCTGAAACCACTGAGATCCCATTTTGAAATTTTTACACTATAACAACAAATTGATTGTAAATATCATGTAAGAAAATAATGAAATTTAAAAACCCTTTATGGGCGATGCCTTTGAAAATTTTTCAAAAGTGGCCAAAAAAAGAGATTTCGAAATATAAATTCGGCAAAAAAGGGGATTTTTGAAAAAGGGGCCAACTGACTAAAAAACTCAAAATTTGTTTATTTGGCGAAAACAAAAAACATTGTATTTTAAGCAGAAACTATTAAATTAAATTTTATTAATAACGAAATAATTTATTTATAATAATTTTTATTATTACAAAAAAGGCTTTATTCATAAAAAAAAGATAACATACTAGATTTTCAATACTTTTGTGCAAGGTCTCCCTCGGACTCCAGTCTTACAAATCTTCGTCTAACAAATTTAGGATTGAAAGCATGAATTCACAAGTATTGACCTTAAGTCTGTTGGTCAGTTTATTTTTCATTATGGATCATTTAGAAAAAAGACTTTCCGCCGAGGCACTACTATGTGCCAAGGTAAATATATAAATTAGGGAATAAGCATTCATTATATCTACTTTTTTAATTTTCGCATTTGATGTTCGGCACTTGATGTTTTAAATAGTTGTTCATAAACTTTATCATTAGCTTTTAACAGTTTCAATTCATTTACAAATTCTTCGGGGTCTTTTTTTACAATACCATATTTTGACACAATCTAAAAATAATTAATTTCTTCATTGGAATTAATATATAATGGGTTTCTCATTTAGCACATAGTCTTTAGAAGTCGCCACTTAGTTAGGAGCCAAAAAAGCGTCCAATTGGTTGAAAAAGGGGCAATTGGAGACTAAAGTCGTCGAACGATGAAGCTTTTATATTTTTATAATTTTAGAGGTCCTTGCGCCAGAAAGATTTTTACCTTTCACGAATTTGTGATAAAGGGGGATCAGCACTTTCAGCTGACACCAGTTTTGTTGAAATAAAGTTGTTTATTTTATTTTATGCCCGAGGTGTCCCAATTATAAGTTCATAAAATATGAACCGTAAATGATATGAAATTGATTCATACATCATAAAATTCACGATGACTAGTTTAATTTACACTCCAATTAAAAAAAAAAAAGAAAAAAATATCGAGGTACATACTCGATTCTTATAACTTTAAATTTGGGTCGAAGGGTTTTGGAATTACCCAACATCAAAAAATTTGCAAAGGTACTTAGTCTATATTGGACATTAGTAAAGAAAATATTAACAAGTTTCAGATTTGCAAACATAAAATGGCAAATGCTTGTTAAAACGGAAAAATCTTATTTTAGGTAAAGCAGAATTTTAGTATGTAAGTAATAAATAAGCTAATATTATAACAGTTGATAATATTAGGTCCAGGATACCCTGTTAAACTAGTTTGTAGTGAGCTAGCTAGGCGCAGGTTCGATTCATTTCAGAGAATATATAAATATCAAGTCCAAATAAATCGCCTATTTTTTCAAGTACAAATATATCTCAATAACGATATACATTCAACTTACACATTAGCTCTAAATACGAGTACGTGTAGGGAATTCAATTATTTGTTATTTCTTTATTTAACATTTGCTCTTATTTCATAAATTTTTTTTAAATAATCTGGCCGTTATCCAATTCAAATATTAAATGTATTTTTAGCGTAAATGTCTGCGAATTAATATGGCTTTTAAAACTTCATGTTTCCATTTATCTTTGGTTGTGTCATTTTACTTTTTCTATATCATATATTTTGGTTGTTATATATTTTTTTTTTTTAAATTTTATAATTGTTATGGCAAGAATTAAAATTAAATGACATCTTACAGACAATTTAAGATTTTCCTTTATAAAGTAAAAAATGAAATTATTGCAACTCTTAAGTTTTAAAATAAATTTAGTACAAACAAAAATATAGGCAAAACGAATGACAGTCTATTTTTAAGAAGAATTAAATTTTAAATCACGTATTTTGTCATTTTATTCTAGAAATTGTTTTATTTTGTCGCTACTTAAATGCACCCTATAAATAGAAGTGGGATGTGTTAGAAAATTAATAATGTTTGTAATGAATCAAAGTGTTTAATAATAATTTAAAGGCCTTTTTATTAACAAAATTTGTTAAATTTTTAAAAGTTTTATTAATCAAACTTTTTATAAAGCTTTTCTAAGTTTACAAGTTTTATTATGAACAATTCATTTTATATTTAACAAGGATTTTGTTCATATTTTATGTATTGAAATAAAACAAGTATGATTAAATTACTATCTTATTCTTTTTGGCGTATTGATACAGATTTTTTTTGTAAAACAAAAGAAGCGATTTTGTTTGTCGACCTTTGTAAATTTCCCTTGATTGTTTTCATATCCTACAACATCACAGATGGTTGGGGTTTTAAGCGTTTGTGCCGATGTTTTTAACTCAAAAAAAATATTGGTCGTAAACTCACCTCGTAAACTCGGTCAATAATTCACCATAGCTCTCATATAAAACCCCCTTCCGAAAATCACTTTAACATGCATAAATCCTATAAAAATATTAGTATAAACTTAATATTCAACAGTAATAAATGATAGCGTCAAATTTTTCGAAGATCGGTCCATAATTTAACATAGCTCCCATAAGGCCCACTTTCTGGAATAACCAAAAAGTCCTTAAATTGATATAAATGTAGCATCAATATAATATGCTGTATTCGTACGTTTTATTCTTCATTTAATATAAGTATTGGTCAGCAATTGGACACAGATCTAATAAAAGATCCGCCCAAATTTTGATGCACATACACAATGCTGTAGGGTATAATATTGTTGGGTTGACCGTGTATATTTTTCTTACTTGTTTTTTTTTTTTTTTTTGTCATATTGAATGCAAAAGAGTATAAAAAAGAAATAAGCAGCATCACGTAATGTTAATCATTGCATTTATATCATTGATGATTTTTCTTTTGATACCGTGGCACGTTCCTAATTCTTGATGTCAGTTGCTTTTATTGTTAACTTAATCTCGGAGCACTTAACAAAATGACAATTGTCTCCGGAGACTTTACAAGATGAGCAATTTTCTATATAAATTTTATTTCTTTCATTTTTTTTTTTTTTTTTTTTTTTTTTGTTACTTCAAGGAAGTTACTTAAAGTTAAACAAATAGTAAAATTATTACTTGAAGATTTTAAATGAATTTGAACTTGCTTGTAAGAAAAAAGTAAAAGAGTTTTCTTTTTAATTTAATTTCTTTGATTTGATTTTTATTACTGTTAGACTTTGTTTTATCAACCTTATAATTGTTGTAAATTTAAACATCATTAATTTTATTTTAATGATAGACTACTGACAAAATGCATTCGAATGCATTTAAAATGCATTCATTAATAAATACAAAGAAACTGGAGTGAGTGTTGCATTTGAATGAAAAGAGTATTTTAAAGTACATTTACGTAATGAAGGTTGTTTTAATTCATTTTCAAATTTTGTATAAAATAATTCAGCATTAAAGCTAATGGTTGATTAATTACGGGTTACCGTTTTAAGAAACTTTAGTTTGTCTTAAATTATCAAAGAAGAGAGAATAAATCTGACATTTTATTAATGATTTTGTATCACACAAATGAACTTTAATGTGTTGTTTTTAGTTTAGATTTAGAAAATAGATGAAAACGTCATTTATAATTAAATCAAAAAGACTAGATAACTTTTGTTTTATACGAATATGTTAGAGATTTACATCTTTGATTTATTCCGAAAATTAAAGGAAGAAAAAAGGATTTTCTTATAATTAATCTTTGTATGTATTTCACCAATAAAAGGGTAATTTTAAATTATTCTTTTAAAATTTATAGATGTTTATTGTGGAAAAATAGCTACTGACTAGTTGTTGTCATTCAAATTTAAATGACACTTCCGTAAAGATATTAATTATGTATATTTGAAAAAGAAATTTTAAACTTTATTTTCAACTTACAAAAAACTCGTCTTAGGATATGAAAATACCACTTGTCATACTCGGAGATAAAAACCTTAAGACACACAGAGGTTCGAAATTGCAATATAGAGGAAAATATTTTTTAAAAGTCGTTTCTCAAAATTCTCAAGGTCACAGATTTCAAAAAAATAATGAAAAATTTGTTGGTCTAATATTTCTTAAGATATTGGCCATTATATGTATTAAATGTTGATCTAAATAATTCGTGACCGCATAGTACCAGTCCCTCAGTATTAGTTGAGTACCATTTGAGAGTCAGTTGACACCACCACACTCACTATGTATTAGTTGAGAGGCAATTTCTAACGCTCTTGTTATATGCGCAATAACAATCTATGGCTGATTGGTTATCCTGTAAGACTATAAAATATGAGATATTTAAGGAGGACGTCGGTACGTTTCGGGATGCCGACATCGATTGAAATTTGAAATATTGAAATAAATCTTAACACATATAAAATAATTATTTAAAAAATAAATAATTATTGCATTTTTACCAAATTAAAAAGTATTTTCGAAAAATTTCAATTAAACAGTAATAGGTGAACTAGATGGAAAATAACTTGCTAAACACGAATATGTTTTAAAATTTAAAAATTTAATTTTTTACCTCGTCTTGATTTTTTATGGGCATGTATAAAATTTTTGCATTAATAACTCAGTTAAACGAGTATATTTTACTATAACTCAAGAACGGTTTGCCCAATTTAGATAGGTAAAACAACAAAAGATGTAAACTAAAATTATCCAAAAATTGTTATACAATCATTATTTTTTTATTTGCCCCTTAGTTCGGAGCTTTTCAGAAACTAATGTCGGAAAAGACAATTTTTTATCCAAAATTGAAGAATTTTTTTCCTGAAAATTTCTTTTAAGAAATGAAACCGGCAAAAGTGCGCAGCTTTTAATCCTTTATCATAAAACTGGTAATACTGTGAGTATAATACTATGAATATATCATTAAAATTGATGCACAAGCCTTGATTTTATTTACAATTGAATGAAGATACCCATGTACTCCTACAATTAAGAGGAGACACAAAAAATATATTTTTTTTTCTTCTTTAAACAAAAATAGGTGGATTAGATTGAATTTAAAGTGCTGAACAAGAATCTGCTTTCACTTTTGTTCTATCATTTGTATTGCTTATATGACCCCTTTAAACTTTGAACATCGCGTCCTTTGAAATATACTCGTGTAATAGCCTTCTTACGGGCGAAATATTAGACACACCCATAAAAAAAATTGAGAACTTATGGAAAAAACTGAAAGCAAAATCCAACACATGAAAATCCATATAGTCCAACAATTCGTGTTGAAAGGGTGACATTTTTGTCGACCAGGAATTATTTGCGTTTGGTAAAAATTGTAATAGTAAAAATGCACGAAAAGATTGGGAAATTCTTAATAAAAAGATAATGTGGTCTAAAAATTACGAAAAAAAAACAGAAAAACATTGGGAAGTTAGTCTTTTTGGAAATTATTTTAAGTTCAATTTAGCCTCTTTTTCAATTTTCTTGGAAACATTGCAAGATACTATATTGCAATCTCCCAACACTTTCTATAACTCTGTTCCATCACTTAGATAGTTGAAGAAAATTGAAGGAAATATTTCTTTTTATTTGAAAAATACCCAGCAGTTTCTAGTGGCTGTTCCAAAGTATTTACTTTGCCGACGTTACACCCCCAATAGAGTGGGAATGTCCTAGGAGGAAGTCAATTGTCACCTCTAGGTATTGGCGGTTTTTTTGGGCACACAATCACCTCTAAGACTACCAAAGAATTATTAAGATACACACAATCACTTCCATGGCTACGAAGTGGCAGTTTTGTGTACACACAATCATTTTACTGGTTACAATGAGTCAGTACAACATTTTTGTTATCGGAATTGCGTCTTCTATCCGCTTAATATAACCAGCAAAAACCTAACTTCCAATTTTAAAAGTACAGCTTCCTGTATGGATTACATTGTAGTCTTAATAGTCACTCCCATCATTATCAATTAGTACTTATATATAAATAGTTTTTAGAAAAAAAAGGAATTTGATTTACGTAATTCGGTTGTCACAGCGTCCAAAAATGAGTATTGAAATCAAAAAGGGTTCAACTCTCTCTCTCTATATATATATATATATATATATATATATATATATATATATATATTTATATATATATATATATATATGCAAACCACTTTATAAAGCATAAAAATAAGTCGGTTGTGGTGTAGTGAGTAAGACGGCAGACTGTCAAACATATCGTGGGTTCAAATCTCAATCGAGAGAAATGTTTTTCTGGGATATAAAAAAAATAATCAGCATCAAAAATAATTTTTTTGGTACCCAAATAAAAATGGAAAAAAATTTTGGACATCCCGAACAAAATTTATCAGTGATAGCACCAAAAGAGGAAGCTGTTTCATATTGTTTTCGCTTACCAAACACGTTATTTAGTAGGTGAAGATTTTGCTGGGATAGTGGCAATTGATATCATGCCATCATAGGCGGCAGATTGCAGTAAGCTAAGTAGCTAGTTAAACATAGGTCAATTTGGTAGTTAATGGTAAGAATGAAAACGTCATTTTAAGAAAAAGAAATAAATAAGACTATATTAACAAATTTGAATTAATTATTTAATTAATTTAATTTTTGGAATTAGAGCTTTTGAATCTTTGGAAATTTATATATATACATATATATATATATATATATATATATATATATATATATATATATATATATATATAATTTCATTAACATATATACATATATTTCATTTAAATATATACATATATATATTGACTATATGATCATTGCATCAAAATAATTTAATAAAAAATTTCAAATTGAATGGTTCTATATATATATATATATATATATATATATATATATATATATGTATTCTAAATGACTCTGGCTGTTATGTGTGCGGTTTTTTTTTTTTTTGCTTTTTTCTGTTTCTAGTCATAGAAGCTACAATAATTCCTGATATACTAAAATGCAGAGTTCTATACACATCGTCGTTCGCAGACCATTCAATTTGTGGGTCCAAAATAATTAAGTAAATTAAATGACAGTGAGATGCACTTAAAGCGAATGGTGGAAAAAAATCACAGACGTGTATCCAAAAAGAATATCTATGCCCGTAAAAACTCCTTTCCACCACACTGCGGTCCGAGGTTGCTCTTCTTCGTGACACATACATCCATAAAACAATCCACGAAAGTTATTAAGTAATTTGCGCTTTACAGGCAAAGTTATTTTGCGTATGATTATTGTTTTTTTTTTTTTTTTTTTTTTTTTGATATAATAAGAATAGAAATCCTCACTATCAATTTATTTTGCCTTATATTGTATTTCTACTAAGTTGAAAACAATATGTTTTGAATAAAACATTTGAAATTATTTCCACTGGCATGACTCGTTTTCATGTAGTAGAATTTTCGAACTATATCTGACGTTTTGTTTCACGAATAAATTCTAACCAATCATAAACATTTTTCCTAATACTAATTCAGTTATTTTTCTTTATTGTCTTACATGTTTTTCTTAACTGTTTTAATAATTTAAAACAAAATATAAAGGGATTTTATAATTTAATGTAATTTTTTGTTTTATAGTAGACACATAGCAGTGTTGCTAAGACATGCTTTGAAACAACAACATTCGAAAATAACTCGTTTTGCTCAAAACAAAATGCTTTCCCTAAAACTTGCCAGTGGAAACATAAGATTAGGCCTATTTAATATCTAAACTACTTTTTGTAAAGTATTTATGTGAAACAAAGCCAAATGGTCTATATTTTTCTTCTATGATGTGACAAATTAAACGTTTACTTTAAAGGTGACACAAATATATCACCATTATTTTTTTTCAACTTAATACCAGCTGACAAAACTAAACACATTTTTATACCCTACACCACCATATTAGGCGTTTGAGCCGATGTTTGTAACGCAAAGAAAAAATTATAGTATACCAATCGACTGAGATTACCTTTCTAAGCCAATCTAACGATATCCGTCCATCTGGCTAGCTGTCTGTGTGGCTGTCTATGTAAACCTTGTGCGTAAAGTATAGGTCATAATTTTGAAGATAGCTCAATGAAATTTGAAACGTGGGACTTTTATGATACAAGGACGAAGCCTATTGAAATTGGTTATGATCGGTTCACTATTTTACCTGGCCAATCTACAAATTTCCTCCCGGAATAGCGATTTAACGAAAATAAATGCCTTAAATATAACAATATTTTAATAAACAAGGAAACTACAAATATGCTCTAAAAAAGTTTTTATGCTCATTAAATGTGCAGCAAAAAATGAAATATATGCATGTAAAAAATAAAAAATATTTTAATTTTTTTAAACAAAAATTATGCTTTTCATTAAAACAAGTGTTTAGTTAATATTTTAATAAAAAACTTTTTATTTTAATATTAAAGAATAAGGCAAAACTGAAATTTATATATTGAGTCGAAATTTGATTACCCATTTTTTTATTATATCACATAAAAACATTATTGATCTTCCAATTGCTTATCCATCTAATTTTAAACATTATGATTAGTTCAGAAATTATCACATTCCAGATTTCATTATCATGCTTTCATTCACAAAAAAAAGTAAATAAAAAAATAAACAAAAAAAATTGTTTTTACAGCAATAACTAATGCAATTCAGAAAAGTTTAAAAGCTAATACCTCCTTTATTACATTTCAAAAATAGCTTTAATTAATATCAATTAAAAATGGCTTAAGTAGAATAAATGAATCTGTTTTCAAATCCTCAATCTTGTAAAAGTTAAGCTCCTGAGCAAAAAAATTTTATCAATTTAAGTTAATTTTCAGTTCTATATAATTTTGGTCTTCTGTTTTTTATAAAAAAAAAAATTAAAAACATCCCATGAGGAATAAAACATGTCATTCTCAAAATGTCGCAATATGCGCTAAATTATTAAATATGCTCCAAAAATAACAAAATATGCTTTAAGTATGTACTAAAAGTCGCTAAATGCAAAAGGGTAAAATATGCAAAAATATGGACTTACAAACCGATGACAAAATGCTTTATTTGTTTTGAAACGGAAAAATATTTTATCGATGGCTTCATTAAACGTCCAGGAAAAAACATGCAATTGGATATTTGTGGTTTCCCTGTTAATGAAATTCGGCAGAAATATGTTTTACATAAGAGTAAATCTGTCTGTCAAATTTCATGAAGATCGATCCACAATTATAATAGCTCATATATAAACACTTCTTTCGAAAATCACTTTATCGTACATAAATGTCATACTAATGTTAGTATTAAGTTAATACTTGAAACAAATAACAACAATAACAATAACAAAATTCATCAAGATCGGTCTATAATTGACTATAGCTACCATATAAGGATCGCTTCTAGGAATCACCCTAAAGTCCATAAAACCCATATAAATGTGTATCATCACACGTATATTTTATAGAATTATACAAATATAATTCGACACAGGTTCAATATATACAAGACACCTCGAATTTTAATGCACATACATAAACAATGGTGTAGGATACATATGGTCGGGCTTGAGCGGCTATGTATTTCTTGCTTGTTTTTTATTATTTTACTACAAAAGTATCATAACAATCAATCATAACTGTCATTTCTAAATTGAAATCAATTAAAAATCTAAAATTTCTTTTCATTATAAGTAACAAAAAATGACATATCGGTATACAAAACATAAAAGCATAGATCGAAAACAAAGCAGTAGCTGTCAGATGTTGCATATAATACACTAAATTCAATAAGCTGATTAGGTGTGTATATAACTAGAATGAAGCAGAAATTATTGAAATGAATGATATATGTATGTATATATGATTCCAGTGAAAACACAATTCATTTAATTTGCAATTGTAATACTTATAATATCTATTTAACAAAACTAAAGAGAATACCAAAAATTATTTAAACCACTTTATCATAATCGATCAAATAGAATGTGTAAAGGAAATGCCAAACATAAGATACTAGATTTTGGAACAATATTCACACAAAATACCATTCGTATAAATCACTAAAAAAAACCGTAGTTGTTTCTATGTCATTGTTGTTGTTTTTTTTATCTACTACCATTATCTTAAAAATTCAATAAAAAAAAATGCCACAATTTCTAAAAACTAAAATAAATAACTTAGAAAGTTCTTTAAAGATCCAACTAGAGTCAACGATTTGATTTCATTTCATTTCAATTTAATTTCTCATTTATTTGATTTGATTTTCTTTTTTCTATTTGTATTTGCCTGCTAGTATCATTTTGATTTCCATTTTGTAATATAGTTCAGTCATAAATTAAAACTAATCAAATTTGATCTTTAATTTGACCACCACTAAGTTAAAAGCAGACTGATTGTATTTGAAGTTAGAATTATATAAATACCGCCACAAAGACATTAAGTCTGTTTGTATCAAATGAAATTCAGAAAAAATAGAAAACAATATACCAACATATAGAATTGCTAGCAAAGCGGTATAATACATGTTTTTTTTTTACTTATTAAAAGATTATATTTATATTTGTAGAACTCTATCCCAAGAGTAGGAGTTAGAAAAGCATTGTTTTTTAATTGAAGAGCCTATGTGACAATGACTTTAAATGGCATAAGAATTAAGATTATGAATAAAAGACAATACTTTCTGTCATAATTATTTTTATCAGGAAATAATGCGTGGTAAATTACACAATGTTGTGTAGCTTTTATTATGTGACCACCCACAGTCTAATAAAGCATTTCTTTACAAGATTTTTTTTTATAAAGGCTTGTAATCAATAAAACAGTATAAATTGTAACTAGCTGCACCTATCTAAAAATGACGTAAATATAATGATGGCTAATGACCGGTATAAAGAGCAGTTTCTGTTTTTCATATAACCCAATTATTTCAGTTGCTTATTTGTGTGGAAAATATAATATAATAGATAACAGATTTTAGTGCGAAATATAAGACTGATCAGTGATCATATAGGATCTAACGCCTATACTTGAGAATTATGGTTGATCACAGATTTTCATTCTTTTAGTACTTGGGCCTCTAGTTTTCTTATAAAATGGATTTAAAATTTTTCATAAAAAATAGATTTTTTGTGAAAATGTGAGCATTTCTAACTTCGGTTTAAAATAGATTTAATGTATTTTCATCAGTTAGAAATATGGGTGATCTCAGATTTTCACCCTTTTGTCGATTTTACTGAAAAGTGATCACAGGTTTTTTTTCGTTTGCCTATATCGCCTTAAGTTTCCTCTTAAAATAGTTTCCCAAAAAATCGATTTTTAGTAAAAATATTGGTAATCACAAATTTTAACCCTTTTGCGTCAATTTTCCTTATAAAATTAATTTTAAGTTTTCAAATTTATTAACTGTGTCTAAATTTGATTCACTCTTTATATATATCAAATATACAATATAATAAAAACGTTAGCTACCTCCAATTTGCTTATCCATCTAATTCTAGACATTATTATTAGTACAGAAATTATCAAAATTATCATATGCATTCATAAAAAAATAAATAAAAATAAATAAAATAAAACATTAAATACAATATTAACTGATGCTATTCGGGCAGGTTTAAGAGCTAATAGTCTTCTATATTACATTTCAAAAATAACTTTAATTAATATCAATTAAAAGAGGCTTATATAGGATCAATTAATCTGTATCTAAATCCTCAATCATGTTGCTATAAGTCAAGTTCCTCAGTGATAAAATTGTGCCCATTAAAGTTAGTTTTAAATACTAAATATTTTTTCAGGTCTTATATTTATTTTATAAAAAAGTATCTTCAAAATGCCAAAATATGCTCTAAAAGGGTTAAATATGCTTAAAAAATAACCAAGTATGGTAAAAAATATGCATCAAAAGTTGTCAAATACAAAATTGTGCCATTAAGGGTAAAATATGTAAAAATATGCAAAATGCTTTATTTGTTCGAAAACGGATAAATAAATTATCTATGGCTTCATTCAACGTCCAGAAAAACATGCATTTCCTTAGTGATTGCAGATTTTCACCCTTTGGCTGCATTTTAAGAATAAATTTCTACATATGCAACGTCATTAGGGTTTCTTTTACCGGGAAACAAGAACAAAACATCAATTATTTTAAAACTTTAATTATAAACGAGAAACAAAGATATAGTAGATCAAGACAGACTATATGGTACCCTATACCATTATGTACGTGCATAAAAATTCGATCACATTTACTAATTGTAAAATAAAATATACAAGTACAAAATAATGCGTTGATACTAACATCTAGATGATTTTATGCACTTTATGGCGATTCCTGGAAGTGGGCTCATATGGTAGCTATGATAAATTATAGACCGATTCTCATAAAATTTGGCAATTTTACTTCCACTTACATAAAACTGATTTCCGGAAGAGGGGTCAATTGTAGACTGATCTTCATAAAATTTGTTACAAAGATTGATACTTGTACAGAACTTCTTTGCACCGAATTTCATTAAAATTTTGTTATTTTTAAGGCATTTTTTAGTGTTTAAACTCTATTCCGAGGGAACATTTTTATGGGGGCTTGGTTAAAAAATGGACCAATCGCAACCAATTTCAATAGACTTCGTCCTTGTATCATAAAAGTCCCATGTGCCAAATTTCATTGAATTATCTTTGTGCACAAGGTTTACTTGGACAGCCAGCCAGCCATTCAGCGAGACAGACGGGCGGACATCGTCAGATCGATTTAAAAAGTAATTCTGAGTCGACTGGTGTACTTTAAGGTGGATATTGGACAAACGCATAATACTCCAACCATATCTGGTGGTGTAGTGTATAAGAAAAGGCTACGATCATTTATAATGGAAATCAATTTTTTATTAAATAAAATAAAATGAAACATTATAAATCATCATATTGCATTAACAAAAAATTAGATAATATAAAAGTACGTTTTTAAAGCTAAAATTTTTTAAAACTAAACCCTAATCTACGTCACAAATTTCATTATAAATAGTTTTTCTTGCCATTTTATTTTCATTTTATTCCTCTATCTTCATTATTTTTTAAATGCATTTTTACTTAACTTATTCAAACTAAATTAAATATGAATTTAGAAAATATTAAAAATTAGTTCGCAATATTTTTTTTTATTCAGAAATCTAATGAAAAATTCTCACGTATGTATCGATACAACATGTTATTTGTTTTTTAATCCCTAATTTTACTTTGAAGTTATAATACTAGCATCATGTCAAAATGTTTTTTTTGTTCGTATTTTCAAAGATGAACTTATTTAATATTCATTTCCACAAATCTATAATACAACTACAAAATTTAAACATGCCAAAAATGAAGATGATTTAAAATTGCATTTGAAAGAACTTGTAAGTATATTCATTACACCGTAGATTAATAATTAGGTAGATACCTGAGAGAAAAAAATCCTAATTCAATTGTCAAAATCATAACTAATGCAACATTAATGTTTCAGCAAGTGTTAAACTCTTGCAAGTACATGTCAATCTTTCATTAATGTAAGGAGTTAAAAACAGCTAAATTTTTGCTACACAATACATACTGTCAGACCTTTTACATTATCCTGGCCATGAATTTCGTATCACAAATGTTATCAGATAAATATCGTTTAAAAAATTAAAATTATTGAATTAAATTTTGGTCTAGCAAGACACATGTGGGAAAAATTCATAACAAATAACACTTTTAACAGAGAAATGTACGCAAATAAATGCCGTCAAAAAATATTCCTTCCTATCTATGAATTTTAATTTTTTTGGTCTCATCTCTCTTCTCATTATTACAAAAAGTAACTAAGTGGTATCAAACAAATGGTGCTGCTATGTACTAAAGGAGGCCAATACATGAAACTGACCAGAACTCAGTTAATTTGAAATGTCTTTAGTTATGGCAAAAAAAACATTGAAAGAACACGAAAAGATAAGTAAAAAAATAGAGTTTAAAAAGAAGTGGACCCTTTTCAACTAAATGGTAACCGAAAACGCAATAAAGCTTTTACGCAGGATATTCCAGAAAATATTAAATATTTTATTAAAAAATTAATTCTTCTTTCAAATTTAAAACTTGAATATAACAGTCTTTAGCAAAAACAAAATTTTAACAAATTCAAATTCGGCTTGACCGAATCTCTTATACCCACCATCTATAACTTTCTGTGTCACTCTAATTTGAAATTTCAACTTAATTGGGAGGAGGGTGATAACATATGCGGATCATGCCTATTTTTGGCTTCCGAATTTACATCAATCCTCGAACTATCCGTTATTGCACATGTTTTCATCGATAAAGTATGAAGTTACAAGGGACACCTTATGTTGTAGTGTTTGGCTCAAAACTTTTTTGTTTATAAATAGAATTTGTCCATTTTCAACAGCAAAAAAAAACTTATATAAAGTAAATATTTGAGCCAAATTTCGTCCTCCTAGGTGGTCCGCCCGAGTCCTATCCTGCTATCAACAGACAGACGGACAAACGGATGGACATAGCGAGATCGACGCACAATTTTATCTGAAGCCTGAATATATATACCTTATGGGGTGATAAGTCTTTTTTGATGGTGGTTTCAATTTTATAAACTGAATTCCGCAATCTGTATATAGTTTGGCGTTGCTCTAATATAAAAAAACACAGGTATACAAGGTTTTCGACATGAGCAACTAAAAGTGGGTTTTAAGGTCACCTGGGAGACTCAATTCGAATTTTTACTTATTTTTTAAAATTGGTTTTATTTTTCGAGATATAAAGCAAGTATTTATACCTTACACCATATGTCCCCCAAAAATAGAGTTTAAACACTCAAAAATGCCTTAGAAATAAGAATATTTTAATGAAATTCAGTGCAAAGAAGTTCTGTGCAAGTTTCAATCTTTGTACCAAATTTTATGAAGATCGGTCCACAATTGATCATAGCTCCCATATAAACCCCTCTTCCAAAAATAACTTTAACGTGCATATATCCCATACAAATGGTAGTATTTGACACAAATAAGTTTTTTGTAAGCCAAATTTTATGATAATCGGTCCATAATTTACCTTAGCTGCCATATAAACCCACTTCTAGGAATAGACCTAAAGTACATGAAATCATTTGGTTGTTAGTATCAACGCATGATTCTTTATTTGTATATTTTATTATACATTTAGTAAAATTGGCCACAAATGTAATATAAGTCCCCTTCCCGAATTTTTATGCTCGTACACAATGGTATTCAATAAAAATTAATAAATTGGAATTAAAGATCAGCCAAATTGAAATATTCGTATTATATGAGATCTCTTCATGTATTTGGCTCCAAAATTAGGAATTCTATATCATAACACGAAATATCGAATAAAAATAATTAAGGTTCAAAGATTTTTTTAAGATTTTATTTGCTGCAAAGAAAATGGTTTACGATTACGAATTATGTTCCGAACACGATTGTCTAATTATCTCTCCGTTGGCGGTTTGCTGAACGTAAAAAGTTTCTTAAAGATTCCGTCGGTTATTAGTTTTTCAAATATACCTTCTTTAATTTTTGTCCTTTGCTGGTAAGTGCTTTGAAGATTCTCTTGATAAGCTGAGGTTCTATGTGAAGATGAGGGAATGAGCTTGAAATCGGTGAAAAGGAGACGTTTTTTGTTGCACTGCAAATGATATCGAACTATGTATTCATGAAATTAAATAAATCACTGGTATCAGCACTGATGTTTATGTATACTTCTCTTGAGAATCGGTAATAAGGAAGCATTTTTGTTCCCGTTCACGTTAACGATTATTAGAGTGTCCAACATTTTTCATCCCTGCAACGCTTATGCAATCAACTCCGCCAAGTTTGCTAGTAAATTCAAATCTTGAATCTAGTTATTCAGTAAATATTCTCAAGAATAACTTGAAATCGTTTTTGTAATCCTTTTTTTACTTTACAGGATCTGGAATAAAATGTAACATGAAGAATATAATTACAATTTATTTTCTTATGACGTCAATATCAAAAAATTGTCGTGACAGCTGATTTTTCTAATACGCCGGAACTCGAAAACTAGAACCAGTTTTAAAAAGCGAATTCCATATTTTAATTCAGTGACCCAAATTACATTAGAATTAGTTCTCAACTGTTCAAGTCCAAAAGTTGAGCCGAATTTGTAAACTTGTGAAATTAATGTATCTTTTTAGCCATAAACATTAAGTGTTAGTTACTACACATCCATAAATATTCCAACAAAATGTTTAAATTCAAATTTATTTGATTGGAAATACACACCTTATATGAACGAATACACTAATGAAAGCGTAGGTATGCAAATGCATATATTTATGCTGGTTGAAATTTAATACGAATATAGCTTCTTACATGTGTAGTTTAACTGAATTTCTAACGATGTCATTTTGTCAATCTCATATTACATTTAATGTGAAAAACTTAAACGGCCATAATTCAAAAAATACGACTAACTAACATTTTATCACTTTAACAATTTAGAAAATAAAAAACCAAAAAAATACATAAATAAAAATAAAACGATCTTCTATATATAAATTTAAAACCAAGACATACACTTGTCCGGCTAGCATCATGTCAAATGCTGAGATGCAACAATAATTGAGTTAAAGTTAACGGATATTTAAGTAAGCCATTAAAGTAAGATACCAAAAAAAAAAAAAAAAAAGATACTTATTTTGTAAACCTCATCCTTTTCTTTCTTAGAGTATTTTTGTTTCATTATTTTTTATCTTATGTTGAAAATATAAATTTAAGAAGACAAGCGAGTTATTTCAATGAAGTTTATAATGACTAATTTCAATTTTCTAGCTAAGTGAATAGAGTGTTTAAAATATAGTGAGTCAAATAACATTACAAGTGAAATTTTAGGAAATATTTGACTTAAAGTTAAATTTTTATTAAAGCTAAAAAGATATTGATTTAAATATAAATTTTAGATCTGAAGGAATGAATCAGGTTGTTAAGTAAAATATTACCATGATTTCTATAATAAAAGAGCGGAGAATGATTCATAATTCCGAGAATGTTAAAGAAGACGAGAACTTTAAATATTTGCAATTGGAATTTTTAATTCCTTAGAAGAATTGAATTGTAATGCTCTGTGTCTGAACATATATTTGTGCATTACATCCCACTGTAAATATTTATGTATTAGCATTTTATGCAACAACGCATGCCACTAACATTTTATTTTACAACGCATAAGACTAATACGATGAAGGCAATCACGATGACGACAAAGATGATGACGTATCATCATATGTTTAATCACGATGGGAATGGGAATTATGATGGTGGTACTGGGATTTAATCTATGTTTTTGTTATACATTCATACATACATAAATACTATGTAGACATGTTCGCTCATTCGTTTGTTTGTTTAGTGTTAGTAGTATGGTGTTACCTCAACTAATTGTAAAACAACTAAACAACATGATGTTTTTTTACTACCGAAACATTAAAAAAATATACGTACATATGTATAATAGATATAAACTTAAATATGAACATAAATACGTAGATATATAAGTACATGTGTTTCTTCTAATGTATTTATAGCAACCATAAACTTGTTCCTATAGTATGCCCGGACATGATAATGTATAGAGTAGTACTTAGATTTTTGTTAAAAACCTCCTAAAAGAAGTCATCATAAAAGTAAAGAAGGCGGTAACACATTTTCATTGACCCGCATACTAAAGTTCATTTAATTCATATGAATATATGTAAGTTTTGTGTTAGAGTGTTCTTCTTATTGGTTTATTTTTATGTCTTTTTATAGGAGAAGATAATTTAGCGATTTTAATTGAAGAAAGCGTTTTTTGTATATTAGTTTTATTGCCTTGAATAAACTTTATATATATATATATATATATATATATATATAAATATAGATATAGATATAGATATAGATATAGATATAGATATAGATATAGATATAGATATAGATATAGATATAGATATAGATATAGATATAGATATAGATATAGATATAGATATAGATATAGATATAGATATAGATATAGATATAGATATAGATATAGATATAGATATAGATATAGATATAGATATAGATATAGATATAGATATAGATATAGATATAGATATAGATATAGATATAGATATAGATATAGATATAGATATAGATATAGATATAGATATAGATATAGATATAGATATAGATATAGATATAGATATAGATATAGATATAGATATAGATATAGATATAGATATAGATATAGATATAGATATAGATATAGATATAGATATAGATATAGATATAGATATAGATATAGATATAGATATAGATATAGATATAGATATAGATATAGATATAGATATAGATATAGATATAGATATAGATATAGATATAGATATAGATATAGATATAGATATAGATATAGATATAGATATAGATATAGATATAGATATAGATATAGATATAGATATAGATATAGATATAGATATAGATATAGATATAGATATAGATATAGATATAGATATAGATATAGATATAGATATAGATATAGATATAGATATAGATATAGATATAGATATAGATATAGATATAGATATAGATATAGATATAGATATAGATATAGATATAGATATAGATATAGATATAGATATAGATATAGATATAGATATAGATATAGATATAGATATAGATATAGATATAGATATAGATATAGATATAGATATAGATATAGATATAGATATAGATATAGATATAGATATAGATATAGATATAGATATAGATATAGATATAGATATAGATATAGATATAGATATAGATATAGATATAGATATAGATATAGATATAGATATAGATATAGATATAGATATAGATATAGATATAGATATAGATATAGATATAGATATAGATATAGATATAGATATAGATATAGATATAGATATAGATATAGATATAGATATAGATATAGATATAGATATAGATATAGATATAGATATAGATATAGATATAGATATAGATATAGATATAGATATAGATATAGATATAGATATAGATATAGATATAGATATAGATATAGATATAGATATAGATATAGATATAGATATAGATATAGATATAGATATAGATATAGATATAGATATAGATATAGATATAGATATAGATATAGATATAGATATAGATATAGATATAGATATAGATATAGATATAGATATAGATATAGATATAGATATAGATATAGATATAGATATAGATATAGATATAGATATAGATATAGATATAGATATAGATATAGATATAGATATAGATATAGATATAGATATAGATATAGATATAGATATAGATATAGATATAGATATAGATATAGATATAGATATAGATATAGATATAGATATAGATATAGATATAGATATAGATATAGATATAGATATAGATATAGATATAGATATAGATATAGATATAGATATAGATATAGATATAGATATAGATATAGATATAGATATAGATATAGATATAGATATAGATATAGATATAGATATAGATATAGATATAGATATAGATATAGATATAGATATAGATATAGATATAGATATAGATATAGATATAGATATAGATATAGATATAGATATAGATATAGATATAGATATAGATATAGATATAGATATAGATATAGATATAGATATAGATATAGATATAGATATAGATATAGATATAGATATAGATATAGATATAGATATAGATATAGATATAGATATAGATATAGATATAGATATAGATATAGATATAGATATAGATATAGATATAGATATAGATATAGATATAGATATAGATATAGATATAGATATAGATATAGATATAGATATAGATATAGATATAGATATAGATATAGATATAGATATAGATATAGATATAGATATAGATATAGATATAGATATAGATATAGATATAGATATAGATATAGATATAGATATAGATATAGATATAGATATAGATATAGATATAGATATAGATATAGATATAGATATAGATATAGATATAGATATAGATATAGATATAGATATAGATATAGATATAGATATAGATATAGATATAGATATAGATATAGATATAGATATAGATATAGATATAGATATAGATATAGATATAGATATAGATATAGATATAGATATAGATATAGATATAGATATAGATATAGATATAGATATAGATATAGATATAGATATAGATATAGATATAGATATAGATATAGATATAGATATAGATATAGATATAGATATAGATATAGATATAGATATAGATATAGATATAGATATAGATATAGATATAGATATAGATATAGATATAGATATAGATATAGATATAGATATAGATATAGATATAGATATAGATATAGATATAGATATAGATATAGATATAGATATAGATATAGATATAGATATAGATATAGATATAGATATAGATATAGATATAGATATAGATATAGATATAGATATAGATATAGATATAGATATAGATATAGATATAGATATAGATATAGATATAGATATAGATATAGATATAGATATAGATATAGATATAGATATAGATATAGATATAGATATAGATATAGATATAGATATAGATATAGATATAGATATAGATATAGATATAGATATAGATATAGATATAGATATAGATATAGATATAGATATAGATATAGATATAGATATAGATATAGATATAGATATAGATATAGATATAGATATAGATATAGATATAGATATAGATATAGATATAGATATAGATATAGATATAGATATAGATATAGATATAGATATAGATATAGATATAGATATAGATATAGATATAGATATAGATATAGATATAGATATAGATATAGATATAGATATAGATATAGATATAGATATAGATATAGATATAGATATAGATATAGATATAGATATAGATATAGATATAGATATAGATATAGATATAGATATAGATATAGATATAGATATAGATATAGATATAGATATAGATATAGATATAGATATAGATATAGATATAGATATAGATATAGATATAGATATAGATATAGATATAGATATAGATATAGATATAGATATAGATATAGATATAGATATAGATATAGATATAGATATAGATATAGATATAGATATAGATATAGATATAGATATAGATATAGATATAGATATAGATATAGATATAGATATAGATATAGATATAGATATAGATATAGATATAGATATAGATATAGATATAGATATAGATATAGATATAGATATAGATATAGATATAGATATAGATATAGATATAGATATAGATATAGATATAGATATAGATATAGATATAGATATAGATATAGATATAGATATAGATATAGATATAGATATAGATATAGATATAGATATAGATATAGATATAGATATAGATATAGATATAGATATAGATATAGATATAGATATAGATATAGATATAGATATAGATATAGATATAGATATAGATATAGATATAGATATAGATATAGATATAGATATAGATATAGATATAGATATAGATATAGATATAGATATAGATATAGATATAGATATAGATATAGATATAGATATAGATATAGATATAGATATAGATATAGATATAGATATAGATATAGATATAGATATAGATATAGATATAGATATAGATATAGATATAGATATAGATATAGATATAGATATAGATATAGATATAGATATAGATATAGATATAGATATAGATATAGATATAGATATAGATATAGATATAGATATAGATATAGATATAGATATAGATATAGATATAGATATAGATATAGATATAGATATAGATATAGATATAGATATAGATATAGATATAGATATAGATATAGATATAGATATAGATATAGATATAGATATAGATATAGATATAGATATAGATATAGATATAGATATAGATATAGATATAGATATAGATATAGATATAGATATAGATATAGATATAGATATAGATATAGATATAGATATAGATATAGATATAGATATAGATATAGATATAGATATAGATATAGATATAGATATAGATATAGATATAGATATAGATATAGATATAGATATAGATATAGATATAGATATAGATATAGATATAGATATAGATATAGATATAGATATAGATATAGATATAGATATAGATATAGATATAGATATAGATATAGATATAGATATAGATATAGATATAGATATAGATATAGATATAGATATAGATATAGATATAGATATAGATATAGATATAGATATAGATATAGATATAGATATAGATATAGATATAGATATAGATATAGATATAGATATAGATATAGATATAGATATAGATATAGATATAGATATAGATATAGATATAGATATAGATATAGATATAGATATAGATATAGATATAGATATAGATATAGATATAGATATAGATATAGATATAGATATAGATATAGATATAGATATAGATATAGATATAGATATAGATATAGA
Organism: Protocalliphora azurea; assembly: GCA_932274085.1. Lineage (NCBI taxonomy): Eukaryota > Metazoa > Arthropoda > Insecta > Diptera > Calliphoridae > Protocalliphora > Protocalliphora azurea. The sequence goes on from OW026520.1 coordinate 113,166,908, forward strand.
TATAGATATAGATATAGATATAGATATAGATATAGATATAGATATAGATATAGATATAGATATAGATATAGATATAGATATAGATATAGATATAGATATAGATATAGATATAGATATAGATATAGATATAGATATAGATATAGATATAGATATAGATATAGATATAGATATAGATATAGATATAGATATAGATATAGATATAGATATAGATATAGATATAGATATAGATATAGATATAGATATAGATATAGATATAGATATAGATATAGATATAGATATAGATATAGATATAGATATAGATATAGATATAGATATAGATATAGATATAGATATAGATATAGATATAGATATAGATATAGATATAGATATAGATATAGATATAGATATAGATATAGATATAGATATAGATATAGATATAGATATAGATATAGATATAGATATAGATATAGATATAGATATAGATATAGATATAGATATAGATATAGATATAGATATAGATATAGATATAGATATAGATATAGATATAGATATAGATATAGATATAGATATAGATATAGATATAGATATAGATATAGATATAGATATAGATATAGATATAGATATAGATATAGATATAGATATAGATATAGATATAGATATAGATATAGATATAGATATAGATATAGATATAGATATAGATATAGATATAGATATAGATATAGATATAGATATAGATATAGATATAGATATAGATATAGATATAGATATAGATATAGATATAGATATAGATATAGATATAGATATAGATATAGATATAGATATAGATATAGATATAGATATAGATATAGATATAGATATAGATATAGATATAGATATAGATATAGATATAGATATAGATATAGATATAGATATAGATATAGATATAGATATAGATATAGATATAGATATAGATATAGATATAGATATAGATATAGATATAGATATAGATATAGATATAGATATAGATATAGATATAGATATAGATATAGATATAGATATAGATATAGATATAGATATAGATATAGATATAGATATAGATATAGATATAGATATAGATATAGATATAGATATAGATATAGATATAGATATAGATATAGATATAGATATAGATATAGATATAGATATAGATATAGATATAGATATAGATATAGATATAGATATAGATATAGATATAGATATAGATATAGATATAGATATAGATATAGATATAGATATAGATATAGATATAGATATAGATATAGATATAGATATAGATATAGATATAGATATAGATATAGATATAGATATAGATATAGATATAGATATAGATATAGATATAGATATATAGGCTCCATTATTGTTAATACATCAAAATCTTCGAAATAATTCTAGAAAAGGGTACAGGCAATTTAACGGATGTAAATTATATCTTAAAAATCAAAGCTGTTCAGAACGTATATACCATTAAACTACACTAATAAAATTACATATTATTTAATATGTATAACCTTCATATAAAAAGGAACGGCAAAGTTCCACAGAACAACATGAACAATTTGGCAATCTAATATCAAACTACCACTAGCAAGAAAGATGGATGTAAAAAACATCAAAAGAACAAAGAAATTTTTAAAATGTAAAAGAAATATCTAAAATAAAAATATTAAATTTTTTAAGAACAAGAAAAAGTGTCATTAAAGAAAAAAGTTAAAATAATTTCCATTCATATACATTTTTTTCAATTAACGCATTGCATCACTCAATCATCTATATGATTGATATAATTGAAATGCTGATTTTTTAGTTTTAAAGTTTAAAATTTTGATTCATACAATTAACACATTATTTAAGGTTTCTATTTTTTTTAAGTATTTTTTCATTAAAATATTAAAAGTATTTACAAGTATTAGTAATTGATAGCATAATTTTGGTGAGATATGCAAATTTAAATATTTTTTTGGTTGAATCAACAACCATTATGGTGATGGAAATCATTTTTTTTTTTGTTTTTTTTTTTTTTTTTTGTATGTTTTTAGTAATATATATCAAATATTTTTTGATAATAATAAAAAAATATTTATTTGCTAATTACAGTACAATTACAAATTATAATGTAATTTTAAACATATGAGTTCAAAAGAAGTTTCTATGGTCATACGCTCGTTATAGTGAAAATACACCAGAGTCTCTGGCGAGAATCAAACACAAACAATCCTATTGGGGCAGCCTAAGAAAAATGATATACATTTGTTCTAAGTTAAATTCTTCATCGTGATTTTAGTTAATGCCCTTTTAACCTTCCAGCAACTTCATCTGATATCCTATAAGTTTATGTCGGATTTTAAAAGAATATCAAGACATGCTTTTACATATATAATATGTACACTGCAGTACTATCTAATTACTTTTTCTCTAATTTAGGATGACATTACTGATTGTATCATTAAAACGACAGAAATAGTGTTGAGTTTTAAATCAAAACTGCGACTCTTAGTCATTACATTTACAACCTAGTAATTATACTGTACTTGTATACTATAAGTTCACAAAGCAGAAAATTATTGATGAACTGGTTTAGAGAATTCGTCAACATAAATTTCCAGTCGAAAGTTTTTATAATTAGGTGGTCCGAAATTTTTTTCTGAAAAATGTGTGAATATTTTATTAAGTAGCCAATTATGATCTGTTCCCTCTCCAACATAATGAAGGATACTTACAACTACACTCTAAATAGAAACTAATTCTGTGTAATAGTGGAAACCAGAATATTTTCATCAAACTAAAAACCTTATTATTTGCAATGGAAGTTATTTCTTCAAATTTTTAAGATTTTCACCAAATTACTCCTTCAGATATGCTTAGTATGGTGACTATTACACCCCAGGCCCTATCCGCTTTATTTATTTAGTTTTCACAAAATTTAAGGGCTCTTAATATAAGAGTTCTTCATTAAGAATATTTGCTTTGCATGGGGTGACGGTGGGATCATTTCCCCTGGTCCCACCCTCAAATTTTTATACTAAGTTCTGGAGATTGCTGAAACAATTTTTCCTACAAAATTTTAATACTTAATACTTTTAAGATATACCTTAAGAACTTTTACAGCAAATTTAATATTATCGAAAAATAAAATATTCTATTTTAATTCCCGCAGTTTAACTTTCTATAAGGTACAAAGAAACAGACAAGCACAATTAATTTTTACATATCTGAAAAACCCTAATTATTCAGGAGAGCATAAAAACTTTTTCTTTCACTTATTTTTCAACATTTTGCAATCCGGTGATTTTGTGATTTATCAATAATACGTCTATTAAACCTTGCACCTAAAAACAAATCTTTAAAGCCTATTATTCACGAAGTTATGATAGATAGACCTTTTTTTCTTAATATATTATCAATATGTGTTATAAAATGTTAAGAAAGTTAAAGGCATAAAATATAAAATTTTTTGCTAAAAATTAGATAATATTTTAATTTTATAATATCTTTCAAATCAAGATATAAAAAAACGAAGTTTGGTGGTTAGCAGTACCATTTTCAAATGTTGCTGCTTGTAGAAAACAAAAATATTTCAGAAAAATTTTAAAGAAAAATTATAGAGATGGGAGGTATGATTTTTTTAAATATTGATTTCATTATCCTTTCCCTTTCAAAAGGTCCGATGATATATGGATTTAAATTTCATGTAAAAAAAAGAAAATCCTAAAAAAGCCAAACTTGAAAAACAAGTAAATTTTGTTTAAATTAGTTAGTGTGTATACCAAATTTCATCGAAATCGGAAATGATGAGGTTCTTCGGGTATTCGAACATTTTTGTTTTCTCCCAACTGTAAAGTAAAAGTGTAGATACCACTTATCATACTTATCAACAACTAAGTTTAGACTAAAAGACTGTTTATAGAGTTTGAATACTACAATTCTTTGAAAGTCAAATAAAACCATACAAATATCCATTTTTGAATACAAGCCCTTGATTTGTAGATATAGATACATGTGCGTCAAATTGGCAGTATTTAACAACATGTATGTCAGATAATAATAATAATAATAATATAATAATAATAATAATAATAATAATAATGTAGCGGGTTATTCTTAAAATTAAATTTTAACTAATCCTCGGTACTACTTTTTTTTTTTTTAATATCCATCATATTTTTCAATTCATTCAAATTCAATTCAAAGTCTAGGCCGTTCTGAATTTCACATATTTTATATAAAAAATTTGATTCTATAATATATATTTTAAAATACCAAAGTGGATATTAACTAGAAGAATTCTGTTTCAAGTAATTTCTAAATCATTTCAATATATATGGACTTAATGACAAAATATTATTAATTGTACTTTTGATATTTTTTCTGATTTTACATCCTTAGAATATTTTTCATTAGAGATATAAAATCTGAAGTTTATTAATTTTTTAACCAAAATTTTGTTTAGTTTTAAACTGTCGTATTTGATACAGAAATGAAGGTAGTTTCAATCAATTATTTGTTTTTATTTTTGTAAACATTTTCAGTGAACATTGCAAAATTTCTTAAAATGAGTTTTTAATTTCAAGGAATTTCATTAATAAAATTGTGTAATTATATTATATGGTAATTAAATTCATGTTCAAATTGTTTCAATTATTGTTTTTTTTTTTTTTTTAATTAATATATAAGTGAATTTCGTTCCAACAAGTTTCTATTTTAGGAATATGTAAAAATGTATGTTTTAGAAAAAAGAGAAAAAGCAGTACGGATATTGTCTTTTTAGAAACAAGAAAATAAATATCCTAACAATATTATTTTTCCGGAAGATTTTAACCATCTCATACAAAAATAAGAAATAAAGATGAAACAAAAACAAATTTACACTGTCATAAATATTACGTGCATTTTCGGCGGTATCTCCTATACAGTCCATATTGGAAATAATTTAAACTATCATCTCATTATTTCACAAGTCGAGTCAGCTGAATCTTTTAGCAAATGGTAATTGACAACGGCGAGTATAGATGTTGTAAGGGTTAGGCCAAAGAGATTCAACATTATCCAAAATGTGTGCGATAGTAGCAGTGGGCATGGGAACTAATAGTAGATGTTGTAAGGGTCAGGCCAAAGAGATTCAACATTATCCAAAATGTGTGCGATAATAGCAGTGGGCATGGAAACTAATAGTAAAGAGGTGCGCTTAATTTTTTCTCTAGAGCACCATAAGAAATGGTTTTGAATATTTGTTGCTTGAAGAAAAATGCCTGTTGACGGTGTGACTTCCTTTGCATTCCTTTTCGTATTTGATATAAAATTTTTCAAATTCTAAATAATTTTTAAACTTATAAAAAGTCTAAATTTTAATTCTTTTTCTTTTATTTAATTTTAACAAACTGTCATAATCTTTAAACATGTCAGAAAGTGATTTTAAATTAATACAAACAGAATAAAACTACCTTCTTCTACTTTATATCATGGTACCGTAGATAAAAACGTCACATGAAAATTAAATATTATAATTCTATTGATAACACTTTTCGCTTTTTTTTCATTTTACTTTTCACATTATAGCTGGAAGTTATAAAATAATTTTACCTGTTGCCGTCTCTTTAGTGCCGAGCTGATTTTCCTTTTTTCTTTCTTCCACATGCCTGCTCATAACACAACATAGACATAGATTAGAAATTAATTTTACATGTGTTAGAATATTGTTGTCAGTTTGCCAAAATAACCATAATGTGCTGAGTGAAGTGGCCTTCTCCACAACAGAAAACACATCATTCCACTCAACTCCACAGTCATATTAAGAATACGAACATTAGACGTAAGTAGAGAAGTCTATCCTTGTAACATCTTGTATCTCTAGTCTTTGCTGTGTTTTGTGACCGTGTGTGTGATATGATGACTATGATGTGCCTGATGATAACGTTGCTAACGTTGTTGCAACGTCGTATCTGTTTTTTGTATGTTGCAAGGTTTGCGTTAAAAATGTTGATCATAAAGTTGTGTTTAACGATCAAGAAAACAAACACTAGAACAAAAACAAAAAAAGAAACAACAATAATAGCAACTTTAACAACCGTCATATTATGCAACATAAAAATTATGACAAGTTGTTACATGTTGTTGCACACAACATGCCTATTTCCTTTTTTAGTGGCATAAAAACTAAATGTTTATATTGTATTTGTTTAAATTTGCATTAAAATTTATTTAATGATTTCTTAAGCAGTCTTTAACAAAGTATCTAGCTATACACATACAACTATTTATATCTTACTACATGGGATAAAGATCTAAGACAGAAAACACTTGCAAATTACAAATAAAATTATGGTCATAGGAAAATGTTTGTCCATTTTCAGAATTGTAAAAATAGATAACAATATTTCTGTTGGAAAATATTAATTTACTATTAAAATAATTGCTTTTCAATTCTACTCTAACCAACCTCAAACTAGAGGAAAAAAATTTCTAATAAATTTTCCACAGATTTACTTTTTAACTTAAACTTTTTAATGTTTTGCATAAGAAAGAAAGAAAGAACAAAAAAAGAAGAAGAAAGAAAAACAAACATAATTTCTTTTCATTAACGAACTACTCCATTTAGACTTTGTCATAAGTGGAAAACTTCTGTTTGTCAAAATGAATTCCTAAGTACATGATAAAGTTAATGTAATGCACACATTACAATGTCAACAACCACAACGTACTAACAACAAGTAGTAAAAGCAATGTTTGTTGTTGATGTTTGATGCTACTGTTATTACTGCTGCAGTTACTACTGATGACGATAATGATGAAGTCAACAACACATATAGCATACAAAACAAGAATAAGTAAAACAAGGAAGAAAATCACACATCTGAATGACAGCATCATTAACATTAGCAACATTATGAACAACACAATATGAAGTACGTGTGAAGTAAAAACTACTACTTAATTTAATTTTTTTGTATAAATGAAACTTTACAGAGGATGACACAAATATACTAACACTCTCTCTTTTTTTTATATGCATGTGTAGACAAAATAGTTATTACAGTCAACATACTATATGTGCATAATTTTTCATATGATATTTAATTCTATTTAAAAAGCCAAATTCTAAACAAGACCTTTGGTTTAACTAGGCACTGAGTTAAATTAAAATATTTCATGCAGAACATACTTAATCTTCTGATCTTATGTTGTTCAGGTTTTTAATATTAGCAAATAGAATAGCTTCAAATGATATTTGAGGTTCCACTCATATCACAAGATCTTGTTGAATTAGGTTCAGGTGCTATAACAAATATGCTATTTTCGCTGAACTTCAAAACAAATTTTTGGTCAAAATGATTTTATTCCAACTGTATATTTCGATTACTGCCATTCATTTCAATAACTAACATTCATTAATTTGAACCTTGGATGGTGCTTTCTACATATTATACGCAATTTTCGTTATCTCGATGTAATTTTACATAGCATTTTGTCCATAAGATTAAATTTAGCTTCGGTTATATGGCATTCTATTAGCAAGAATTTCTTAGATTTCGTCTTTTCAATTTCCCACGTATTGCACAAGTTGATGGAAATATAATGTTGCGATTTTTGCAAAAATTTAATGGTAAAATACATTAAATTTTGCTTACATAAATGTCATACATTATAAACTTTCATTTCATATTTGTAGCTTTAAATTGTTTACGCGAAGTAAATCCATTGTGGGTGTTTTTATATTTATTATCTAGCATGCTAGAAAATAGTTTACAATGAGAGTAATGCAAGTCATGTTACATACTTATATACTAACACACGATGCATTTTTCAATAAGGATCCAGAATATGTACAGTTTTTAGGGTCTTAGATGAATATTGCAGATATTACAAACGGAATGACATTTTTACACTTGTAGTGAAGGATACAATAAAAGTACGAATAAAAATTATAACTTTGCATGTTTTGTAATGGACTTTTGTAGACTTTTTGAAGTTTCCTGGATAGAAATTTTATATTGATCTATCAATAGTATCTTCAAAGTGACTGTATTCATCCCTGAGAAGATTATTATTTCTAATTTGTAAGCATAAATTTTAATTTATATTCTTAAACGATTCTTAAAAATCATAAGGACTTTGAAACCAATTGATTTATTAATAGAATTTGACTAAGAGTGCAGAATTTAATAATTGTACTCAGGGTTGTCAGTTTTTTTTTTTTGAGTCTCTGTCGCCAAATAGTTAGTCAGAAATCGTCAAAAATTTAATTTTATTTGGTTAAAAAGAAATAATAATAATAATAATAATAATAGTAATGAAAAATAAGTAAAAGTGTTTAAAGTGTCGAACAATTTTTAGTGCTTCAAATTTTATATAATTTATAGAAAATAATACCACGGTGCTACAGTGAAAAAACACTTGGAATTTAACATAGTGTAGTTTGTACATATGGGTAAGTATATTATAATACCATTTTAACAATTTTCGATATACCTCCAAAATTGGGATTTATATCCAAAAAACCGATTTTTCGTACTTTGCGGCATTAAAAATGTTTATCTCAAACACATGTTAACCAATTTAAGTTCTTTTTAACGGCATTTTGTAAAATATTAAAGACAAAAATTAAATTTTTTATTTTTTATTCGCATTTTTTTAACTTTACAACCATAAAGTGTGGGTTCAATTTTATTTGAAAATACATTTTTTTCGTATTTTCTTCCAAATACAACATTTTATTCGGAATAAAATAACCTATCGTTTGATAAAATTGGATGAGATATGATCATAAAATAACAGATTTTTATGAGTATTGCAACCACTCTTGAGGATTTATCGTAATTTTGACGATTTTTGGTCCTAATAGTGGCCTGTTGATGATTTTTGTCCCAAATTTGACGATTTTTTCTAAAAGGACATTCAGAACTATTTTCACCATTTTTTATATATTTTTCTTTAAACGTTAGTTCAAAAATATTAACAATGCAAATAATTGTAGAAAAGGTTTATGGGAACCAATAAAATAATATATCCGATTCAATTATGTATACTTTTATTATAAAATGGCGAATAAACACATTTTGCAATTTTTATAAAAACTTTAAATTCATAATCAAGGCATTAAAAATGCTTAAATAGTAGTCCTAAGTAGGTCGATTTACCGATTTCGATTTTAGATAAAAATCGATTTTGTGCCAAATAAAATCGGTTGTTTGCAATCGATTTTATATATATATATTATCTAATCTAATTTAGCATTTTTGTCATCATTTGCAAAGAGTAATATAAAATAATCAACGAATTACAACACATGCATGACTACTGGGTCGAACAAATCAATCGCCAAGGAGTAAATTTCATTCATCAATTGTTTTTGCTTTTCTATTGTAAGTGATGATTCAAATATTTTTCTTAATTTTATTTTTAGTGTAGTCTCATTTATAAGTCAGTACGATTCAGTTTTGTCCCCCATGTCCGATTATATTTATCAATGAAATAGGTAAGCTTATAAGCACTGTAATTATTGCTATTTTAATATATTCTCCTTATTAAGAAAGTGGAAAAAATTCATATTTTACCTATAAAAATAAAAAAATAACAATATTTTTTTTATTTTTTTATATTTATTTTTTTCATATTTCTTTTTATCGATAAATTTTGTTTGAATTTGTTTTTTCATAAGGGAAAGATAACCATGACGAAGATGTGTGTCAGTATATGAAATAAATATGTCTTTGTAGGGACAGATTTTTGAATATAAGGTACCAGGTCTGTCAAGGTGTGTATAATGATTTAGATGGGCTGGAAAATTGTACCTGACGTGGTATGACATCTGATCACGATATTATAGGAAATTCTATTTCTTCATGTTCTTTCATTTTTTTAATTTTTGCATATTCTAAGGGTATGAAGAGTATGCTATATGATTACGCGTCATAACTCGGGTTAAGAACCCCATTTCTAAGAGTACAGCTAGCGGGAAGACCATATCTTTTCATGCCCCTTAACTGTTTTGATCGGCTATTGTTTTTTTTTTTTTTTTTTTTTTTTTTTTTTTAGTCGTTGAAAAATTTATTTTCTGGCACACAAAAATTTGACGGTTTTTTATGTTTTAACGAAACATAAATGTAGATATCTCGAATGCTAATGGACAGTGTTGCCAGGTTAGCCTTTTTATTTTGCTCTTAGCCTCAAAATTTTCGTTTTAGCCTTTCTTGATTTTTCAAAATTGCCTTAAAAAGGTCTTACTTATTACTTCAACGGCGAAGAAAAAAATTCTTATTAGCAGACTCGAAATAGGAAATTAAAGGCAAAAAAAATAAATCCATCCATGCGATTGAAATAAATCATATAACATGAAAATTGATGAACAAGTAATGATGCTAATCATAAAATGAAATTTTAAGAACGATTACATCAGCCCCGTGAATGAGAAAACTCGAATATCAATAAAGATCTCGCCGTACCTCTAGTAAAAAAACGAATTAAAAAATCATGCAATAACATACCTAAAAAACTTGAAACAGACCAAAACCCAATCGCTCGTATATTAAGAAGTAATAAAAAGAAGAAATACGACAAACCTGATCCGTATATAAAATCTATGAGAAAAGTTGTTTATCGTCTGAAATTGGTTGGATTATTATATAATTTTTAGATATAAGATTTAAGTACTTATTTTTAGTTCTATTTAACCCAAATTGACCGGGAATGTTTTTGTTTCAGATATTGATGAAATTACCAAATTTGTATCTATGGGGCCTAAGAAAATTTACCTATTATATAAAATTTTGTTTCGGCCGCTAGGTCGGACAGAATGTGCCATTACCTTATGGTCACGTCAGACCCTACATAGAATTTTTTTTGTGAGAAGAAAATAAGTAAATGAAAAAATTGGTTTTTATTAGTAAATGTTCTTAAGGAAATGCAATATAATATTTGTTCTAGTATGGTATTAAGAACATCAAGCCTTAAGTATACCCACTTGAATTGGAGAAGCCACGATATAACGTCTTATTTTGAGCTGTTGGTACTAAAAGATGACCTTCATCATGATCATCAAAATATGTGGAAGTCATCCACATATTCCACATATCTGTTTCACAATTTTTCTCCTCTATATTCAATATGATAAACAATCATATTCTGGTTTAAAGGAATATTTCAAGGACTAAACGAGGAATATTACTATTAGAAACGTTTCCAGCATCACCTTCGTCAATAATATTAGTATAATCTTTAGGCTATTCGATAAAAAAAACTTCACATTCATTATTTTCACACTCAAGTTCCTTAAAGCTTCATTGACGGACAATTTTATTAGAAAACACTTTTTACAAAAAAATTACATTTCTTGAAAAAATTTAAATTAAAAATACTACAAAAAATGTCTATGTTGTGCCCATATGGTAATGCAGATATGTAGTTCATAAAAAATTGGTTAAAGATATTTTATATATTTTATTGATTTATACCTATATAATATAGCACTGCTTGGCTATATATATATATATATATATATATATATATATATATATATATATATATATATATATAAAACTTTTTATAATCTACACAGTGTCAAAAAATATATCAATTAGTTCTTCAGTCATTAACTTTTTACATTTTTAACAATAACTTTTTAATGGTTTAAAAAGGATTATTTGCTTCCAAACGCATATTATAAATGACCTTTCATCGTATTAATATTATTAACAAGTTTCTGTATGATGAAATGCAATTCAGATTTTTTTCAAAATTTTGAATATTTGCTATTCTACGTAACTTTTTATGTAACCATTGTTTGCGTTACCATGTGGGTGCGCTGAGTCAATTTGGGTTAAAAAAATACAATAACTTAATAAAAATATAAATATAAAATCACAATTATTAAAAGACACCTACATACACAGAAAAAATTGTGACCGTATATTTTTCAATTAACATAGTTGTTTCATGTTGCATCTAAATTTAATAAATACATTCAAGTAAATATAAAATAAAAATAAAATTTAAGTAAAATTTTATTTCCTACCTAATTTTTTTAATTTTTTCATTTAATCATCATTTTTTTTAATAAATCTATAACTTCTAATTGGTTGGTTGGATCTACATAGAATTTTATATAGCGTATTAGAGGAGTGAATAATTTTAAATTTAGAAGGAGGACCTTACAGACCACTCTGGAGCGGAGCCATGCAGTCTAATAAACATTTCTTAACTGTTTTCTTTAAGGTAGCGTAGTTTGGATTCTATAAAAAATATTGAATTAAATTTTTCTGTTTGTGGTGAAGAATTATGCTAGCCAGGCAAAAGAATTTTTTTGAAAAAAAATCGATTTCCTACTTTTCAGATATTTTGAAATAAAAGTAAAATTTCTGTAAAAAGCCGGTTTTTGGATAATCTATAAATATTTTATCTGTTATATAATCTCTGCTACATAAGATACCTTAACGAAATTTCCGTGATTGCAGACTTTAAAATAATAAAGTGCATAAAAAATTAAAATTATTTTAATAGGAATTCCACAATTATCAAAAAGAAAAACCGGCGAAAATTCCAAAAATGAAATTTTTTGGAATCTTGCCTATAGAGCCTACATTTGTTTTACCCGATAGACAATTTTGTTCTTTAACTAACTGGTAAAAAATTGTCCAAATCAGATGAAAATAGTGGGCTACATATTTAAAAAAAATTGGGCCAAAATTTTGAAAAATTGAGATAGTTGGAATTTCAAATTTAAATAACTTGAAAACTATAAGGAATAATTAGCACATGGAAGCACGTTTTTAATGGTAGGGTTTTTCTTACAAACTTTAAATTGTACACTGCTCTGCTAAGGCTATGTAAATTCCAAACCAGCCGATAAGAAGTTACAGATTTGTGTCAAAAGATGTTTGATTCTGCCCCATTGTGTATTGTACTACAAAAGTATTCCAGAAAAAGGCTCTAACACAACGATTGAATGAAAAATATTTTTACAAAATCCGTATTTTTAAAAATTGTAAAGATTTTTTTCAGATCAACAAACTTTGACGAACAGTATTAATCAGAGACTATAAGTGTAAAAAAAATAAATCAAATTTTAATTCTTATTTTTGATTTTTAATATTATTATTATTATTTTTTTTTTTTAATAAACATTTTTTTTGATATTTATTTTTTTACACAAAAATAAAAAATACTTTTGATCAAAGCTGATTAGGGCATTAGGGCAACAAACATAACAATCCAACTTGAAGTACTTCTGGCTGTCGAAAACAAATGTCGTAAAAGAAAAGAAAATTTTTTAAAATTCTAAATGTATGTGTTTATAATTATATTTTTGTTTATTTTGTGAGACCAAAATTTCTTTACATTTCATTGCATTATTCAATGCATATCCTTGAATTAATAAATGCGTAAAATCTGAGATAAAATTCTTCATTATCTCATAAACACAATAATAAAACAAGAAATAAAAATTTTCAATAAATTTCTCACAAATTTTATTTTATTTAATATAATATATGATTTGTTTAATATAAACAGACTTGACAGACAAATAACCAAAACAAAAAACCAGCTGGGTTAATAGCTATACTTTTTAAGTCTGCCTTGATTTTAATTTTTTAATTAAAAATCAAAAATAAAAACCAGTTTCCGAGAGCTTGTGCCAAACGGTAGCAAACATGAATAAATAATTAGATATTTATGTGAGAGAAAAAAACCTGATTCTATTGTCAAAAACCTAATTTATGCAGCAACAAAATACATGTAATCACATATATTTTGTTTTTGTGATTTGAAGAAATGAGTAATTTTTTTATTTTTTTATTTTATTTTTTTTTTTTTTTTTTTTTTTTAATTTAGTTCGAAGTGCCTCTCACATAAACTTCTGGTTGTATTCTATGGTAGTAAAGTTCTGAGAAAAAATAAAATTTTCTTATGGTGAAAGAAATTTTACAACAAATGAAGACTTTTTCTTATGTTAAATTTTGACATATTTTTTTAACAAAATTTCACAATATTTTAAAAAATTCAATATATTTTTAACTAATTATATTATAAAATATACATTAAATTGTATAACCGATTATAAAATATTTTATTTTGCTATTTATTTTATGATTATCAAAATTTTCTATTCATTTGTAAATAATTTGTGTAGACCTATATGGTAATGAAATTTTATTGACCTCATAACTTTGAAAATGTACTTTCCTGCATACTTTGCCACCTTTTGGCACATACTCTGAGTTTTAAAATACGAGTGAAAAATAAAAATCAGACAACGACTTTTAAGTTTTCAAATGAAAATAAAAAATATCATAAACAATTTAACTATTATATATTCAAATTTGTATTAAAATGGATATTATATTAATATGTATGCGATATCTCTTAATCAACTTTAACCATTACACGGTTTCTGTGATATCTTGATAAGATATTTCATATGAACATAGATTACATGGAAGTTAATTTGAAAAATGTCCTTGATATCTTCCTTTTACGTATATTGCTTTAAAATCTTTTTCTGACTGAAATTTTGCGTATTCTCTAACTACCACTTATGTTCCTTGTAGCAGTAAAAACATCACTACAGTTTTCTGTGAGGTCATAGTCAATTGAATCATTTATGCGTTTAGTAATAGTAATTTACAGTCGCTCGGGAAGGTACCACTTTTCATTCCAAAGTTCAGATCTTTTATTTATTTTTTTTTTTTTTCGTTAACAAATAAGTGATCCACATAGATTAATTACAATAACACAGGTAAATGTAAGAGAATTTTATTTTACGTAACAAAAAATTAAGCTATGTTCACATTTGGCAAATATTTGATAAAAATTGCGTGACCACTAGTTCTATAAAATTATTGTTTTCCGTTGAAAAAGAGAAATTAGGAATTATTTTATATAGTGTTACGTCATTTTGGTCAAACATTTTGGTTAACTAGTCTGAACGTACCTTCAAAAACTATTTTATAATTTTTATTTCTTGTTTAAAAAAATAAAAATCAAGGACTGAACTCTCAGAACTGTGAGTTAAAATAAAAATCCCAACTCGAGTTTTATTTAAAAAACTTTCAATAACTGTTGTTTTAAATTCATAAAAAAAATCAGAAATTATTTTTATTTCTGAGAAATAAAATAAAAAATCAAAAATTAAACTTTATTACACAATAGCTTAAATAGCGTTATAGCAAATATTTTTAACCAATTTCCTTTATACAGATTTTTTGATCCAAAATTATACAAATAATAGCTCTATTCCAACACTATTCATAATTAAAGTTCTTGGTCAAAAAGTGTTTTTGTACTCAAAATTTCTATATATTTTGTTGTTTTTCTGACAAATTCTTACTATAACCTGTAAATCTAACTAGTACTGGAACAGAGCAAATAATTATTTTTGGTCTCTGGTGTTAATGTCTAGGTTATATATATATTTTTTTTAAATTAATAGATCTTAATAAATACTATTGAGTGATTTGAGTATGATTCACATCAAGAAAAAATACAATATTTACATACATATATATCACAACCATGACAAATATGATTTTATTCTTTTTAAAATATTTAAATTAGGTGCAGCATTTTCTTTTCCAGTTTATTTATTCAATTCATCAAAAATTCAACACTATTATTAAATACGCCTACTGAAGAGCAATTATAAAAGCATAAATTAAAAATACAAAAGATGTGTTGAACAATGTGAACAAAATATAAATTGAAAACAAAATCAACACTGTAATAATAAAAGGGCATAAAGGGTAATATATGTATAATGAAAAAAATTCAAGATGTGAAAAAAATACTACAATATATGACACTCATCATAAAAATATAAATACTTGCATACAATTTTTTGTAGTACATCTTACAAAAGATATAAACGACTACAAAATAATGAACGCATGCCAAAATTGCGTACATGTTATAGTGAAACTTTACGTCCGTTTACTACCAGAGAAGAATTGAAAAATTATGAATTTGTAAAGTTTAACAGATGAAGCGTAGAAAAAAGTTGTAACTCGGAAAAAAATACAGTAGAAATTTTACATGTGGGTGGTTTGGCTTGGAAGTTTTAAACAGAATTTCATAATACTTATTACCCGAGGCAAAAAATATTTAATGTAAAATAATGTTCAGAGGGGAAAAAAAGTGAAAAATAAAAAACCCGTGTACGATACATGTATATCACATATTAAATTTACCTTTTGACTACTCGTTGAGACAAACACTTCATTATCATCATAAAGATGATGATTTTTGTGTTTTGATGTAAAAATGTATTACAAAAGTGTTGAAGTGTTAAAAAAGTCATCATTGTATGAAGAAGACTGCATAACATCGAGAAGATAATGCAAAAGCAAGGAAGCAAAACTAAAGAAAATTTATAAAGATTTTTTCCGTATTTTATGCCTACCGGCGTATCATCATACATACAAATTAGCATACTCATCTGTATTTCCTATGTAAGATTTCTTTTCTCTTTTTATACTCTTTTTCATAACATATTTTTCTATACCCTACATAAGGCAACATTTTCATAGACAGTATTTAGTTGAATTGCTAAAAGTCATCAATCATGGTTATAAGAAAACTATAGTTGATAAATCTAAAGCGGATATGAGAAATCTAGTAAAGAAACTAACAGAAATATTTCATAAACCAGCAAAAACTTTTTGGTTCTTAGTAATGGCAAATACTTATTAAAGTAGTTTTTTGGTAATGAGGCGTCATTATTATTTGCCTACTCTATATTACATAAATAAGTACTCCATAGTATAATAGCTAATAATATTACAATCACGTGGATCAGTTAACTAGAGCACTGGATGAGCAACCAACACCATTCTGATTCTGTTTTTTTTTTTTACAAAAAGTCTAAAAAGGTATTTAATACTAAAAAAAATGTTTGTCACTTAGAAAATTGAATGCAAGATGGTGTACTGAGTAAGACGAGTGTCAATAAAAACGAATGGTTAATTTGTATCCAAGTTCAAATCTCGCTGACGGCAAATTTTTTTTATTTTATTATTTTTTTTTTTTTTATTGCTTTTACCCGGAAAGCAAATGCTTTGCTGGCTTCAGGGTCTTCAAAACAATTCATTGCGTCAGAAAAATTGTCAATGATATATTGCTACTGTAATAAGTCACACCTCCAATGACAAACTAATT
The DNA here is from genome assembly GCA_932274085.1 of Protocalliphora azurea. Lineage (NCBI taxonomy): Eukaryota > Metazoa > Arthropoda > Insecta > Diptera > Calliphoridae > Protocalliphora > Protocalliphora azurea. The sequence goes on from OW026520.1 coordinate 113,184,044, forward strand.
ATACTTTCAATTGCACTAAAATGATTATTAAAAAAACTATTGTGTACAAAATTCCTACTGTATATTTTCTACTCATACATCTCCGGCCAAATATAACTTTAACTCAAGTGTTGAATTATTTTTTTTTTTTTTTAATTTTCAACATTTTTACAAAAGACAAAAAAAAACTTTTCTTACTGTCTGTGTTGTTTCGCGCCTCATTTGTATTTCTGTAAGTGTATATAAGTATTCAGTTCCACTTTTTTTCATAAAAAATATTTTTATATTTTCATATGGCTACGTATGGATGTTTATTAACTGTGAATGTATTGTATCCAGGCAGTGAACACAATAATAATGAAAATATGGACCTACAAATATACTTTATCATACTATAACACATTCATAAAACAATCTTATATTGTAGTAGTTTTTATTTTGTAGATATTCAAGTTCATCTCTCTCTACGGACAGACGGATTTGCATATATTTTTGTAAGAACTTTGAGACATACCATACAATGCAAGGAGTATTATATTTATATGTGAAGAGCGGAAGACAAATGTCTTACTAAGTGAATTCATTAAGTTATTTCTGTTGTTGTTGGTTTTGTTTTTGCGTATTGGTTATATCTTTTAAAATGTACAGTGGTGGCTAAAACTTTTGCTCGAACCCACGACCTCCAAACTGATAGACTAGCTCACTCCCAACTAGCCTACCAAGGTAGAGAAACAAGCCGAGGCAAAATTGTGAGCGGCGGCGGCGCTCACTTTTAAATGGGCGGCGGCGGCACAAATTAAACTGAATCGATGACGGTTAAATTTTTGGTTGGGATTTATTAATGATATCGACAGAAAGATCAAAGTAGTTGAAATATAAGTGGCTTGTATCTCTGTTCCGGAGCACTCTGCACACGTGATCCTTGATCACGAAAATTAACAACAACTTAGGAAAAGTTTGAGAAAAAAAATATGGACCATTATAATAAAAGAAGCAGTCCTTGGCACCATCATCTTTGTGTTCATTCAGAGCATGAACACAAATTAAGCTAATGTTGAAAAATTTAGCTTTTGGAAGTAATTTCATAAAATGTACAAAGATAGTCTAAATCAAGCGGAGAATACTCGTAGAAGCAAGTATCAAACAGGTCATTGCTATTATCCAATTCAATATTTAGTGATATATAAAAAATCCTGGCTAGCGTTCATCACAGTGACAGAAAACTTTTAAGGAAACCATAAATCTCCGCAACACGATAAATTTATGATAACCTTTCATGAGACGAAACATACCTTTGATAATATACTTTTTAGACTCGTTCTAAAAACTTTTATCCAAACATGTGGCACCAATGATTGGTTAGGCTGAAAGATGATGAAAAATTCTTAAACATTTATTTTTAAATGAATTTTAAATTTTAAAGCAGGTTTGGAAAGACGAATATATAGGATTTTAAAATTTCAATAAATCTTTTTTGTTTTTCGGAACAATTATAAAATCTATCTGAAAATTTCAGTTTTTTCGAAGCTTTTGTTTTACACTTTGTACTATTTTGTTAGAAACAATATAAATTTATTAATTTTATTAGAAAGTTTATTTAATTTCATATTATAATAAAGTTAAGAAATTTATAAAGTTTCTAACAAAATAATACAAAAAAAATATTGCCAAATATAAAACAAATTTGAGAAAAAATTAAAATTTTTAGATATTTTCGGTAATAGAAACAAAAATCTGGGATTAGTGTCATAATATGTCTACATATTTTGAAAGCTAAAATATTCATGTTTCCAACCCTGTTTTAAAATTTAAAATGTATTTAAAAATAACTTTTTAAAAATTGTTTGAGTTTGTAAAGTTTTTTGTAGATAACTTCAGATTTTGAGTTAAATTCTAAAAATGGTAAAATAATGTACTCAGTGTCAAAACAAAGGTACGAATATTTGGCAAGTTAGTGGTGAATGTTTTGTTCAGTACTGTATATTTGTAAAAATTTACATATTAATATAAATATAAGTAAATTTATTTGAGTATGTGTGAGATATTTTCTTTGTATTGTGGCCTTTGGAAACCCTTAAATAATGGAGACAAAAAACTGTTTATTCATGTGAGATTTTCTTTTTATTTTTACTTTTTTAAGTGTTTTACTTATGACTTCACTTTTTTTAAGATGTTTGCTGTTCCCGAGATGTGACATAATTGGATATGTCAGGGGCTGAATGATTAAATAAAATTTATGAAAATAATTGTTTAAAGTTTCCAAATAATATTGCACATTTAGCCAAATAAATCCCACAATACACCAAAATACTTTAGAAAAAATGTCCATAATTGATATTCTAAGAATTGTATTTATGCATAAAGTTCACATCAGGATTATGTCTAGTAATATACTTTTAATATTAATTAGGAGCACATTATATTAATTACATTTATTTGAGTGAAGATTAAATCAATAATTAAATTAAAAAAAAATAAAATAATAATTAAAATAAAAAAAGTAAAAGCTCAAATATTTTCTTTATAAAAATATCCAACATAAAATTTAAGCCGTGCCTAACGTGTACAACACCTGATCTCATATAATACGAGTGAATATGTGAGTGAATTAAAGTGTTATGACATAGTGCAGTCAGCTAGTAGTTCTTCAGTCACTTAATTTTATATTCACACTTAAAGCAAGCAAGCACTGAAGTACAATAAAAACAAAGCTTTAAAGTTTTCATCCATTAAAGTGTGTACATATTTGCGTGTACTCAAACATATTTGTAGATAGTTACAAAATTTTGTTAAACAAAAAAACTAAAATATAGTAAATATTTATTAAAAAAATACATACGAAAAAATACAGTGCATTCATTTAAATTTTAAAGTCTGTGTTCCTTTAACAGCAACGGACCACACACTCTATTTGCTTTAACAGAAAATGAAATCATAAGCCAAAAATCCATCAAACTAACCAAGAAACCTAAAAAAAGACCCTTGAATTTAAATACATGCAATATTTTTTCAATTAAAATGCATTTGGCTCATTAACACCAGCACAGACATACAAAAAGAAAAAAAAAACTAAGATAATTTCCATCTCAAACACCATCTTTAGACACTCAGAGATGATGCTGCTGATGAACTTTTAAATGCTTCAGTGCTTTTTACACAATTTTATATTGTGTATAATTTTCCCCAAAAAATAAAAACGTAATACATTAAATCTATGGAAAATATTTGTTTATATTTATTTTCATATATAGGAAAAAATATTATTTATGGCCACATGTGTTTAACTTTCGTTAAGATATTCATGTTTGATGTTAAGTAGTTGTTGGTTGGCCCTTTAAATTTTTTCCCTCTGAAATAGTCAAATGATTTAAAAGTGCATGTTTCTAATTTACAGCATTATTTTGCACTTAATTTTCAAATTAACAGTTCATTTCGTTAAACTTTTTTTTTCTTTTACAAATTATACACATTTTAAAATTGTTTTACACATGTTAGAGCATGTGTAAAATATGCATTTATAAATATTAAAAAAATATACTTTTATTTAATAAATATTTCTATGACGAAATTCTCAACACATAAGTGGGAATAGTATAGGGAATATTTGAAGGTGAAATATCTGAGAAGCAAAATAAATTAAATAAATTGTAACTAAATTTAATTAATTAAAATATTGTCTACATATTTTAATAATTTAATTTTCAAATAAATAGAAAGAGCAACAAACAAAGTTTTTTTTATACCTACCATACAAAAGGAGAGTTTGTCATTCGGCTTTTAAAATATAGAAATATTCGTCTTTTCTAAGTCCTCGTGAGAATCTAAGTAATTGGAATACTGGGTTTACGTAAAAAGTAAATATCACATGTAAGGTTTTGATGGACGCTGATTACGATTCAAAAAGAAAAATTTAAATTCAAGATTGCTGAACCTATATGGCTACGAAAAATTTTTTATCGTTTAACGAAATTTTAAATAAATAAATTTTACTGGTTTATAGACCCTGGAAACGAACTGGTTGTTGTTTTTCCGAATTCAGTAGGGTAGAAGTGATATGATGGATAAAAGTGGGCTTTTATCCAAGTTTTTTTTTCACAATTAAAATATTTGGTGAATGTAAAAATTTTTTATCACATTCCAGGTTTTGGAGACGCTCATTACGATTCTGTAAACTAAATCAAAATTCAAAATGGTGATCCCAATATGGCGTCCAAATTGTTTTTTTTTTTTTTTGTTTTCACGAAATTTTATGTAATCACATTTTACAGATTTATAGCCCCAAAATTTTAATTTAAATTTGATTTTCCGAATTTGAAAAGGCGGAAGCAAAATGCAGGTTATTATATAAATTAGATCTTTTAAACTTGTCGAATAAATTTACATGTATAATATCAATTTAATAAATAAGTTTAAAAGCTGTACTGGAAGTTCTGAAAAAATCTTCTTTATTTTTTGCTTATTTCTAGATTCATACATATTGAAATGATTTAAAAGCTAAGGGAAATCAAATTAATTTTTACGCATTTATTTAAAGGTATTACATAATTTAAAAACATTTTCCTATTCTTACATTTTTTTATTTATTTTCAGATTGATACCATATTATATTTGCAATTTTTTTCTAACATTTATGTAAGCTATAGTAATCTTCCATTTACAACTTCACTCTATGTACACTAATATAAAATATTACGGTTGACATATTGGATTCTCCATTTTGTTTTTTTTTTTTTCATTATTTTAATTCGGAATCATCAAAAATTAAGATAGAAATCCATTTTCGTATTTTCATAATTTTTATAAAAAAAAAAAAAATTGTTTCACAATATTTTAACATTTTTTTTTAATGAGTGAGGTTTGAAGGACTTTTTTTTAGTTAAATTGCTATATCTTACGTGTTTATGAATGGTCGTAAATGGGGGTAGAAAATAATTCAGCCAATCTATATTTCTTGAAACTGCTTGGATCTAGGCTTTGAAAATTCCTATTTTTGGAGAAAAATCATATTTCACGATTTTTTATTTTATTTAAGTACTTACATTCGTCTCTTTTACCTCAGACCATTTCCGAACAACTTTTTGAGTAATTGCGAATTTTATACACTATTTATAACAAATAAAAAATTTCAGCAAAAATATATTTTATTTTGCTATTAAGAAACGCTAACCTGCAGTAACGTTAAATTTTTTGAGCATAAAATCCAAAGTTCCTAGATCACACATCTGTATGATTTTCTTCCCTCTACCTGAATTGGAGTTTTTGCCAAAAAATCAAGCTTGCGGCTCAGAGTGGTTTACATTAAAATAATGATCACAGATTTTCGTTCCTTTGGCTTTTTTTCGATTTTTGGATTTTTGATATAAAGATCATCTTTTTAGGTAATATAAGCGATCACAGATTCTACACCTTTTTGTTGTATTCTGCTATTGCACAGTCCAAAATAAATGGTAATAAGTCTTGACTTTAAACCGATGAAAATAGAAACATCGATAGAGTAGGAGTCAATATTATTGGCTCAAGTGAGAAACTGGAGCACGAACGACGTTACATATAAAAACGGACGTTTTATTCTTCTCGCTAACAGCCATTTTTAATATTATTAATTACTTTGCTTGAATTATTCGATATCAACATTTTTAACTGAACTTGTACTAATATTTTCGGAAAGAAACTTGAGAATACCCCAACTTTTTTGTACTTTGATGCAAGCAACCAAACATCAAAAAGTTTTGGCGAGAAATACGTTATTATATGATCAGTAATTGCCTTGTGTATTCAAAAGGAGCAAGTTGGAGCAAAATTTTATTTTGGAATTTGGAGGACTACCTCTCAGCGATTATCATTTAGATAACGGGACTTTGAGCGACTTTTTAGTTTTCGTCCAATAAAAATTAATATAAAGACAAAAATATTGCAATAAAGTTGAAGAATGAAATGTTCTCAAGAATTTTTTCTTGATAAAATTTTACAAATTATGCTTAGTTTTTACGATAAACAACATATCGCTCTTTAAAATAAAAAAAATCACAAAGATTTTGCTTAAAATAAAACAGTTACAAATATTCAAATTAAACTCCTTACAAAAAAAGTACTTTGTATTATATTTGTCTTCAACTACAGTGCTGTTCAAGGTGCCGTTACCTAATAACGGTAAACACTTAATATTTTCTTTACTTCTCAGTTACTAGGAAAGTTTAATCAGCATAACTAACTTTTTTTTTCAAATCTCGAAAAATATTTTTAAGGGTTTTGATAAGCTAACTTGTTAAATTCACACACTCTGCAATGGGGCCATTTGCAAAATAAAGAGTAATAAGTCTGGACTTTTTAAACCGCTAAACTGTAATGAAACTACGAATATCGTTAGAGGAGAATTTAAGCTTTCAGAATAGTGTTAACTGGAGTATGTAACATTTCGAGTAAATCAATTTCAAATGAACCAAATGCAGAAAAATTGTAAAATCTTCATATGTTCTTTTTAAAATCTAATTTGACTTTTAGTTTTTAATAACAGTATGTTCACATGTTTTGCCCTTATAATATAATGAAAATCGGAGTTCTTCTTCTTTAGAATAGGAACAAGAAAGGAATTAGATTGAACAAAAATGTGTAATTTTTTAGTTTATTTTTATATTTACCTCACACAAAATTATTTTTATTTTAACACAGGCGGCAAATAGGGTTTTAATAAGCAATTTAATTGTTCGATAGATATAAATCCATTAATAGGCAAAAAAATAATGCCCAAAGTTTTTCCAAAAAGAAGTTTGTATGGATCAAAATATTTAGTATATTAATAATGAATGAATTTCTTAAAAAGAAATATGGAGGTACTATATTCTAAACTACTTCATTATCTGAATACAACGGAAGAATGACTTGCAGGGGTAAGAAAAAAATTAAAGTGTTAAAATTAAAAATCTCCAAATAATTTTATAATAAAATCGATTAATAAGTTTTGAAACAATTTATATAGATGACAGTTTGTAGAATCCTATCGACAAAATTCCAAGGTAAACTAGGATAAAATAACCGATTAACAAGTTCAGAAAGTTCCAATATCGATATTTTAAACTCGTGATAAAGAAGTCCTTCAGAAGTGCTCCAAAAGTACACAAAAGTGTCCAAATATTGGACACATATATACAATTAACTTTTGAAAGAATAATATAAAATTTATGTTAATTTTTGGAGAACAATTTTCAATTATTTCAAATCGGTTCATATTTGCAATTATAACAAGCCCCGATGTATTTTGCATTCTTGAGGTTGATGATGAAATTGGTTGATTAAAGAGATTGATTTATCAATGTTTGTTACCTTCTTCATTAAACACTTGTGGAAGGCCCAATAATTATTCCGAAGGTTTTTCAGTAGTATCAAAAAAAAAAGGAAAAGCTAGAATGTTCTAGAAACTACTATCAATTACTCATGGCAGCCGAAATACAAATGCGTTCATCAATTATTGGTAGATTCGTAACTAGTGTTATATCGAGTCCTAAACGCGAAAAAATGTCTTAGGTGCAGAATATAAAACATCATAGCAAAAGCATTTTTGTGACTATTTAACATTGTTATGTGTATGGAAAATGTCACTTATAATAAAAATGCTTTAGCTATATGTATATCTGAAATGGTTCTAATTATTGATAGATAGTGTAAAAGATTTTGAATTTTAGATTTTCATCATTAAAGTTCGAAATGCCCGTTACATTACATACAATTTTATTTCACGAGAAAATACCATCGAATAATGTATTGTTCATATTGTCAATTATCCGAAGATGCAAAGGAGACAAGAAATAAAGATTGTAAAAACTTTTGCGAACATATATGTTTCATAGCTATTAATATCATCAGATCAATTAAATTGGAGCTTCCGATAACCATTAAAAAAGAGATCAAATGTAACAATCGCAGTTTTGATCCTGTTAAAAAGCCAAAATCATTTTTATTAATTAAGATATGTGTATGTCATATTACTTTGTTTTTTTTTTAATTTAAAAATTCATACATACATATATACATACATGCACACATACATATATACACACATTCTTAACAAAATTTCATTGAATTTTATGAAGGTGTGGCATTTGTCCGATCACGTCCATTTTTCATGAAACCACCTTGTGGCCTGTACTAAATTTCATCAACATATATTTCTTAATTACAAAAAATAGATTTTTGATCACTCTGAAGCAGAATGAAAAAAAATTTTTCTTTTGACTCCCCAAAAAAAAAAAAAAAAAAAAATATTGTTTTAATTTTTTTTTTTTTTTTTTTGCATGTAATTAAGTATTATGTCAGCTAGACAAAAAAAAATATTTAAAAAGAAATTGAGGCATAATTGGTTTTATTATTTCTATTTTTGTTTTTAATTAAATTAAAGTTTTTGTAAAAGTCTTAAAAATTTAATTTTTTTGATTTTTATGTATAAAGTACAAATTTAGCGGCCGTATGAAAACATATGCTTGAAAAATATCTTTAGTCGCTGGTTTTACTTCAGTATAGTAAATTACGAGTACTTTTGGCTACTCAACACATATTCAGTACATTTTCATGGGTACATGATGTTACTCAATATTATTCTTATAATTTCAAAGATTTAATAGAAAAAACATTGTTGTATTTTCCACTTTAGAAGCAATTAAGAATTATCTTAATTACTCTGATAAACACAAATCTGAAAGTATTGAGGATTTACCTTTTGATATCGAATACCCGATACTAAGTACTCAAATACTCAATACTTCAATAACTATATTATAATTTTGGAACGATTCTACATCGACTGATGGGATTTCAGGGATAAATTTGATCTCATTTTTTTTTTTGCTTTTTGACTTAAAAGAGAAAAAATGGCAGCTAAAGCTTATCCTAATGAAGGCAACGATTTTAGAGATGACTATATTCTCAGTAAAGATTTATCTAATTTCATTTCTGCTGTATTATAGAAGCTATTCTTAACTTTCCCATGATTAAGGTGTAAAAAACAAACGCACTTATTTTAAAAATCCTTGAATTTTTTAAAAATTGAAATCACTATTAAATTTTAAAACTACCCAGGAACGATTTTAGAAATTGTTCTAAAATTATTAGTCCTAGAACTGGTGTAATCAGAACCACTTCAGACTTTTTAATAACATTCTTAGAAGAAGTGTAGTCTAATTCTGGCACTCATGGAGAATAACCACACACAGGTCAACAGCAAAAACGGGCTTGAATAACCACTATATAGATTTGATGCATCATGGCTATCTAAGTACAAAAATGGTCAAAATTTTCCATTCTATGGATAATTTTTAAGTAAAATTGTCAATATTTTGACACATTTTTCCACTTATGTTGTCATAACTCCAAAAGAACTTGTCCGATTTTGTTAAACTAAATTTACAAAAATTTGGTTTACAATAACTTTAAATGATGTATACAATCGTTTTTAATGAGATCAATAGTTTCAAAGTTATGAAACAAATTTTTAGGCAAAAAATAAAAAATTGGTAATTCTTTTTTAATACATTTACTGCCTGTTTTTATAACACGAGTGCAAAAACGACTCGTCTAACTTATATTTAAAACAAAAACAAATTTTGAAATGTTGTTTTTGTTTTAAATGTAAGTTAGACGACTCGTTTTTGCGTCTTGTTATAAAAATAGGCAGTTAAACTCATCCAATTCAGATGTTTTTCCGAAGAATAGAATCAGTATTGTAGGTAGGGTTTTGCCAAAAAATGCACGAATGTTATTACGTAATGTATTTTCGATGTGAAAATTTGCACATAGCATGGGGAAAATGTTTTCAAAATTCAATAATTCAAAAGAAGAACATTAACTATTCAATTTTATGTATATTAAACAAAAAACTAAAATTTTGTGAAAATGGGAGAATTCGCTTAATTGTGAATAAATTCGAAAAGAATCAATGGATTTTCATGATTAACATCTCTTTTGGCTTTGTTTACCGTTTTCGATTTTTCATGATTTTTTTAAAACAAAAAAATTGCTATTTTCACGAAAAAAATATATCTTTTGCTTCAATTTTTTATTATAACTGCGAAACTTCTAATCCGATTGAAACGCAATAAATAAACGGTTTAAAGGTTACGTAGGTTGAGTTATCATTAATTATATGAAGAAATATCTAAAAAAATTTACAATTTTACTTAAAATTAAAAAAAAATCTCCATAGAATTTAAAATTTGGACCATATTTGTACTACTGGAGCCATAATACATCAAAATTGTATAGTGGTTTTCAAGCCGTTAAAATTTTTTCGATTTTGTTGCCTTGTGTTATCAATTGATTTTGTAGATTGTTTTTGAGAAGAATTGATTAAGAATTACTTCCGTATTACTTCTACATCACTTCTCTAAACAAATTATTGGTTCCGAAATGACTTCTTAGAATTGTTTAAAAAACTCAAAAAAAATTTTTTTTTTCAAAAAGTAGAAGATTGAATGAATTAAAAATTTAAATGAGAAAAAAGCTTACTAGTTGCTTCAATATATTGATTAAAATTTGATGTAAAATAAAACAACTGTATTAATTAAAAAGTAAGTACAACGTGTTTGGGAGTTTCAGCGTAATTAATAGTTTTAATTTAAAATATTGTTAAGCAAATAACAAATGATATAAGAAAGTCATAATATAAATTTCAATTAATCGATATATTAACACAAATCAATGCAACTTTGATGTATATTGCCTTATATTTTTCAATTAACACAGATGTTTTATTTTGCATCAAAATTTAATTAATATTCTCAAGCAAAAAAAATAAAAAAAATAAAATAAAAGAAATAGTAAAAAAAGATTCATGTGTTTTTTCTCATTTAAATTATAAAATTCATTCAGTAATCTACTTGATTGATTTAATAAATTTTTTAATTGGAAAAATTATCTGTTTTTAATTATTATATTTTTTGGTAATTGATATAATCATTTTGGTGAGAGGTGTAAATTTAAACAATTTTTAATTGAATGAATTATTTTGGAGATTGGTGATTTTTTTCTATGATATGAGGAATTTCAAAATTTCTCGAAACTCTTTGAGTTTGTTTAAAAAACAGGAATACAGTTGATGCATTTTAGTAGAACTAACAAAATAACTAAAAAATGTAAAATTTTAGATAATTCATCTAAAAGCTCAAGAAAATACAGCCATTTAAACCTTAAGCCTCAGCTTCAAACTTTGGAAAAATTCAATATAACTGTAGCTCCCTGGTATGTGAAAAATGAAAACATTCACAAGGATCTTAATGTTTCTCTTGTCAAAGTAAACACGCAGAATCGTATTTGAGGAAGCTTGAAGTACACCGTAACCCACTTGCTCGAAACATAATGAGAAGCGATGGCTACAACCGTTTAATAAGACGGAACACAACAGACCTCCGCCTAAGCTAAACCCTTTGATTACATATAGTTTTTCGTCCGGCAGTGATTGGACTTAATATATATTAAGATTTAGAGTTAATATTGGAATACTTGTTGTTCACTTAATTTTGTGAAGATTCAATAAATAAAGTTATATAAAAAAATTAAACCTAAGAATATAGAAAAATTGAATTGAAACTTTCGAAGATTTTTTGATTTATTTCTGTTTTGCACTGATAATATAAATCTTTTAGATTCAAACTATTGCCCAGTCGAGAGACAACGCTTAGGAAATTTTTATGCTGTATAACAAGTAACGGATTTGCTATCTGTTGAAAAGTTATGCGGTGATAAAAAATGTAACCAAAACTTGATAAAAAATTTTAGCACAAAAGTGAAACTAAATTTTACAGAATTTTGAAAACAAAGTCATTCTCTACAGTTTGAGGTATAGGTCGTTTATGTCAGGAAACCAGGCATGGGATACCATCATCACAAAAGTCCATATAGTTGGCGTAAATGTTTGTAAAATTTATGTTTTTTATTACTGAAATTACCCAAAATATCGCGTAAACAGAATTTTTTAATATATGACACTTATCGACTTTTTAAAATTTTCACCAAATTTTCATATTTTGTTCTGCATTTTTTAATACCAGATATGACTCTAGATCGTTGAAAAATATCTGTAATGTTTAAAATTGATAATGTTAAAAAACGAAATATGAAACATCTTTTATACCGGTTACAGTTGCATTCTTCCTAAAACAGATTTCGCTTGCTGATAACTATCCCGAAATATAAATTACGTTAATATTCATGTAAAATTAAAGCATTTTATTTGCTTAGTTGTAAAATTTTGGGAGACGTCAAAATATTTTAACGACTTATAATTTTATGTATCAAAAAAATATATTTTTAAACTCAAAACTCAGTCCCTTATATTTCGCATTATAGTCAGAAGTTTAAAATAATAAAAACTATTTTCGTTTTAAAACTTATCGTTAAATAAGATTCCCGTTTAAAATTTTGCTAAAATTTACTTAAAAATATAAATAAATAAAATTGCGCTTTTTGTAGGGAATATTATCATTAGTAGTAAAGTTTAAAGGTCAATATTTTTCAAACTAGTACTAATTTTCATTTGATTTTTTCAGCAAAATATTCCAAAATGTTTAGTATTATTCAATATTGTACTAAATTTTGCAAAAAATAAAATTAATCATTTTTCAGTAATTTTTTTTTTGAACTTTTTTTTTTGTAGGTTTTTATAATTTAGTAAATTTATTCGGGCTCAAGTTCATTGAATAATTGTAGAAGAATACATTGTAAAAGTTTATTGGACACTCGGCAGAGTGGAATAGATTTTCTACTCAGTCACCACCGTTATTTAAACATTTTTCTTTGCAGTGTACTTCGATAAATATTAAAGGTACAGAAATACTTTTAACGTGTGCTGATAGTTCTATGAAAAAAAGATTTTTAATTTTTTTCTTTTTTTTAAGTTTCATATTTAAACCTTTACAGCTTTTTCAAGCATTGTTAAAAATTTTTACAGCGAACATGCTTTCCATGCATAAATATAGCATAAAAATAAGAATCGATATTCGTATCAGAAGAAAAAGACAAAACTGAAAATATTTTTATTTAAATTAAAAAAAAAAAAAAAATAATTTGTTTTTTAATTCTTAATATATTTCCTACATTAGGAACATAATTGTATAAATATTTTCATTTGCACACATCAATATATCTTTAACATTAAAGTTTTTATTTTACAAAGTGCTAATTAAATGATTAGACACATTTGAAATGCAAACTTAAATGCCATTGAAAATAAAATTGATGCGATAATTTTTTAATGACTAATTGTAAAACGTTTATTAACTAGTAATAAAGCTTAAGAAATGGCTGAGATATTTTTAAACAGAAACAATACATATTAAATTTCAACTATTTCTTATTTTCTGATAACAACGATGACAAATGGCTTTTAGGAATTTTTAGTGTCTCATACCAAGAACATAATTTTTCAATTAAAACCTGTAATATATTTTTTGTTATTGTTGGCGCCATCACTCTAAACATGAAACACTCTACTAAAAACAATTTCAAAAGATGTTGTTGTTTTTCTTATTACCCATCACATCTAAGACAAAAACACCAACATAGTTCCAATACCCTGGATATAAAAGTGATGAAATTGATTTTAAAGGAGTATGTGACATTATTAATGCTTTGTTTTTGGTATCGATACTTAGTTGCCTATAAATGTTTTTTTTTCTTTCTTGTTCATTTGAACGCGCTTTATATCGTTATCACTGTTGTGCTCTTTCTGTTTTCTTTAAGTGTCAATTGTATTTTTTAAGTACATCCATCCATCTATTGGCATCGTTATAATTATCCATAGTATTTGTTATTGATTATAATCTGTGGCTAAACACGTTTGACATAGTTATCCTTTTTACTAGTTAAGTATATAGTTGTGTGTGTGTCGGTATGTTTGTATGTTTAATGTAATTTTAAAGTGATTATCTATATCACTATACAATTTAGTATTTAGTTTACTTTACGTTTCTTGTAACATTTGTGTTGCATTTGTTGGTAAAGTGTTTTTAGTTGTACGTGATTTTTCTTTAAATGTCAAGTGTTTATGTAAACGAGAATGTTTTGAATGAGAGATTTAAGCTAATTTGTGAGATTATTGAGTAGGGGGTAAAAAACTATGTTTAAAATAATGTAAAAGAAATAAACAAAATATAAAAATATTTTAATATGCAAAAGCAAATATAATACTGATTCGTATAATAAGAAGTTGCCTGATTAAACGCTTTAATGGCTGATATCACTACCAGTAGTATCCTTCATTTATTTTATTATGGAAAATGGTCTTCTAATTCCTTTCTTTATGACTTTTCTATATTATTTAAACTCCTTTGATTTTCGCCAGAAAGTGATACACAATTAGGTTTTTTTAATTTCCCGACTTTTTTCAACGACTTTATGTAAGACATTCCCGAGAATTCCCGGGTGTTCGTAAAAAATAAAATACAATATCATTCAAAAAGCAAGAAAATTTAACTATATATATATATATATATATATATTCGCACGCAAATATATTTATCTACTTTTGGGTGGAAAACAAAATATACATTTACATTTGCATGATATAAATAAAAAAGATACTTCCACTTCTATCTCTCTCAACAAAAAAAAAAATAAATAATAATAAATAAATAAATTTAAAAATAAATATATGGGGATCTTCTGAAATTTGATTTTTGTACACAATTTAGAAAATAATTGCCACATATAAAAAAGACAAAACACATTTTGGATATTATGGGTATTATTGTGTATGTGAATAGAAAATGTAGTGACTAAAACAATTTTAAATTTCCAAGGACTAAAATTTTTATTTTACCTTATGTACAGACTTTTCTGCAAATACAATAATGCAAATGGAAAATTTAAGTTATATTTTCCTTCAATATGGCTAGAGAAAATTGTTTTTCAGAGATCGATTCACATCATTTCAGGAAGTGATTGGAATCGATTGCCCCGGCTAAACTCTTTCACGGCGATGTTTTCGTCCGTTCTGAAATTATTTGAACGTATTAGTATTAGCTGATTACTTACCGAGTCGATATTCAAATATCGACTATAAAAAGCCACTGTAATATTTGCGCAGATATTTGGATGTTCAAATCCGTAACTTGCCGTAATGATATTGTATCAGAAATTTGGCTCATAGATTGACAATATCGTCTTTTTCTAAAAATGTTTATACGACTTTTTAAATATGTATATTGTTATAAACCAGGAAAAAATTTACCTGACATCTATTTCTCCTTGGTGATGTCGATATACAAATTCGTCGCAGTCGAATTATATTATTACACTTATTGATTTTAATAAAATTTCCTAAATAAATTCCATATTTTGAGATAATTATCGAACTGGATGCAAAGCAATGTAATCATCTAAGCCTATATTTGCTTAATGCTTTTTTCTTGTTTTTAAAATGGTGTAATTCCAAATTTCTGGTAGATATTAATTCCCGGGATACCAGATCAAAAATCCCGCGAATAGGGAGGTGAGAAATTGGCAAAATACCCAGGAAACTCGTCCCGGGAAGTCTCGGGATAAAAATCCTATGCAAAATCTTAAAGACTTCCCTGCTTTGATGTTGGATAATTGAATTGCAAAACATTTAGGCACTGCATCACATTACTTAAAATTTGTTCTACGCTTTATCACCACCTTGATTTTTACTATCTCGTAAGCAAGATAGTCATTTAATTTCTTCAAACAATTTTAAAAAGCCGTAATCGAGTATACGTAATAGCTATGGATTAATCATCGCTTTATTCAAAAATTTCTTTACTAGATTTGGATTTTATGCGGAAAATGATCTTCATCTACAAGTAAACGATCGTGCATTGTATCTGCACTATACAGAAGTT
The DNA here is from genome assembly GCA_932274085.1 of Protocalliphora azurea. Classification (NCBI taxonomy): domain Eukaryota; kingdom Metazoa; phylum Arthropoda; class Insecta; order Diptera; family Calliphoridae; genus Protocalliphora; species Protocalliphora azurea. The sequence continues at coordinate 113,199,868 of OW026520.1, forward strand.
AAATCATTGGCTATGAGTTTCACATGGTGTTAGAATAACAGCTAACATAGTTGATACAAAAATAATAGATTTGGCCTTTAAAAAGTTAAACGGAAATGAAGAACCTTCATGAAATTATCACAAGGAGGAGGAGCAGATTGTATTACGCACTTTTCGTCAGTAACAAGTACTCTCCTGAAAACTTCATTCCGTTTTTTGATAATAGTTGAAGATTTTAAAATAATTATAACTAAATTAAATACTTTTTTTTTGTATTTTTGAAGAGTTATTGTTATTGCTATCAGCCAGTGCTAAATCATTTTTATTGCTTAAAACTGATTTCAAGTATTATAGTTCAAGATCTGTTGCTTATACCAAAATCCATAATACATTTTTTCGCAAAATATTGGTTTAACCGTTTTCTTTAGTTTTCGGAATAAATAAAGGTAGGAGATTTAACTACTATTTCTCAGTATTTACATGAAATCGCATTATAATTAATGCCTATTCCTTAAATTTTTGAATATCAGAACCAAAAAGTCTTCCTTCATTAATAAATTAGCTGTGTTTTTTTTACTTTTTTACTTTTATTTTTTTTTGTTCCAGGTAAAAGAAGTTCAATTGGTATTTGAGAATACTGTTAGCTTAAATACTTATTAATAAAATGTATTCCCACATGCACCGTTTGATATAATTTATTTGACATTTGAACTTTTTATAAACAAAACCTTTTAAAATGTGCGCTCTCCAATGAGTCAAAATTATAAGGTCAGTCCCCTTTTTTTTCCACTAAAATCACATTTTTTGCAATTTATTTCTTGATCATTTTTATTTAATGGTTTATAGAAATGTTTAGGATGTGAATTATTTCAATACCAGAAGTGTTCTCAGAAATTCATTCCACCCAGCTTTAAAAATTTTCACATTTACCTATCCCATTAAATTATACGGTATTTTTCCAGGAAAAAAGTGCACTATTAAACCTAAAATGAGGGAATTCCCACAAAATTTTATTTTATTATTATTTTTTTTTTAATATCTAGATTCCTCTATTAAAACTCTTTCATAGCTTGGCGGGCTATTGGAACCATCAGAAATATTTTTTTTTTATTTAAAGAAAAAGAGAAATTCTTACTGATCATATAGGCATTTTCTAATGAAGAAGAACTCTCGAAATTGCAACCATGAACCACTTATCGATATGACGTTTTCGAGTTAATCTCAAATTAGAGTCATTCCAAGTTATTGCCTTTCAATAACATTAATAATCTTGAATACTAGCGAAAATTTCTAATCTCTTTTTGCCACATCTGGCTGCAAAACGCTAAAATTTTTTTTTCAAGAACCGTTGGTAGTAGACTGACTGAGACATAGTTTGATGAACCTTGAGTGTTTTTCCATTTTCAATGTTAATTTAATTTTATATGATGAATTTCTAGGAGCACTTCTGTAATTGAAATAATTCACGAAGTCTATAAATCAATAAATAAAAATGGTCAAGGAATAAATTGTCAAAAATATGACTTTAGTGACTCATTGTAAATTGTACATTTTCAGCGATTTTTTTTTTTATAAAAGTATAAAATGTCAAACAAATGACATTAGACGGTATATGTAGGAACACCTTTCAGTAACAAGTATTTTAGCTAACAGTACCATTGAACTTTTTAATACACAGAGCGAATAAGAGTGACCTTATAAGTTTGCCGCGCATCTTAGCTGATAAAAAATTAAGTAGGAAATATACGGATTGTGAATTTGGTAAGTAACATCCAAAACTGCTTATTCTACCAGATTTTCAATTTTAAAATTTTATGAATAAGAAAATAAAAAATTCTCCTAAATTTGAAATAAATGGCATCATAATTTTAATTATATTTGAAATGGTAACAAAAATTGTTTGTCTAAACGATTATCTAGGAGCATTGCGTTTTATTTGAACTATTGATATACATATATATAAATAAAAAAAAAAACACAGATATCAAATACAATTTGCAAGAACCTAGAGCGACGGCCTTAAATATTTTTTATTTATGATTATTTTATGTGTCACGTAGCGCCGTTCTATGAAAACCTTATGTTTCTTATAATTTAATGCTCTCCGTTCATACTTTTTCCTAAGTATCAAATAAATAAAACTGTAAGTTATTTATCTATATCAGATAATTTTAAAAATGTTGTTATCGAATTTTTAATAGCATATTTTTGCATGTTTTGGGCTCACTAGCATACTTTCATAGACAATCCTTATTTTAGAGTATATGTTAGTAATTAAAATGATTTTGCATATTTGACACTTAAGAGAAAAAAATTTTGCATATTTCGCACACAATAGAAATTTGTTCATATTTTACCATTAGTGAAATTTTCTCCTTACTCTCACATATGTTTTTCAAATCCGATTCCGTAATAATTTTCATGTTATAAATTGACAGAATTTTTTTAATTTTCTGATACCATTTTTTTAAAGTGTAAAAGGAAAATATCTTTAGCAATTGTTACACTAAAAACAAGTCATTTTTACCATTAATTTTTACCATGAATAATTTAAAATTTAGCCATAAAAATTTGTATTTTAAGAGCATATTTTTTAATTTTAAGGGTATATTTTCCGATTTTAAGAACAATTTTTATGTTCATAAAACATTTTTTGGATTATATTTTTGATTGTACTGATGATAACAATAGTTTCAGCATTTTCGATAATGCTGTAGGGCAATAAGTAATTCTTGACTTCCTGTGTGTTTACCCAGATTTTTGATTTACTTTTTTATAGCAAAATTAAACATTTCGCTATTTATACCCTACACCAAAATAGGTGCTTGGGGTATTATGCGTTTGTGCTGATGTTCGTAACGCACAGAAAAAATTATTCAACACTTTTAAAGTATATAAAGTATTCCAATTGATTCAGAATCACTTTTTGAGTCGATTTCTCGATGACCGTGCGCCCGTCAGTCTGGCTAGCTGTCCATGTAAAACTTGTACGCAAAGTACAGGTTGCAATTCTGAAGATAATTTGATAAAATTTGGGATATATAATTTTTTGATACAAGCCTATTGAAATTGGTTAGGATCGATCCAGTATTTCACCTAGCCCCCTAAAAAATACCCTCCCGCAATAGAGGTTTAAAGATCATAAAAATATTTTATCGAAATTTAGTACAAATATATTTTATATCAGTGAAAATTTTGTGCCAAGTGTCATAAAATTCGGTTCATTATTGACAAAAGCATCCATATAAATCCTTCTTTGGAAAATCAAATCTCATTCTAATGTTAGTACGCAAATGAATTTTAGATAACTATAAACTATAGTGGCAAATATTACTATTATCGGTCCATAACTGACCATAGCTTACATGCAGGGCCCACTTGCAGAAATCACCCTAAAGTGCATAAATCCAATATAAACGTTAATGGCAATATAATATAATGTATATATATGTTTAATAGAAATATTGATCACAGGAACTACATAACAACCCTTCCTGAAGTATGGTGAGTATACTCAATGGTGTAGGATATCATATAGCCGGACTTGACCGACTATACCTTTCTTACTTGTTTTTATTTTATTTTTTTACCATAAGAACACACAATTATTATACATTAACTGTATTTATAAATCTTAAATAACTTCCAGCAACTGAATAATTATATAACATTTAATTGTAATTTTTTGCCCTTTATGGATAGAATACTCTTTTAGAATTTCTATATTTAATAGGATCGATTTTTGATCAGTAGTGTATGGTGGCTTCACATACTCTCTTTACTTTATTACAAAAGTCCGCCTGACTTGAGATTCGATATTTACAAATATTCATTTAAGTGGTATTATTTAAAATACGAATGAATAGAATTCGTCGATATTTCACTACATAAATTTTCTAGATATCTTTAACGATGTCCGTCTGAAGGTTGATCGTATATCTGTTTGAAGATATCTTAACTCGACTGACCATAACTGTCTTGCTTGTTATCTTTATTTTTACTTAAGCGATTTTGCTAGTATTTTATACAAAACAAATCCTGGCCAAATTTTGTTTAACTTCCCTGAGAATTTTGAAAATTATATTCAGAATTGAATATTATGCGGAGGTTAGTCCAGATTTTGTTTCAGAACTTTGTTTTTACTGAAATGATTTAGCTAATTAAAAAGCAATAAACCACTTAGAAATACAAACAATAATCTAGGTGAATTTCCTTTAATTGAAGTTACTAGTATGATCGTCAGAATATATAATAAAGGCAGATGAACTCCAGGCGTTTTGCGAAATATTTGGAGTGATAACACATTCTGTTATGACTCCTTTTCTAAACATTATATTAAGATTTCTTATCTTTAATTTCTACTAAATTACAATCTTATTCATTGAAAACAAAAAGTCCTGCATTTGTGCTAATTTCTATTGAAAAGAATTTTCTATTTATGTTATTCTAATGTAGATTCCCCTAAATTCCTAATGAGTCTTTAATTTTAATAATAAAATTCCCAGACATACAAACACATTAAAGGGTTTATTTATAATTTCTCATTAAAGAGACTTTGCAAAAAAAAAAAAGGAAGAAACAATTTTGCAACACTTGTGGGCCATATATTATTTGAATCATATTCGCACAATAAAAGCTGTTTGTAATTTCATTCCTTTCCTTTATTTTTTCAGTCATTTACGAGTTAAACATTGAAACGTAATGTTTGTGTTAATTATTTTATGACATTCTCACTTGTGATACTAATGAAGTTCATGCTAATCATGATCATGATTATGATGTTGATGAGGCCAATGATGATAATAATCATTATTAAAAATGTGTTGATAATTCCTGTTGTATTCTCTTATATATACAAAATAAATTAAACAATATTTAAGTAGAGTATTTATACCATGTCTGGTTAAAATTTTTCTTTTACTCTTGTGTCTTTACTAGACAGTATAAGGAGTATACTTTACTTGTAAGCTTGTATGTAAGTATGTATGATGCCATCATATACATTTTGCTATATGTATGAAGATTATTTGTGGTGAATTTATATAGTTATAGTAATTATTTTTCTTAAACGAGTATGTACAATATAAAATTTTAATGTTAGTCTTAGCATCAGTACAAATGATACAAATTGTTTTTCTTTTTGAGGAAAATTGTCTGCAAGTAAATACTTGATTTTTTGTTTCACTCATATAAAAGAAACTTTCAATTTTGTCAGTTAATAAATTGACTTTTAATTCTGACACTTAATTTTCTTTAGTAGTTGATAATTTTCAGGCATTAGTAAATTGTAATTGTGTTTATGTCTTTGTCTGTCTGCCTTTTCATCTTCATCGGAGTTTGTCTTTATGTCTGTTGTGCAAATGTTGTTTAAACTTTGTCTTTGGATTTAAAGATACTCTACAGAATGCATTACATCAGCAGTTTAAAGGTAGTTAAATTTTTGTAATGGATTAGAAGAATTCTTTAATATGGAATTTTTCCTGATTGAAAATATTTGTTTAACTTGATTGTGGCTTATGCAAAGAACTAACTTAAGACTAGTTCTCTGGAAGTTTACAAGTAATAAATTTTTTAAAAATAAAAAATAAAATTAGTATTAAGTGTTTAACTGTAAACTAAAAATAATTATTGTGTGTGTAATTTTGGATCAAACAATGAATATAAAGAGAATTAGTTAAAAATAACTCGAGTACACTATTGCATTTGCTATTACGCTATTTAAACTATTGTATAATAAACTTTTATTTTTGATTTTTATTTTACTTCTCAGATATAAAAATTATTTCTGATTTTTATTTTATGAAATTCAAACAACAGTTATGTATAATTTTTTGAATAAAACTCAAGTTATTATTTTTATTTTGTCTCAAACAAAAAATAAAAATCAGTCGATACACAGAAAAAAAATAAAAATGGATTTTAATTACGAAATTGCTTATATCAATTATTTTTTTTTTCTTTTTAATTTTAAGTTAAGTGAAAATAATTGATTTTTGAACGAATTTTAATATATTTTTTTATTTCATCAATATAGTGATTGAAATTTTTCTTGAAATTAAAAAATATATTTATCAATTGGGTATAAAAATTAGTTAAATCTGAATTGATCCAAAAAAATGCTCCCATAAAAAAATTTCAACTAAACTTTTTATTGCAAAATTATAAATATTTTAAAAATACAAAAATTATTAAATATAAATGAAATATATTATGTATGTACTAGATTTGCAAAAAATTTCTTTGGTGTGTATTTGGATGCAGTTATTAGGAATATACTTATGATTAGTTCGCGAAAAAATTCATCATTGTCTAGGGCGGTCACCTCGTGTGGCCTATATATCACTGAAGTTGTTTTAATATATGGGGCGACGCCTTATTCTGACTATTAAACGATAGCTTGTTAAAAGAAATCAATAAAATAATCAACACATACTCAGTCTTTATAGAGCAAATAGCTTTAATATTAACTCGGATATTGGTATAGATGTTAACTTCATGCATAAGTCACGGGAATATATATAACAACTATGGAACACATAAATATCTCTCGAAACGCATGAAATTGTACTTAATCTGCATACAGCGTCACGAAAGAAATTTAAACTACTCTTTACAAACTGCATTGCGGGAGCAATAAAATCCAAAAAATCCAAAATCAGCCGTATTTTATATAAAATTATATAAATTTTTCTTTAAACTGTTCTTCTATTTAAATATTTTTTTCTATGTTATTTTTACTTTTTAAATAAGAAACTGTAAAATGATTTTTAAGTTTTTGTGGCATAAAATAAAAGCCTTTTGCATTCGACATTAAATTTGTATTGAGAAACGCATAAATGATAAATGATTAATGTAAAAAAATATTTTGCACTAGCAAGAATAAGAATTTTTAACTCATAATTAAATTTATCTCTTCAAATTAACTTCCACGTCATCTGTGCAAAAGATTTAAAAAAAGATTTCATGCCAGAAATATCTTATCAAGATATCACAGAAATCGTGAAGTTATCGAATTTGATTAAAAAACCTTGCCTACTTAGTAATAAAGAATTTATTTCCCATATATTTTAATACAAATTTGAATATAAGATATTTATATTAGATGTGTTTTGCTGCTCCAGCTGACTGCTAACCTTTACTGTCACAAAAAAAAAAAAAAAAAAAAAAAAAAAAACGACATTATCCCGATTTAGGAGCACTATATATTTATTTGTAAATTGCACCACGAATTTTACACACAAATTTTTTATTTGAATTCAATTTTATTTTTATATTTTTTCATTTCTTGTCATTCTTATATTTATAATTGTATTTTTGTTCATAAATTGGGAGCACTTTTGTTGACGTTAAAGTTAAAATGTATAATTCTACACGCTAACCCCTGAGGTATATAAATTTAAATTTTGCATGAAATTGCCTACGAACGGCAACAAAAGAACACAGCTATTGTTTAAAAACAAAAAAATCAAAAATAATTTTTAATTTTTATCATAATTTTTTTTTTTCTTGATGGATCAAAATAAGTTTATATTTTTCAAAAAACAAAAAAAAAAATCAAAAATATCAATTAAAATTTGATATATTTTTTTAAACTTATAATACTTATGGTCTCTGGCAAAGAATACAAAGAAAAGAAACTGGCTCAAATTTCAACAATAACAACTTTTCTCTTTCCTTACATACAAGTTCTGTGTTAATTCAACACATTTGTGAGAGAGAAAAACAAGACTAAATAAACAAAACTTTCCATTAAAATTTAAGTAAAATTACACTCGCGACATATTTTACTACTAGCGTATAATACTTTTATCATTTTTCACGCATATTTATTGCATTTTAACTCCAGTAACACGAATATTTTTCCCCAAACCAAAAAAAAAAAATATATATATATAGTTTTGACACTCCTTTGTTTATGGATGTAATCCATATCAGATGAAAATTTATGAAAATCTGTGAATATAATTGTGATGAAGTATATTTAATAATTTTTATGATGTATGGTGAAAGTTTCAGCACTAATATATATATATATATATATATATATATATATACATAAAATTTAAGTAAAACAATCTTAAAGTCAAGTTTTTTTTTTGAAAACCTCCCATTCTTTGTATTCCTTGGTCTCTGGTTTATACGGAAAAAACCTTTAACTAAACTGATCTAAAATCCCTGGATGTTCTAATTTATTTTATTTTTCTTTTTCTTATGTTATCATACACATATACTCATTTTTAATTAGTAGCATCCCTCAAAGTCTGGTCCACCAACCAAAACTTTCTTCAACTTTCAATAATTTCTCAGTTTTATATACTTATCTTTAGTCTTCTTACAAAATTTCAGTCATGTTGTAATTAATCATTTTAATGTAACATGTGATTGTTGAGAAAAAAAAAACAACTTTCAACCAAATACTGCAAAGTAAATTGTAAATGTATTCGTTTTTATTTTTAAGTTGACACTAATTATTTTAGTTAATCATTTGACAAAAAAAAAGAATATATATATATATATATATATATATATAAACTCTATTAAGTTTGGGGGAAAAAATTGTCTTTGATGTTGAAAATGATTAATGAGTAGTATTTTGAACACTAAATATCTGGCGAGTAAATTGTTTTAGAAAAAGTTTCAAATTTAATTTAAGAAAATCTAATTTAATCAGAATTTAGCTGCTTCTTGAAAAGTTGAGTATAAGTTTTAATAGTTTTTATAATAAAATATATGAAAGTAAGCTGATTGGTGTTTCTCCGAATTATATTTCTGAAATTATTTTATTTAACAGAAATAATCTGTAGTTTGATAATAATTTATCACGAAAAACAAATCCAAATAAAATTTCTTTCAGTTAGAAGGGAACTGTGTCATTTTTAACCTACATTAAAGTTTTTAATCATATTTTGGTGAATGTTTATAAGAGGACTAGGTAAAATTATAATACGATATTGAATACTTGCAGCAGGCTTAGTTTATGGGCTAGTTAACCTTAATTCTATTATAACGTCCCCAAAATTTCCATTTAAGGGCGATGTAATGGATATCAATAAATATTTTCAGAAAATGTTCTCAACTTCTTTAACATAATTATTATATAAAAATCAACATTAACTCATTGTAACTTTACTCACTTATAGGGGTGTGTATATTATAAAATAAAAATAAAATAAAATAAAATTCTCGAAAAGTTTTGTCTTCCAAAATTGATTTAAAAATGTATAAAAATAGTCACAATAATATTTCAAAAAATAAAGTAAAACATCTTAGGGCTGTTAACTTATCAGAGGTACCTAACTTTGAGCCCCTTTAGCTCCGCTCCTGAGGAGTTTGTTATTCCCCCCTTCCAAAGTTAACATTGTACACTCCTGTGCTACTCCTATACCAAATTTCATGAAAATCCAACTAGCCAATCAGAAGTTACAGATTTATTTCCAAAAAATGTCGATTCTGCCCCACTGTGCAATCCAGAATGGTCAGTAACTTATTCAATCATTGATCCCTTCAATTTGCAAAAAAAAATCATATTAAACCATAAATCACAATTTGTCGGCTTCGTTGTATGGCAAATATTTATACATCTGTAAGAATTTTTTTATATTTTTATAAAATATTTTAATATTAAATTTTATTTTAAAATTTTTACCAAATTTTCAATTAGAAGCACCGATTTTGTACTTGTTACATAATAAACGAATTGTTATAAGAAATTTATACTTGCAACTACTAATATGATTTATAATGACTAAATACATTCATCTCATTTGCAATAAAATTTGAGTTATTCTCATCAGAAATTTGTTATTAGAACCATTTTCTAACAAATTTATTTTCTGTGTGTAGCTAAATAAGTATGGGGTGATATGAGAACCCTGATCACATGTTAAGTGACTAGTTCTTCATCCCCACCAGTTGTACCAGAAATACACTTTTTTTCGTTGCTGATTGTTCCGATTGTCTACTGCAATCTGTAATCGCGGAATTTTTTGGAATCTTTATTATTTCATTTGAATGTATTACAGTTACACACAGAAAAAGCTCCGTTAGAAAACGTTTGTTATAAAAACATTTTAATAAAAATATATAATATTTAATAATGGATATTAACATATTCCACCTACAACACATTTTCTATTTTTGAAACTTTTTTAACATTATTATGATGGAATTTGTACTCTTGAAATAGCCAATTTGGTTGCTCAAACCAACATACATATTTTAAAATTTTAAAAAAGTAATTGAAAAAGACAATCAAATCTTAATATGTTGTGTTAATATTGCAATAAAAAAAATTATTGCAAATGCAAAAGAAATTTTTTTGCTCTTCACCGCAAAAAAAAAATATTTGTTATTTTCCATTCGTTTTTGACACTTAAAATAATTAAAAATATTATACAAAAATACATATGTAAGTACAAAAATTTACTATAAATATAATAAATAGATAAAATTGTGTTAATAACGTATTTTAATATAATTTAATATCTGATCATAAACGTTTAAAAATGTAGACAATATCTTAAAATGAAGCTGGATTTAGGAATTCAATTACATACTCTTATTGGAAGAACTTAAATGAAAAGTCGCTAAGAAAAATTTAGTTACATTTAACAAATTCCCACAAGTAGAAAAAGCGATAAAGAACTTATGACCTAAAATTTTATAAAAAAAATCATTCAAAACAATTTTAAAAACTGCCGAAATTTTATTTCAGATGCTGTTTAATTCTTAGTAATATAGCCAAGACATCGAAGATTTAATAAAAAAACAATCATCCTCCTGGAACAGAGCTACTGCTGAATGCTCGTAACACGAATTTTCAACTCAGCCCAATATATATTGTAAGCTCACGAATAATGTAATAAATTTTTTTTGTAAATTTATATAATTTTTAATGCGTTTTATGTTTTGTATTTTATGTATTTATTTTTATAAATAAATAAATAAATGAATATATATAAACGATAACTATTGTAAATAATTTTTGTTTAATTATAAAATGTTTTTTTTTTTGTATTTATTAAAAACAAAAGAGACTTTATTTGAATAAGAATATTAATTCTTTGAATTAAATTTGCAAATTTTCAAAACATCTCCATAATTTAGCTAATGATCTAAAACAAAAATTCTATGAATTTACTTAAAGTTCTCATCGAAAAATATTCACAAATATCACTACTAAGTATTGTCATTGTCATAATAAGAATATCTAATGATGTATTTTCCAAAAACAATATACTATTTGTATTTACTTAAATCTTTTTAAACATATACTTATGCATATATTTTAACTTAAGCTTACATAAATATGTATCTTTTTATATTATGATGATTCCTTTTTTGTTGAAACTATTACCATCATTATGCATTTTTGAACTTTTGTAACATTGTCTTTTGTATATTGTTTTTTGTTTTTTTTTTTTTTTAAATCTACTCTCAAAACAGAGTATAGTATTTCTATGTAATTTATACTGTCAATGGCAATATGACAAAAAGCAATTGCATTTACAAGACAATATAGTTCTATAAAGACCTATAACAAAAATATGCTTAAATGCATTTTGTGAAATATACAGAAAAAAAAATAAAAATAAATAAATAAATAAGAATATTTTATTTTATATGCAGTATGTGAATATATTTGTAAGAAGATCTCAAAAATTTTTGCTAAAAGGAAACATGAAAAACTTTGTTAAAGATGGGTCTGAGAAGCAGTGTTGCCAGTTTAGCCTTTTTGGGGCTCAAAATTTTCTTTTTAGCTTTTTTTTTAGCCTTTTTTATTTTTAAAATTGCCTTAAAAAGGCTAAAATGTTAGTATATTAACAACGAAGAAACTTATTTCTTAATCACTATTACTAATTTTATTTTTACAGAATCGTCAAATTAAGCATTTTTTTGTATTTATTCGCACAAAAAAATTGATATTATTTATATTTAATAAAACGTTTCTGCTGCGGCGCTCTAAATTCTCTAAATTAAACGTGTTTTTACTAAGTTTGTGGAGTAACTAAATTAAAAAACGACGAAAAATCACTTTAGAACATTGGGTAATTTTTTATACGAATTATAACGCTAATTTGTATAGAATTTTTTGGGCGATTTTTTATTGAGCGGGATGTTATTTATAAATTTAATATAATTTCTTTTGAAAATTTTCAAAAACTAATGAAAACAAGAAAATATGTGTTTCTTAATAAAAAAAATCTTTTCCTGGCCTTATTTTTTTTTGGAGAATTTATCCTCTTTTTTCTCATCTCCTGGCAACACCGCTCAGAAGTAATGACACAGAAAATATTTTTTACTTGTACTTTATAAATTTTTAAAGCTTTTAGTATAAAGTAATGTTTTTAAAAAATTGCAAAAAATTATGTAAATATTTTTAACTGGCACAGATATTATATTAAAAAAAAATTGAAAGGAAAGTACTTAGACAATGTAAATCAATATTTGTAAAAAAAAAAAAAAACTGTCTAAAATAGTAAATGTAGTAAATACAATTAATTTATTTTTAAAAACATTATTTATTTCTCATCAAAAATATCCCATTATATTTGATTAAACTTTCAATCAACTCATTCATTATACAAAATACAAGTAAAAGGTTTACATATATAAATGATAACTATCTTCAATATAATTACAGTAAAGAATTACATTTATTTATTTATATTTCAATATATTCTCGACCTACACATTCATTACAATTCTAACCAATATTTTTCTTATCTAAATTTCTATATAAAAAAAGAAAAATTAAGTAAAATCCCGCTGTTGTTATTGTTGTTACTGCATTAATTTTTCTATTGCATGAGTAAAATTATTCAATTGCAATTTTGTTTTCCTGAACATTTTATACAGATGCTGCACATGTCATTTCAGGAAAGAATTAAATAAATCCCCCCATTGAAACCAGCTTAAAAATGTTTTAACTGTGAGTTAGTAAAATAGTAAAAAATGCATTTCTTGGTTTTATAAAGCAACTACTTGCAGTAGTGCTGCTGGTAGTATTTGATATAAGAAAAAAGTCTTCAAATACTGGTATAAGTCCATAATAATGCTATGCAAAAGAATAAAACAACACAATACGACGATAGATTTAAGATTTCGAAATGCATAAAAAATGCAACCTTAATTGCCAACAATGTTCATCCATAAAATAGCATTCTAAGATGTTTTTTTTTTTGTTTTGTTTCAACGGTTTTTAAGTTGTACTTTTTTTGTGTATGTGTTTTGAGATTTTAAAATAAAAATGACCATTGTGCTGGAATCAAAAGAATATACCAAAATTACATAAATATACAGTCACTAATAAAAATTAAGCTACTTTTATTAATTAGATGTTAAGATATTCGCGGAAGTTGTAATAACATAAGATAATTGTTATCAATTTATAATATATGTTTATTTTTCTACAAATATTTATCCTAGAGATGGTGGATTTATTAATAATTTTGTTTAAATAATTCGCTGAACATACCACATAAAGCATGCCAACGACAAAATATTTACATTTGCAATTGCATATAGCAAACCCACCGTGAATTATATTGGGAAAAGCAACATATTATTTGGTTTTGTAAAGTTTTGAAAATATATGCACTGGTGCATATTCCTATAAATGGACATTTTTTAACAACTTACCAACTTACCAATGAGGCTAAAAAACAATTAAGATGCTACAAATTAATTTTTTAAATTATTTATTTATTGTCTTCACTTAAAAAAATTAATAACAAAAAACTTACAATGCACATTAATTTCAGTAGTTTAGTGTTATTATTTATGGCATTTTCCTATATACGCACTTAAACTAATGAACCAATTTAGAATTATTAATAATGTTCTGATGAACCTTTGTTTTGGATAGCTTCAAAAATTCGACTAATTTTTGAAGAAAATCACCGCCAATTTCATCAAACAGTTCATTATAAATTGCACTGTTCATTTTAGTTGGAACAAAATATATTTTTGATTCTTCTGCAGAAGGAAAGGCTACCCAAACCTGCATCCACCGAAATCGCGTTTCGACATACGAATTTTGTTTGACCTCAAATCATAACAATAGCAAGAATATGAATCGGGATCAACCAAATAAAATTTTTTCATCACTTACTTTATTCCACTCATCTGTTCACTTCAAGTATTTGCGCACAAATTTTAAACGATTTTTTATGATGCTATTTTAACATTGGCTTACATTTTGGTTTCTTCTATTTTATGTTACCATCGTTCGCAAAATGTGTTGAACATATTCGGAAGTGACAGGACGGTAAAGTTTATTTTTTATTTTTGTAGCATTTAATTTATTGTGGATGGTTTCTTCTTTTACTTTATTAATTTGCATTTTTGTTATTTTTTTCCCCCTTCTTAAGAAAGCATAGAATAACTCCTTCCGAACGGTTAATTTTTTGTTAAATTTTTCTGTTAGAACAACCTTGATCACGAAAAAAATAAATTTGAATTTTTTTTCTGGTCTCAAGAAAAGTTTCTTTTGGACATTCTTTAAGCTGATGAAATTTCCCAGTAAATATATATGTTGTTATCACAAACTTACCTTAAGTGAAACAAACAACTAAAACTGTTAATATTTGTTAATATATATATATATATATATATATATATATATATCTGTTTTTGCAAGAACTTTTTAGAAAAATTTTTCTCGACTGCGTTTATAGGAATATTCCACTAAAATGATCACCAATATGTTCTGATTACTAAATTAAGAAAACAACAAAAGCAAGAAACAAATATTTCTTACATAAAAAAGTACCGTTATTTCGCGAGTTATTGTGACAACACAACACAACGAATGTACCGCAAAGAAAAGAAAAATTTTAAATGCGTTTGTAGGAATACGCACCAGTGTAAGTATTTACTCTTTTAGTTTTGAGAGATCATACAAGGAAATATTCTAATAATTGCAAAATAGTAGAAAAAATTGTGCACAAATTTCTTTAAAAAATGTATAAATGATTTTTCGTTTTGCATTTGAAAGCGTAATTTTTTAAATCCCAGTCAGTAGTACGATATAGATGGGATACTTTTCTTAATTTGCAAAGTCCGGCGATTATAAACATTTTATCTTTTTTTTATTAAAGCTAAACCGCTAATTTAAAAACTTAAAAAACTAAAAATAACACAAAATTCATTTTGGTCAAATTTTTTTGTACCCTGCATCAAGCAACTTTAAGCCTTAAAAAAAGTTAATTGTTAATGATAATTTCGGTAAATGACACAGAAAAAATAATGTCATAATCTATCAATTAAAATAGTAAACAATGCACGATATTCTGACTAGATTTGGCAACAAAAGTGAATTCGTAAAATGGTTCAGATTAAAAGCAGTAAAACACACTGAATTAGTATTGATATAGTGTCAAGAAATGAGTAAACTGTCAGCAAATTTTAAATATTTAGTATATGTTATAAGAAATTTACAAAATTTTTTAAAAGCTGATGTGGAAAAATTGTGCAAAGTTTGTTTTTTTTAAGTTTTCACAATTTTTATTTTTTCCTTGACTGATAGCTTTAAACAAAAGCAATAAGCGTATTTTTATTCTTTAGAGTTTCCAATTTTATAAAAGTATAAAGTTTTTTGATACACCCTATAAGTACTTAAATACTATTTACATTTGAAAGTGTAAACATATTTCCATGACCATGCTTTAACATTTATTCGTTAACACAGAACTAAGTATAGAGAAATTCCGTACCAAAAAGGACAGCAATATAAATATATATATATATATATATATATATATATGTATATATATATATATATATATATATATATATATATATATATGTGTATGTGTGTGTGTGTGTGTTAGACACTCATTTAGTTTACAAGTTATGAGTCAAAATATGGAACCAAAATTTTCTTATTATTTAATTCCCAGGATAGCTAGCTTTACGATTAAATATGAACAAGAATTATATTCATGAAACCTTGAGCTAAATGAATGGACATTAGGTATCATTGGTCAGAAGTGCAAATATTTTTTTTATAATCCAGGACTCATGTGATGTTTTCCCTAGAACAACTTTAAACGGTGCATTGTATTGATACCAGGAAAATAAGTTATGGGGGTTAGGACATTAGACATAAGTTTCCCTAAATTGCAAATGACAGAAAAATTCCTGCTATTTTGACTAAAAAAATATAGAAACCAAATTGATGTCATCTTCTGCATGAATGTGTGAGCAAATAAACTCGTATTGAAAAAAATTACATATTTCATTATAATAATTATAGAACAGTAAAACACAGCTAATTGTGACGATGCACAAACAAAACTATAGAATTTGATAATATACTCTAAACAAACTTCTGATTTCTTCTGGATAAAAGGAAACAGGTAATGTTCAAGAAAACGTTATAAACAAGTTTAATAAAAATTAAAATGTATGATTGATTAGTTATGCTGCTGTTGTAGTTTTTGAAAACTGTAATGGCGCTTGGTAAAATTGACAGGACTTAGAGTGAATATCAACTATCAACTTCCTAAATGCTATTCACAATAGTAAAATCTACAATAATCGGAGGCTTTATATCAATCGCCTTATAGTCATCGTATCCGTCTTCTACCCAGACCTTAACATGCTGTCACTTACAAGCACATAAATCTCAAAATTTAAGTATTGGTAAACAATTTTTGATGAAAACGGAATGAAGAATACTTGAACGGTTTTTTGAGTGTAATAAATATGTAGGACCACATCCGTCATATGTTTGTGTGTTAGTGTTACAATCGTTAATGCCCGACCTTTTCGCATTACCATATTACGAAATTGTTACAAGATTTCCACTAAGTGTAGAATAAGACATAGAGGTGGAGAAAAAGGATTGTATAATTTGGTCCCAGAAAAAGTTGGTTCAGAGTCAAAATCAATAATAACTGACATAAAGAGCATATGTTTTAATAGATTACATTAAACATATGATCGGGCAACCAGATTATGTTAAATGTGTAATGTGTTAGTGTTTTTTTTTTTTTTTTTTTAATAGTCCAATAAAACTTTTATTATTCAATGAACTTAAGCCGAAATGCAAAAATTCTAAGAAAAAAAACAAGAAAATTCTTCCTTAAGAGCAAGCGTACAACTAAATAAATTTTTGCTTTTGTTCCTGCTGTGTGTGAGTGTCACTATTAAATCTTCCATAGAACGAATTCTATTCAACTCGTACTGCCGATCGCTGGTACCGAGCAATAATTTTTATAGATTTTAGCCATTCTTATTCTATTTTCAGAAATTGGCTAAATTCTCACACCCCTTTAACTTTTTAATAACTTAGATAAGATTAGCTAATATCTTATCATTTCTGTACTCACCATCCTAAAAGATGAGGGGTATATTGAGTTGCAGTTCGTTTTTTACATATGGAAATATTAATCTTAGACCCCATGATCTATATATGTCCGTCTGTCTGTGGGATTAAATTGAAATTTGACACTAATATTTCACTTTTTTGGGTACCATTTGCTTTGCTTAGTATTGAAAATCGGCTAATAAACAAAAAAAGAAAAAAATAAGGGGAAAAAATCGGAAAAAATCCGTCGTAACTCCAGTTAATATATTTTCACTAATATTTAGCACATCAATTTTTTCATTAATATGAGATATATTTAGTCTGCCAAAAGTAAAAAAATAACGGTTGTTCAGTATAAAAATTTTTTAGAGTATAGAAGCCATAAAAACGGACCCAAGCATGTAAGGGAACGAAATTTCGCAAGTAGTTTAGGCATGATAAATCAAAAAATAAAATATATTACTACATTTTGCGGACAGATCAGAGGAAAGCGCACTCCCCATATAAAAGCAGCCCCCATATAAAGTATATAAATACAAAATAAATGTTGATAAAGGCTTATCTGAAGAACTATTATAGTGAAAGCCTTAAGATTTTGTGTCAATTCTCATAAGGTTATAGAATTGGAATGAATATAGGATGGATAGGTCTAGAACAGTAGTATTTAACATAAAAAGTAAATATTAATTATCCCATATATAATAAACTGTAATTATGAGTGGAATTGGGCTATCGATACAAAAAAAAAACTTTTATCTATGGTGTTCGAACGACTCTCAATAATCTTCGATTGGAAGTCGAAAACGACCCACAATTGACCAAAGTCTCATATAAGATCCGTTTGAAAATCAAAAACTCTTTTATCACAAATACACATACAAATACTAGACCGATTTACTTATATAAAATTATATAGAAAAACATACAAATCATTTGTGATTCAGTAAAAATTATAATTGTGATTTTATTTATTTAAATATTTTGCCCTTTGTAATATACTTATTAAAAGGCTTCACGAAAAAAATTTGCAAATGCACCCCTCTAAAAATAAAGATTGGTCTTTTGTTTTTGTTTAAATTTACGTGAGCTGTACCATTTTCAAAATACCACTAAAAATACGTGTTTCTTTCAATGGCATTATGATAATTTTCCTTAAAAGAAAATTTACTTCAAACTATAATAGAGGAGTATTCCTTTTGAACAATTACTATGTCTCTCTTCATTCGCGGAATATTAAGATTTTATAAACGTATTTTGTCATATTTTCTATATTTATATATATAATTTTATATATTTCGAACATTTTTCAACATATATTGGTTTTTAATGTATCATTGGAATGGTCTGTCCTTATACTATTGTAGGTTATACGTAATTAATCATTTAGCAGCAGGAAGATCAATTTAGTGGATTTGTTTCCCGAAAGGCTACAGTACTTATTACACTTAAGTGTAGATTAATTCGTGAAAAATATAATAAATTACATTAAAATCGTGGTAATAATAAAATTAAAGAGATTTTTAAAATTTAGTCATTTATTTTCCTAATTTTCCTTGTGAAACTAATAGGTTAAATTTATACAAATATCAAGAGTATTGAATAAAATCTTTCCAATGATGCCCTAAAATATAAACAAAGATGGAAAATGTCCAAGATATTTAAGCTTTAATAAAATAGTATTTAAAATAAAATCATAGAAAATTTTACTAAAATTACATTTGCAACATTTTTTACCTCCATACAAATCAATGCACTTTATAGTTATATAGTCACTACCAAATATTTTGGATATGAGACCATGTTACAGGATGACTGCTTTATATATGTTAACATTCTCCACAATTATATATTGCGACCCTATGTTCTATTAGGAATTAAAAACTAACAGCCGCATGCAAAAAAAAAAAACTTTGCTTTCAAGTATATATTAGTTATCTAACACTTTAAGACTAACAAACCTTTGTTAAGAAAACATATGTAAAAACACTGTTTAGAATTTAAAAACAATAAATACCACTCATTTTCGGTATTCGATAAAATAATTATTCGAGTAATCATTTTTGTTTATTTTTTTTGGTTGCATGACCATCACTAAAATATTTGTTATATTCTTATTATTTTTTTATGAATTTTTATGTTATTTTTTTAGTTTTTTTTTTTTTTCTAAATAATTGTCCAGGATAAACAAATCATACACTTAATGATTAAAAATGACAATCTAAAGAAAAGGTAAGATGTAGAAGACGGGAATCAAGGGAATCAAGCAAATATTCTTTGCAAAACATGAATATAAAATGGAAATTAATCACAGTGTCACATTGAAATTAATCACAGTGTCACTTAAACTAGGTTTAATGTGTGCTCATACTTACTTTAAAATATTTAAATTACCTTTGTTAAATAATAGCTTTTGCATACAACTTTATGGACTTTTTCTTAATAAGGCTTTGCAAAGCTGTGTTAGCTTTTTTGCATACAGCTGTAAAAATATAGTTTTTTACATTTGAAACTGATAGTTAAACTGGATGAGTTTTAGTTACTGTTATATGAAGCCGAACCTTTTGATATATTAAACAAATATACATGATGCAAAAAATAACTATTTATTAAAATACGAGATTATCAATTATGATTTATTATTTTTTTCCCCGAAATTTATCTTTACATAACGAGTTCTAAATTTATGCAGGGCTAAATTCGAAGAAATTTTTAAAAAAAAGTGAGATTATCACAAGAAATCAATTTTCTTTGTGTACAAAATCTTCCCATTTTGTTATTTCATATGAATAGAAGAGATAGATATCAAGACCATGTATTTTTCAACTTTTATTAACTATAATATTACTTTTACAACTCACTGTTCCCTAAATTTAACTGATGCATCATCTAACTTAATATTTTTTACTTTTTTTTACTCTTGTAACATACGATGGCATGAGAGAAAGATTGTTTTTTTAAAATACTTCACATACTATACCATAGCGATACTAGAAGCGAAAAAACTCAAAGTCGACTATCTATTCTTCTCTACTGTATAATCTTAAATATTTTTTCGTTGTTGTTATTTAAGCTGCTCTAAATACTGTAACGAATTTTCAATATGGTAACGAATGAATCTAACCATGTGATCATCATCATCATTGAATAACAGGTAAATAAGTTAAATTCTATATACGAGGATGAATTCATTGCTAAAATTGTATGCATTATTATTGTAGATTTGGTGGTTTGGTAGTTTGGCTAACAGTTTGGTCTATATATACATATGTATAGTATGTATGTTTGAATGGCTAGATTATTGTTCGAATGGTCGGCGTGTTCAATTTGGTAAATATTATTAAAGAAAAGGAAAAATTGTAAAAAACAATGAGCTGGTGCTTGGTAGCTGTGGACTAGTGTAAAATTGTACAGAAAAAAATGAAAAAATCTAAAACTATGCGTACAAAATTGCACGCTTTTTTGGGATGGCTAAAGGGATGCCAACATTGAGGAAACAAAAGACGAAAAGACATAGTTTTTAAACTTCCAATAATACTAATCTTTAAAATCAAAAATACTTTTTCCTTTTAAAACGTAAAATGTTTAATTAATTTATTTTTTTCTTCGTTTATTTATTTGCAATCTACGTATGTACAAACATTTACAATGTTAAGCAAATTTCATGAAAGATGTGAGACACTGGATATTCTTAAATATCGATAAATTTTATCAATAGTCATTTAACAAGGAGCGTTTTTTTATCATTCTTAAGATCTTAGATTGCTATCGCTGCATTATTCCAATATTTGTATTGCTCGTAGTTCCCCATAGTTGTATCCCATAGGGTTTTAGGATGGCTTTGTAAAGCATTACTTTATTTTCAAGACTTAACTAGGAATTTTTACCGAGTAATCAATATATCTTTTTTTTTTTTTTGTTTTGATATTCAGCTGTTCTTTTTTGGCTTTAATATGATCTTTCCAAGTTAGTCTTCTATCCAGGTGCATTTCAAGATATTTAATACAATTAGATTGCAGTATTTATTCCTCATTCAGAAAAATTGGAGGGCAAATATTTCATTAATTAAGCAATTAATTTGGTTTGAAATTGTTCTTGCATAGAAAAAAAAAAATAAAAATGGATTTCAATTACGAAATTCATTATACCAATTAAATTTTTAATTGAATTTGCTCCAATAACCAAAATTATAATAATAATTAATTAGAAATAATAGATTTTTGTTCTGAATTTCAATTAATTTTTTTTAATCCAGTCAAGTAGAATTATAACTGGAATTTTATCTTAAACTAATTAAAATGTTTACTAAATTGATTCTAAGATTAACTAAACTTATGCCATTGCGAAAAAACTCCCATTAATTAAAGAACCAAAAATTTAAGCTAAATTATTTATTACAAAATAACATATATGAAATATATAACAATATATGAAATATACCAACACTTTATAGAATATTTTTAATGAATGTAAATTAAATAAAATGTGTGTAATTCGGTGCAATTCGATATATAGACAGTAGAGTGTATCATTGAAAAATATCTTGAAGGAAATTCACTTTAATAATACATATTAAGACTTGAATGCAGGAAAAATATTAAAACAGTTTTTGAAATTCGTCTTCACCTCCCTACAAGCGATTGAAATCCAGGATCAAGCATATTTTTGCAAAAAAAAAAAAAAAAAATGTTTTGAAATAGGTCTCAAAATTATAACTCAAAATATACAAATTTATTTTTTCAGAAGTTTCGGTAGTAAAAGAAGACTTTTTCATACATATTTAGAAAAAGATTTAGATATTTTTGCAAAATGTATAAAAATTTATACTTTATTTTGGGAAAACAATTCCCCAGAATGCAGTTAAGGTCCTCCGTGTTCCAAAGTATCTGGGAATAAAATTTTAAATATATTTCTAATATCAAGCTCAAATTGTAATATTTCTCCTAACGTTTCTTAACCAATCGCGCAAGACACAATCGCTGGCAGTGAACTGAAGATATTTTAAATTTCTTAAAATATTTTTCCAATAGTCTAATATGACAGTACAGTATTACTTATTATTGATAATGAGAATATATATGATGTATTAAATGTATATCTCTACAGTGTTTTAATAAATATAGTACATATATTTTCGTAACTCGTAATTTTTGTAATGCTCAGGAAGCACAATTTATTAATACATACATGCTTATCTTTAGTCTAATTCAGTACAAACTCGGAAATTGATATGAACTTCCGGCAGTTGATTTAAACAGCTACAATAATATCGAAATGCTTATTAATCTCGAAAGACAATTGCAAATTGTACTTACCAAATAATAACTCTATCTTCAAAGTCTCGTTTGAAAGCTGAGGAAATCTTCATCATTAAAAATTAAATCCGATTCAAGTCAACATTTAATATAAATTTATATTTTTTCTCTTTGAAATGTTTTTAATATTTTTTTTACAGGTTTCTCGATTTCTTTTTTAAATATTAAAAAAAGTAATTAAAATAATTATTATTATAATTAAAGTTCAAAATAAAATAAAATTAAATAAAATAATATTTTAATTGAAAAAAAATATCGAATATTTTTTTCTGTGTCTAATTTTGTTGACTTCATTTATTTATGGTTCACAAAACCATCAATTTAAAGCTTTACGCTTAGAAGAGCTGTTTCCTCTCAGTATTATTGTAGAATAATTTAAACATGTTTATAGAATTATAATCCAGTTATGAGGATAAATTCTCTTTATTATTTAATCACATTTTAATAATTAAACTTGGCAATCCTCTTCTATATATTTTTCCCGGCCACAATATGTGTAATTGTAAGATTTTTGTGTGGCTTTTTTCATGTACCTCAAAAAAGCAAAAAGAGCGCTTCGTTTGTTCTTAGATTTTTATCCTTGTCTGTATTACCATATTGAAATTTTACGCAGTTTAGTGAATTTTTTGTTTTTATTTTTTTTTATTTTTTTTTTTTTTTTTAAATCAGTTACAGATTTTAGATCTTATTCTGTTTTTGCTACGCTTACATACAAACCAACTTATTTTAAGTGCATTGTTTTCGCCAGTCCTTTTCATTTTTTACCTCTATCAATGCATAAGATTGGTCTTCAGTGTTGCTTTTGGTTTAGAATGTTGTATAAGCGTTCGTTTTTTCTTTTAACTTTTTACCAAATATAGTTTTAGTAGCCGATATTAAATGATGTGATTTTTGAGTACAATAAGTGCATTTTGGTCTTGCTTGTGGCTACCATACATATGTTTTTTCTTTATTTTGTTTGCATGTGTGGCAATTTCTTAAACTACAAGTTGCAAGTTGTATTTTTTACTTATTTACATTTATTGTTGGACAAAAAAAAAAAAAAAAGGAATTCACTATATGGCTATGACTTTAACTGGCTGGCTATGTTGTGTGTTGTTTAGACCATGTTTTAAATATGTTCCTACGTTAATTGAACATTTTAACCATAAAAAGATTGATCATCTAACAAGTGAAATTGGATGTGCGTGAATTATTCAAATGAAAATACAAAACAAACAACAATAAAAGAACAAATAAAATACAATAAAATAACTTTTAAAAGTCCACTTAGATGATAAATGAGAATTAAAGGAGACTAAATGTATGTTATCAAATGAGATTCAATAGAATATGTTTAACTTTAATCTGAAATCTTAATAGGCAGCAGGACTTTGACCAGGTCATTGTTTTCAAATAGTAGTTAGTTACATATTGTACATGCCAAGAGTTTTTGTTAAAATTATCCGGTAAGTTAGTTAAGTAAAATACAATCTATTTCAATGTAGAAAAAAAATTTAAAATGTTTTGTCCAATAGATATGACTGAAATTGCATAAAATTTTGGAAATTTCTTTAATAGGCTTGGTATTTAGAAGCGGAAAAGCTTTTTATGCCATTAAATTCTGTTCAGTTTTCTATTTGATTTGATAATTTATGATATTTATACAACTACCGAAAAAAGGGTACGTATGTTTGAGATTATTTTGAAAAAAAATATTTTAATTTCAGTTGAAAATCTTTTTACTGCCAGAATTACAGTGACCGAAATAATGATCCGTTCACCCATAAAAATCTATTTTTTTTTCGTTCAAAATTGGCATATATAATTTTTTTTTCAACTTCAATGCTATGCAGTAGAAAATTATAAAGTCTTTGAGTTTTTATCAAAAAAAAAAAAAAAAAAAAAAAAAACATTAAGATCAAGAATATGGGAAAATTATTTGTATTATTAACAATTATTGTCCGTAGTATCATTAAACACAAAATTGGATAAAGTTGATAAATTTTGAATAATTTTGTAAGTTTTTGAGAAATAAGGATTTATTAATTTTCCTTTTTGTACAAAAATCGGTAGATATCCCTTCCTCTAATTATTAAAAAAATTGTTTAACTCTTCTTTCTTATGAAAGCAAATAATGCTGATTCATTATTTGTGATGAAAATAAATTACATCATGGATTTTTTGCCCGGAAAAGTTTTTTGAAGTTGATTAGTGTTCATGTTAGTGCTACATTTAGTCTTATTAAAAATTTTTTTTATAATTTGGTCTTATTTACTTTCTATATTTATTCTTTTACTATCTAAAAACAACTAAATTTAAATAAGTTAAATTTTCTATGCTTTCTTTAAAAAGGGAGGTTTTCTCGAATAAATTTTAGAATTTTATCACAGCTTCCAAAAAAAAAAAATAAAAAATAAAAAAATTATGAAACTAATTGTTACCAAAATTGTAACATATTGGTAAATAATTAAACGACAATTTTGTTAATTTTCTTCTTTGAATTCTAGGTGAAAATTTCGTAACAAATACAGTGAACCTTTCATTATTTCGCTTTCATAAATAATCAATAACAAGCAAACTGAATTTTTTTATTTAATTTAATAATAATTTGTAACTTTATAACACTGAAGTTGATAAAAATTATAAGTATCAATTTTGAAAAAAAAGATTTTTATTGGTGAACCAATATTATTTCAGTGATTGTATTACTAAAAACTGTTTAAATATTTTATTAATAGCAGAAAGAGAAGTATGCACTAAATAAATAAATATAATATACAATAAATAATGAAATATATTATCTCTAAATTTAACTAATTTTAAGCCATAACTGATCAAAATTATATAAGATTAAAAGACAATGATATTAAAACCCAATATTAACGGACTTATGTCCAATTTCAATATCGACCTTTTGACATAGAATATTAGTGAAAAAAGAAAAAAGTCGTTTTGTCAAAACTCAATAATAAGCAACTTGTGACCAATTTGAGTATCGACTTTTTGGTATGAAATACCATTAATCACAAGTTAACGTTCATTTGTCAAAGAACTCAATATTAAGCGACTTGTGGCCATTTTAAGTTTTCTTGTAAAAATATAATTTTTATTATAAAATATTAGTGATCACATATTATCGTATTTTTGCCGAAAAACTAAATATTAAGCGAATTATTGGTGAAAATATCGATTTTTTAAATTAATTTCTGGTGATCACACATATAATATATTTAAATTTTTTTCATGAAATTAACCGTTTTTAATATGAAATATCAGCGATTACAAATGAACGTTTTTTTTGTCGAAAAACTAAATATTAAGCGACTTGTGGCCAATTTAAAATTTTTCATAAAAAGATCGATTTTTGGTTTGAAATATTAGTGATCACAGATTAACGTTCTTTTGTCGAAAAACTAAATATTAAGCGACTTATGGCCAATTCAAGTTTTCTCGCAAAAATACCGATTTTTGTTATAAAATATTAGTAATCACAGATTAACGTCCTTTTGTCAAAAAACTATATAATGGAACTTGTGGCCAATTCATTAAAATATACATTTTTGTTAGGAAATGTTAACGATCGGTAATCACATATTAATGTAATTTTCTCGAAAAAGCTCAATATTGATACTTTCAGAAATATAAATGTCTATCTAGAGGATTTATAAGGTTTTTGGCTATATACCAAACTGTAAAATAATCTATTTGCTGACAATGTTTTAGGTACACTGTGACACTTCTATACCCTTATTTATTAAAAAAAAATCATTCCTCTCACTGAAATATTCTTAAAACGCAACTCAGATCTTAAAATTTCACTGCCATATTCACCATAATCTTATACTTTATTATTACATTTCCCTTGCCAGAATTTCATTGTAACAAGTGTCCCCTTTAAACATGTTGTTTTCAAAATAAATCAAATGAAAAAACAAAAATTTCAGTAGGACAGATATAAAACAAAATCAGTATTTTACTCTAGCCAATACAATTACTCATATATTCAAAAAAAAAAAAAAAAAAATTATGCATAAGAATTTCAATATACAAAAGATACTTTTGCATAAAATACAACAAGAGCCCACTTGAAAATTTATAACTTACAGCCATGCCATACTTATAGATACGCATACGAGTACTTGAGACTACAAGTGTAAAATATTCTATTTGACAAAAAATAAAATATCTGCTTCAGAAAGTTAAAGAAAATAAGAAATCACGTTCATATATTTTATGTTTTCTTTTTTAATTCTTCTCTCTGTATACAGTTTATGACAAATTGTAAATATTGCGTAGTCTTAAAACGAAATAAAAAAAAAACTTATTTAAAATTCAGCCCAAGGCAATAAAATACAATACAATTTCAATAAGAGGACAATAATACTTGAAATTTGAGTAATAAAACAAATCATCAAACACATGTTCAAAATGTTGATAACGAAATGAAATATATTGGAAGTATTTTTTATACAACTTTAATATTAAAGAAATTGTTTTAATTGGATTTTTTACCACAATATACTATGGAAAATATTTATGAAGGAAGAATTTTCCATTTTTATGACAAGAATGCGAAACAAATAGAATCTTTAAATTTACAGATTATATACTTAAACATTTTAAACCAAACACAAAATTCATTGTTATTATACGAGTACAAATAATTTTAATAAACTTTTCATTGTACATTATTTTTTCACATATCACATTTTAATACCTATTTTTATATACTTATATTTAATTACCGCTCAAAGAAATGTAGACTTGGCAGAAAGGAGTACCAACATTTTTCGTTTATTATTTTTACCTGGTAAATAGTTATAATGCGCATAAAAAATTTTATAAAGTTAATTAAAATATTTTTAATTAACTCTTTGTTTTATTTTATGCATTGTGTTATTTTTTCGGCATTACAAAGTACTTACCTGCCAAAAGAATGTGAAGTATTTACTTCAAATATTTTTAATATTTACGTGAGAGGAGGAAAAACGACGTAAATGAGTTGGAAAATACTGTGTTATATAAAATAGGAAAGTAACAAACTTTTCATTTAAGCAAATACCGCAGACAGTAAATACATATTTTAGTTTTACACTTCATTTATTTAATAATGACAAGATAAGTATGAAGTATATTATTAAATCTAAAACATAAAAAGTAATTGCACTCTGTACATAAAAAAAAGAAGTTGAGCTAAAAATATAATATTTTACATATTGTATAAGTATTTGTGGATGTTATTTTTTTTTTGAAAATCTCTAGAACTTTTCCATTAGGAACTTTACAAAATAAGCACAATTACAAATATTTTAGTTATTTTATATCTGCAACTATGTCGAAATATTTGAAAAAATCTTCAGGATAAATTTGGAATTTTATTGACTGCGAAGATTAATCCCACATGATTATATTTTAATGAAGCTCACGTTAATGGATAGCAGATTATTTTGAAAGTTACATGGAAGGCGATTGGTATAAAATCCTAACACAACTATCAAATGTTTTGATAGGACATTACATGGTAGAGGACATTACATGGTAGCTACGATTAAATATCGACTGATGCCTTTCATGTCTGGTAAAGTGATTAATACCTAGAGTATAGCTTTTGGGAACTGTTAAAACAGAAAAAAAAATGTATTTCAGTTGCGAAATTGCTTATAATAATTAAAAAATTGTTTGATATTGCTTAACTATCAAAATGATAATATTAATTAAGGAAAATTAAATGATTTTTTGTAAAAATTTCTATTAACTTATTTATTAAATAAATAACATTCGTAATTCAATTTTTATTTAAAATTAACTAAAATATTAATTGGTGCAAATAAAATAATAATTTTGTATTGTATTGTAATCTATATTTAATAAATAAATTATAAATAAAGGATAATGTAATTAATAACAATGACTTAGAGTCGTCTGTTATATATAATATATAATTTAACAAGTATTGTATGTAGATTATATTATTCATATAAATTCATCAATTATAAGCTTTCTGTAGTTTAGAGCATAAGTAACAAATTTATATAACCTATTCCATCCGATAGGTATTTCGCCGTTCAAAATATTTATTAACTCATTCTCATCTAGATACAGCTTGCCTAAATGTCTGATTCTGAATTCTGCGAGTATGGGACATTTTGCTATGAAATGGTGCAAATTTTCTTCTTCCCTTGTGTTACATAAACTGCATACTCTACTCACTGTATTATTAAATGTATTACTATTTAATGGTAAAATATCGCACCTGGTTTTAAAAATTGTTTTAATAAGGTTTATATTTTCTGAATTTTACTGTGATTTAAATGTTTATAAAATCTGTTGTCGCTATTTAAAGCTTTTTCTTACATTTGCATTAAATTTGTCGATTTTAAATTTTCCAGCAACATTGAACCTCTAGTAAGCCATTCTTCTGCTGCAATATCTTCAAATACAATACTAAATTCGCTTGCTATTTGGTTTATTTGGCTTGCCCAAAAAATGTTGTTCCTTAATATCAGTACAGATAGTTTTTGAGGTAGTCTATCATTACCATATTGACAAAAGGCACCCTTGTATAACGCCAACGAATGTTTCAAAAACATCAGACAGTTCGTTTCCAGTCCAAACGGATGATTTGGTATGTTTGTATATGTTCTGAATAATGTTTATGATTTTTGTAGAAATGCCTATTGTATGTGGCTTATATATTAGAGAACTTCTAGATACTCTATCAAATGCAGCTTTAAAATCTACGAAGAATGCATAGACCTTTTTATTTTCAAAAAATTTTAAATGTACAATAGATAATTAAATAATTCTTTTGCAAATGAAAATCTAAAAATTGCATTCATATAATTTATTTAAATATCCAAGAAAAAGAGAACATCCAAAGAATTCAATAAAATTCTGAACTTGTGATCCAGAAGTAGTGCAAATTCCGATCATTTTCAATGAATTTAATAAAGGCCTTTCATTGGGAGATGTTCTCTTTTTTGATCCTTATTAATTGAGTATGAAGTCATGTTCACGATGTCATGTAAAATTGATTTTTTTTTTTGTACTTTTTTAAAAATTTAAGAAAATTACTTTTAATTTTTATATAATCCAAATATTTTTATACTCGTATACATAACAATATTTTTCATTTGATATGTAATAAATATTTGTAAATTCTTCTTTTATATCAGAAAAATTTATCTGAATCGCTTTTTACACCACAGAAACTTTGGAAGTAATGAAAAAGTACTTACCTAAAAATGACTTATATTTATTTTTGCTGAATATTATTTAAAAAGTATTGTACTATAGAATATATGTAATTCAAATGCATACAATATAGATACATATTTAAAATAAGTAATGTCCTATCTTTGTGTATACGAATTAGTAGTCTTGGAATGAAATTTACTCTCGAAGATCAGAAAACGATCAATTCAACATGATGTTCTAGCGTATGAGATAAACATTTTCTCTGCGATAATCTTTGTAAACTAAAGGATGACAAACCAATAAAAATATTAAATATGTGTTGTTTAAAAATCCGACAAAAAATAATTACTGCGTACTTACTCTTTATAAGAAAATAGTTTTCCCAACAGAAGAAGTATCTTAGTTTTTTCGGTGCCATTGACGGAAACATCTAGAATAACATCGGAAAATTTAATAAAATAATGCAAAACAATCATACTGAATAATTAAAAAAATTTCTGTATTCTGTATATCTACGATATAAGGACATCTTTTTTTTTTTTTTAGAAAAAAAAATACAAATTAACAATGAGTAAGCACAATTTAATGACAGTTGTTATATAATTATATTAAATAGTTGTTTTTATGAATTTTTTTAAGCTTGTAATTTATATAATAATGTTAAAATTAGTAATTATATGAATAAATACAATAATAAAATCCATGGAAAAAGTTAAATAACAAGTTAATTGAAAAATATTAAAAAATATTTTTTCCTGTACACATGAAAATTATATTTAGCTCACTCTATTGCACTAGTTCGCTCTATTGGTTCATTCACTCAGTTGACTTTCAATAAAAGAGCACGTTATGCGAATGATTTTAGTAAACATTTTACATAATGAGCTGTTTCATTAAAAAGTCAAGTGAGCGTATGAACAAAATGAGCGACCTAGTTCAACATGTCTTTTACTGAAAGCCATAATAAACTGTTCGTATTTTCTACAAATGTATCAAAATTAATAGCCTAAAAGTGTCAGATAATATCAAAACAAATTTAGAGTTTTTATGATCAGAATGTCAGCACAAAAGAAAATTACTGATTTTATAGTAGTGGAGCAAAATCGATACATATCTTGCAATTAAAGATTGCATTCCGGGAAATTTGCAACTCTTCGGTTCCCGCTATTTCTAATCCCGGACGAAATTCCCAGGAATTTTCAAAGCGCTTACTTAAATTTATGAAAACTACTATGATTTAATTAATTTTAATAATTTTGTTAATAAAATTATGCTTAAAACCCCAACAGCAAATTGATTCATAACGAAAATTTTATAATTGTGTATTAAGGAATGAGATGACACCATCTGACTTCTTTTCCTTAATGACTTTGACAGCACTTATTTTAAATTCATTTACTAAACTCTATAAAGATATAGCATATGCTAGCACTAGATATCACCAAGTGAAAAACTATGACTGGTTGAAACGATATTTTCAAAGTTTTTTTAATGGTCTTGAATAGTCAAGCAGAAATTTTATAAAAAAAGAATGTATACAAAAAAGTATTTACATAATGGCTTCTAACTAGGAATGTATTGGAAATTTATTCTCTCCTACAAGAAGGTCTGATCAGACCTATAATAACAATATACTCCATAATACCGTTTAAAATAACTTTTGAATATCTACGGAGTTTTTCGGTAGAAATGATTGTCGGCTGGTATTTTTTGAATTATTATCAGTTTCACTTTACATATACATATGCATTCTTGAATTTGGTTTATAAAATCAATTTACAATAGCTTAAGGTTTTTATTCTAAATACCGAAATAACTTTATAGAAATGTGTTTCTAAAAAAATTCCTCATTTTATTTATTTTTTTTTGATTTTTTTTTTTTTGATTACAGTATTACAAGCAACAAATAAATTTGAATTTATGTGTTCACAGAAAAAACTTTTAACGACATATAGTTACTGAACAACATTACTTTCAATGCAACACCATCATCGTCATCTCATATGCAATACATAGAAGTTGTCTTGTGTCAACAGTTAACTTTTCTCTGTATTACATGAAATAGTTGTGTAACTATTTATATTAGAAAAATTAATTATTCAATACATTATATGAATCATATATAATCTATGGTAACTATGGTAACTAGTTGCCTCTAATGACATCACCGTGTCCAAATAATGAGTTAATTTGCTGAAGCGTAAGTAGTGTAGTGTTATTATGATAGTATTTTAACGCATTATTTGACAATGGAATTTTTTGCTGGGTTGTTTTTCATATAAATTCTCAAAAAAAAAAAGAAAAAATAGTTTCGTTTTGCTAAATCAGACTATAAATTTTGTTTAATTTTGTTAAATTATTTAATTTATCATTGAATACTGAATTTAAATCGAAAATAATAAAAACGCCGAGTTGCAATAAATCGGTTTTATAAAAAAAGTCTATAATTTTATTTTATTTTGAGAACTGTTTTAGAAGTCCATGTATATATTATACTAAAGATCTATAAAAAGTCTTTAAATTAGTTTTAACACATTTAATTTTTTTAAGAAAATTTAAGTTACTAATTTTTAATTGAGTTAACTAATCAATAGATCAGATTTTATTTTCTCCTGTTCTAGATCCGTTAGTGCTTAGATTTCTATCTCAAATCTTCAGCTTAGTGTATAAATACAATAAGACCGGTCCGGAAATTTCCATACAATGCGGCTCGGTTAAAAAATAAATTTTATTTTATATTCTCTCCGGAATTTTTGTTGCTTTTATTATTTCTCAAAAATTTGTTTAATTTAACAATGCGGGCTATGTAAAGAAATCCGGAAGATAACTATTATTTTTAATCCGGGATCCAGGAATGTTGAAAATTTTATCCCGCTTTTCCAGGAAATCGAAAAGTCCGGGAAATTATGTTCCCTACTTGCAATAGCAGCTCGATATTAAACATCTGCAACTAAACATTTGTTTTTCAATTCGAAGTAATGATTTGTGGTACATGCTCTCATATTACTGCGAAAATATAAAACGAAACAAAACAAAATATGTGATAGCACAAAAGAGGTGAATTGAATTGTATTGAAACGATGAGTTCAAAACAGATCATTACTTGTTCTCTCTTATTTACTAATGTTTATCATAGATTTTTAACAAAAAGACATCAAATGAAAGTTATGATTTACCGCGCATCTGAATTTGTTTTGTTTCTCTTGCCTTTCCGATACATATACACACGAAATCAATTGATATGTAAGCTAAAGAAAGAGAAAGCATTGAAGTGAATTACAAATGAATTGACTCAGTTCTACTCAGTAGAGCTAGAAGCGCTCAGGAAAATTAATGATTCACTATGCTCAGTTTAGTGAATTTTCAAATGGACTAGTTCGGTCATGAACTACATAACACTAGATTTTTGGGATAGTTATTTATATAGGAGCAGCAATTACCCATATCTAAAGCATTGATTTCAATTCCGGAGGACCAGGACAGTAGTATTCCCCATACAAAGAATATACTACTATTCGAATGCCTTTCAATTCCGGAGGACCAGGACAGTAGTATTCCCCATACAAAGAATATACTACTATTCGAATGCCTTTCTCTTCAACATCCAAACATAGGTCCAAAGGGAAAGGTAGAAACCATACAAAGTAAATATGTTCTAAAGGAGTATTACAATTAAAGTCTTAAAAATTTATAGAAATAGGGCGGATAGGTCCAAGTAAATATTAATTAATGCATCAAAAGTTGCGAAACGCACGTGAAAAAGATAGTTTCTTATAAACACCAAAATCTATTATAATGTGTTCTATAAAAACACATATATGTATTGTATCAGTCCAAACAGACATCGAAAGATGAAACTTGGTGTATACAATATTATTTTAATTGATAATACATGTAGCACAAAAATATATTTACGATTAATTGTAATTCCGGGAGGTATAAAAAATTTAAATTAGAGTTATTCTGAAACCTAGCGACGAAAAAATATGTACTGCTAAGTGATGCAAGACTTTTATTTTATTCTGCAATGAAGCATATGTGTCAGTATTATATACTTTAGACTTAAATAATCTCGGACCCCATTAAAACCAGCGAATAAATCCAATCAAGGTTTATATTAAAATGGTTTAATGACGTACGGACGTGAAGTTTTCGTTTGTATTCCTTCTTTCGATTTAGACTAATTCTGGTGTTTTCAAAGAAGAATGTTTAAAGATAACCGGAAATTATATATAAGGCATAAGCGAAATGAGATGGAATGATAGTGGCGAATTTATCACACGAAGGGTAATACTATACTCTAATGTGTAGTTGGAATTATAATATCGAAGAAAATCGGGAACTCCCTCCAGACATGGAAATCTATATCAGATCATGTAATAATGGTTAGCTTCAAGAGTAATATAAGACATATTGCCATAGTGCTATACTCAAACAGAAGGAAGAATTCTACGCACGAGTAACAACCACGCTCAATGAATGACTTTAACGTTAAGATAGAAAGCGACAACACCAGCATCTGCACTATCATTGGAATGCACGGTTTTGAAGTTATAAAGTAAGCGGTAGCCGGTTGATAGAATTATGCCAGACATTTCAACTCGTCACAGGTGACTCAATTTTCCCGCACAATGAGATACATAAATGTACATGGACATCACCGAGCGGCAACTCATGCAATCAGATCGATCATTTATGCGTCTCCACCTACAACAACTTTAGAAAATGCAACTAGGAACGCGTTAGTAGTGGTAATTCGAGAACAGTTACCATCAGCTCAACTCCACACATGGGAAAATATCGTGGCAACATATAATCAAGTCGCAGAAGAAATACTGTGTATAGTGCAACCACAAATAAAATCCTGAATATCAGACGACATTTGGAACCTAATTTCTCACAGAACAACAATACTATGATGCAGCAGTACCAACTGCTTTCTGAACAAGTAAAGAAAGCTGCGAAAAGAAACAATATACATTTCATGGAATGGCTAGTAATAACAGCACAAGAAGCGGCTAGCAAAAAACAACATGGGAAAACCTAAAGAGACTATAGATTGTTTCACTAATCGAAAGTGTAAAAGGAACCAAGCAGTCGTGAAGTTGGAGAGAGCATTTCGAAGTGATTAGTAACGTTATGAATGAAGTTACTGAAGACAACGAAAGAAACAACGGCAGTCCTACGTAAAATAACTTAAGAATATCATGAAACCTTCCCTGTCTAAATGAGATAAAAAAGGCCATCGCAAAATTAAGCAGTAATAAGGTACCAGGCGAAGATGGATTACCAGCCGAAATTCTACGGGCTGACTTCGAAACCACAGCAGAACTTTAAAAGCCTCACATCATATCACTCTGAGAGAATGGGAGGCTATCTCCAACTTGGAAATTGTAAATTGAAATGTGATGATTTGAAAGATTGCACCAACTGGAGAGGAATTACTCTATTTAAAACGATATGCAAGATACTGGCAGTCATAATACAGGGAAGAATCAAAAACGAAATAGAGAACAAAATGCGAAATGAACAGGCAGGTTTCCGTCCAAATAGAAGCTGCTTAGGCCAATACTCTACGCATTATAATAGAGCAACGTATAGAATGGCGTACTCCCATGTTTATACCGTTCATAAACTTCAAGAAATCCTCCAATACCATCAGACGGACTGCCGTATGGAAAGCACCCCAGAAAATAATTCCTATCATAAGAGCTATGTACGAGGAAGCAGAACTCTCAATTCTTCACAATGGGAATATCAGCCAACCATTTCATACTAACGCTGGAGTAGAACAAGAATGCCCTTTATCTCTTCAACTACTCACCATCGTGCTGGATGATGTAATGAGAGAAGTGTACTCAAAGAGAAGAGCAAAAAAATGGAGTCTCTCACGCCCACACGAGGATTTGGATTATGTGGATGAAACTTGACTAATTTCAGCACAATCACGCAAAACTTGCATGTGTTCATCAATAAGTGCCTCAGAATAATATACAGGATATTCTGGCCCAACACCATCAGCAAAATGGATATGGGAAACTTAACAAATGAGGAACACATACTGAAACAAATTAAACCCAGAAAATGAAGGTGGATCGGTCATACGAACAGTAAGATGTATGATAGTATTACAAGGATGGTGGTAGAGTGGAATCCTCAAGTCTTAAAAAGCCGTGGTCGACCCAAGAACACCTGATAATGCACGATACTCCGAGAACTAAGGCAATGCAATCTTACGTGGGAAGGCACGAAAACGACTGCAACAAACCGAGTAAGATGGAGATGCTTTGTGGAAGCAATATACTGCCAAGAAGGGTATTGGAGGAAAAAAATATATATAAACTAAAACTAGTTAGGACTATTTGAAGTCCTACGATTAATACAAAATAGTATATTGAATTAAGACCTTCTGTTATAGCTAATCGAAAGAAAAATTTTTTAAATGCATATCAAGATTTACCTTATTAACCTGGATTCAACTCTGTCTCAAGAATATTAATATATTAGATCCTGCAGCAGTCACTTTCATACTGGAAAAAATCGATATATGCATGAAACTAAATATCATACATAGCAAAATTGCATACACAATTTTTATCCAGAATGTCAATTTTTCTCTCAAAACTTTTCAAAGATGAACAATTTTTAAGAAAATTATAAAATATCTATGAAACTTATATTGACCCACTGTGGATGTCATATGAAAACTTTAAGTTTCTGCAATATAATAAAATTATTTATTTAAATGTCTCATCATAAAAATATATCATTTTGAAAAATTTACTATTTGCTTTTTATTAAAAAAAGAAAAAAAAAAGCAAGCAAATATTTTTAATCTATTTTTAATATCGAAAATTGTTGCATGGTCTTATTAATATTATGAGTATTAAGTATTAATAGAAATATGTGCTAACAAAAATAAAGAAACCTCTTTGCACTTTTTTAATAACAAATCTCATAATTACGAATGAATGTAGAATCTGCTTTTGTACATACTAATTCTTTAAAGGTATGTCTAATATGATCACCTTAGCAGACAGTTTGCTACTGTGTTATCTACTTCTTCAAATTATTACTAGTAAGTAATTATTTTGTTTTGTAAAGAAATTTGATAAAAATTTACCGCTCATCACAATGTAAAAAATTACTACTACCTACATATTACCAAAATTTTTTCAGTGATATATTTATATGAATAAGAATTCTAGCTCCCTTATAGAAATTTCATTAGGAAATACAATAAAGAAATACTTAAATTTTAACAATAAAAAATGTCATAAATTTAAAAATGCTTGTCCTTCTAAATATTAAAAGAATAAAAAAGAAGTAATATTTATCCAAATAAAAATCTTAAAGGACCACCAATTCATAACTACTCGTAAATATGACACTTTCGACTACTAAAAATTATGAAAAATTTATTTCATTAATGAAAAAGCATTTAAAAATCTTTTTATAATTTTATGAATGAACGGCACTAGATGAACCTTTTTTCTCTTCGCTCTTAATTCCTAAAACTAATAAAAAAAATTATTTAATAGAAAACAGTGAAAAATTTAAGTAGTTAAAGAGCCTCCTTGCTTTATTTTTTTATTCTAAAGAAAATCAACAAGAGTTGAAGGTATATTATGGAATAAGAAAGAAAAAAAATAAAAATGAAAATATGATTACATTGTTACTAGTGTTTTCTATCATAAAACCATAGGAGGTCAATGTCATGAATAACT
The DNA here is from genome assembly GCA_932274085.1 of Protocalliphora azurea. Taxonomy (NCBI): domain Eukaryota; kingdom Metazoa; phylum Arthropoda; class Insecta; order Diptera; family Calliphoridae; genus Protocalliphora; species Protocalliphora azurea. Next base: position 113,237,379 of record OW026520.1, read on the forward strand.
TGTGCTGTTTTATGACTTTAAGTGTTGTAAAAAGGAAGTTCTTTATTATAGAGCTATTAAATTATTATTTTTGATGACTATTGTAGGTTTTTCTTAAGGTTTTGTCTTAATTTATATTGCAATTTTGATTTATGGTTAAGAAAACATTGAGAATTGACATCTATTTTAACAATTGTGACAATATAAAATAATTTAATAGTTTATGGGTGAAATAGTTCATAAGAACTACTAATTTTTCTAAACCTAATAAACTAGTCGTTCTAGGAAATCAACAATTTACTGACGAATTTCAATAAGAATTAAACTGCCAAAAACTAGGAATTACATTAAAAAAAAAAATGCTTCAATACATTAAACTGCAAAAAAACTATAAACTACATTTAAGAAAAAACATGTTTAAATACATTCATTTTCACCTGCACTGTAATAATAACTTGATGCAATTATCTCCTCTAACTTCTTTAAATAGAACATTGTCATGTTTATCAAATTCTTTGCAATCGTCTTTGCTCAAATTAAAGTTGACAAAATTAAGGCGCCTGCTTCAATTTTATTGATGTTGCAAAAAAATAAAATAAATAAACATGATATTCAACATAACAGTATAAACAAGTTAATTTTCGTAATAATATTTATCTAGATCGTTTATTATACATATTTTATTTATATTAATGTTATATGTATCATATGGTGACGCGGTACGTGCACTACAACTTCCCACGCTCAAATTAATACTTATTTACTTATTTTACATCTAAATATTATTTGTTTGTAGAACACTAATTGCGAATCAAGTGGGCGCCTTATTTCATACGAGTTTTTCAGTTTAAATTTTGATTAAATAAAGCAAAAATAAATGTTTATATTTCTTAGATTTCTATGAGTAATTGCTTTTCAAATGAATGTTTACATTGCGTTATAATGGCAAACAGATTGAAAAGTTTAAGACAAAATAAATAAGAAATTATGATTAAGCAAATAGTAAAGAGAACTAAAAATAAATATTAGAATTGTGTTATTTTATTTCCTATGTTATAATTATGTAAACAAAATATGATATTTACTCACTATATACGAAGAATACTTTGAAATCCTTATTGACAAATTTTTTTTTTTTAAATTAGCTAAACGTTATTTTTTTTAAATTTTATATCCTTTTTTTATTTTATTCTACCAAAAAATTTTAAATTTTACTTTACTGATTATAGTTCCTCATAAATTAGTAGTAAACTGCATAAATGTGTCTTTGAAGTTTTTTGCATACTTCTCATTTGTTCATAGTTTTAAAATAAATGCTGACTGAAATTAGAGCTACAAATTGAAAATATTGGTTTCTATTTCACTTCCCCATTTCTACCAGACTTTAACAGTTGTTTTCAAATATGCAAAAATCGAGACCTTACATACTAAAACGCATACTTAAGTTTTCTCCACCACTTCAAATTTCCATTTAAATGGATTTCAAAATTTCAAAAGATACACAATAAAAAAAAAAACGAGAAAGAAAGATATATGATGCCCTACACGGACATTTGTATTGGAGCTAGGTGAAATAATGGACCAGTCACAACAAATTTCTTAAGTTCTAAATTTCATTTAATTATCTTCAAAATTACGTCAGCCGGCCGTCCAGCTACCCAGACGGATGGACGGACATCGTTAGATCGACTCAAAAAGTGATTCTGAGTCGATTGGTTTACTTTGAGGTGGGAGTTGGATAGTTTTTTCTGTGCGTTACAAACATCAGCACAAACTCATAATACCCCAACCACCTATGCTGGTGTAGGGTATAAAAATATGTAAAATATTTACGAAGATTATGTCATCCCAAACAGCGTTATCGTTGAGAATTTTTAAAAAGTCCAAAAAAGGATTTTTTTTAGGGGCAAAAGATTTATTATCTAAACAAATGCAGAAAACATTGTATTTTAAGAATTTCATTAAGAATAAAATGGTTTATTTATAATTATTTAAATTATTATTGCAAAATTGTTAATGCTTTCTATAGACGATTTTTTCCGAAGGCTTATACTGGCATCCGTATACGTGCCATATGAGGCGGCGGATCCACCAGGCATCGCTCTGCAGCATTTGGCGGAGCACTGCAGTAGGAGAGGAGAGTACATGGTTCTAGGATGTGATGCGAATGCTTACCACTACCAATGGGGAAGCAGGGACATCAACATAAGAGGTGAGTTAGTATTTAATTTTATAACTAGTTGTGATCTTTATATTTGTAATGGGAGTAATGATCCTATATTTAGTAAGAAAGATGGAGAAAAGGTTATAGATGTGACGCTAGCGAACCAAGGTGGTGAATTTGTCAAGGACTGGAGAGTGGCTACGAATTATTCCTTTTCGGATCATAGCATTATATCCTTCAGTCTTGACTTTGTTAAACCGAGTGGAAGGCCTTATAGGAATTCTCGAAGGATGAATTGGAAGCCCTTCGGTGAATTAGTTGATAGCAATTTGTATCGAGGAAGTAGTGAATAATTTCACGGATGTAATTAGGAGTAGCTTTGAACTCAGTTGCCCCATGATTTAGCCGGTCAAACGGAGGTAGCCAAAATGCTAGACCAGGGAACTTAGGGACCAACTGTCTACAGCAAGAAGGCTGTTTAATGGAGCCAAGCTAACGAGGAGCCAGGTGGATTGGGACAGCTATAGGAAAAGCTTCATTAAGTATAAGAAGGACATAAGACGGGCGAAACGGACATCATGAAAGTATTTTTGTGAATCCATAGACCCGGTTAGCGAGCTGTCTAGATTTAGACGGGTATTATCCAAGGACTCTGTGGCACCTGGATATATACAACGTGCGGACAACTCGTGGACGGAGTGTAGCTCGGAGTCCATCAGCTTACTAATGGAGACTCACTTCCCTGGCTGTAAGGATGTAGAATCTAGTGGGAGGACAGGTAGTGTCAGTGATATCCTACAGTCCGGAACAGAAGAGGGTGATATCGATGCAATAGAGGAGATGATCACTGGAGACAAGGTAAGTTGGGCGGTAAACTCATTTCAGCCATAAAAGTCATACGGCCCAGATGTCATTTTTCCGGCGATGTTACAGAATGTCAATGAGAGGGAGGTACTCGTGGAGGTATTTAGGGAATGTCCTAAAGTGAGATATATTCCCAAGGAGTGGAGAAAGGTGAGGGTTATCTTCATACTCAAAGCGGTTAGGACGACTCACTCGAAGCCCAATGACTATAGACCGATCAGCCTATCGTCTATTCTACTCAATACAATAGAAAGACTAATCGATCTATTGCTAAGGAGTGGTATGGGAACTCTGGTCATCAGTGACGCTCAAAACGCCTATCTTAAGGGTAAGTCAATTGAGAGTGCTCTGCATGATGTGGTGAGTTTTATTGAGCAGGGTCTGCTGCATAAGGTATACACCTTGGCGGCGTTCCTCGATATAGAGAGGGCCTTTACAACATTAGGATAAAGGCGATTCAGGAATCACTCGCTTCGTTAAGTATTAGTGTATTCCTAATCGAGAGTTATCAACTCGAGCATGGGAGACACCTGCATAAAGGAGTTTGTGACAAGGGGCACACCACAAGCGGGGTACTTTCGCATTTATTGTGGCTTTTGCAATGAACGTCATACAGAGGCAGTTCGATGCCATGGGGTGGAATGTCGAAGCCTACGCTGACGATGTAGCAATGTTGGTCATGCGTAAATTTCTATCCACGATCAGCGAGGTCATGCAATCTGGGCTGCGAGAACTTTCCCAGAGAGAACTAGTTCTGTTTACCAGGAGATATAAGGTTGAGACGTTTAGTCAATCAGTATCGAATGGGACAAAACTCAGATTGTCAAAGGATGTCAAGTACCTGGGCATTTACCTGGACACCAATTGTCTTGGAAGAGAAATACTCACGAAAGGGTAAGGAAGGAACTTAATGCCTAATACGCATGCAGGAACTCTATAGGAAAGAACTCGGGTCTAAAACCGGTAATGGTATATTGGACATACACATCAGTTGTGAGACCTAAACTCACTTATGGATGTTCGGTATGGTGGGAGGCATTGAGAAAAGGGACATATAGGAACCTTCTTTCTAAAGTTCAGATGAGTGATTCAATTGGCATTACGAGTGTCGTGAGAAGTACACCTCAGGCGGCACTGGACATTATTCTCCACTTTATTCCAATTGAGTAATTCGTGAGAGGAATGCCTGTGCGGAACCTGTTTAGACTGAAGGAATTGTGATTGATAGGGAGCTTCATAGCAGGGCATGTTATCATACTTAGTGAAGTGATAGTCGATCATTATCCTTGGCTGCCAAAACGAATTATGTCGGTAGTATAGTTGACTTCGGGGCTACTGCCGTTATCGAAATCCTTAGTAGTAACCTCTGGACTGGAGCGGAGAAGCTCCATGGAAGTTGTGCTATATTCTCAGATGGCTCGAAGATGGTAGCAGGCACAGGGGCTGATGTCTACTTCTGGGGAAAGGATATCAAACGGTCTTTTAGATAGTCTGATAGATGCAGCGTTATCCAGGCAGAAATTCTAGTCATTTACAAGGCCCTAGAATTACTGGATGAGAACGTTAAGAAGTACAATGAGGTGACTATCTATGTGGATAGTAAATCGGCACTACTGGCAATGACAAGTTATTGTGTCAGGTCTAGATAATTGCTTGAGTGTAGGAAGGAATTATAAGGCGCTGGTCACTGCGACATTCTCGGCAATGAAATAGCCGATGAGCTAGCTCGTAAGGGCTCGGAACTGCACAAGTCTTTTGTGGAGGTATCGGTTAGGATCCAATTGGGTCATATTTCATGGCCATAAGATTAGACTTTAGGAAGGAAGAATCTTGCTTGAAAGAGCAGAATAGTCTGCAGGGTATCTAGAGCGTTATGGCCTAGTTTTGAACCAGCAGATTCGAAGCATTTTCTGGGTATGAGTCGCGGAAATCTAAGGGTCTTTGTTGGTATGATTACTCGTCATCTCGCAATATATATATATATATATATATATATATATATATATATATATATATATATATATATATTTGATAATGAAAAATAAAAATGTTTTTTTAGTATTCTTTTAATATACGATAAGATGGAATAATAATATGACAAAATCAAATAATAATATGATGAGATTGATAACATGGGATAATAATATTATAAAATGGAATAATATGACACTCTGATATAATAATATAATAAAATAGAATAATCATATAACAAAATCGAATCATAATCTGATAGAATGGGATTAGAATCATAAGATGAGAAAACAAACATTAAAATCGGACACAATATGACAAAATGGAATCATAATCATTTTAGTCATTTCTATTTTTCGCTGTGATGACATGTTCTATTCATAATATGTTGCTCTTAGATTATGGTCGGTACAACTGTAATTTTTCCCTACGTACTTATTCTATTTTAAGCTATTTTCAGCCGCAAAGTTTTGCATGTTATAATATATTTAATATTTATTTTTAGCGACACTTTGCTTACAAATATAATTTCAATAAATTTTATCAAAAATTTAGAAGTAAGAAACCGATTAAGTTTTAGGATTTTATGAAGTTTTTATCACCTCTTGTAAAATTTTCTTTATGTTTTATACGTCCTTATAGGCGTCCATGCTTTAGTTGTTTAAAAAATTTAAACACTTTTTTTATTATTTTATAACTTTAATTAAAATTTTCTTTAAATTTTCACAGTAGTCCTACATGTGAAGCCCAAATATTAGGTATGTACATACGTAGGTATTTATTTGTAATATATACCCTTACAAATTCATAAACAATTCCCCTACATGCTATTCATATATTCACTTAAACTTAATGTTAGCAATTTTCCTCAAAATTTATAACTGACAAATTGCTGTTTATTTTTATGCTACTAAAATTGAATACGTGACCTCACGGCTGCTGTTTACAACACCATCTAGTTACTCATATACAACCAACTAGCAACACATCGAAAAGAAGGTTAGAGCTGCCAGATTTGGGGTTTCAACCCCAAAGTTGGGAAGTTTTTGTTGCAGAAAAGGATAAAATCTTTGATTTTTTTTTTTGGTTTGGGGAACTTGATGGGGATATCTAAAATACTTTGGGGATTTGTTCGAGGAATTTATGTAATAATTGTATCTTTTGTTTAGTTAATAATCTTTAAAAGTATATATGTACTTTTATAGATGCTACATTTACAACTTGTATAAGCAGTCCTTAATATGCTAACGATCTTTACAAGCATCGCATGTTTAAAATTCATATTTTCGGTTAAGAATTTAACAGGACCCAAACTTCAAGATAGCAAGCAATATGAACTTTGGGAGGCGAACTTACCTGATTGAGTACCGCTGAATTATAGGCTTTTATTTTTAAAGTTTAAATAGTTGCAGTTTTTTCCTTTCTTACTTAAATAAGAGTCAAAAAGCGATTTAAAAGTAATAAAAGATATGGGGGATATTAATGATAAATTGTGAAGTTTTACTTTTCCAAGAAAAAAAGCAAAATATGTCATTTAGCAATTCTAAAGGTTTCATTTTTCTCAATGTTCGTTTCGAATTTAACTTTTTTGGTAATATGATGCTTTATTTATAAAATAAATAATGTATAAATGTTATCTTACTTAATTTTGTAAAAAAAAAAATCGTTCTGAAAAATCTCATAATATTGCTGCCTCCTAATATATATTTTCAAGAATTTTTCATTTTTATATATCATGTATAAACAACAATAAAACAAATGTTTTGCACAAATATGTCTCCTGGATATTTCCTTTAATTTAATCCGAAAGTTATGTATAGTAGCAACTCCTTTGATTTAAAAGATGTTAAATATGAAGTATAATACCTATGTATTTCATGTACTTAGTTTTGAAATACATATATAGTTATGTAAAAATAATCATCCAAAAATATCTCTATAAAGAGAAAGCATAAATACTTTTTTTATTTTTAATGATGAAACGTCTTTTTTGTTGACTGGGAATTTTTTGGGGAAATTTTTAAAAAAATTTATGGTTGGCCAAAAAAAAATGTATTCGGCAGCCCTGAAGAAGGTACTTCATTTCTCATGTTTTCCTTACATCAAGGAATAAGTGCTGCTCGAGCAAACAACATACAACTTCTTCAAACAGTATTAGTCTTCTACAATATAAGTATGAATTATGATTTGTTATGATACAAACAAACATAAATATATGGTTTGATTTTATGTTATTTTATTTCTTTTTTTATTTTATTTTTTTACAAGAAAAGAATATATTATATTATTTTGTTTTTGTAGATGTTACTTTGGAAAATGATATTTATACGTAGAAGTAAAACAAAATAAACTCACATATTGTGTCAATATGTGAAAATAATTTGTAAACAAATCCATACACATACTTAGTTACTAATATATGTATTTCAATTATTTGTATGGCAAAAAAATATTTCATACATTTTCGAGTACGAGTATCAAAATAACAATAAGAATTATTGGCAAATCTCCACCAAATAAGAAAAACAAAATGACAACTACAAAGTTTAATAAGTAAAATTGTTTATTGACAACAACGTGACTGCTAACATTTGATACCCAACAACATATTGTAAAGATTAAAAACTCTATATTTCAAACTCATTACATCCTGAAAAGTATTCAGAAAAATTAGTTCAAAGCTTTTTTTTTAATTTATTGAAATCATATTCTGTTCATGAGATCATTTCGAAAATTCATATTAAAACATTATTCTCTGATATGGATAAAAACTAGTAGGAGTTAAAATGTTCAATAAGTCTTAGATACTTATAGTATGTATAAAACCCTTTGCTGGGTTTTACTAGCTATAATTTTCCCTCAGCTATTTATTGGCATTATATCAATTTTATTAAATCATATTACTTTATGGTATACATTTCGTAAAAACGCCAGTACATTTATTTAATTTTTATAGAATTAAAATACAGCATTATATATCTCTACTATCTTTGATTCTCTTAAGCAAATGAAATTTTAAACCACATTATTATTAATAAAATTTAGTGTTGTATCATATTCATAGTTACTTACTATACACGTATGAAAATGCATTTTTATGTGGCAGCCTTAAACAGAAGGCAAAAAAAAACATTTTTAAAACTCTCGTATTGACATAAAAACTCATATTTTTATTTATCATAAAAATTTTTATATAATACAGGGATGGGAATATTAAACTTACAGTGTCGGTGTTATTGAATTTAATTTAGCAGTTTAGCCCTTTTAAGCCTAAACCTAGCCTTTTTATTTTTCGTTTATCCTCAAAAATTTTGCTTTAGCTTCTAGTACTTCGATTCTTAAAATTGGCTAAAAAAAAGCTAAAATGTTAGTATTTGAACAACGAAGAAAATAGTTTCTTATTTGATTTTACTAATTTTATTTTTAAAGAATAATACATTTAAGCATTTTTGTGTATTTATTCGCACAAAAACAGAGATTAATTATATTTAACTAAAATTTTCGCTTGCGGCGCCTAATCAGAAAGCAATTATAGTTAAAAAATCACCCCAAAACATACGAAATGTATTTGAGTGATTTTGCTGCCATGTTTTATTTATACATTTATTACAATATCTTTAAAAAATATAAAAAACTAATCAGAACGAAAAATATAATTTATTAAATAAAAAAAAAAATTCCAACATTTTTCTGGCTTTATTTTTTGGGGTATTTAGCCTTTTAGACCTTTTTTAAAGTATTTAAAATGAAATCATGGAAAATTTTACCAAAATTTTAATTTCGAGATAATGAAAATTAATTATATTTTTTTTACTTATTACGTATTAAATATCACTTATCTATCACATGTTTTAATTTTTAAACAAAAAGTTAGAAATTATGTACACTATTGATCGAAAACTGTATTTTTGAAGGTATTTTAAAAATGGTTTAGCTCACTTTAAGGAAATAATTAAACCGAAATATTTTGGGTATTAGCTTAAAACATATCAATCTTTAATTCTAGGGGGGGCGGTAGGGGCTTACATTTACAACATTTTTGTCTCCATACAAATCAATGCACTTTAATATATATATGGTTGAAAAGCCTGATTCCTCATCTTCCCAAGAAAGATTAAAAAAGATGAAATATAGGAAAGAATAAAAGGATAAATTCATATAGCTTATAGCTTAAAATATTGAGGTTCTATTGAAAATGGTTAAGACTGATTTATGATACCCTCAACATACCTCATGTTGAATGATTTTTGACTGTAAAGAGTCATTTAATTATTTTGCCAAGAAGATATTCAAAATATTTTTTATATAAGTCTAGCTGATTAAAACTTTCTTATTTATTTTTGTTAATCTAAGTTTATAGTATTAGGTTACATTACTTTTCCGAGGCTACAAAAAAATGTCGCCATGTTCCTTCTGATCTGTTCTGTGTTATTAGTTTCAATTTGACTCGGGTTATTCTTTTTTAATTTGATTCGGTTTCGATTTATGGAGCCTGTCTATTTTCTACTCTACTGAGCTACCTAAAGGAGTAGACACACATGTATGCCTTTCACTTACCATTGGCGATTTCAATATAGATTGACGTTTCTCCTACTTTTTCCACAAGATTATCTATGAAGTAATTACTTCCCATATGGTGCGGTCACTTACTGAAATTTTTCAGGATATTTCTATCCTGAGTTAAATTATAATTTTATCTGGTGTCCCGCATTTTGGAGATATTACATTATCCAAATAGAGTTTCTAGCTACACACTTTTTATTTTATAGTTTAAAAATTTTTCCGTATTTGTGTAAGCATCATGAAATAGCATCATATTCGTTGACCCGTATTTGATTTTATATTTTAGTAATGATTTTCAGAAGCTTTATTATTTTAAATAATATTGTCGGACTTCTTTACTTATGATAAAAAAATTATTTTATGTGTTAAGTGTATAAGTGATGGACCCTCAAAACAGCTTATTCATGCAATAGATAGGATGACAGTAGAGTTCTCCGAGAAACTTATTTATTGCGCCTAATTTTTTAAAATGGTACCTCAGTTCCCTGTCTGCAATTGTGAATGACAGGTCAACTACATTTTGTACAAAAATATATTAAAATTTTCTATCGAAATTGTAGGCATTTAAATTTAAGTTTAAAAGAAGTGCAAACTCTTATTTCATAAATAATTTGGGATTTAAATTTAGAAAGACGAAAAAGAAAAAAATAATTTTTGGAATATTGATATGATATTTGATATTTTAATTGTGGTTATTTTTACAAACTTATATATTTGTATATGCATATGAAACCTATTTACTTTAATTTATTGTTTGATAACTAAAAATTTGAAATAATATCCAACTGACAAATAAATCTAGTCTATAAGTCTATAAGACGAAATTCAATCCAAATATGATCGCAAAACCCATATCATTTTTTTCATAATAAAATTATTCCCTAATTTTAGTAATTGTCATTAATTTGTGCAATCTCCTTTATTAATAACCTAAAGTATATTTTTCATAAGACGTCAAAAATTTAAAAATCGTTGAATATCTAAAGGGCCTCATAAATCTCTTTTTAGCTTATTTCCATTTCAGTTCTATGCTTTCATATAATTTCATATGCTAGAATTTAAATAGTCCCATACAATATTTAAAAAGCATTCTCGCAAACATTAGCCCAGCTACTTCAAATTATTGTAATGCTGTTTATCGTTGCACCTGATGCAATGTCCATGTTGAGGATGATACTCTGGTCAATAACAACAAACATAATATAGATGATGATATTTTTGTTGCTCTTGCGTTGCCTCAAACAGTCTATACGATTTTGTTAAATTGTTTTTATTTGCATTTTATAACCTGAGTTTTATCCCCATCAAATTGGGTTAAAAGCATATGAAATGGCCAATAATATTACGAAAAAAATAAAAATAAAAATCCTTTAGCACATAGCTACAACGTGCAGTTATTATTTAATTTGTGGTTTATTAATGTAATTTATGGCAGCAGAGTTGCAATATAAAAACCCAATGCATATAAAACCTTTTGTTTAATAGTATTTTCAAAAATGAAATTTTAAATATAATTAAGAGAACTTAGTGCAATCCAAGTGAAAAATATAGGAAATGTTAAAAAGTTTTTCACATAATTTGTTAAGAGCAGCAAAAATATTTAAAATTATACAAATTTAAATTTAAGGGTAGGAAAGTAATCCAGCTAATATTGGTGTTATTTGTTATAAAAATATTTTGCCAAAAATTTTGCTTATTTTTGAATGTTGTTGAGTTAATCCTACTCAACAATAAACCGGAAATATTTTTGGAAAACATGCATATATTTCAATGATTTATTAATAATCTTTTGGCTTAAGGTTTTTGTGTGGTAATGAATAGCCGGATTACTGAGGGCATTTGTTGTTGTTTCTTTTGTTCAAAAGTACTATTTTTAGTTAAAATATTTAGGTTTCAAATTTCAATCAATGAAAAGATGTTTTTAAACAAAATTAGTTTCATATTTGCAGAATATTAAGGGATTAGATTACCAAATCAAAATGAATCGCATTTTCAATACCAAAATGAAATTTTAATTTATGTTTTGTTAAAAATCAGGTACTTCAAATATAGACGAGAAATAGTTTACTACTTTATTAAATAATAATAAATAATAATAATTTCACATAGTTTCTTTAAAAGTTCTACAAAATTTTATCTTCACTTTCATTTACATGAAGGCAAAAAATTAATCAATAATTATCTTTTCAATTTTTGAACGTCATTATCATAAATCACCGTTCTTGCTCATCATTCTTTGCAGCAGTTTATAAAAAAATCTCTTTTCTTTTACAAATCAAGACAATAAATCGTGTCACTCATTCACACCATATAAGTCCTCTGATCGCAGTAACTGCTCTACTGGAAAACAAAAGGGGAACCAAACTCTACCATACGGCGTCTCTGCTTCATGCAACATTTGCAACAATAATTAGCAAAAAGTTTATGCCCCCCACATTAAAACTTATTAAGAAGTTCATCAAGATTTATACAATTTGTTTCTTTTTATTTCGTTTTATTTATTCAAGTAAAATTTTTAATTTTTTTTTTTTTTTTGAAGCAAACATGTGCTTAATGTCGCCTAACTTGTCAACGCTATTAAAATAACACGCATTTTTTTATATTTCTGTTTAAATTTTTGTTTAACATGAAAATATAAAACACCCGTAGATCATTTAACAAAGAATAATACAATTAAAGTAAATATTTTTCTTAAAAAATTGAACTGAAAGAAGTAAAAAAAAATTGCAAAAACACTAATGAAATAATCAAAAATAACCCAACAAGCTTATTCCAACGAAGTTAAATGATTAGGTTTTTATGACAGTATTTAAATTTTTTAACAATAAATTAAAATAACTATACTGAAGGAATTACAGTCATAGTCATATATTTTATACTTTTTAAATTTTTTTAAAATTTTGAAAAGTCAAATATAAATTCTCAACTTTAATAAGTCGCAAAAATCTAAAAATATTGGCATAAATGATAAAAAAAAACTTTTTAGACCGACCCAAAATGAGATTTAAATGAAGATTTAAAATGGTACATCATCATAAAAATTTGTATAAGAGTATGAAAATGGTTAAAAAAATCACGTAATCTTTAATAAAAGGAATCCCTTATATGAAAATAGAAATATTTAAAGGGGAAATTAATAAAAATCGGTCATAAAAATTTAACATCGTTCAAAATATTTGCAAAATTCTCAGTAGTGATCTTCAGCAAGAAAGTAAGATAATTAGAAAGGCTGTGATATTCGAATTGTAAGAAGTTTAATATATTTTTTACAAAGCGTTTTTTTGTAGCAAAACTCGAAATTTTAGCAAAAACAAAAAAAATTAACCATAAAAATTTGATTCATTTTAATTATATAGAAAAATCAAATCAAATGTAAAATTAATAATAATATAGTAGGGTAATATTTAGAAATATGTAGAAAAATTATTGTGGAAATATAGAATTATACTTTGAAATAATAACTGCTTAGCAAATTTTCCTCTAACTACTTTTTCAGAAACTACCACAATCTATTCTACACATTTTAGGCATTACAACAACACAACAATTTTTTCAAAATATTCAAATTTTAAAAAAATTTAAAAAAGTGTAAATATATATGACTATGATTGTTCAAATAAATTTTAAATTTATTTATTTATTTTTTTATTCCGCAAAAGAATAACAATAGCAATAATAATTCCATTTTAATAAAAAGTAAAATTTATATGTTTGTTTAACTTCTTAATAAATTTTATTATACAAAATTTAGACAAAGATCTATATTTTTGAAATCTAGACTTAACTTCCTTTCCAGTGATATATAATTTTATTACTTTTTAAATAAAATCACTTTAAAATAACACATTAAATTTCATAACTTTTGTTGCAATATAACACATATCTTAACAGATCCTTTTAATCACTTCTCATTATTTGCTATATTTGCTTCGTCATTTGCACTTGCACTTATTTTTAGAAGTATATATTTTAAAAAAATATAATATATATTTCTAAAAAAGAACATTTATACCATACGCATATATGTATATATATATCTATAAATATATATATATATATATATATATATATATATATATGTATATAAATATATATATATATATATATATATATATATGTATATAAATATATTAATTTTATTATATTATTATTAATAATTTTATGAAAAAAAATTTGAAAATTAAAAAATTTGAGGTAAATAAGTACTTTTGTTTAAAAAACAACATTTATTAAAAATTAAATTTTTTCCAAATTCAAATATGTCTTCATTAATTATTACAAAATATTTTTATAAAAAATTTAAAAATATATATTTTGATTAAATATTTTTACTAAATATTAAAACCTATTTTGATTGAAATTAAAAATTATTTATTGAAAATTGCAAGCTATTTTAATAGCAGTAATTAAAAAAATAAAAAGTATTTTTCTAGAACGCTAAGCTTAAGCAAAAGTCGCTTTTTACCTTGCTGATGACAATTAGTGTAAAATATGAACTGAGTTCTTGATTTAGCTATCACCATTATTATACTTATGTCATTTCAATCGACACACAGTGGGGCAGAATCGAAATTTTTTGGAAATAAATCTGTAGCTTCTGATCGGCCGGTTGGATTTTCATGAAATTTGGTATAGGCGTAGGAAGGGGGCACAACAATCCCCCGAGGGGCGGAGCTAAGGGGGCTCAAAGTTAGGTACCTCTGACATAGAAAATTTTTAATCGCTTGCTAAATTTCTGTTTCTCGTCCGATTTCAAATATTTTTACATATTGTTGTAGGAACTAATAAGACCTACAAAAGACGTGCGTACATGTCCTATTTATCTCTTATAGTTTTCGAGTTATTTGCCTTTGAATTTTTAAGCACCATAATTTTTCATGTTCTTGGTCCAGTATTTTCATATATATCCTAGTATTTCCGACCGATTTTATTATTTTATCAAAACTAACTATTGAATAAAAGAAATATGAAGTCGATATCTTTACCGACTCCAAAAATAAACGATTTTGAATTTGAAAATTGCAAAAAAGACGACTTTTTGTGTGTTTTTAGCCGAAAAAGTATCTAGACTCTTTTTTATGTAAAACAAAAAGTTCTTTAGCAACATATAATAATTTTGCACATTTATTAAAGGTAACTTCACAGACATGACTATAAGATAAAAAACAAACCCAATAACTCAATTGGTCATGGTACATACCATCCCGAATTCAACCCATTTTATATGAAAGATTTGATTTTAGACCATATTTTCTCAAATCCCAAAGCATGACTCGACAAGCTGAATATGTTTTAATAATCTCCAATATGCTGTTAAAAGTTCCAAATCAAAATCTACGGGACTTCGGAAAAATGTGGATTCTATAGCCAAAAATGTAAAAAATTCCATTTTTGGGAATTTTGATTAATTTATTAGGGAATTCAGCAAAACCCTACGCCTGCTTGAAATTCAATTAACGCGCTTTTATTTACATTAATAAGATCCACATTTCCTGAAAATTTCATTAAGATATCTTTATAAAAAAATATGTTATTACAATTAAAAATTTTTCTCCAAAAACCCCAAATTGGTCCTTTTGTTTGGTTTATTTCTAAATAGCGAAAGAAATTTTAAAAATATGTATTCCAGATTAAGCTTATCCTTTAGCATATATAATTTCCGATCTTTTGCAAAATGATTCAAGTTAATATCATGCCTCAATTCAGAAATATGCGCCTTTAAACTGTTGTATTTCCAATTTATATTTTTACAAACTTGCAACTTTTGCCTTTAGCTTTGCGTGAATAATTATTTAGAAAATTATGAGTATTTCTGTATACTTTTAGTAATATCTATACACAAAATATTTTTATAAAAATAATTAATAAATATTTTTTATTTTTAATAGGGTTGCCACATTTCCCAAATTTAAGTAAATCTTTATCCATTTCTAAGCATTAATATATTTCTATTAATGAATTTAAAATAACAAAAGAAACAAAAAATATCTATTTTAACTCAATTAATAAGTATTTTATTAGTTTACATTTATGGTGTTTACCTAAATTTAACAAATGTATTTATCTATTGGTGATTGTTTAAAATTTATATATTTATGATCTAGTGGCAATGTTCAGGTATCCTTTCCGGTGATACGTAGCTGCAGCATTTATCTATTACTGATGATTCAAAATCTATATTTTTATGAGCAAGTGACAATGCAGAGGTAATATCCTTTCCTGTGATACTTAACAGCAACATATAATATAAATGAATTCGGTATAGGTATTCTTCCAAATTGAGTCTTTCAGATATTTTACCTAATGAAAATTCACAGAATACCTGTAAATATATATACCTGTGTGATATATCTAATAGATATATATATATATATATATATATATATATATATATATATATATAAATGTGCAGCTAATCCTTATCAACATCATAACGAAGTTGATTACCATTGAAACATGACCAATTGTGTTGTGTTCAAGAAAACTATTTTACTATCTATTTCGGTTACCGAAAAGGAAGCATGTGTAGAGCTATCTTCTTTGCTTGAGAATACAGCTACCAGGATAGTTGCAGATTTTTCTGCAGATCAGTTGGAAAAAGTAAATAACAGCGACGTTGTATTAATCTATAAGTGGGGATGTGACGGACTATCAGCCCTTCCTGAATACAAGCATGCTAGTGGAAGTAAAAAAATGGCGGATTATAAAAGCATATTTATAGCATCTTTGGTGCCATTAATAATGCGATCTTATGTAAAAACTCATTTGAAGATATATGGCTTAACACCACTCCAGGATCAAAATATTTTTGCAGACCTATCTGGTTCGAATAGAAAAGGGAGTCGAAGACAACAACAAAGGATTTAGTGGAATATATTAAAGATGAAATAAATGATTTACAACCTCTTTCAATAACCATAAACCAATACACATTCGACATATCCTTTCAACTTAGTCTAACAATGATTGATGGAAAGGTCGGAAACATCTTCTTTTTAGAAATGCTCTCTATGTGATGAGACGAAATCACAATTTTCGGATATTGGTAAAACAAGGAGTATTAATGAAGAATTTCTGTCTTTCGGACAGAATACGGTTCATGGAGCATTTTCTGCACATAGCATATGATTTAAAGTACAGAAGTGTGCCAGAAAATTTAACAAAACCTACCAGAAACAACGAGGATTTAAAAACACGGGATTAAACATCGACAAACCTCTGCCGAATGGTGGTAGTACAAATGACGGAAATACAGCAAGAAGGTTTTCCGAAAATTTCGAAGCTACATCAAAAATAACTGATATTAATAAAGAATTACTTGAAAGAACTAACATACTATTATGGCAATTAATAATAAGCACAAAATTAACTATGCTCGATTTGGAGAATATGCAACAGAAATATCTAAACTACTCTATATGCATTTAAAGAAATGACACCAACAGTACATAAAGTATTGTGCCATGGCGAAGTTATAATTGAACGAAATATTCTTCCACTTGGAGAGCTTACAGAAGAGGCTCAAAAAGCAAGAAACAGAGATTTTAAGCACGTTCAATTATTCAGCTCCAGGAAATGCTCCAGAACGTCAGGAAACGAGGATATTTTTAATAGCCTATTGTTATCATCAGACCCTGTACTATCATCAATGAGAAAACGTTTGATTTATTATGAGCCTTTATCAACTCAAAACACTGAAGACTTGAAGGACTTTTATTATTTTTTAGATATGTATACAGATAAAACAGATTATTTTATAGAGAATAAGTAGTATAAGTTTAAAATATTAGAAAAATTTTCTATATAAATTTAATGTAAATAAGTAATAAAAAATCGTATTAGAAATAGAATATTTATTAAGGAAGATGATAAATACCAAAAACAATAATATTGATTAAGTTAAAATAGACATTTTTTGTTTGTTTTGTTATTTTAAATTCATTAATAAAAATATATGAATGCTTGGAAAAGGATAAAGATTTACTTAAATTTGGGACATGTGGAAACTCTATTAAAAATAAAAAATATTTATTAATTACTTTTATAAAAATATTTTGTGTATAGATATTAGTAAAAGTATACAGAAATATTAATAATTTTTTAAGTAATTATTCACGCAAAGCTAAAAGCAAAAGTTTGCAAGTTTGTAAAAATATAGTCATATATACAATAAATTGGAAATATAAAAGTTTAAAGGCGCATATTTCTGAAATGAGGCATGATATTGACTTGAATCTTTTTGCAAAAGATCGAAAATTATATGTGATAAACGATATACTTAATTTGGAATACATATTTTTACAATTTATTTCGCTATTTAGAAATAAACCAAACAAAAGGACCAATTTGGGGTTTTTGGAGAAAATACAAATTTTTTAATTGTAATAACATATTTGTTTATAAAGATATCTTAATGAAATTTGCAGGAAAGGTGGATCTTATTAATATAAATAAAAGTGCGTTAACCAAATTTCAGTCAGGGGTAGGGCTTTCCTGAATTCCCAAATAAACTAATCAAAATTCCCAAAAATGGGATTTTTTACATTTTTGGCTATAGAATCCACATTTTTCCGAAGTCCCGTAGATTTGGATTTAGAACTTTTAACAGCATATTAGAGATTCTTAAAGTATATTCCGCTTGTCGAGTCGTGCTTTGGGATTTGAGAAAATATGGTCTAAAATCAAAACTCATATAAAATGGGTCGAATTCGGGAGTGTATGTACCATGACCAATTGAGTTATTGGGTTTGTTTTTTATCCTAAAGTCATCTCTGCTAAAGAATATTTTATTTTAGATAAAAAAGAGTGTAGATACTTTTTCGGCTAAAAAAAAACACAAAAAGTCGTCTTTTTTGCAATTTTCAAATTCAAAATCCTTTATTTTTGGACTCGGTAAAGATATCGACTTCAAGTTTTTTTTATTCAATACATAATTTTGTTCTTTAACTAGTTAATGAAAAACTAAATCGGTCGGAAATACAAGGATATATATATGGTGCTTAAAAATTCAAACGCAAATAACTCGAAACTGTAAGAGGTAAATAGGACATGTAAGCGTGTTTTTTATAGGTCATATCAGGGTCTACAACAATATATATTTGAAATTGGACGAAAAACAAAAAAATGGCAAGTGATTAAAAATTTTTTATGTCAGAGGTACCTAATTTGAGCCCCCTTTGCTCCGCCCCTGAGGGGTTTGTTGTACTCCCCTTACAAACTTAATATTTTACACTCCTCTGCTACGCCTATACCAAATTTCATGCAAATTCAACCAGCCGATCAGATGTTATTTTTTACAAAATTAAAAGATATCGTTACTAGAATAATATAAATATGCAGATTCGGTAAAAAGTTATATTAATTTGAATTCGGAACTTTGAAAAAATTTCATATTTTTGTGTTTTTTTTTTTTAATTTGGCAATATTTTTTAAGAGCAGAGTTATTCCAATGAAATTTTGTCACAATACAGATAGACTTGCTTTAGAATCAGGGAATTAGAAACGCTCCCACTTGTTTTGTACCGAAATACCCAAAATCTCAACCCAGAGAAAATGTGTTTTAAAAATTGACTTTTTTAATTCAAATGGTCACACTGTCGTTGTAATAAGGAGGTATTTTAATTAACATAATCTTGGTTTGATCCTATTTTTGCGATTTGAGAATTTTGCAAACAAATTTAGAAAAAATTGTGGAAAATTGGCAAAGTTTGAATATGACTTTTGGGGAGACTGTTGCACCAAGCGCCTTCGGATGAAATTTGCATTCATCTGCATTAAGATTCCTTTTGAAAACATTAAAAAATTATATAGTCCAAGACAAAAAAAAAAATTATAAATAAGAAAATATTGCCACCTTTTTTCGAAGAAAAACCCAAAAAAATATGATATTTTTTAATGTTCCAAATTCAGATTAATATATTTTTTTTATATATTTAAACAATATTTGCAGCAATATTACTTAGAATTTTGCAAGGAATTCAACAAGTGTTTTATAAGAAAAAATACGGCAATATTGGGTCCGACTAGTTAATAAAGCTAAAAATACGAGGCTAAAATTGAGCGAATAATTTATTTCTACCCAAATATCTCTTAAACTAAGAGAGAGATACACGTAAGCCTATTTTATTTGCAGCGATTTATAGGGACTATATATATGTAAATTTTTTTCTGTCAAATCATAAATGAACTTTTGGAGAATTTTCTAAAAAAACGCGTTATTGAATCATTGTGCGACAGTTAATAGAATATTAAGATTCTCAAATTTCAAGAATTTTGTTAGATGTGAGTAAACTAGATTAAAATTCAAGTTGTTTCAAAAATATGGTTTTGCTATTACTCCTATTAAATTACTTATCAAAAATACTTGTATCCTCTTTTATAGCCAAAATCATAATACTACCTTCAACCGAAATTTCTCTTGGTTGTATAAATATAACTTTAACCAAAAACAAATAATTTATAGAAAAAGTACCATGATTTTTATTTTAATTCCATTAGCTGTTTTCTCGCAAATGTTTTGTATATTATTAATGTCGGCATTGTTTTTTCTCAATAAAAAAAATAGCAAACGTAAAAAAAGTGTATATAAGAGGATATGTTCTGACATTAACAAATTGCAAATTTATTTCAGGCTGTCATTTCATTTGCGACACCATGTGTTAAACGATGCTTGGCTAAACTGACAGAAATCACACTTTATAGGGACGGCATTAAATAATGCTGTTAGTTTTTTTTTTTTTTTTTTTTTTTGTTTTCTTTTCTTTCTGACATTTTTTACATGTTAAGTTTTTAAGCAAACAATAATAGAAAAGGTTGTGAATTGTTCTACTTTTTGTCTTTCTTTAATAAAAAGTCTAAAATTAAGGTGCCTTGATATTTTAAAGAAATGGGAATATTTGGAAGAAAATTAAAGCTATTGAAAGTCTACATATTTACACGATTCTTGGGGCAATATTGCTTAAATTTTGTAAGGAATGCGATGAATATTAGAATTTAGAATATTAGAAAATTAGAGCCAATATTGATCGCGCCAAGCGATATATTTAAAAACTATAAATTTATTACAATTGATATTTATACTGAAAACAGGAAACAGAATATATTTATTAATGACCAGCAATTTTAATTTCTGTGTTAAAATTTTAAAAACTTGTTAAGCTTTCTTATGCCTCATCTTTAAATTAACACATTACCGCCACAATTGTCAACAAAAAATAATTTCTTTTCCGTTCTAAATCCATATGACTTTAATCCTCAAAACCAACTTTTTAACATATTTTCTTTTAGAACCGCCTGAAGGAACCTTTTAGTGGCTGAAATTGAAATAAGTAACACCTTATGTTTTCATAATGTTGTGGCGACATCAAACATACTCACAGACCGACAAAACATACCTCTTGAAATATTCAGACATAAGTGGCTTACAATTTTTTATTTTCTCAACAAGCAACGATTGAAGTTGAAGATGAAATTAAACAAATGCGTTGTGTTGTACAAAATAATTAACCATGAAATTGAAAAAAAAAGAAAATATGGGAAATGAGAGAAATTACTTGACGTATTTAAGTATGTATTCTTATGAATACGTGGTTAAACATTAGATGAAAATAAATATATTTTTATATATTTATTATATAACTGCATTAATTTTAAAGACAAACCGAAAAATATTTTTTTTATTTCTCATACTTAAATTTTCAATGTAATATAAATACTTTTGTCAATCATTTAAAAAGGGAATTAAATGTTTTTAATTTAAAGGAAGTAGCAACGAATTCTAAACTCTCTTCGTTATTATAGAAATATCATCCATGGAACTTAAGGAACTTTAGAGTGATTCCATGTCAAAATGGACAGCAATCGGATTTGGCAACTCCGATTTCAATGAAATTCACTACATTGGCTATTGGAAGTGTTTCTAAATCATAAACTTTTAGACTCACACACTTTCCGGTCCAATAATATGACGTTTTGAAAAACGAATAAACTTTTACACACACTGTCCTTAACTCGCTTACGTTGTAAATACTTTGAAAGGGATTAGGTACACCGATCATTGTACTCTTTCCGATACTGGAATATGTGAATAAATCTCGAATATTTTAATGTCATGTTCAAACCATCCAACAGTTTGTAGTAAAACAAAAGAAGTTGTAAATTTTCATACACATATGTAAAATTACACAAGAGTATATTTTCTGATATAAAAATTTTATCATGTGGCATTAAAACCTGTAGAGATGATGAAGGTGTGGATCTTTCCAAGATCATAAATAAAAAATAACATACCTTTTTAACATATAACTTAAGAATTTAAGCTTCACATCACCATAATACAGGTAATGACATTTTTACTGTGTCAAGGATTCCGTTTAAGGGTAAGCGGCATTCGCGGAAAGTTTTTAGAAATTATTTACACATTCACCTTATTATCAGATACTGAACATATTGAGGTAAAATTTTAATCCTTGTTATTTCAACATGAATAACTTCAAAGAGTTAATCTTAAACCCTGGTATTGTAACCAAACGCCAAATCTCAAATTTCTCTTTTTTCTTTCGAGAACTTTTCAAGGGATTCGTATCATTAACCACTTCGTTGTATAATAAAGGATAAGTTCTGATAATATAGTAAATAGTGCCTTTGACGGAGTTAACATAATTGCCATTAGTGTCATAATGCATGTATTTACTTCGATTAGTTCTTTTCTGCAGTTTTGTCACCCTACAAAAACATTTTTTTTTACAGAAAGCAAGATGACTACAAAATTACAATGGACCAACGATATTATATCGATGTTGAAAATTTGGAAAATTAATTAAAAATTGTTTAACAATCCATGAAGTGCTTCTAAAAAATTAACATTTTCACTATTTGAAAACTAGTAATTTATATTTTTATGGAAGTTATTAATAATTACCAGTGTAAGCCTTTTTAATGCTAAATCTAGCCTTTTTATTTTGCTTTTAGCATTTTAGATTCTACATTTTTTCTAGCCTTTTTTTATTTTTAAAATTGCCTTAAAAGGGCTAAAATGGTAATATTTCAAAAATGAAAAAAATAATTTCTTATTTGCTACAACCAGTTTTGTTTTTACGTAATAATCCATTTAAGCAATATTTTGTATTTATTCACATAAAAATAGAGAATTTTTATATATATATATATTTCATTAACCATGGAAACTATTAATGAATGTAATTTAAAAAAATCATACAAAAGCGAAAAATCACCCAAAAAATTGGAAATGCTTAATCAGAAAGGAAAAATGGAGAAAAAATAATTTTAAAACATTGAGTAATTTTTCATATGAAGAAAATTCTAAAACTTGATATATGGGAATTTTTTGTGCCACTCAATGCTTTATTTATAAATTTATTGCAGAGAAGAAATGAGTTTTTAAATTGAAAGAAAATTTTAACTTTTTTCTGGTCTTATTTTTTTTTTTTTTTGAGCATTTGGCCGTTTTTACCTTTTTACCTCCTGGTAACTGTGATAACTACTAAAAAATGGTAAATGAAGGTCCCTTTAACAAGTAAATTATCAATTTAAAAGAATTTCTATTAATTTCTAACTATGTTAGAATGTAACTTTAAATATTAAAACAATACCTTAAACGAAGAATTTAAAAAATCAATGAATGAAAATTATCACTTCTTTTTCAGCACTACTCTTCCAATGGCAACAGAGTATTAAAATCATTACTTTTAAAGTTGCTGGGAAGTAATGACTATAATATTTCATATTTCGTAAAAGTTTTTAGAAGTCCTAAATCCTTGGTATATTTTGGAAATTAAAAGCGGCACAATATTAAGCATAATTCTTAACTATCATTGATTTTATGTGTAATAATATAATAAGCGTATTATGAATTTTCGAAATATTTCGATCTATAGATTTTTTTTTTTTTTTTTGACTAGTTTTGCTCAGATACTGTTGAGATAAAGTTTCAAAAATTTTAAATCTTAGAAGCATAAGTTTTCATTAGAATAGATTACCAGTATGTACTTTTTTTATACAAAATAAATAATTAAAAAATTATATTAACAAATTCTAGCATATTCTAGCTATGTAAATCATTTGATTTAATCCACTATGCTCTCCTTTAAATGTAGCGCTTTTAAAAATTTAAAAAGCCAGAACATTAATTTCAAGAGCGAAGACACTAAGTACTATTCAAAAAGCGTACATATCAATGTGTAGAATGTAGCCACATCGCGACTTTAAAGTCCTGCAATGTCAACGTCCATTTGTTCCACTTCCGTAGTTTTTTCGTTCGTTCCTAAGTCAATGTTTTTGTTCTTCTTTTTTTGTTGTCGACTATAAAAATTACCATTTTATACTCGTATTGCGTTCAGTAAACATTTTCAGTTTTTTCGTGTTTCAGTTCGAAAAAAGTATTTGTTCGTGCTTTTCTAACAGGGGCTAAATGTTTTTTGTTACTGTTTTTTTTTTTGTTTTTTGTGAATTTTAAATATCTAGCCCGACGGTCAGATAGTCAGACAGACAAATGGACAGACAAAAGTTGTAAAGTTTTTCTTTCATTTTCATTTAAAATTGTTGCTCTACAAAAATCACTCAATTAACATCAAACGTTGCGACACGCGTTCTCTTTATTTCAACTTAACAGAGCTTCAACGTTTGTGTTGAGCTGTGTTGGTTGTTGGCATTTGCAGCACTTGGCTATAAATGTCAAATTGTTAAAGTTATTATGATTATTTTGCGTTTTTTTCTCCCCATCTATTTGCTTTGTTTTTTAATTTTTTTCATTTTTATGAAGGCCTGCTGACCGACCAAAAAACTTAAATAGAAAATACAGAAACCATATACCTTAAGTGTTAGCCGTGTCATTAGGCCATGTCTAAAAGTTTTTGTTTAATTTTAATATATTTAATGGTCATGCAGTCAGTGGTGTTATTGTGTGCAATAATGGTCATAAGTGTATCTGCCGCCACCACCACTATGGCTGCCTTCAGTATTGTTTAAATGTTTTGGTGTCAGTATTTGTCAAAAAATTATGCATTTTTTTCCAATTTTTGAATATGTCAAGATAATTTCTATGGCGTAAAATTTAGTTACATGTAAATTTGATACGTGTCAGTAACATACAAAAAAAAAAAACTTCATAAAGTTTGTTTATGATGAATTAATATACGGACATGGTGAACAGTGACAATTAACAAAAAATTATATTATTATGTATAAATTAAGCGATTTTTTTACTATAATTAAAACTGGAGCAAATTTGCTTTTAATAACGGTGCATTTGACATTTTAGGAAATTTTTATAAGGGTTTAGCTGATATTATGTCTTCGTAAAAGGCGCAGTAATAAAAAAGTAAATTGTTTTAACTTAAAAAAAAAAAAAAAAAAAATAGTAAAAGTGACAACCCGATATTTTGAATATACTATAATAATGTCTACTTTAATTTGTGTAATTTTTGAGGCAACAAATAAAGCCCTGCGTAAAATGATTTGAAAAGCAAATCCATTTGCTTTTTAAGTGTGTTGTTCATAGCCAACATGTGCAATAACAACAATAAATACTGTTTGTCCTGTTCGTTGACCGAAGCAAAGCAAAGGCGTAGTGTGTATGATTGCAAATAAAGCAAACCATACAATACATTAGTAAAGTATCGCTTTGCTTGTTTTTTTTTTTTTTTTTTTTTTTTTTTTGTAATACGTAGCTGCTCTATATATATATATATATATATATATATATATATATATATTATTTTTGGGTTTTCTTTTTTGAATAAATGTAAAAGGGTTAATTCATATAGAAATTAAAAAATTATTCTTAACTAAGAATTAAAAAAAAGTAATTGAAACCTAGAAATTAAAGTTATTAAAAATTTTAAACTCTATATATATATATATATATATATATATAGTAATAATAATACAAAAAAAAAATACTTCTATGATAATAAGTATAAAAAAATAATTTTGAATATATTTAAATATTTATATTTAATAACATCTGTTTTCTAATAAGAATTATCGCATGTTTTTTCAATGTTATATTTATTTTCTCATTTTTCTTCACTTTAGTAACTTTATTAATATTTATCCATTATTTTGAACATAAATCGCAATAATATTTTCAATAATTCTTTTAAACGACAGTTTTGCTTACAAAAATACTATCATTTACACAGTTTTGAACAAGCACACATATACATATGTTATTCATATAAAATCATGTAAAAGAAACAGACAAATTCTTCTTTTCCCTATTTTTTTTTTGCCAAAAGTGGTAAAATGTCTTATATTATGTGAGCTATCGCACTTTCATGTCTTATTGGGATGCTATCACAATACACACATTATTTGTTCATAAAGTTTAACAGCAGTAATGCCAAAATTTTCTTCTTTCATTTGATACCATTATTTTAGCAATTAGAAAATAGCATAATAAAAAATTGACTTCTCGCATTCTTAAAAATTTTAAAGTTCTTTAAAAAAGATAAACGAACATGCAGTGAAAAACTGAAAACTGTTAGAAAAATCTTGGATTTTTGTTGTACGGTGAAAAATATGAACATATTTTTAGTAAGGTTTGGAAAATGCGTAAAATTTTTTTTGAGTTTTTAAGCAATGTTATATAGGGATATACGATTTTATGTTGAACAAATAGCAATTCAGAATTTGTAAACAAATACGGTTAGTCTTTTAAAAAAGATCAGAAAAATTTACATCAAAATCAAAATTTCGTAAAAGAAAGGGAAATAAATTTAAAAATATTGAAAAATTCATTACTTAATTTGAGTGAATATAAAAAATGGTAATATAGTTAAAATGCTACGTCTTTCTGATTTCATTATCAACTTAAAAATCTGAAATTAACTTAAAATTTATGAAGCTATTGTTCAGGAATTACCCTAAAAACGGGTTTTTCGCAATATCTCGAAATTTAGAGGGTGTTTAGAAATTTTTAGATATTGTTTTGTGATGTCCACAAGAAAGTATACAGCCCACATTATATCGTTTTTCGACTTAAAATAAAAAGTGTCATTTTGATGCAGCGTGCAATAAAATAATTTTATATGTATGTACTTTAATAAATAAAAGTTAATTTAGTATTATTTTATTATAATAAATCATTAGCTGACCCTGATTTTAAGATAACTTTCTCTTAAAATAAAAAAACTTACTCTACAATTATAACACGGTTGTCATTCCCTATAATATAAAATATTTTTACAAAGTAAGAGTAAAAAAAAATGTTTTGTTCCCTGTAACAACAAATTGATTTATAGATCTAACACAATTAACCAAAAATAGTCACGATTTTCAAATTGAATTCAACAAATATTTTTTAAAATTACACAATTTTTATCAATTTAAATATTTTTCGAGACAAAACAAAGAATTTATCACGTAAACTTTATAAACACACAGTTCAAAAATATGTAGCCAAAAAAAAAAAAAAAAAAAAAAAAAAACCTAGTTAAATCACTTCAAAATCGTAGTTTTATAGATACATATGAAGATAGAGAGAGAGAAAAAGCTAATTGGGCATAACACATGACTCTACTCAGACGACAAAATAATAATTCAAAGTTAAAAGACATAAATTCAAAGGCAAATGACAGATTCTCGAAAACAAAAGTCTTTTTAATAGATTTAAATAATGTTAGAAAAGGTAAACAAATTTAGAAAAAAACCTGTCTAGCTATAAACAAAAGAAATGATTAATTACTTTGACCGACGATTGTGTATCAATAAACTGGGATCTTGTGATAAAACAAGACGTAAAATGTAACACAAAATCTGTTAAGTATTTATAATATTTTATATTGAATTTATTTTATAGGAAGCTGTTATAATAACAATGGTGACACTTAAATCATGTTTTTTCTATGGTCTCAATGCATTTTTTTTTTTTTTTTAATAATTTTGTAACATGTGAACTGTTGGAGATATCTAAATAAAATTTCACATGGTCAGAGGCCGCAGTAGAATCAACTTTGGAGGTCTACATACTAAAATCCTGACCTGCTAAGGATCTGTGCCCCTCCAAGTGAACTTAAAGGTACCTCAGCTTTGCCCATTTTATTCAGATATCTCTGAAGGATCATAAGTTACTAAATTATTTCCACTTTTTTTTATAAAATAACCTCAAAAATATGATTTTTTTTTTTAATTTGAATTTCAGATTTATATAACTTTTTATGAGACAGACATTTTTATATAATTCTTCCATCAGAATTATTTAGAATTTTGTAGAAAATCTACTGGATATTTTCAAATCTTTTAGGGCCCAAATTAAGGCCCCCAGGTTAAAAAATCTGAAAAAAAAATGGCCAAAAATTAGAGTAAAATTTGCTTCGACCTAAATATCTCTTAAATTAAACCATACGCATGTTTTTTTGTGGAGGTTTATAAGGAATACCTATATGTAACATTTTATTACATTCAGGTAATAAATGATTTTTTAAGGATTTTTTAAAAAATTACATACTTGAAGTGAACAACTCTAGAGGTTTACCCTCTACCCTGTGACCTTCTAGGGATATGTGCTCCTCCAACTCAACTCGAAAACACCTCACCACTGATCATATAACATTTTTTTAATATATCATATATTAAATAACAGAATTATAAAAAAAAGTGTTTTGGGACCACTGTGTGGCAGTGGGAACATACTGTTATTCAATTTTTTTTTTTAATTACAATCTATCTTACAAACAACATAATAAGCAATTGGGATGAAAATTAAAAATAACATTATTAGATGTACTCTTTTAAGTACAAATATAAGTTCAGATAATCTTCTTTTTAACAGTAATTTTACTAAACAGAAATATAAATACAATTAACTTAATACTAATACATACATAGCATACAATAGAATACATAAAATTTTTAATTCATTTATTCACATTCAGATACATTTAAACATAGTGTTATATATATAAAAAAAATATAATTTATAATATTAATATTATAACAAATTTATACAATAAACAAAAAGAATATAAAGGGATAATTATTCTGAGCTAAATCAGAATATTATAAACATAGTCGTTAGCTTCGGAATGGTAGGTCTAAAACGTGGTATCTTTTAAGTCTATTTATTTCGTCTGTCTCGTCTAATAAACAAATAGCTAATGTATTGACGTGATTGTTCAATCTGGATAAGTATCTTTCGCTGTGTGTTCTTATGACTTCCTTAATTGTAGGTATTTGCAGATCATTGTGTATGGCATCGTTGGTAATGTACCATGGTGCTTGTGTAATCAATCTGAGGGTTTTTGATTGGTATCTTTGAATTATTTCAAGATTTGAATTGCTCGCAGTTCCCCAAAGTTCAATTCCGTAAGTCCAGATAGGTTTTAAGATGGCTTTATATAGTTTAATTTTATTAACGATGTTAAGTTTTGATTTTGGTCCTAGTAACCAGTAGAGAGTTCTGCTTTTAATGTTTAAATGTTGTTTTTTGGATTTTATGTGTTCCTTCCAGGTTAGGCGACGGTCTAAATGCATACCGAGATATTTAATACAGTCTTTGTTGGGGATTTGCGTATCGTTTATCATCAACGTTGGACAATCTCCTCTTCTTAAAGTAAATAATATATGAGCTGTGTTATTCAATTAACATAAAAAAAAAAAAAACTTCCCTTGTTATTACAACAAAATTTTGCTGAGAATAATGAAAAATTTAAACGACGGTGCATAGTGTCTCCAACAAAAATTTTTTGGAAATAATTTAGCAACTTATGATCCGTTAAAGATATCTGAATAAAATGGCCATAGCTGAGGTGTTTTCAATTTCACTTAGAGGGGCACAAATCCCTAGAAGATTAGAATGGTAATGGATAGATGTCCAAAGTTGAATACCTCGGCTTGTAATTAAAGAAAAAAATTCAAAAAATTTTATTTATGATTCCATTATTCAAAAATTCGATAATCCATGTAAAAGTCTACAAATAAAATTAGGAGATTTTAGTTATAAGTTAAATAAAAATTACCACTTTGCATTTACATTAGTCGTTTCATGAATTAAAGAAACTTTTTACAAAAATAGAACAATGGGAAATATATTTATTCTATGTATGTGTATTTGTGTTAAATTACAAACCTTAACACAAATACACTTATATGTATGCAAGTCCAGACAATTATCTCTTTTAAATTTCTTAAATTTTCGCCAAAAATTCTTACAGCCAAGAAAAGGTCGCAGCAATTAATCTTTTAAGTTTTTCCAATTTTTTTCGTTTTCTAAAATTTATACTTAAACCCAAGTTTATGAGTTAAACTCATGAGCAAATAAACACTAACGTTAATTTGTTCCTGCTCTTTTCAAAGACATAAATGAAAAGGGTAAAAATAAGAAATCTTTGAAATATTTTCACACTCATTGAGAAAGAATGCCAAGTGGCGCGACTTCTTAAATTTACAATTATATTTGGTTTGGAATTAAATTTTATTTAACAAAGTCATTCTTTGAGTAGCACTAGATTTTATATATTTATTGAGGAGGAAATAAATTATGACCTTTACCTGGTCATCGGCACTTCATTTTTATCCACGATTATTTTCTTAAAATGATTATAACGCATGTGTGGTAGTTAGGTTTTTGGCTTTTTTTCCTTCAAATGTGTTTTTACATATATATAAAATATATTTACGCTTATTTTTGTCATTAAATTATATATATGTATATACGTGGGTAGTTCAATAATAAACTAAAATTTTTTTAAAAATAAATTTTAATATTAATATTATTACTTTTGATGCCTTTATTTGTGACTTGTAACTATTCATTTAATTATCATAAAATTTATACTTCCTATCTACTTTTTATATGACCCACGTTTCTAGAAGCTTATCACACTTTTCAATTCAATAAACGTCTTGAAGGCATAAAGACATAAATTGTTTTCTTCTTTTCACATACATATATAGAATTAGTCCTATTACCTTGAAAAATATATTTCTATATAGCTGTGGAATTAATAAATACACACAAACGCTTGTTTTGTGTTTATTCCTTAGTTTATTTGTATGTACGTAGATTTATATTTGTTACCTAATTGTTAGGTAAAGTAGCATTTGTGAGACGTTAAAAGGGATACGTGAACATTTTTATGGATGTTTTTAAACACATGTATGTAAGTATCATTTTCTCATACTGAACTCGTTTTCATATACATATTTAACATTTAACAGCACAAAGCACGAGCACACACTCCAAAATTTTATGATCCGTAAAGTGGAGAAAATATGAAAAGAACATCTAGCAGTCGTTGTAAAACTTTTATTTTAAATTATTATATTAGACCTTTAACAGTGATTAAATATTTGAAATAGCCACGACATGAGTTTCACGGCATGTTTAGAGTAATGAATTATTATATTGTTTGTATATTTTTATTATATTGCATAGTTATATTTAAGTATTTAATTGGTTGTTGGTTAAAACTTAGGGGTTAAATTTAATAGATATCAATATGTCTGTAAACATTTTGAGAGAAGTCTACTGCAAAATGTCGCTGAATGGAATATAAATGATTTTTAATAATTCGATACCCTTTCTTTTACATTTCAAACTTTACTAAAAAAATAATCCTGTGCTGGTTTTTTTTTTAATTCAGCCCTTTTAGGGAGAAACTATATATCCTATGTATCTTTTAAAACTTTTGCTATATACATAGGGGTAAAAAAGTACCAAAAGAGGTAAACTCATTGAGCCAATTTTAATAAACTTTGAAGGATTGGTTGGCTTATTTTGTGTGACTTAATAAGCCAACCAATCCTTCAAAGTTTATTAAAATTGGATGTTATTTAGAACTCGGGTACCAACCTTGTACACAAAGTGCGGGTCGCAATTTTAAAGATAATTTAATAAAATTTAGCACGTGAGACTGTTTTGATAGAAGGACGAAACCTATTGAAATTGGCTGTGATCGGTTCATTATTTCACATAGCCCCCACAAAAATGAACGATCGGAATAGAGTCTAAACACTCAAAAATGCCTTAAGAATAAAAATACTTTAACGAAATTCTGTGCAAAGAAGTTTTTTACAAGTATAAATCTTTGTACCCAATTTTATCGGTCCACAATTGACCTTAGCTCCCATATAAAACCCTCTTCCGAAAATCATTCATGCACGTTAAGTACACAAATTCCATATGAATGTTAGTATTATTTTCATATTCAACACAAATAAGTTTTATGTAAGTAGAAACAACTTTGCAAAATTTTATGATAATCGGTCCATAATTTAACATAGCACCCATATAAACCCACTTCTAGGAATCGCCCTAAAGTGCATAAAGTCATCTAGATGTTAGTATCACCGCATTATTTGGTATTTGTATATTTTATTTTACAATTAGTAAAATTGGCCACAGGTGCAATATAAGTCTCCTTATAAAATTTTTATGCTCTTACACAATGATGTACGGTATCATATAGTCAGCATTGACCGACTATATCTTTCTTTCTCGTTTTTGTTTATAATGATACTTTTCTCATACTTCCATTTAATGAACCTGCTTACGTAAAGTATTATGGTTCCGAGTGAATTAAGGAAGGTTTTATTTAATTGTTAGTTTTTTTTTTTTTCTTCTAATGGTGTCAAAGAAGGAAGTAAAATAGTACTTTTTCGTTCATATAATGATAATTTCTCATACAATGATCTTAAAATTATGCGTCTCAGAGTGAGTGAAAACAAATATGAAGGAACATGGCACTTTATCGTTCTTCTAATGGTGCCCTTTAAATCCTATATAATGTGGAACCTAGAAATATTAAACTAAAAATTCATTGTTCCATGTAGGTAAGAACCTTTTGTCACCTTTTTGTTCTTCTAATGGTACTTTTTGATTTTTCTTAATTGAGCGTAGTAAATGTTCCATGTGAAAACGTTGTGGTACTTTTCTTTTAATACTGCTTTTTAAATTTATAAACATATGTATATAATATAAAAGAGCAACGTTACTAAAAGGCTAATTTAAGCAAAAGGACAAACAAATGTGTTTTAATTTTTTTAGTATCATATGCAAATTCTAAGCAAAAAGAGATTCAAATGAAATTTTTGTTGTATCATTGTTACTCTATATCCAAATGAGCCTTTTTCTTGTACGCACAAGAACAAAACGTCGCACAGTGAACTGAGCGCATATTAAAATTGGAAAAAAGTAGAATGGAAACCAGTTTAAAGGTAAAATTTCCTTTGCTAATTTTTCTAACAAAATCTGTTACTGATTGAACACCCTAAAATATTTTAAGATTGCATTGCTTAAAATTATTCATCTGAAATATACTGCAAATTTAATATTTCAATAGATGAACTACATATAATTTAATACCTGCTCTATAAAAATCATTTTAGAATATTGAAAACCATTAAGATTTAGGTTATTTTCTATTGTGCATTCATTTGCTGTTTCATTAAAGTTGCCAATATTTTAGAAAATATTTAATATTCTGGCCAAAGATACATAATTTTTTTCCACAGTGTATAAGTAAATATTTCACACTTTATTTGCTATACTGTTCCCTGTGAGGTTTTTAATACATCTAATTAATAAAAAGTCCTAAATATTCACAACTAAATTTTTGCGAATTTTTTTCCAAAGTAGGTTTTTGTTACTAGAACTTCAAAGACATCCTATTTTTTCAGGTTAATTGCACAATAAAAAATGAGACATATCGTGAATGCTGAAAGTCCTAGCTCCTATTCGATGCAGATTTTGTTTTTAAATTTTAAAACAAATTTTTGAACTTTTTTCATTGGACTCCTCTTCTTCCACATAAAAAAATTGATGGCAGACATTGTTGGTCGAACAAGAACAAAACATTAATAAGTTTGGTCCACACTATCTAAATACACGTGCGCACAAATTTTGTTAAATGTACGAACAACAAAAAGGCTCGTTTATGCAAACGACACCTGGGTTCGGCAACTTTGCTCTAAAAATTAAATGGATTTATTTGATAAAAAACCGAAAAGATAAAAATCGGGTTTCCCCGATTGCAAATCGAAAGTTATTTCCGAGGAAAAAATTCCAAGGGCTGAGATATTCGTTATAAATTTCCCAGAAAACCCTGATATATCGATAAATAAAATCTTATCGCTAATAAAAGTACAAAATAATGGAAAGTGTTGAACAGAGTTAGACTGCCTAGTTGCATAGCTGCTAAAAAAATAAGTAGGAATAAGCCATATAAGAAGGACATTAGACGAGCGAAACGGACTTCATGGGTAAATTTCTGTGAATCGGTGGACTCTGTTAACGAGTTGTCTAGGTTTAGGCGAGTATTATCCAAGGACCCAGTGGCACCTGGATACATACAACGTGAGGATAACTCGTGGACAGAGTCTAGCTCAGAGTCCCTCAGTTTACTTATGGAGACTCATTTTCCAGGCTGTAGGGATATAGAATCTGTTGGAGGGACAGGTAGCGTCAGTGATAACCTACAACCCGAATCAGATGCTGGGGATACCGATGTGATAAGGGAGATGATCACTAGAGACAAAGTATTATGGGCGGTAAATTCATTCGAGCCATACAAATCTCCTGGCCCGGATGGAATATTTCCGGCCATGCTACAGAATGTCGATGAAAGAGCCATCTCTCTATTGACGGAGGTTTTTAGGGAATGTCTTAGAATGAAATACATTCCCAGGGGGTGGAGAGAGGTAAGGGTCATTTTCATACCCAAAGCGGGTAAGACGACTCACTCGAAGCCCAGGGATTACAGACCGATCAGCCTATCGTCTTTTCTATTGAAGACAATAGAAAGACTGATCGATTTTTATCTTAGGACTAGTATGGGAACTCAGGTCATTAGCGAGTCTCAACATGCTTATCTCAAGGGTAAGTCCGTTGAGAGTGCTCTGCATGACGTTGTGAGTTACATTGAGCGAGGTCTGCTGCAGAGGGAATATACCATGGCGGCTTTTCTCGATATAGAGGGGGCCTTTAATAATATCACGATAGAGGCTATCGAGGAATCACTTGTTTCGCTGAATATAAGTAAGCTCCTTGTTGAGTGGATAATTCTGATGCTTAGCAGCAGAGTTATCAACTCAAACATGGGAGGCACTTATATGAGGAAACTCGTGACTAGGGGCACACCGCAAGGGGGGGTCCTTTCTCCATTACTGTGGCTCTTGGCCGTGAACGTCATTTTAAGACAGTTTGATGCTAAGGGACGGAAGATTGTGGCCTACGCCGATGACGTTGTTTTACTGGTCTCTGGTAAGTTTTTATCTACGATCAGTGAGGTCATGCAGACAGGTTTACGTGATCTGTCCCTTTGGGCCAACAGTAAGGGATTAGGGGTAAACCCCGAGAAAACGGAGCTAGTTTTGTTTACTAGGAAATACAAGGTTGAGCATTTTAGCTTGCCAGTATTGAACGGGATTGAGCTTGTATTGTCAAGTGAGGCCAAATACCTGGGTGTGTACTTGGACAGTAAATTGTCTTGGAGGAGAAACACTCAGGAGAGGGTCAAGAGGGGACTCAATGCCTATTACACCTGCAGGAACTCTATAGGCAAGAATTGGGGTCTTAAGCCGCAAGTTGTATACTGGATTTACACTTCGGTTGTTAGACCTATTCTTACTTATGGCTGTACAGTCTGGTGGAAGGTATTGAGTAGGGAAACGTACAGGAAACTTCTCTCTAAAGTTCAGAGGTGTGCGTCAATTGGCATCTCAGGTGCTAGGAGAAGTACACCTCAGGCGGCGCTGGACATAATCCTCCACCTTCTTCCAATTGAGGAATTCGTGAGGGGTATGGCTGTCCGTGGCCTATTTAGATTGAAGGAACTGGGTTTATTAGGTTCCTCTAGAGCGGGGCATGTCAGCATACTAGATGAAGTCAAATTCAACGGTCGGACACTATCCTTGGCTGAGCCTACGGATTATGTCGGGACCACGATTGACTTCGGGGCTACTCCCGCTTTGGTGTTACCTAGTAGGAATCTTTGGGATGGAGTAGAAAAGCTCTATGAGGGGTGCGCGGTCTTCACGGACGGTTCGAAAATGGAAGTTGGCACTGGTGCGGGTGTATACTTTATGGGAACTGATATCAGACGATCCTACAAATTGTCTGACAGTTGTAGTGTCTTTCAAGCAGAGATTCTTGGCATTTATAAGTCTCTCGGCTTGATTGAAGGGAATGTTGAACGGGGGTCTGAGATTACTATCTATGTTGATAGTCAGGCGGCGTTATTGGCTCTGACTAGTCATTTTGTTAGGTCCAGATTGGTACTTGAGTGCAGAAGGGAATTGAGAAGGTTAATGGGTTCCTATATGATAAGACTATGTTGGGTTCCTGGTCATTGTGACATTCTTGGCAACGAAATAGCCGATGAGCTAGCTCGCAGTGGCTCGGAGCTAGATAGGTCTTTCATAGAGTCATCTGTTAAGATTCCAATTGGGTCCTTTTTTAGGGCCATAGGGGAGTGGACTCTGGACAACACGAATCGAGCCTGGAATGACAGATCGGACTGCAATGTTTCTAGGGCATTATGGCCTAGCTTAAAACTGGCAGATTCCAAGCATCTTCTAGGTATGAGTCGTGGTAGTCTTAGAGGCATAGTAGGTATGGTTACGGGTCATTTCTCAATAGGGAATATGATGAGTAAGTGGGACATTGGCACATCAGACTTCTGTGGAACGTGCGATGATGTTGAGGAGCTAGAGACAGTGGAGCACATACTCTGTCACTGCGTAGGGCTTCAGCGTAATAGGTTGAAGTGGTTTGGAAGCCATACACTACATGAACTAGGTGAGGTTAATGGCAAAGGACTTGTCAACCTCATAGGGTTTGTTATGGGGATAAAATGGCTTAGGAACAATCATAACTGATTGATTGGGTATAGGTTCCACTTTTCTCTTTTTCTTTTTCTTCTTTTCATAAAGGGATCACAATGGGCCGTTTGGCCTCTGGGTGTAGGCGTGAATGCGCCGCCCTTTCCAACCTAACCTAACCTAACCTAAGCCATACCCCAAAGATTTAAAAAATTCTTTTATATTCCAAGACAACCCTACAGTCTAAAACAGAACTAATGTGTGTTGTAATGCGATGTTTCCGCATTCTACTGGAAAAGGAAGATATGATAAATGAATCTAAATTAATAAATCTAATGATTCTTCCTACTTTAAGAATGATAAAAGATACATTCAGCAGGACAGACAGTAGTAGACTTCCAAAGGAAGGAAATATCACATTAATCTGGAAGGGGAAGACATGATAAAGGGATCATAAAAATTCTTCTGATGAACCTTCATTCACGAAGAATAATACACCATACAACCAGCGGGACATACAAGAATATAATACTTCTAACAGGGGCTCAATACCTCCACAGAGAAATCGATACTTTTGAGCTCTACCTGAGGTAGAAAGATGATAAAGATGACAATATGGGTATTATATGGGTATTTAAAGGTGTAAACCTCGCATTTCAATTATTTTGACTTAAGTTCACCTCTAAGCTTCTGGATATATATTTTCTCCAGGAACCTTGAATCAAGTCAATAGTAATTATGGGAATAAAAAATTATCAAGGTAAAGCAAATCGTCGAGGATTGATATTTTTTTAGTGTTATTGATAAATTCGACTAGGTGCAAAACACCAGTGTATACAGAAATCTTTTAGACTTGTAAATTTTGGTATATAACACGCTTTTTATTTTCACTTGGAAGACGACATAATACAGGTTGTAGATCTTCTTGAGAATAATACCAAAAAATTTTAAAAAATTTCGAAACTAGAAAACGTTTTTAGTATAGTTGCTGCACTATATATATCGTAGCTTTATAAATTTTAAGCCAATCTTAGATTTTTAAATTAATTTTGAAAACAGAAGTAGCCTTTTAATTATATATTACTATCTTTCATATGTATTCAAATTAAATAATAAATTATTCACCATTTCTTTTTCGAAATTTTTTTATTATTTTTTTTTTTATATCACTTTTTTCTTAAAGTCTACACATACTCGTTTACGAAGTTTGAGATGACCTTTTGTTTGGAATAAAATGAGATATCCTTATAAAAAAATCGCTTAAAAACTCAAAAGGTTATTAAGCATTTTCTAAACTTTATTAAAAAATTCTTCATTTTAGGAAAAAATATCTTTTTTTAAATTTTTCACTTGGTTTTTACTTTCTGGAATATGTTCTACAGTTTTTGTCCAACCTAAAAACATTAAATTTGATTATGATCACTACAAAAAGTCCCTAAAAATTTTACCATTATTGCATAGGCTTTTATAGAAAAAGTTTTATAAATCGCAGTTAAACTCGAAAATTTGTGGAAAAATTTTATTTTTTCTAGAAGTTGTTTGAAAATTTGTTTTTAATACCAAATGCATATGTTTAAGAAGACTGTTACTATTACTTTCCAAAGAAGTTTAAAAAGAAACAAATTAGAAGCTATATTCGGCTATGCCGAATCTTATATACACTTCATCCGTGTTAAGATGTGTTATATGAAAATAAAATACGTTATATTGGATGTAGTTACATATTTACCTGCGTTATATCTATGTAAACACTACACATTTTGGATAAGTCGTACTTGCATAAAAAGTTGAAATACAATCAAGACTTTATAAATCCTTATATTCTTATATTGTAAGTTTGTTTCTTTGGGTATCAATCACGTCTAAAATGCCAAACCGATTTTCACGAAATTTGACACACGGATAGTACCTGTGCCAGAGGTTGTTATAAATTTTGGTAGTTCTCGATTGGAAGTCATACCCACTTTTTACGCCTACTCAAAAAAAATTCTTTTTTTTAAATTTTACACCAGATGATACGCCCATATTTTATGCCCACTTTTTTAAAACTCTCTCAAATGAATGAACCGGTTAGCTTAAAATCGGAGCAGGAGGTATAGTACCTCCCATATAAATCAAATGTTCATTATGGCATAGCTAACGATGTATTATAGTGAGAGCCCTCGTGGGAACCTTTATCCTATCATATCGCATTGATGGAATGAAATTAGGACGGATAGGTCCAGGGGAAGAAGTAGCGCCCATACAAAGAAAATATAAATTTTCTCATCTAAATGAATATTACAGTGAAAGTCTTAAAAAATTTGTAAAAGTAATTTTCATATCAAATTTCGAATAGAGTGAATAGGTCCAGGGGGAGTTATAGCACCCATATAAAGTAAATACTACTTATCGCATTAAATAGTGTAGCGAAGCTCATAGGTATAGAAAATAACTAACTTAATACTTTGGAATTTTATAAAAGTTCGCACATATTTAAGGAAGATATAGTCACATCGGTGCAGAACAAATATCTTATAAATGTTACTATTAAAAATATTAAATCAAAAAACGGTATGGAGAAAAATTTATGGACCGACTTGACTGATTTAAAAAACCGAAATTCGACAAAAATATTTGAGATATATTTGAGATATATTTATGTAAAAATGAGGCCCAAAGCTAAAATATGACCTTCAACAAATCTAATAAAGCATTTTGGCCTATAACTCAGTTAATACTGGATGTACTTAGTTGGTTTTTCAACACAAAAATTCTTAAAAAAAATTTTAAAAATGCACTCTGGCCAATATCTCTGTAACTAATGGACTCTGTAATGAGTTTATTTCTTCAGCAAAAAAATTCAGAAAAAAATTTTTGATTTTGACTTGCAAATGCGAAGCCAATAGCTTATATAGGGGCTTCTGAAATTCTGAAACTGGTTTGAAAAACGGTAGTTTTTTAATATTTCCGCTATTTTTGAACCGGGTTATACAGAAAAGTTTTGGAAAGAATTTCTGATCTTTTGCTATATATATCATATATTTGTGGTATCGAGAGGCTTCACAAGCTTCTTAAACAATTTTACACATATCTCAGCCATTTATTAACCGGTCTTGCTGAATTTCAGTAGCAAAATTCTTGAAAGGATTTCCGATATATATAATGTATATGGCAATTATCGATGGATTTCGTAAACGTCATTTCAACCAACGGACGGACATCGGTTTATCGACATCATTTCTTATAAGGATACAGAGAATATAAACTTTTTTGCTCTCAGACGAAAACTGTGGAAATTACATACGGAATGACTTATATATATCCTTTACACCTGTGGTAAAGGGTATAAAAATAAACAAAAGAGTGACCGAATTAGAAACACATTTATACAAGAACCTACCCAAAAACTGTTTTTTATGAATAACTCAAAATTTTGAGGGTGTATTGCAAATTTTTAAAACTGATTTATGGTGTCCTCAAGAAGGCCTTTAACCTACACTATGTCATTACTTGAGTGATTTTTCACTGTCACAGCGTATAAATATATATTGGAATAATTGCGCTGGTCACAAATTTTAACAGGCTGGGCACACTATTGTTAAAGTTAATTCGACTACGTTGAATTCAATGGTGGCAGCCGTTTTTTAAACCCATATATCGCTCATATCCGCGATATATGGGTTTAAACTCAACTAAAAATGTAGCATAGATAATTGAAAATTATACATAAAAGGTACATTATTTATATAAATTAAACGTTAAATTGGTTGAATATATAATCTAGCAATAATTAATTAAAGCAATTACAGTCCGATTTTTAATGTATTTATATTGTTTGAAAAGCTGATCATTGGTATTAGTAGTTAGAATGCTTAAGGAGTTGTAATAATATTTTTAATTATAATTTACCGTTGAAAATATATTTAATAATAAGAATTCATTATCCTGTTCTTCAATAGAATCTTAGTTGTGCATTTTGTTTAAATTTAACAAATAAGTTGTTAAAGTTAAGAAAAAAATAAATTTTCCTTTCAAAATGAAATATCTCAAAAATGAGGCTTAACTTTAAGAAATGATTAACACCATTAAATATAGCGTCACGTCCCCCAATGGGTGCTTAACTTGGTAAAATAAAGATAAGTTTCATTTTCGAGTACAATGTAACCAAAGACCATAGTTTAGATTCCTACTTTAAAAATAAACTATTAAAAATGCCTTGATTGTTATGGGATTCCACTCGCACTTAATATTGCTGTATCCTGAAATTCAATTTTATAATTGTAAAAATTAAAGATTTTTATTTACTTTATCACTAACAATATATATATATATATATACAGAATTGTTCAAAGTTATAAAAAATTTAAATACAATGTTACATATGTAACTCAACAGCATTTCCAATTGTTTATCAATAAAATAATCTATAAACCACAATCAATTAAATTGTTTAACATTTTAGTAAAATTTCCTTATATAGTAGGTACATATAAATTATTTAATGATGTCTATAGCAATTAGCATTAAGTAATTAAATACACTTTATTAATGCAATGTTGTTCTCAATCCCTTTACCATCTTCGTCCTCTCAGATACCATCGAATTACAAAATCCCCTTACACATATTCTCGTCCATCAAGATATATTTTCTTCGTTTCATAGTTATACAAATGCATTATTTGTACATACTCGAACAATGCTTATTTACCCATTATAATCATGATTTTCTTGTGCAAAGACAAGTTAGCAAGCTTTCCAAACAAAAAAAAATCTTCCATTCAAAACATTGAACCAAAACAAACATGAACTCATTCATTCCTTGAATACATATGAACATTATTACCGCATCTGCTAAAGCCGATACATTCATATATGCACTCCAATAAACTGATTATTCAATGGCATTTTCACACCACACCAAAATACTCCTCATTCGTTGTAGCATTCGTAATAATCTTCAAATGGGTTTTGCCTAGATGGTGCTTTGGAATGGATGCGGTTGTTTGGAGCATTTAGATGTGAGAAGGAAAGAGTGTATGTGTGTGTGTGAATGTTTTATTAATGAAACCATTGAGACCAGTTCGATAACCACTTACTTAGAATATTTTATGGCTTTTCAATGACATCGTTATTTGAAATCTATTTAAGATGAGAAGAGGTTTTTCTTATCGATTTTTGTTATGATTGAAAATAGTAGAAAATGTGTTTGAGATGTATTAAGTTTAAAAGAGGCTAACGCTGGATTTGGTG
Organism: Protocalliphora azurea; assembly: GCA_932274085.1. NCBI lineage: Eukaryota > Metazoa > Arthropoda > Insecta > Diptera > Calliphoridae > Protocalliphora > Protocalliphora azurea. Next base: position 113,278,930 of record OW026520.1, read on the forward strand.
AAGAAGAGATGGTTAAAAGAGAAATTTATTTAAAAATTGGAAAGTGATATTAATTAAGAAAACTGCATTTTAGAAAAATAAAAAAACGAAAAAAAATAAAATAACAAAAGTAAAAAAAAATTGAAACACCATCTAAGTATTTAAGTAATTGAAAAATTTACTTTTATGCACAGAATTTTAACATCATATATTTTCTTTTTCAATGTAGGGTAGAAAATAGATTATTTACCACTTTTTTGAAGATGCTGTCTATTCATAACCGTAAATGATATTTGTAAAATTTCTGCTGTTCTAAAAACCTAAATATATATATATATATATATATGTATGTATGTATTTGCTCCCTTGTTATTTTTTCCCGGCAAATTACTAAGCCGATTTACATGAAATTTGGCATACATATTCTATAGAAGGAACTTTAAATTACCCTTTTTACGATCTTTTTTTTTTTTTTTTTTTGAAAATTATATTTTATTTCATTTTATTTCCTTCTTGACTCATCTTCTGAATCGATTTACATTAAATTTGGTACATAAAGTTCACAAATAACACTGACTATTAAAGTCCATTTTTTATGCTAGCCACTTTTTACGTCCACTTTTTGTAACAAATTATTTTACCTAATTTTTTGCTAATTTTTTGAGTCAACCTCCGAATAGCATCGCAACAAATTTAGCACACGTAAGAATTGTACGAATGAATTGTACGTAAGAATGAACTATAGCTTATAAAATTTATTTATTGGATACCACCCCCTTTTTACGCCTAAAACTATTTAAAATACCTAATAATACGACATTTTTTGTTTTTGTTTTTATCCAATGAACCAATTTTAAGGAGTTTTTTAGGTATTGAAGTAGTTGTCCCCTTTTTTCAAAAAAAATACACTTTTTTGGCGACTTTTTTTGAAATTCTCATTTTTTGACACTTTTTAAAAATTCTCAACGGTACTGCTGGCTAGAATTAACAAAAAGAATACGTTTACAGGAACGATAGGGAGTTAAAAATCTTTTGTAAGCGTCTTTTATCTGACGAACCATAAATGTGAGCAAAACAAAAAAAAAAAAAAAAATCTCCAATTTAGGAATTGAATTTTAAATAATAAATAATAATGAAAGGATGACTGAATTAACAAAGAACATATGATAGATACAAAATCCAGCTACTCATAAAACCAACTTTGTATCAAAATTTGCAACAGTTAGCCTTTTTATGAAATATGGCTTAAAATTGTATCTATTAAGAAACCTATTCTTTCAATAATAAGTAACGAATAGTAGTCAGCAAAAATTTTGTGATAGCACTTTCCTTAATACCGTTTTTATGTATATGTACTGACGGAAACGCTCAAAATATTCTTTGGTAAAGACCTCCATGTTTAGGAAAAATCCAATTTAGATTATAAAAAGTGTATTCTTATGGAGAAACATTCGTTAGTCACGTTACTCATGTTTACTGGAGATTGATCAACAGGCAAGTCACTTCGCTATTATGGTATAATCCTTAGATTAGATTGTATTCACTTAGATTCCAAAGAAGAATATCACTAAGAAAGTTTTCTTGAGAAGCAATAATATAATATAATAATATATGACGCTAATTAGTCTGCTAAAAAATATTGCCACCAAATGTTAAGATTTTAATGTAAATGCCCTTTTTCCATCTCAACTACGAAACTTGATAGGAAAATTAAACAAACAAAGTTCAACTTTTTCAGAATCATAGGTTATGCTTGTCAAATTAATCATTTTTAATATTAAGGATGAGTACTTAAGGCCATGTTTTCAAATCAAAATGTCCCTATAGTAGTAAAGAAGTATATTTTTCATCCAATTATGCAATTGGATAGAAAGTTATTCCTACAAATTGTATACGATCTAGCTATATTAGTAAATTTGTCTTTTGTAATCACTATAGTTCGTGGCGGATGACCTAGGGGAATCAGATTTGACTAAACTATTCACAGAATGTTGTAGCCAAAAAAAAAAAAAAAATCAGTATCTGTCGTAACTCTGGTTCATATTTTCCCGTCGAAATTTGGAGAAATGATTTGTTATTAATCGATTTACATAAAATTACATATAGTGGCTAAATACTGTATAAAATTAGCAATTAGGAATAATAATAAAATATGGTACCTTGGAAATATTAAAATAGCGCCTGCAAAATTTTTGTTCTCATTCGATATCAACGATTTTTATCTCTTAGAATTTTCAAATTATTTCCATTTGAAATTTAAATTTTTCAAGATCTTGGCCCAGTTTGTTCAATACAAAGTAATTTTATTAGTATTTTTCAGTTAATTAAGGAATAAAATAAAATATCGAATAAAAGAAATTTTAAGTGGATATCTCTTCTGAGTCCAAAAATAAATGTTCTAGAAATTGAAAATTTCAAAAACTATGATTTTTGTTATTATTTTTATTTTGCGAAAAAGGGTCATATTACTTTTTTGAAAAATACTATTACTTCAAAAAAGATATCTTCACAAAGACGATTGTAAAGACCTAAGTAGGCTAAGTATAGAATTTGACCTTTTTTGAATCACAAGTTTAAATATAGTCTAGATATTTTAAAATACCAAAGCATAAATCTATAAATAGAATTCAATTTCGATATGAATATTAAAGAGTTTCTCAAAAAAAAAGGAAATTTTTATCAAGATTTAATTATATTCAGTAAGTAAGTATGGATTCAAGTTTGTTCAAATAAATTCTCGTCCTTAATTGATATCTATATACTAATAGTAATGTCGAAGAGTGTAACACAGGTATCGATCCTGGGACCACTATTATTCTCTTTTATGCGAAAGACCTGCCCAATGCTTTATCACATTGCATGATCCATATGTACGCTGGTGATGTCTAACTATATCGTAGCAGCACATCCGATGTAATAGAGGAGAATATCGCTAAACTTAACCAAGATCTAAATAACTTCAAACAACCTATGCTTAAATCCTAAAAAGTCCAAATGTTTAATCGTTCATAAAAAGAAATCCAAATTAACAACCAAAAAATTGAGGTCGTTCAAAGAGTAAAAAACTTTGGAATCATTTTTAACAACTATTTAATATGGGCGAGTCACGTGAAACTTTACACTTGCTTCTCAAATTTATTTGAAGCTACGGACTCTATGGATAACTCAATCGTACACGCCAATCTGAATCCGATAATTACTTGTAAAAGCTAATACCAGATATGTTCTATGTCTGCGGACTGTTCTGCAATTGTGACACCAACAGCAAAACTAAATGTACTCTTCAATAACATTATAGGGTACATCTTTGGTTTAAGAAACGTTATAGAATATCGTTCGCAAAAAAACTATATGATGTTACTTTTGAAAATCTTCTTAATATAAGAGATGTAATATTCCTACATAAAATCATTTATTTACATCTAGAAGTCAGATTATCTGTCTAACATATTGCAGTTCGCACGATCTAGAAGGTGTAAAAAACTCATCACACCTGCACGTCGATATCTGGTATCAGATTGGCAATTTATTATAAACGCTACACGTATCTGGAATACACTGCCACACGACCGGCAAATTACACTATGTGACAAATTTTGGGTCATTAAATATTGCCTCAATGATTACTACACGAAACGAAAGTATAGCATCAGCTCTTATGACCTGTTTATATACAGGACTCTTATGACCTGTTTATACAACCTATGTCACAATTATTGTTGAAATGAGTGCAAAAAATTATTTTTCATTTTTGTAAGACATGTATCGGGTTTTTGTGAGTAAAAGCGTAAGAACTGACGTTTTTGTACACATTTCGTGGTTAACGAATTTACAAATGTCATTAATGTTAAACACAGGTAATCGGTAAAATGTAATCGTGAAGCGAAATGACTAAAATATAAATATAAGAAAATTTCTGTAACATATACTTGTGTCGCCAACATCACTCTCACTAGAATCACTCGATTGACTAAAATAATATGCCACTGATGGAAACATTATTGTTAATTTAACAAATATGCTCGCAGTTTAGTTTTTGCAATATGTAAATTATACCCCATACCACCATGTGTAGTAGGGGTATTATGCGTTTGTGCTTCTGTTTGTAACACACGAAAAGAAAAATCTTCCAATACCCACACCTTAAAGTATACCAATTAACTCAGAATCACTTTTTGAATCGATCTAACGATGTCCGTCCTTCTGACTGGCCGGCTGTCCATGTAAGTTTTGTGCACAAAATACAGGTCGCAATTTTAAAGATAATTCAATGAAATTTGGCACGTAGGAGTTTCATGATGCAAGGATGAGGTCTATTGAAATTGGTTATGATCGGTCCATTATTTCACCTAGCTCCCATAGCAATGTCCGTCCGGATAGTGATTCAACGATCATAAATGCGTTAAATATAGAAAAATTTTTATGAAATTCGGAGTAAGGAAGTTTTGTATAAGTATCAATATTGTGCCAAATTTCATGATGATCTAATCATAATTTACCATAGCTTCCATATAAGCCCACTTTCGTGAATTACCCTAAAGTGCTTAAATTCACATAAATGTTAGCATTTACGTAATATTCTGTATTCGTATATTTTATTTTATACTAGTAAAAGTATCGGTCCTCCACGAATTTTGATGGACATGCACAATGGTGTGGGGTATCATATGGTCGGTTTTGATAGATTATATTTTTCTTACTTGTTTATTTTTGTAATATTTTCCAAACACAAAATAGCTGTTTTTGTTTATATTTAAGGGTTGCCATTTTTGTGTTCAAAAAACATGATTTTGTATGAAAAACAATTACAAGATGTAAAAATTAAATATAATGGCAACAATAAAATTTGCCAATAGCAAAAATTCAAAGTAAAAGAACGTAAGATAGACGAGTACTTAAAAAAAAAAACATTTTTCTTACGTACTCGTTTGGGTACCACTCGTTTGTCTGAATCTTCACATGTCTTGTATAAACAGGCCAATAAACTGAATATTTTGGAGCACTTTTTCCATTATTTAAATCGGTAAATTTCAATCTCTTAGATATTACTTATCTTACATGCCAAGTCTGGTATATCTTTGCCGCTATGTTCGCAATTAAATTTGTATTTTTAATTTATGAACACATATAATTCTCTAATACTTTTTACAAAATATAAGGAAAACATTAAATTATTAATGAGAACTATGAAAAAATAAATAGTTTTTAAATTTACGATATTTGATTTACTGTGGGCTTATTTTTTGGGAAACTTAGCACTTTTTATATTTTTTAAGGCTCAATTTAGCTTACTGTTCTCACTCTACCTGACAACATTGCTGTGTATTGTAGATAATGTATATATTAATTTTTTATTCCACTGAGAATTTTTTGCTGATGGTGGAAATATTAGATTCAGTCAACGTAAATATAACTTCACTATTCAGAAAATATCGACGAGTTTTGCAACTGTTTTCAGCGTTAAAAAGTACTTAAAATTTATTTACTTGTTAAAAACAAAAACCAAAAATATTGTATTTTAAGAAAAAGTACTACACTCAATTTTATTAATAACAAAATAATTTATTATCGCAAAAATAAAGATTTTTGCCATAAAAACAGTTAACATTTTATGAATATGAAATATTAAACTTTAGTACTTTTGCATAAGGTCTTATCTGTTAGACAATTTATTTATCAATAGTCATAATTTAGAAAATAAGACGTTCGGTAAAGGCACTGCTATTTACCAAAGTAAAAATGCAAATTAGGATATAAGTATATTTCAAATATATATTTTTTTTTAATTTTCCCAATCCGGTCCAAAAAGATTCGGCATTTGATGTTTTAAATAGTTGTTCATAAACTTTATCATTAGCTTTAGTTTTTAACAGTTTCAGTTGATTTATAAATTCTTCTAGGTCTTATTTTATATTCTTCATATATATACATACATAGTCTTAAAAAGTCGCCATTTAGTTCCATTTTAAAAAAGAGGCCAAAAAAGTGGCCAAGTGCTTTCAAAACTAACACACGGATTCGCACTTATTGCAATGGAAAACTGGTTTTTATTTCAATTCTTTATACTAATTTATTAACACTATACCCAAAATTCTATAAATCAAAGCACACAGAAAAAATTATTTTAAGAAAATTTTCAACAAAATTATTAAATGGAAATTTAAAATGCTCAAAAAAAAACGAAGTTTTGTAATACATTAAATTGAAATTTTATGCAGAAAAATCTAATATCATATTTCAATTGCGAAAAAATCATATTCAACTATTTTATTAATTGAAATTCAACCTATTAAATCACCTCATCACCTATTCAAATCATCACTTATTTTTCTTTATATTTGATAAATTTATTGATTAATACAATAAAATAATTAATTTAAATCCGATAATTTGTTTTGTAAAAAATAGTAGTAGATTGTGCTCAATACAATTAAAAAAATAATTGATAAATTATTTTCTGAGCAGAAGTAATTTAATTTCATAATTTAAACTAAAAAAAAAAATTCAATGAAATATGAAATAAACATTTGTTATGTGGAACAAAACTAAAGCACAATTTCGATTTATTGAATGCAAATGTAAACTCCATTAATACTAAGAACCATATACACTTTGAAGATTGTGATTTTCTTTTTTTTTGTTGTTGTCATAACCCATATTTTCAGCGGTCGCCCAGTGGGGTAGAATCGCCAAAAACAGCGCCTAATTCAGGGAAGGTGTATAGCATTTTTTTTTAATTTTGTTGTAATAACTAGCTCATTAGTATATCAAAAAATACTTTTTGAATTTATAAAAAAATTTCTAGAGCAAAATTCGGTGCAGAACAAATATTTTATAAATGTAATTTAAACAAGTTACAGTGCTATATTCGGCTTACCGAATCTTATGTACACTTCACCCGTGTTGAGATGTGTTATATTAAAATTAAATACATTATATTGGATGTAATTACAAATGTAATTACCTACACTATTTATGCAAACACTAAAAACTTTAAATAATTTGTATTTCAAGCGGCTGATCGGATTTTCACGAAATTTGACACACAAATAGTACCAGATGCAGAGGTAACACGCCTTGTTAGATCTCGATTGGAAGTCACACCACATTTTACGCCTATTTTAAAAAAATATATTTTTTAATTTTACACGTTATTAATGAAGACAATTACATGAAATATAACGCACAGATAGTGCGTGCACTGTAAAATGTTATAGGTTTTGTTGGATCTTGGTTGCCATATTTTGTGCCCAATATTTTTAAATTCTCAAACGGATGAAACGATTAGCTTAAAATTGGAGCAGGGAGTGTAGTAACTCCCATATAAATTCATTAAGGCATATCTAGAGAACTGTTACTGTGAAAGCCCTTAAATTTCCTGGAAACCTTCATCCTATCATATCGCATTGATGAAACGAAAATAGAAAATATAAATTTTCTCATCTAAATGACTATTACAGTAAAAGTCTTAAAAGAAAATTTAAAAGTAATTTTTATATCAAAATTTCGAACAGATTGAATAGGTCCAAGGGGAATAGTAGCTCCCATATAAATCAAACACTAGTTATCGAATCAATTAGGATAGTGAAGCGCACGCGTAAAATCTAGTAAATAACAAATTTATTACTATGGAATTTTAAAAAATTTCGCACATATTTAAGGAAGATACAATCACTTCGGTACAGCACAAATATTTTTAAATTAAAAAAAGATTATGGTGAAAAATTTGTGAACCGATTTTACTGGTTTAAAACACCGAAATTGGAAAAAAATATTGGAGATAGTTCTATGCAAGAATGAAGCCTATATTAGAGCTTTAAAAAGATAATGACACGTTTTGGTTCAGTTCATTTTTTCAACACAAATTTTTTTTTTCAAATTTGCGATTTTTCTGTGAAAAATCAAATTTTTTTGTACTTCAAAAGGTGCTTCAAAAAGATCAATATAAGAATCAGGTACGTAGCTTATTACTTGAATATCGGTCAAAAATATATTTGGCCAATATCTGTGTAACTAATGGACTCTGTAAGCGGGACAATTCAGAAATTTATATTTATATATATATATATATATATATATATATATATATATATATTATAAAATTATAAACTTAAACTGTGACTTGTGACTTGCAAAATTCTGTGATTTCACACTGAAGGAAATTAAAGAAATTAAAGATTTTTTTAACAGATAATGATGCTTCATTTTATCTATTTTTTTAGAATCAATTATTTTTTCAAAATATTAATTTTCGATTTTCAATTCATTGTCATTTTTCTCAATTTCACCTCTGTGTGCATTGCTGCTATGTTAATACCTGCACTTCCGTATGTGGAAGAATTGCATCTTTTCGTTTCATTATTTCATTTACTTTATGAGTTGGTTCGAAATTGTTTTATTTTACGTTATATACTTAGTATATTTATCAACTACAATATTTATATTAAACCTTAGACTTTAACATTCTTTTACTTACCTTTATTTTGATCAAGAAAATATAAATTTTCTGCTGATCTTTATACAAAAATACCTTAAATGATACAAGAAACATAAATTAATCACAAATATTGGTTTCATGCTTTGCATACATTCTAACACCTGTCAGTTTGGGAAAAAAGAAATAAGAAACATACAGGTAATATTTTATGTCAATTCTTATAAGGTAATTTAATTCAAACTTCCTTTAAATTCCTTACAACACTATTAACCAACTACTTAATTAATATTCTTTGCATATTCAATAATATTAAATTCCTTTGCTCTGATAAGTTTTGTAGCGTTTTTCTTTCTTTTTCTTTTTTTGTTTTGGAACAAACTTTATTTTTGAAAAAAAGAGAAAAATAAAATAAAAAATGTTTGTTAAGTTGTTGAAGTGTCACAAGGACTGTTTTGACTTGTTAATGACAGTTGTATTAACATAAATGTTATTTTATTGTTGTTTTGTTTTTCTTTGATGGCAGCAACATATTTTGGTATTTATTAATATCTTTTACTTATATACTTTGAGGCCTTTGTTTTTTGAATATTACAACAAGTATTTTGTATATTTATGTGTTATAAATATATTATATAATCTTAACACGTCTTCCTTTTTTTTCTTTTTTGTGATAATTCTTTTGGCTTAAAGAAAATTTCAAGGTTTTAACACCTTTTGCTTTCGGTATCTCATTTTTTTGGGTGGGGATGTATTTACCAGTATTGTCACTTATAGGTTGTTGACACTTGTTTTACTCGTATCACAAGTATTTTGTAGAGAAGGGGATACATATTTTATTTAGATATTTACTTCACTTTGACATTTGTAGAAATTATGAAAATCTGTATGATTTTTATAGGAAAATTTATTTTATAAAGTTTTGAATATATAAATTTAAAAAATAAAATAATTAAAAACTAGAATAAATATTTACTGCATAAATCAATGAAAAAATTTTGGATTTCAAGAAGAATAATTTTGATATTTGAATTCTTCGGGTAAAGAATTTAAAGTTTGTGTGGTCTATGAAATATTAGTTTGATATAAGTGGAAACATAAGAGTGTGCCGTTGAAAAAATATTTTGTAAGAAGATCTTTCAAACGATGCATATAAATGAATTGAATATGGAAAAAAAATATTTACAAAATTTTTAAAAATGATATTTTCAGTTTCCTGCCAGTGACTGAAAGTGATGGGTCTAGAACATTTTAAAAAAATATTTTCCGTAAAAGCTTCGGGCCATAAACCACAATTTTTGTACAATTTTAATAGCAAATCATGCGAAAAAAGTTATACATATATATAAATATATATATATATATATATATATATATAATATTAAAAACTTGATCTATAATAATTATTTTATTATTATTTAATATTTATTCTAAATCCATGATTTTCAATCACTGGCAGGAAACTGAAGATCAGACTTAAGTTTTTAATCGCTGGTTGGGAACTGAAAAGGAATTTTGAAATTTGTTTAAATATTTTTTCCGTGTTCATCACATCACTACGCATCGTTACAATGGTCTTCTTACATCGAAATCGCAAAAAAGATTTCCTCGCGACACTGTAAGAAACATGTTTAGTTATAAAATAACTTCATCTTATTAAAAGTTAAATAAAAAATATATGAAATTCTTTATAGACTCCTAGATATCAAAGTGAAATATCTAGGCAAAGACGTTAAGCAAAAGATTACTCCATAAAAATATCGCTTTTAATTTTCGTTCCGCAATTTATTCTGAAACTTTGAATTTGTATTTATTTAACAATTTCTTTTAACAGAAAACAGCATCATTTATACTTTATGTACTTTATTAAAATGTCATTTATTTAATTTACAGCTAACAATTAATCACAGTATTTCATTGTTGCAAAGTGAAAATAAATTTTCCAAAAATTTTTCCATTTTTATGTGTTTTTTATATCAACACTTTTTACAAGAGTTTGCTGAGTGTTTGTTGCTCATTTTTAACCATAAAAAGATTTTGTTTACTTTAACTTATAGTTTTTTTATTTTCTTCCTCTTTCATTTACTTTAAAACATTAATCTTTACTTTTTTTTTCTCACACAGAAAAGTCGCGTGGCATTTTATTCAATACAGATTGAAAAAATGTGTAAATTATTTACACTTAATGCAGTACAATTATTTACTTTACCATAAACTTTTTTTTATAGAGCAATATTTCATAGATGTTTTTCAATAAATCTTTAGTGTAAATTTCAATATTTTATTGATTAATAAGTGTGTATTTGTGATGTACCTTAATTGAAAATATACATATAAAAGATGAAAGAAAGCTATTAATATTAATTTAATTTTTTAAGCAGAAAAATAAATGTTTAAATAATCATGCAGTGAAAATTAATTTTTATGTTTAACGGTTGAAGTGAAGAGCTTAAGATTGATGGCTAGTTTTATGAAAACTTATTAAAAAGTTTTAAATATAAATCTTTTATAGACTCTTGATTTAATGTATTAATTTAAATAAACTTTAATATAGCTATTAAGTAGTTTATACATATTTTGTTCATTATAGTTAGTACTTAAGTGTTTGTTTATACTAAGCATAGGATTAATTTAAATTGCTTAAATTTCACTTTATATTTGCATTACCTGATTAAATTACCCTTATATAGTATAATTTGTAATATCTTACTTTTAAGTTATAACAACAGAAACATGTGTTATATCTTGAAAGCTCTTAACGATTTAAGAAGTCTTTAATTTGCAAAACATTAATAAAGAAAAATAAACTAAAACAACCCACAAACTAAAGGAATTAAATCTTTTATAAAATATTTTAATGTTGTGTAGAAAAAGACAAAAAAAAAAAAAAACAAAAAAAAAAACACAGATAACCGTTTCTATTTAAGTATTTAAAATATGGTCCGCTTGTAAACATTGTAATGAATTTATTTTATTGGTCATAGTTTTAAAGATGATCGCATAGTTTGGCAGATTTTTTATAATGTGCTAGAAATTTTAATGATTTTGGTAAATGTCAATTCATTATTCACTTCACACTAATACAAGTTTGTATTCGCATTGCATAGAAAGTCCAATTTTGAAAGTAAAACTAAATATCACATTCAATAGCTAAAAATATATTGATTTTTGCCTCAAATTCTTTTCATAATACATTTGCTGAACTATGTATGTGAGCGCCTCGTAATTTAAAATTTTTTCCAACGTTATTTCTTTAAAAAGGTTACTGGAACATAGCATCAACTTCAAATTTAGAAATCATATATATAAATCATATTTTAAAACACTGAATCATATGTATATTTTTAATGCCCCTTTATTAGTTAGATAATGACAAATCCTCATTTTAAAATTTATAAGTTTTTAACTAAAAAATTACATTAATTTCAAATTTCAAAGGGTGTAAGTTGTAAGACATAGGTTGGATAACATAAATTTATATGCATGTTGTAGCCAGTGTTTCAAGGACTAAAAGTATAATATATATAATGCCCTGTTGAACAATATTTTTATTTTTTTATTTTTTTAACATCTTTAAAAAATACATAACTTTTAATTAAATATATATATATATATATATATATATATATTAGAAAAATTATTTCTATATTTAGTGGTATTTAAAAATCGAAATCTTAATTGAAAATTGCAACACAATATTTTTATATGAGTTGATATAATTTGTTGCCAACTTTTATCTCAATATTAGCATCGGTATAAAATTTATGCACGTATAAGTATCCAAAATATCTTTTCATTTAGGTGTCTTATGGGGAACGTTATTTGGTCCGATATTCATTAAGGTATCATATTTTATACTTAAATTTAAACTGTGAAAACGTTTATGGTTTATGGCAATTTCAACTCGCATATAAAATATGATCAGTGTTGCCAGGAGGGAGAAAAAAATTAGCCTATTGGACTTTAAAAAAGATCCGAAAAAGCAAAATGTCCCAAAAAATAAGAACAGAAAAACGTTATTTTTATTTTATTTTATTTTTTAATTAATTTTTCTTCGCATTAGTTTTTGATGTTTTTTATAGATATTAAATTTATAAATTAAACTTAGAAAGGCTACCAACAAAATAATTCAATAAAATATCACAAAAAAAAAAGGAAAATCAGATTCAAATTTGGTTATATTTCAAATTAAATTTTTAAATAAATTTGTACACCAAAAAAAAAAAAAAAAAAGCTAAAAAAGTTAGAAAAGAATATTTTGAGGCCAAAATTAAATAAAAATGCAAAACTTAGCCTTAAACTAGCAGCACCGAACACGATCACCTAAACTGTCACCAAAATACGATTTGCTTCCGTAGCGAATTTATTAAAAAATTAATGAAGTAAAACTTTACGCAAATACTCCTTTTTAGGTATGAAATACTCCCTCTTAAGTATGAATGGCAAATCACACAACAAAATTACATTATTAATTCTACTTGCAAAATATTAAAAATGTTCATTTAAAAAAATTCCATGCCAATAAAACAACAATTAAAAAAAAAGAACAAGAGGTAAATAACCCTGAAAAGTAACAGCTGTTTTCGAAAGCTGTAGCTGTAAACTATCATTATGTCAGATTTTTTCAGTTTAAGAATTTAGTTTTCGGCCGAGTAAGCAATTTTCGTATATGTCGCTTTATGTGAGACTTCGTTTTTTCTTCTGATATAATTTCTATTTATTATAATGATCTTCTACAAGTACTTTGAACTTTCCACATAACCATTTTTATGCAGATGACGGTAACATTTGCCATTCATATTCATTCAGTTATAGACCAAGTCTGTTGAAAGTCAGGGTCATGATACAAAATATAAATGATTCGTTAAATAGTGACTTTCAGTGTGGGCACTATCGCAGAGTAAAACCCTATGGAGAAATATTCAAAGGTGTCAAAATTCACCGTTGAGAATCGTAACATGTTAGCTCGAGTAAATCATGAGGTCCACAATTAATATGTGGCATGTGGTCAGGGTTCCCACTACACCCCCATGTATTTATTTTACTTTATTCTGTAGATTTGTTCCCTCATCTTGCTCAATCATTAAGCTCAATTTCTCTGATTTTTCGAAACTGTGAAAGAATTTCATCATTCCATCTCATCTTTTTAATATATTCTATATATTTGATCTAAAATAAAGTATAGATCTCATGAAAGAAATTGAATTCAAAAACTGTTTTGAGTTTTCTCGAGAGGGTACATTCGTTACTATTTACAACAAAATGCGCACTAATGAGATTAAAAATGAATTCATTTATTCATATGCAATATAAGATATTATATTTGTGGCATATTAGATCGAATAAAATTTGTAGTAAAAGTATATTCCTTATCCGTTCCTGTATGATATAAACTTTATACGGAGGTGCTTCCTATCACATGCGATATAGGAATATTTAATTATCTATTCTATTCTCCTTTCCGCAATCTATTTTACAAGTACACAACAGAATGCATGATTTGGGGTTTTCTCCTGAACTTTTATTCAATATGTCAATTAAATAAGAGTTTTCAAAAAGGATGAGTCGATGTTAAAACCAGATATACGTGCGATATTAACGAAATACATATGACATTAGCCAAATGTCTTTCGAGGCTTTACCAGATTGCATACTATCAAATTTTCCAATTTCCAAATACTCTGCAGCATATATATTTTATACGATGACCCGGATTATATTTTATCTTATCAGCGTTACCGTAGGGCGACTTTTATCGCCAATTGCCCCTATTTTTAACCACCTGGCCACTATTTTGGCCTCTTTTTTCAATGGAACTAAATGGCCACTTTTTAAGACTATATGCTAAATGACGAGAAACTAAGTTGTTTGAAATATCTCGATCCATTATATATAAATTCCAATGAGGTAGTTAATTAATTTGAGATTGTTTCACAATATAAAATTTTGCAATAATAATAGTAGTAATAATAATAATTATAATAATAATAATAATAATAATAATTGTTATAATTATATAAGTAAATTATTTTGTTATTAATAAATTTAAATTTAGTAATTTTGTTTTTGTGTCTATGAAATAAACTAATTTTAAGAAGTTTTTTAGATACTGAAGCAGTTTTCATCCTTAAAAAAAAAAAAAAAAACACTTCAAAAATTTTCAACAGTAACGCTATGTGTTATTTCTATAGACTTGCGCTGATCAGTGCAGTCAAATCTCACAACGTTGGTGCTGAAATTACGTCACCACCGGCCAATGTGGATTGTGACACTTGCTGTGTCATACAGGAACTACATATTATCTACGTCTACGACATTCAATTCGGTTGAACAAAAGATTGATGCTTACGTGCTGATCCAAAGTTCTGCCGGTTCAAAATCTACACAAATAAGAAACGATAAAACGAGGTTCAATTTTATCTTCGTTACTGTAAGATTCCAGTAATTCTTGTTATCAAATATATTATAAACGCTAAATTACAAAACTGTAAACTAACAAAAAAAAAAAAAAAGAAAAAGAAATATTACTACAATTCAATTTACTACCTCCATGATAAAGTTCAAACCCAAATATCGCGAATATGAGCGCTAACTTCGTAAAATGGGTTGCACCATTAAATTCAGCATACTCGAATTAGCTTTACCACTGGGGATCACGGTTTGTTAAAATTTGCGACTAGCACAGTGTATTCAATCGAAAAAAATGTTCTATTAATGACTTTTGGAATTTCTTATAAAATGTTTATAACCTAATTCGTCCTCAACCTAATATAGTTTATTGTTGCACATTCAGAGAGAATATTCAGAGCGTAAAATTAGTTGCCTTTAATATTATATTGGAGCTAGTTTCTCTGACTTAATGCTGCTAGGTCTGATGCTCCTTTACATTATATTTAATTAAGTTAGTAAACTCTTAACCATAAATTAAGCTCAATTTTAGTGTAAAGACTTCACTCCTTTAAAACACTGCACAAGAACACAAAACCAAAGAAAAAAAAAAAGATTTATTAATCTTTTTAAACCAACGTCAAAATAAAAATGTAGGTAAGTATTATTTGAAATACATGCATGCGAATGGGAATTACAAATACATACTTAAATTAAACGCACTTACAACATTTAGCAAATTAGCAACCTTTTGTTTTCCCTTTTTACAACCATTCATTCTTTCTTACTTAAGTTTACAAAGCTCTTCCATAGTCATCACATCTATAAAATGTACAAACACACTATAAAAACGTACAACCTTTTTCATGTAAGAGCACGAAAATAAAGTACCGCCTTTATAACGAGAGGTACGAGAGTTCGAAAAAAAAACAACCAAATAAAAAAGAAAAGAACTTCTAGACATTATCGAGACTTTTATTTTAAAACAATAAACAGGAATATAATGCATACGTTTGGAAAAAAATCAAAAGTAGTATAATGCTGCCACACATCTCTCTTTACTTTTTTAAAAGTAAGAACAAGGTACAAGTCATAGTAAGTAGTAAAAGAAACAATTTTTATTAAAATATTTTGCGTGCAGTTTTTAACAAAGATGTTTATCAAAATGTACAAATGTTAAGAATAAATGTAAAAGAAAACATAAACCAAAGTGGGGTTGTTAATGCCACACATCATTCCAACAAAGACCTCCCTCCTTCCTTCCGTTTTTGGTATTCTCATGCCACACAAAGAACATTATTGAAAACTTTCAATTTCATACTTCAAACTCTACATACGTTTAAATTACTTAGATACAAGTACTAGAACATGGCCTGTTTTATGTGAGTTACTTGAAGATTTTATTTTAATAAATGTTTACAAAACATAGAGAATTTCTTAACTATGTTGTGATAAAGTTTAAATAATATTAAATATTTTCCTTGTTTTTATTTAATTTTTTTATTTCTTTATTTTAGCAGGGGGAGTTGGAGAGGTTTTCCTATGAACATTTTAAGGGTTGTAAATTAATTTAGTACCGGTGGTTTATCCTGCCATTTTAACTGACACCCCCTCATAGATTTGGATTTCTTTTCAAGTAGTAAAAATCGTTAGTATTTCATACTTTATATGCCATCAACAACTTGAAATCAAGTCAAGACATGAATGCCAGCAATTGTTATATTGACTTCTGATAGCACATTTAGCTGCTATTTCTAGCTTTATTTTTATAAGTATGACGATGATGACTTGTTTTTGCTTAATTACAAACAAAACATTTAACAGGACGACCCTCCTAAGTTTCCGTTTCATTGCATTTTTAACAATGAAAATCAGAAGAGTTTTTGCGTTGTTAAGGAATTTTTTTTTTTTTGTAATAATTTTGACAATAGAAAACTAAAATATCTTCTTTGTTTATGTTGGAAAATGTAGAGTTTTGCAGTGTTAGTTTTAGTACAAATCGACTTATTTTTGGTCCTTCGAAACAGATGCTGTTTGATAACGCTATAATGAAATGTTTAACTTTACTTAGCAAAAAAAAAAATCACGACTTGAAAGATAGAACTTAATGCATAACAAATTGAAAAGTACTTTTATTATCTCTTAACAAATCTAAAAAAAAATTTTTATTAAAAAAATTTATAAATATTGTTTTAAGAGAAGTACTTCAAAGGCAATGAACAAAAAGCATAAAAGAAGAACAGCTTTTTTGTCAGCACTAAATACTTCCTTTAATGTCAACACAATGTTAAAATCATGGCTTTTTTAGCTCTGGTTTAGTTCCTTTTTTGCAGGGTAGCGCTGACGACCTTAGGTTTTTCTAACCAAAAATATGGTATTGTAAATTCTGTTGCTCACATGCAATTATATTAAAATTTAAGTCGGATATCCGTAAACATTACTTAATCTATCCTCCTCCCTCAAGATATTTTCCTAATATCAGCACAATAAAAAACCAAGTACGAATCATTTCCAAAGTGCTGGTCAAATGCTTAATCCCGCAAAGCTACAGTTACTTTTATTGCATAAAGGATAAACTTTGTAAAATCATTGGTGGCGCGTTTTAAACTCCTTTTAAATATGACTTGAAAACCGAAGTTTTTAAATAAATTCATTTATATAGTATTTCACTATTAAGAACATAGAAATTACAATTTTTTGGATGGACTTATTTGAATCCAGCTTACAGAAATGTGAAAAGTAATCAAGTTACTATTACAGTTCTTTTTTTTTTTTTTTTCTTAAAATCAGCATACCAAGCTAGTAGAGTAACATATTTTGGCGAGAATTCATTTTTATAAAGTACAAGAGGCACAAAGCTAAATCTTCTATTCCTAGTGGGTCCTTTTTTAAGCTTTACTCACGGTATTTTAAATATTGTTATTTATATGAGGTATAAATGCCAAAAAATAAAATGTTTTCCTTTAAGGATTAAAGACTTTGAGATTTTAATCTTTTTTTCAAAAATGTCGAAAATTCTGAGTTTTAATTTTTTTTTTTTATTTTTTCATTATTTTACATAATTTACGATACGTACTGCATATTGACATTTCAAAAATTAAAATTAAACCAAATTAAGAGCAAAAACGTAACTTAACAAGGATATTCCATTAAAAGGAAAAAGTTACACAAAGGCTACACTACATTGTTTCGATTATGCATTCCTTGGAAAAACCTACCAAGATATCTCAAATTGAGCTGTGCAACCGTATATAGAAATATCTCCAAAAATAATATTTGAACTATATATAAATAGTATGTGAACTATACGAAAAACTAAATCAATATAAATCGCATAAAAACAGATGTTGAAATGAAATAGCACAGAATTATACCAGCGATAAGCGTTTAAATTGCATTGTGCTAATGACTGCAACTTTTTATGGTACTTCAAACCGGAAGCTGATCGATTGAACTGTAATCCATTTAGGTTTCTAAGAAGACAGGTAAGAAAAGACTATATAAATGCTAATGATGTATATTACGGAAAAGAATTGTTCGATTTCTATTCTACTAGTGTCAAATTATTGCTCTCAAATTTTCATTGGTACCAACATGCAGAAATTTGAGCAATTTCTGGGTGTAACTTGCTTTTGAGAAAAGAACATATCAGAGTGATCTACCATTTCCTGTTGATTTTACTCTTTGATAAATTAACACCGTAATCATTAGATTAGTATCATAGTATCTAAAATCGCGATTGGCGGTAGCTCGAACCGTACTATAAATCAAGCAAGCTTCTGAAGAAGTCTGATTGTATTCACTACTGAATGAATTTATTCACTTTCATGATCTTCACAGCTGTGACCCTAAGTTTTGTAAGGTGTTTTGTTGAGGCTACGTTCATTAGGAAAACGAAATAAAAGCATTAGAAAAAACCCCAGAACCACAATGAACTTTGATTCGTTGGGTTATACTCTGGTATATAAATATTTCAATACTTCACTCTATTCCAGAAGAAAATAAACCACAATGAAGATATTGTTGCGAATTCTTTCTGCTATCAGTAATTGTGATAATTGCCATTTCAAAGGTACCATATACACCCCTTGTAATATATATATAAGACCAAATTGTAATATTTCTATGGAACTATAAGTGTAATCCTAGAAATATTTTGAACACATATGAAGGTAACTAAGCAATTTTTTCATATTTTACTCCTGTGTAAAAATAGCGGTAATTTAAATTAAGCTTCGAAAGAAATAATTACATGGCTAAAATGAGGAACTATTTTATACAGTTTATAAAATCAAAAATTTTTAGAAAATTATTATTTTTTTCATAGTATTAATAAAGGCTCTACTGAGTTATATCAGAAATAATTTTTGGCGCAGTGGAACAAATATATTTTTGTGATTTAATCAATATAAAGCATAATATACATCCAAAAGTTTAATTAATTTTTTCTTCGTATATATAAAAAGATCTTCCTCTAGATTTGTTTATTTGTAATTTCGGACTAGATTAAATTCAAAATATGTAAAACGATTTGATTTTAATAAGTAAAAAATGCATCTCTGGCCTTAAATTTTTTGACATAGGGAATGTCTTCTGCAGAAGTATTCGAAAAAAATTTATCATCTCAGTGAAAATTTTCCGTAATTGTCTTTATATGTATGACAAATATTTCTAGAATTCCACATATAGTTCCTTAGAAATATGAAGAGGAAAATTGGCCTCATAAATATTTCGGAGGGTGTACGTCCAAGAAAGCTACCAATTCACAGTTGGTATTTTTGGTTCTATAAAAGATCAATCTTTTTGTGTATAATTAAGAATTACATCAGCTAGGCAAAGCAAATTTATTTGAGTGGATATTTTTTCTGATTTTTGGAACTAAGATAAAATTTTGGTTTTTGGATAAACTATAAATATTGTGTCTATAATAAAATCAATCCTAATGAAATTTTTGCGAAAATCCCATTTTTTTTTTTTAATTTTTCCAATAAAATCAACATTTATTGCTAGTCTGGAAAAACACACTTGCAAACTCTTAAGAACACATCAGTTTTCAGATATTGTAGATTATTGCTCTGGGCTTTAGGGAATTTTCTTTTTACATTTAGCTTTAAGAAACCGATCTTAAACCTCAAATATATTTTTAAAATTTAGATTTTTTTTAATTAACTTTTAATGCAATTATGATAACAGCTCGTGTAGTAAAATAAAAAAATTCAAGATCTGAAATGGTTCCGTGCGGTACCGGCAAGCACTGAAATTAAAAAAAAAAAAAAAATTTTTTTTGAAAATAACAAATTTATTTTCTTTTGATTCCTGTAATCGCAGATTTTAGGATATGTGTCTAATTCCTCTAATGTAAACTACAAACACTTACTGAAATAGCCCAACTTGTGTTTTGTCAATGTGCTGCTGACCAGTGTTAAATTATATTGAGAACAATTTGTGAAACCAACATATTACATTTAAATTTCTGTAATTATATGTGTAAAAAATTTGCGCCGTATCGAGTATTGCAAAATAAAGAATGAAGGTTAATTGTTCTTGTAATTACGAATCGTTTGAGATACATCTCGTTAATGTGCCCTCAATAGCAGACGTGAACGGCCCTAAGGGTTGACTTTTCCACAAGGCACATTAACAGCGTAAGTTCACTGAAGCTAAAGTATAGATTTCAAAATTTCATTTTAAAATCGTTGTGGCGCGATAAAATATTTAATTACAAAAATTTTATAACTCTTTAAAATCGATATATAATTTTGCGTACTTTATGTTAGCAGTTTTTAAATTTTATGTAAAATATATTTATAAGTATATTTATAATAAGTACAGCAAAAAAAAAATTACATGAGAAGTAGTTTTGACCTGAGATCACACCCAATGCTCTAATTGAAACTGGTGAAAATGTATACCAATCTGCAGTTATTATAGCTTATATCGGAATCAAGTGGCACACACAAATAATTACGTGTTTGAATTTAATACAACTGTTAACGTTTTTGTGTGTGTATTTTTGTCATTAAATATATTTTATAGTTAATTAATATATGCAACTTTTTATTTATTAACATCATTTAAAGATTTTTTGTGATTATATATGAAAAATACATCAGCGAATTAAAAGCAATTAAAAAAATATATCACAAAACTATAAACACTTTGTTCTGGCTTTATGTTCTAAAAGATTAAACAGATTTTGATCGAAATTATGTTCAATAATATGGAACTCAACGAACTTTTATTAATTTATTTTTTATACATATCTGTGCAATATCCTGTCACTTTTAGTCTGTATTTTAGACATATTGATGTGGATTATATATGTGTGCTTATTTTTTAAACATTGTTAAAAATAGAATTTTGGCAATTTTTTATAAATTTTTATCCTAAACCTCCATAAGAATAATGCCGTTTGCTAAAAGTCATTCCCACGAACAGATTTGTATTTCCTTAAAGCCAGCTAATATTGGTGCCATTAAAAAAATTTCCAAATTTTTTTGAACCCCAATAGTAAACGAGTTTGAAGATATGCTCATATATACTAAATTCAAAATTTTTATACTAATTATTTCAAATTAAGGAAGGTCAGCATTTATCCGTTTTGGATAATTAGTCTAATTTTCTATTTCAGAAAAGTATACAATTATTATTCTTAACCCTTTGACGACCAAACATTTTTGGCTGAAGCGATTTAAATTTTTATTTTATTTTCATAATCTGTGGCCTAATAGTAGTGACGAAAAAAATAGTCCTCCTGGGTGTCCTCTAAGTCCCCCATTTCGCTTGGCAAATATAGTTGCCTATGGGTTGAAAGCTAATTGTTTATCCCAAATTAAGTAATTGTAAAAATTATTTAAATTTTGTTTTTTTATTAAAACAAAAAGTAAAATACAATAAATCTTAAAAAATTATTATTAATGTTGTTCGTGATAGATTCCAAAGCAATCACGGGATGTTGTGAAACAAAGGAACACGTTGCATTGAACGCAAAAAACATTTGTGCGACTATATTATTTAGTGGATGCACAATGGCAACAGCGTTTCCAACTTTCACTCTTTTCCATTTTATGCAGAGATTTGAGCTTGCTTATAAAGTAAGTTCCCAATTTGGTTGAAGCTGAAAATCCACGTTTTCTTGAATTGAAGCAACTTATTAGTTCTTTGGAAAAAGCTGCTCGAAATTCAATTGAAATCACGTTAATTGAGGAACTATTTGCCAATATGAGTTTTTTATATATTATATAACTATTATGAACACATAATTGAAATAAGTCGAAGAACAATCGTAAATAAAAATGCCACTTACTTCTTCGATCGTACTCGTAATATACTTTCTTTTGATCCAATAGATCAACGCCTCCCATTCCTTTATTATAGTGCTGTATAATCAGGGGACAATTAATATCTATTTTACTAGCTTGTCTAGCAACACGTCGCATGACCTTGATTACAGCTGTTGGATCAATAAAATTTGAGGAGAGATAGACACCTCGATTGTCCATCCATTTTACAACGGAAATGCTACCCGACATAAAGTAACTTATGTCCCCTCTTTTCATATCTATATCCGCAGGAAAATTCTTTGGCATGTGCTTTCTATTAGATCGAATAGTTCCACATGCCATTATGTCATTTTACTGGAGAATGTACATTAAGTTTATACTTGTAAAGAAATTGTCGAAGTAAACTTCAACCCCTTTTTTGGCCAGTGGCTTACATAACTGCAGGACGACAGCTTCACCAAGACCGTGTTCAGCAAATGGTTTTTTGTGCAAATGTCAATATTATACAAGTATCCTGTTTCTGACTCACATAAACACCATAGTTTGAATACCCATGAAATAGGTTTGTCCTTCATATAATATTGTTTCATGGCATTATGAACCTTAAACTTTACCATATGTTCATCGATAGAGTTTTTTGGAAAACGTATATGCGTCAGGCATAGCCTTGTTAATGTGCTCTAAAATTGGAAGAATTTTGTAGCCACGGTCACTAACATCAGCCTTACTGTTGTCGCAAAAGTGAAGATTGGCTGTAATTTCATCAAATCGGTTCCGTGACATGACTCCTGCAACCTGAGCTTGGTGAAATGTTGGATCAGTGGACCAATACAAACTTGTTGATGGGAGTTTCACTAAGCTCATACGTATGATAATGCCCATATAAGCCTTAAACTCGGGCACAGTCAAAGTGAATATACGCCTTTTTGCAAAGCATATAGATTTGACTGCTCCACTATCATGAGACACAGCTCTATATAAAAATAGCAAGTGATAAATCAAAATATCACAACATTTGTGATTTAAAAACTTACCTTCAAAATTACAAACGCTGTTAAATACTTCATACGCTGATGGGATTTCTTCATGCTTATGCAGCACGGGCTTTAAAACTTGAGAATGTTTGTATGCGTTACTCTCTTCACTCCCGGTAAAATTATGATTTTTAAAAGCAAGATTATGCATAAAACGAAATGTTTTTTCAGGTGGTATAAACAATGCTGGTCTTATTGCCTCTTTTTCATATACAGTTCCAAGCGGTAAATCGACGTGCTTAGTTCCCTCAATTACAACTTCTATGGGCTCATCATTTTGCATTTGCAGGTTGTCATTTTCTAGGAATAAGACATCTTCATTGTCTAGGTTTGTAACGACTTCATCATCGTCATCACTAAAGTCGCAAAGTAAAATTTGTTCAATTAGCTCTGGTCTAAGAAAAAAATTACGATCTCGTGCTGATCCACTCATATTAAACTCAAACACTTTTCTAACACTTTTCTATAAAAACTGATGTAACAAGTGCATATGTTCCAAATTTCAAACAAAGACTGTAAAAAACTTACATATGTACATATGTTGTATATAAAATTCGGGGATTCCCACTTTTTGTTACATCAAACAATATGGGGATTCACCTTTTTCAATTCAATATGTGAATACATAATACTAAACACAGTTGCGCTTAAGAAACGCTCAAAAACTACAAATTTAATGACAATTTAGAGGTTTTAATTGTAGAGTTTTTTAGGAATGATAATTTTCGTTTCAACCCATAGGCAAATATAATTGCCAAACATAAAATGATTATCTATAGGCAGCTTAGAGTTTATCCAAGCTGGTTCACTAAATTTTTTGATAGACAAAGGCTAAATCCAAAACATAATTGACGCCCATCTCATTGCGCCTTATATTTGCCCTGTAGCAGCCCTTGGTATAAAGACCATTATTTAGACAAATTTGGAACCTCGTAGGGTACAATTGGAACCAGATAGGGACCGGCACTTCACTACAATTTTGTTGCCCCAATCCTCTTCTATAAAACAGTCTTTGACATATTTGCTCTATCTGCTACCTGGACAAATATATAAGCCAAAAACCAGCAGGCAAGCATACTTGCCTATGGTCGTCAAAGGGTTAAGGGTATCGAATTCAAAATTTTCATTCGGTAAATAATTTTGTTCTAATTGGTTAAACAAAAACCTAACAAAGTAGGACGAAAATGTTGAGCTGTATATGGAACTGGGACAAGATCTTGCAAAATTGTTATAGTTGAAATTTTTAATGCAAATAACTTCGGTAGCCTAATCGAAAACTTTAGTAAGATATAAATCGAATAGGAAGCAAGCAAACGGTTAAAACTTTCGTATGTTAGAGGTACTCTATTTGGATTCCCCATTACTAAGCTCTTGAAACGCATAGGGGGCGCTTAAAAACTGCACTTACCTGTTCCACGCCTATGTGAAATCTTATGTAAATCCATTTTGGCGATTAAAAGTTACAGATTTCTTTCCAACAATTTTCGATTCTTCACCACTGTTCAATGTACACCAGCAAAAAAAAAACTCTTAAGAAGTCAGCAATATCCTGAGCATTTGATCCAGAAATATTGCAAATTGCGGTAATTTCCAATGAGTTTAACATAAGCTCTTTTTTATACCAATTCACTTGGTTTGAACTTCAAGGAAATTAGTTTTAATTTTTAAATAATTAAATATATTTTTTTAACTTAGATTATCATAGATTCGAAACTTAAGAAAGGCAATTAAAAAAAAAAACTTATTGAAAAAAGCATAAGTACTTGAATTGTTTTTATTTTTAATGAATTTTTTTACTAACACATTCTTAGATACGTTTTTTTTTTTTTTTTTTTTTTTGACAACTGACTTAGTTTTTTGTCAACGGAGTTTTATATCTATGTTAATCTATGTTTTTTTAATAAACAAAATGTACATAACATCACTTTTCATTTATTTAAAATAGTTATTTAATAACAGGTATTTTAAAAAAACAATAACCGATTCTTAACTTTTTATAGCAGAAAAATTTGATAGCTTTTTAAAGACCCCTTTGGATGCTGTTTATATTACCACCCAGAAAAAAGGAACTATAAAAGTCATGATTTTAACATTGTGTTGTCATTAGAAGGAAGTACTTAGTGCTTGAAAAAGAGGTGGAGAAGTTCTTCTTTTAACCCAAGAAATTTATTATTTACCTAAATTCATAATTTAATCGGGCGGAAATCTTTCAGTCTCTTGACTTATTGTTCGATTTTTTTGAGTAACAGCGACACTTGTTAATCATTATATAAAAGACTATATAGCAGGAATATGATTGAGATAAAGGAAGAGTTTAAGATTACTCTATAGCTAGAAAATAATATAGATTATGACGATAACTATAATATACAATATATTATTTTTCACTTTGTAATTCTAAGCATATACTTTCCTGTATACGTAGTATTATTTGAAATACTGATTTGCCAGCATGATAATATGGATGATGCTAAAACCCTGCATTTTTTTTCTTTTTTCAATATATTGTTTACAATTTCATCTTATAGTTAACCTTGCAGTCTCAAAGTTATCCCTCACAAACAAATTATTAACGCTGATAATTTTCAATTAACTTTTCTTATACACAAAAAAAAAAAAAAATACTGGAACCCATATTAAGTTAAAATATGATTGATTAATTTCACGCCATCACATTTTTATTGACATTGACGTTAAACTATTCATATCATTTACAGAAAAAACAAAGAATCCAAATAAAAACTGTCATCTGCAATCAAAAATAAAAATTGACGTGAAAATATCCCTTTAAATTTTCTTACACAAAATATTTGCAAAATATCATACAATTTATGGCAATTACAGATTTTCACGCATATCTGTCTCTGGCAATTTACATTCAAAGGGATGATTCTTTGGCAGATTTTCACTTCCTAAAGATGTTCACGTTCTAAATCAAGTATAAAATATGCGGGTGACATGTTGTTAATATTGCATGAATAAAGAAGAAAAGTGGAAAAAAATTCGTACATAAATGTCAAAAAAATAAACATATCCAAATAAATCACAAATTTATAGTTCTGTTCCAGTACTTGTCAAATTTACAGGTTTTAGTCAAAAATTGTCAGAAAAACAACAAAATACAAAGAAATTCTGAGTACGGAAACGCTTTTCTTCAAATTCTGACTAAAATCTAAATCTAAAAGATGTGAAAAGTACTGGAACAGAGCTTATATTCATGGGAAACTGTTAAATTTTTTATTCATTAATTATACAAATTTCAAACAGTATTGATCATAATGTTATAGAGTAAAGTTTGAAACTAAACATATGGACACATTTTCATACATATGAATAATTGTATGCAAATGTATAGTTTCATGTAAAATACATAAAATATATAAGTGTAAATTTAACTAAATTTATCAATCATTATTGCAATATGCCAAAGTGTGAAATGCACTCATGTGCAAATAAATGTTCATTGCACATTTGTAACTTTTATAAATGATTCAATATCTATACTGTATATACATATGTATGTATAGTTATAATATGTGTGTTCTTACCAGTGTTGCCAGTTTTGTCTTTTTAAGGCTAAATCTAGTCTTTGCTTTTAGCCTCAATTTTTTCGTTTTAGCTTCTAGTTTTTTTATTTTTTAAATTGCTTTAAAAAGTCTAAAGTATTAGTATTTTAACAACGAAGAAACTAATTTCTTATTTGCTATTACTAATTTTTGTTGTGCAGAAACATCGATTTAAGCACTTTCACAAAACATCGAAATTATTTATATTTAATAAAAAATTTCGTTTGACGCTTCGCTCCCTAAATTAAAAGTGCCTTAACTAAATTTGTGGAATTACTAAGTTCATTATTATAATTATTTTTTAATATTCTTCATCAGCCATAGAAGCTACCACTAACAATTTGGAAATGCTTAATCAAAAATGAATTTTAGTTCAAAAATTACGAAAAATCACTTTAAAATATTGGGTAATATTTTCATATGAAATACAAACCCAAATTTGTATGTGAATTTTTTGGGCGATTTTATATTGTGTCATTTTGCTAAGTGTTATTTATAAATGCTTTATAATTTCTTTAAAAAATGTCAAAAACTAATAAGAATGAGAAAAAATATTGTTTAAATGTTAAAAAATTTAAACTTTTTTCTTTCCTTTTTTTTTTTTGGGCATTTTAGCCGTTTTTTTTACCTTTTTTAAAATTCAATTTAGCCTCTTTTTTTCTCACGTCCTGACAACACTGGTTCTTATTTACATTGGATGTATAATTGTAGTATATTGATTGTGGTATTTTCATTTGTTCAAATTTATTTCAAATTTAAATTTTATTTATGGCATTAGATATGTGCAATTGTTTTGAAATTATTTTTACTGTCATTAGATCGATAATAATTTATTATTGAAATTTAAATACATGTACAATTTTAAACTTTATTATGGAGAATTGAGACAATGAGATAATATAATATTATTGCAAAATAAATGACACTTTTAATACAAAATATTAGTAAAAGAGTCACAGAATCCAAAAATTGTTTTAAACTGTAACTATACTTTGGTTAGTATTATTTAGTATTTGAAGAACTTATTCACTTATCTTACCTATTTTTTTATTAATATTATTATTTGTATTTTGTTAAAAAAGAAAAATATTTAGTAGGACTGCACATTGGGGCAAAATATTAGGTTTTGCGACATTAACTAAACCATAAGATTTTGTAAAAAGATATTGGTATCGTT
This sequence comes from Protocalliphora azurea, assembly GCA_932274085.1. Classification (NCBI taxonomy): domain Eukaryota; kingdom Metazoa; phylum Arthropoda; class Insecta; order Diptera; family Calliphoridae; genus Protocalliphora; species Protocalliphora azurea. The sequence goes on from OW026520.1 coordinate 113,306,790, forward strand.
GAAAAGAAGAAGATTTCAGCATCTTAAAAATTTTGAAAAAAAATTATATATCTCATTTGAAAAGTAGGAACATTCTAAGAATTGGTTTTTAATTATAGGTTACATCATTGTTATTGTATTTTTATGATATTTTCGATAATGCAAAAACGATGTTAACTAGCCACATTCAAATGTTTATTTTGGCACTTAATAATTTGCTAGACCGATTCAGTGGTATCCGTCAGGCCGTCCGTCCAACTGTTATTAATGTAAACGTTCTGAACACAATTTGCAGGATATCTTAGTGAAACTTGACACATAACTTCCAAGAACGTCACAAGTGTATTTCATGGGAATCATTATAAAATTGTTTTGCCAAAATAGGTTTTTATTGTTTTTATTGAAGAGAAAGATTGTGATACCTAATTTTGTGAATATCGACCTAAAATTAGCATCCATATAAAACTCATTGAAAATTACATTTCTGGAAAATAATACGTGCATATATTTTATATGAATGCTTGTTGTATCGATATAAAAATTTGGGAACAAATTATATCATTATTTACAAAGCTGAGTTAGAAAATTAAAAAATATTGTTCAACAGGGTAGGCCAGGGCAGTATAATTTTATTTTACTTCTAGCCACTGCAATAATGGCTATAACCTACACATTAAATATTGCCCTAAATTTATCCAGTTCAACAAATGACATACGAAAAAAAAAAAATAAGTTTGAGGCAAAGATCGACACATTGCTAGCTATTGAATGGAAAATTCGAACTATTTGAGACCTCTCTTTGGATTGCGATGATGGGTCCTGGTAAGATTTTGATTCGATCTAACTATGTCCTTCTTTTCATCTGTCTGTTGAATGCAGGATAGGGCTCGGAGCGGACCACCTAGGGAAAAAATTTGCCTTATATTAGGTTTGTTTTGTTTCTAAGTTATGGGCCAAATACTAGAAAAATAGGGTATCTGTCGTAGCTTCACTTCATACTTTTTCGCCAATATCGCTAAAACAAAAGCCGTTGCGACTACAAAATTTTCTACAAATAGTTCGAAAATTGATTCAGAAACCAAAAATGTGCTTGTTCCTCCCACCTACTTCCCGTTCTTACTTATTTCTATTTGAAGAAATTTATATTAACAGATTACTATGAATAACGACAATCACATTATTTTTTATTAATTTTAATAAATTGGTACTTTATAAAGAAATTTAAATAAACTGTTAAATTTTTGCATACTTAATTCAACTAAAGTAATATTCGAAAACTAATGACAAACGTTATATTTAAAAGATGGTTAACGTCCTACAAACCGTGAATGGATAGATAATTTGAAAATCTAAAAAGTTTGTCGGTACATATTACAAGAAAGGAGAGGAATTACAATAAAATTTGGCTTAAGCGTAATCTTACTCTTGGTCGGTAATATGTAAAACAAATCCCAAACATTCCGAACAATAAAAATGTTTTTGTTGATATTGCAAAAACTAAAATCAATTTTAAAAATATTAGTGAAGATTAGAATTCAGCTTTCTAAAAAACCTTAGAAACGACTTTTGGTTGCTCAAGTCCAAATATTGTATACCTTTGTTATAGCATATCCAGAGAACTCTTGTAATGAAATGAATGTCAATTTCAGATCAAGCTTCGAATTGATATATATTTTCTGTACCATTTTTTTCACTCTGTTTCACTACAATGAGTGGATTAAAGTGCATCGGTTATTTTTGCCATACATCATACATCCTCTGAAAGAAAATATGGGATATAATACTACCAAAAATACCACCACTATTTTTTATAAACAATTATTTTTTCAAAGATGATATGAAATTTAGCACATGCTACTTTAATGACCTATCGTGCAACCTTTAAAATGACAAATAAACTATTATAGATTTAGATAAAAGGACACGCCCCTTTGTAGATTCCTGTTTAGTTGTTGCCTCGAATTAGATAAAGATCTTCTACATATCTTCTGTGTACCAAGTTTGAAGAAGCTCGAACGAGATTTTTACAAAATGGGGCGTAAACATCCAATATCAAGTAAACCGTCTCTTTTATTTCAAAAGGGAAAAGAAAATTAAGTGAAAAATTTCACTTAAATTTGATTTTCCATAAAGCAAAATAACTCTCTTTTAGAAAAAGTGAACGTGGTATTGAGTCAATATTCCTAGCAAGAAAATATGTTAGAGCTTCATCCCTGCAGGCCTTTATAAATGTCTCCACACCTCTCCATTTACCTTTTATGAAAATTTCTCCCTTTCATTAAATGCGATATAGAAGATGTATCACTCACTTAGTAATTTTTTACTAAAAGAAATATTTTTAATTGTGAGACTTGCGAAACTCAAAATAAATTATTTATTTATTTAAGATTTATTTCAGATTCCTTGTTGGAATGCAAGTGGCATGTCCTGTGGATCCAAAATAAAGCATTTTAGAATGTCTCTATAGCCCTTCTTTTTCCGGCTGGGTTTAATACATGGTATACTTATGTACCAAGTTTGACTTTAATCGGTTTTGTAATTCAAACATAATTTCAAGTCAAACAAAGAAATCATTACAATATTATGTCAAAAATTGGTACAAAACTGTTTAGCATCCAGTAGGAATTTGTTATAACGGTAGTAGTACTCTCTAAGACAACAACTATATATAAGATGCGCGGCAAACCTATAAGGTCACCTTTTTTTGTTCCAAGTACAAAAAAGTTCAATTGGTATTTGATGATACTGCTAGTTAAAATACTTACTATTAAAAGGAGATCCTGTATGCACCATTTGGTACTTTTTATAGACAAAAACGCTGAAAATGTAGACTTTCTAATTAGTCAAGATTATAAGGTCAGTTCACTTTTTTCCACTAAAATCACATTTTTGGCAATTTATTTCTAGACCATTTTTATTTGTTGATTTATAGAGATATTTAGAAAGTGAATTATTTTAAATCCAGATGTGGAATGTCCAGCTTTAAAAATTTATACTTTTACATATCCCACTGAACTATACGGTCGTTTTCCAGGATAAAAGTGCATAATTAATCCTAACATGAGCTAAATGAAATTAAATTAACATTGAAAATGAGAAAACGTTCTGATTGCTGCATAATAGACACTCTAGTGTCCTCAAAACAGTTATATGTATATCTACTATCAAAGGTTTTCACCTTGTTTTTGCAGAAAAATTGCAAATTTGAGCATGGCAAGAAATATGTTGGTAACTATAGATGCTATTTCAGACTATCGATTTTAATTAAAAGGGAATGCAAAAAGTGGGATAAAATTATGATAAACATATCCTAAACTCTTAGGAAATTCCCATAAAATGTTATTTTTTTTAATATCTGGATTCCTCTATTAAAACCCTTTCATAACCATATTTAAAGAAAATAAGAAATTCTTAGTGATGATTTAGGCATTTTCTAATGAAGAAGAATTTTCGAAATTGTTACCTGGAACCACTTATCTGATATGACGTTTTCGAGTTTATCTCAAATGGGGGTAATAGTTTCTAACCAATTTTTGCCACATCTGAGTGCAAAAACTCTAAAAACATTAAATTTTTCTACCAGAAAAGAGTAAAAACCATTAGTAGAAGACCCACTTAGACATGGTTTGATGAATCTAAAGTGTGTGTTATGCAGCAATCTGAACGTTTTACCATTTTAAATGTTAATTTAATTTTATTTAGCTGCTTTTATCATTAATTGTGCACTTTTATCCTGGAAAACGATGTATACTTCAGCGGGATAGGTAAAAATGGAAATTTTTAAAGCTGGGCGTAATGAACTTCTAGGAACTGGAATTAAAAAAATTCACTTTGTAATCATTTCTATAAATCAATGATTAAAAATGGTCAAGGAATAAATTGCCAAAAATGTGATTTTAATGGAAAAAGGTGGACTGACTTCATAATTTTGACCCATTGGAAAGTGTACACTTTCAGCGCTTTAGTCTATAAAAATATCAAATGTCAAATAAATGACACTAGACGGAACATGTAGGAACATCTTTCAGTAATAAGTATTTTAGCTAACAGTACTATCAAATACCCCTTAAAGTTTTTGATACACGGAGCAAATGTAAATGACCTTATAAGTTTGCCACCCACCTTAGTAGCATTTATATTAAATAATTTTAGCTTCTAAAGCCCATTTTTTCTAGTTGCGCTATATAGTTTTAATGTTCTTATTAACAATCACATTAAAAACAAATCCAAATTCGTACTATTTGGGAAATTTCCTTATTGCACTGTGTTTTACAACCAAAATAAAGTAATTTCTTAAAATTATTTTTTATACAAAACTATACCTTATCGGCAGATCATTTAAGTAGCTTTTAATTCTAGTGAGCAGTGTTGTCAGGAGATAAGAAAAAAGAAGCTAAATTGAACTTTAAAAAAGTCAAAAAAGGCTAAATGTCCCAAAAAATAAGGCAATAAAGGTTTTAGTTTTTCATATTTACTTGTAGAAATTGTAATAAATTAATAAATAATACCCAGCAAAATGACTCAACGAAAAATTGCCCAAAAAATTACAATAGAAATTTGGGTTGAATATCGTATGAAAAATTACCAATGTTTTGAATTAATTTTTCGTCATTTTGGAACTATAACTCTTTTATGATTGACAAGGTATATTAAAAAGTAATTTTAATAATCGACTTAGTAACTCCACAAAATGAGCTAGGAAACTTTTAATTTGATGAATAAAAGGCCGCACAGTTGCTCAGAATCGTTTTTCATCGGCCAAAACTCTGTAACTTTTTAATTGATAGAGATATTTTAGAATTTTTTTTTTTGGTGGAGAGATATTTTTTTGAGTTTTTCATTTCATTAAAATCGGTTCAGCATTTGTTGAGAAATTTAAGGCTAAATTTGAACTTTTAATTTTTTTATATCATTTAGTATAAAAATGCGGTTTCTTTGATTTTCGAATCAGCTTTACTTATAAAGAAGTTATCAGCAGATAAAAAATAACTTTTTAATAATACCCAGGATAATTTTGTGAACAGGTACCCAGTTTATCAAATCTAGAACAGGTTTCTTTAGAACCGGTAGAACAGGTTCCACTTGAATCGATTATTTTTAAACAAAAAAAAAAAAGACGATTCTTTTAATGTTTATTTTATTTTTTATTTAAATAATATTAAGGATAAAACTTTTTATTTTTATAATAACTAAAAGTTTTTTAATATTTATTTTCTTTTTTACTAAAATGACAATAAAAGAAAATTATAATTATTATACATTCGATTTTAAAATAGCTTGCAAATATTCCATATTTAGTTCTATATTATTTCTGTTTTCTAGCAGCCCTTTTATTCTACATCTAAGTCCCAATGTTCTACTTTCCATTGACTTCGAATGCTAGAAATGAGCGGATCTGACGTTGTCAGTAATGTATTAAATAGATCTTAATTTTTAAATTTTCATGATATTTTTCTGGTATTGTGCTCTCTATAAAATCTTTAATCCTTATTCCTTTCTTCCTGGGCTTCCTCTGACAGATATACAAGTGGTACTAAATGATGCTAAATGAAATCTTCTATATGGCAAAGTATTTTGTGAACTGTTGCAGACATATTTGGTTTTAAATATTCCTGCAGTTTCTTTCGCATACTCACCAAATTTTCTATCTTCAATTTGTTCATTGCGCATAATTACATAGATTATTGTTTTAAATCTTAAAATATGATTTATATCAACACCTGTTATTTAAGATGCTCTTTCGAGATCTGAAAAGAAGTTTCTTGCTGGGTTCCCATCATTCCTATTGTTTTGGTTGATTTATATTTAACACATATTTGAGAAATTCGTCCTGAAAATGTTTCCTTTTTAAACTTCTTAACTCCTTATAGGTGTCGTTGTTTTTTTATTGATCCTGTAGGTATAAAATCCGAATAATAACTGATTTTAGTATGTGTTCTATGAATTGTATTCTTGTATGTAGCGGTGGTAATCCAAATTCATATGCATCATTATAATGATTTTTCCTAGACTTGGTTTAATTAATGCAGCTAGACGAAGCCTTTGTGTCAGTCAAAATCTGGCTTACTTTTTCAATTATGATCAGTAGCACTGGCCGTCAATCTCTAATTCCAGTGGCTGTAGTGTTGCAGTTTGTGCTCTATTATCACTGTCATCTTTTTAGTGACACCATGAGTTTCATTTTTAAATTCAAGTTTAATTGATCTGCAGTATTTCGTAGAAGCTTGAGTTTCATTTTTCTAAATAGTTTTTGTTTGCGTCCTACTGGTCGAAGGCTCTGAGTCTTCCAAATTCTTTATCAATTGCAATGGTACGAATGACATAACTATGTCTGAAGTATTTTCACATACATATTGCTTATTGTCATATGAACAGGTAAAATAAAAATTTGGAAGTACTTTCATTCAAATGGAAAAAGTGTTCTACAAACGGGTCCAGACAAGTACAAAAAGGGGTTAAGAGGACGCTTTTGCCTTTCTGCTGAAGGCAAAATTTGTTTAACCTCTTTTGGCCCGAAAAAGTTCTATTCCACTAAAATTCATATTTGACTAAAATATAGTACCTGAGAAAACATTTAATAACACAACAGATATAAAGGGAACTGTGACACATCATTTCTTGAAGACTACGAGTACTATCCTATCAGCATAACAAAAAATAATAGCGAGTAATGATTATTTATTTCTGATCAAATTCACAAAAATTACGTTTTTTATGAAATAACATAAAATATTTGTCTTTAACCGATATTTGATTTAATTTGTTGGCTACCTTAGTTTCAATATATTTATTATTGAATGATATTAAAATTTTAGAAATATGTGTTAACAAAAACTTTAACTTTTGGTCAATGAAATTAATTTCTGTACATTTATAATAAATACACAAAAATGCTTAAATATATGATTCTGTAAAAATAAAATTAGTAATGGCAAGAGTGGTACTTAAAAATATGTACCTAAACGAAAATAAAAATAAAAAAAGTAAACAAATTTTACCCACAGTGAGATTTGAGCTTGGTCACAAGTTAGCCATTCGCTTTTAATGACTAACGTCTTACTCAATACATCACCTCGCTCTTAATTTTCTAAGTGACAAAAACTCTTTTAGTATAAAATATTTTTTAGACATTTTGTTAAAAAAAAAAAAACTAATAATATCATAATGGAGTTGAACCAACAAATTTGTAAACGGACTTGTGATATATGCCAGACTTATTCCGGTGATTCTTCCTTTCCTGATTTTAAAGCTTAGCTTTCGGATTTTTTGAAAGTATTTTACTAAAAGCTACATACAGTTACAAATTTATATTAGCTATTAAGTCCATTTGAAATTAAAGAATTTTATGTTGGTTATTTATTTTATAATTTGCAACTGATGCTTCCTGCATTATACATATAAAAACCACCCTTTTTGAATCAATAAATAAAATTTATTTAAACTCTTAAATTTTCGATTACTACAATAATTATTTTCTTACCAAAGGAAAAACTATATGCAAATTATTTTTCTTATCCATCACATCACTAAATCTACATTTAAATTATAAACCCTTATGTTAGAAATTTTAGGTAATATATTAATTTTATTTTTAATTTGAATACAATATGGCACAATTTTTTGTTATCCTCTTAGTTGACATAAAATATAGAAAAAACTTTAAACTGTCCAAAGCCAACCTTGAAAATAAAATTTAACTGTAACAAACTGCAAAATAAAAATATTTTTAAAAAAGTTTAAACAAGTGTTACCAATTACATAAAGTGCAATGTCAAAAAAAGGATACAACAGGAAAATGTCAACAACTAACGCCCACAATTAGTGCATAAAGGACTCTTATGCAAATATTTATTTAACGCCATAAAATAGTGGTGACTGAATAGGGTGGTTGGCATGACATAAAATTTTATTTCATGATGTAACATTTTTTCTCACTACTTATGCAATGGGTGTTGTTGCCTGCCATTGTATGAGTTTTGGCTGAAGAATGATGATGACATTATAATATTTTTATAAAATTTTCTTTTACTGTTGTAGAAGTTTTGTTGAAACCTGATGATTTCTGAAATGTTAATGATTTTTATTAAATTAAATTTATTTGTTTAGGTATTATAAGGAATATTTTAAAATCGTGGACAATTTTTGGTGAACTATGTGGACTATTATATGTATTTGTTTAAAATTACAATTGAAAATTTTTTCATATCAAACAGCTTAAAAAAAGTCTCCATATTTGGAACTATAGAATACCTTGTTGGCTAGCTAGTAATGAGGGTTCGATTTCTGCCAGAGGTTTTTGACTATTTCGCTATAATGAAATTATAGTTGTCGGTACATTGATAGGTTAATTAAATAAGAAGGACTATAGTGATGGATCTGGGGAATGCAGTCTGAATCTGATTCAAATTTAATAATTATAATAAGATATTGAGTCGCAAATATCAAATCCACAATATTGTATTTTTCTATGATGATGTAGTGTGTTAAAACATTAACAGAAGCGAGCTAAAGAGATGGTGGACGTGTATTTTATTATTATTATTTTTTTTTTAAGTAAAAGTAATTTTTCATTTTCTTTGATTACTTTGAATTTTTAAACATTCCTTTGACTTTTAATAAGACTGACTCGTGTATCCCTTTCCTAAAACTTTATAAAACAGTCGAGCAACAAAAAAACATTCTAGCTTTTTTTCTTTCACTGTTGCTGTTGTTGTTTTTCTTTCTCATATAGAACGCTTTTTTAAAAGTAATTATTAGGAAAGATGAATATGAACAATCATCGGCAACAGCCACTCATCAGCGATGTGCAGGCTGCCATTCAAATATTTCAGCTCAGTCAGTCAGTGTAAACAGTTCACCAACAGCAGCAGCATCATCAACATCGTCATCAGCCCCTTCGAAAATAAACAAAAGGGGTCGTCCTTTATATCATTTGTTGGCTCTTTGCTACTTGATTATTTATTTTTTTTTTTCTTCACATATAATTTTGTTGATTATTTTTCGGGGGATGACTGACTTGATGTCTAGTTTTTTAATTTTGGTTCTTTCTTTACATTAATGCTGCAGTTGTTGTTATTATTGCATGAGTCTAACAGCTGTTGAATTTTCATTTTTATATTTTTCATATCTTGATTTTTGTTGCTTTAGGAAACTCAAAAACAATAATATGCAACATGGCTATTAGCTCACTTTGATACCTTTGTTAGTTAGTTTATATTGCATGCCCCTTTATCTTGCATTATTTATCCCTTTTCTTTTGTATTTTGGGTGCCCTTACACTACGCACAAATACCTATTGCACCCATCTAACAATAGGTACTCTACACCTCATCTCATCAATGAAGCAATCAGGCAAAACATAAAATTCAAAGGCTGCTTTACTAGCACGTTCTCTCTATAACTCTCTATAATGTATCGTGTTTACATGTGCAATAATTATAAATTCTTTTGTAATTATTGTTGGTATATGTATATATTTTTGTTTCGATTTTAAACATTTGAGAGTTTTTGTTTTTGTTGTCGTTGCATCATATAATGTTTAATTGTTAAATAAATCAATGTCACAAATATCCCGTATATCATTATGAAAGATGATAAAGTTGAAAGGGGGCTCAAATGTTCTGTCTGTTTCTATGAATTCATCAGTGAATTTTTTTTAAAACAATAGGCAACAAAAAGTGGTTAGTAGCCCTGTGGAGGATTTAATTGCCAGTGAAGTATGTTTGCATTGTTTTAGAAAATAATAATAAAAAATAAGATACGTGAAAAATAAACAAAGCGAAAGGAAAAAAGTGAATAGAAGTGAATTGAGCATAAGTTTTAATGACTTTATGAAAATGATTAGCAATATTTATTTGTTTATATTTGTTTAATTATTCATACATACTTAGAAGAGAGCGATGGGGGTTAAGTAGTTAATGTTCGAGAAATTATGAAGTTTAAAGCATTTGATAATATATCATGCAATTCTGCTGAGTCCAGTTAATATAAATAGATTAGCTAAAAATTTAAATTGAAATTCTTAACTTAACACTCAATTATATATCCAAATTTATGTAGAGAATTGATTTACATTGACACACTCTTCGCCACTAGAATAGCTCATCTAACGTAACCTAACTTTAAGTCTTGATAATGAACACTAACAAACATTATTTTTTTTATCAAAATTAGTATAGGAAAAGTGCACGACAAATTTAGTACATAATATACTGTTTGTGCGAATGAAATCAATGGGTCAATCTCATTCAAATTTTGATTTTGTTAAAGCACATAATATTCCATGTTTTAAATTCGAAAGAAAAAGGTTGGTTTTTATTAGCTTTTAACAAAATATTTAATATTTTCTGGAATACCCTTCATAACAGCTTTGTTGCGTTTGTTGTCTATTATATAAATATATATATATTAGTCAGCTTTAAGTATTCTCTAAATATTTTTTTACTATACATTTAAAATAGATAGAGTTCTGGATAGTTTAGTGGATTAACCTCCTTTGGTACATAGCAGCACGATTTTCTTGATACCATTCAGTTAATGAAAAGAAAGCTTAGTCTTCTCTTAAATTTTTTATTATTTTGTCTGTGATCCTACAGTCTGTAAATTAACTTTTTCTTCGGCTATCAGGATTCTTTTTGATAATCGTGAATTCTTTGCATTTTTTATGACTTAAGAAACCCTGTTTATTTCATGTTAAAGTAATTTTCAAAAGTAGAACTTTTATAGGATCCGATTATAAAAAAGTTGACATTGTGATTTCTGCCAAATGGATGGATAAAAACACAGGAATATTAAAACTTGACAAATTTTTTTTCGAACTTTTTATTTCTTGGCACATTGATACTCAAGAAATTGATTTTACTCAAAAAATTATTTTTGGAATGTTTTTCAATAATTTATCTTTTCTGGTTTTTGGTCGCGGTTTTTGATATCATAAATTTAATTTTGAGAGCTAACTTGGGCCAAAAACCTCCTCTTATAATTTTTACTCTCAGAGATTTTTAGTATATTATTTGACAAACTTTCAGTACCTTTTTAAATTTTTGGAGAATTTTTTATTATTAAAACAATTTTTTATTAAACTACAGAGTAATTCCATTTTAAATTCAAACAATTTTTACCACTCTGAAATTTTCTCTGTAGTAAGTATACCCATAAGCCTTCTTACCAAAAAATATAAAAACTGTTAAAGATGGAGTTTTTTTTTAACATAATTTTGAAAAAAATATGTTTAAAATAATATATTTTTTAATTTGAATAAGACATCATAAAATACAAGCTTTGACAAATACACTGCAAACAAATAATTTTAATATCTTTTACACTACAAAAGTTTAAAGTTTAAAAAATATATTAATTACTTTCAAAGATATAGAGCTACCGCAGTTGTCAAAATAAAAATTAATAAGATTAATTTTATATGCTGTTTCCAAATCGATAACCAAGTGTCAAAATTGTTTAAATTTGAAATGGAATTACTCCCTAATAGACTAAGAAACGATACAGTATCATTAATGATATCATAATTTGAAAATTATATGATAAAATATAGAAATTATTTTTTTTCTTAGTAAAAAACTTCAAATATTTTCAGAAAAATAAATTGAAAAGTTTTGTATAAAAAAAAAAAAAAATGTTTTATGTTATGTATTATACGAAGCTTATATTTTTACAGCATAATTTAATGGAATTGCTAAAAATAAAAGAGAATAAGATAAAGAAATCAATATCAGCTTGGATTTCAAGAGGAACTGTTTTTGGATTGCTGAAGATTCGTATTCTATATTAAATTATTTGGAGCAGACTGAACTTCATTTATTATTATCTTGTTTATTATCTCGTTTTATTTCTTGGTAAAGTAATTAGAATATTGTGTATTTAACCAATCTTGGTATGTAAGTATATATTCTGGAATATAATAAGTTCAACGATGTCATTACTAATATCGTTATTTTCAAAAATTATGATATCATTTTCTAGCGTACCTTTTAGAAAGCAACCTATATCATTTCAGAATTATAAATTATATCATTCCCGATATTCTTTATCACCGAAATGATATCGTTATGATATTATTACGATATCATTTGGTTTGTTTTTTTTTTTATTTTTTTCCTGCCAAAACTAATTTATTTTGACATATTAAAAAAATAGTCATTAAAATACTCTGTAACAAGTCCCCCAATGTACTTTACATAATTTTCAAACATTTTTGGCAATTAAAAATGCTGAAGTAAAATCTGAAAAGTTTGCTAAATTTTCAAATAGATTTTAAAATTTGTGCAATTTAAAATACGATATTAAAGCCAAAAATAAAAACTCAATTCACGCAAGAAACCATTTTCTGAAATTATTTCTGAGAGTGTGCCTGGCGAAAAATAATACTTTTTAAGAGACCTAACTTTGTTAATCACGAAGGTACATTAATGGCATACATTACAAACGAAGTAAAATTACCTCCTCTATGTCCGGAGAGCAGTTTTATTATACAACTTTATCACCAAAAATTTGGACTTGTGGGAAAAAAAATCAAAAATATAAAACATATTCTGTTTCATTTCACCACAAAATTGAAATTTAAGTTATTAGCCATTTATTGTAACATTAACTCGGTTTCATCGATTTTAAACATATTCGAGTTTTTGTCCATATACATATATAAAGCGTGCTTTCGTATAAAAGATTTTATGTTAACTATTTCTGTGAATTCTTCATTTTATGATTTTGTTTAATTATATGTTTTTGTTTTTATCAAATAAACAAATTTTAAGGAGCTTTTTAGGTATTGAAGCATTCAGCCCGTTGTTTTTTTTTTTCAAAAAATCCTCTTCTTTGGTGACTTTATTTTTTTAATCCTTTTTTTGTACATTTCTTAAAAATTTTCAATAGTAACGCTGGTGTACACATTGATTGTCTATTTATAAAAAGTTTTAAACTTTTAAAAAATCTTACTATTTTGTCCGTATTGGATCAATAAATCAACCAAAATACCCTCTATTATGTATTAAGTTTTATAAGAGTAATATAAGAAATAATATTTTAAAGCGAGATTACTAGTTACGTAATAGTTATTAATACTGTTGTCCTGATTTGTCATGTTTCGATGAACTGTTACTGAAGGATTGGACTTAATCATTTGATTTTCATCTTTATTTTCTTGATATTTTTTCTAATAAAGTCGCGATTATTCTTGGTTGCTTTCAAATGACATCCTAAAGTATCTTAAGAATTCATTCCTTACAATTATACATCTCTAATACCCTCTAACTGAAATATTTTCAGTAGACATATCGAAAAGCTTAAAATATTTAATACAAAATCCTAACTAACCAAGTTCAAAAGTTGGCATAGAAAACACATATAATTTAATTGGGCTGTATAGACAACATTTCAAAATATTGAGCACCTTTCAGACTTGGGTTATTTTCTTCTGTTTTTTTTTTTTTTTTTTTTTTTTGATAGTCCATAAATAATACAATACAATATTTTAGATATTTTGTCCAAAGTTATACAATTTTTTCACAGTGTAGAAGTAAATATTTCATATTTTTTTGTAATATTGTTCCATGTGGAATTTTTAGTAGACCTGATTAATAAAAATAGCAAATATCCAAAACCTATTTTTTCGAATTTTTTGAATGCTGAAAGTATTAACACTGATTGATGTAAATTTTGTTATTGAATTTTCAAATAAATTTTTGGACTTTTCCACTAGACAGTTCATTGTGTGGCAATAGAGAGTCCTCTTTAAATGTCATAATAAAAGAAAAATCAAATTTTTTGAAAAATGATTTTCCAATTCTCCCCCCACTATTTTTATTTTTTCAAATATACTTAAAAGTTAGTAAATTGGCTGAATAACTCAGATTACGTTTTTATGTGACGAAAAGTTCTTGTATTTTTAATAATTTTTCGTAAATATCGCCAACAAGGTCTTCGATACACAGAAAGAAATATTACTTTATATTTTTCAATAAACTTATATATTTCATTTTATTAATGTATTGAAGCAAAAATAGTCTAAGAGAAATAGTAAAAATAAAATAGTAAGGTTTTTTTTCTCGTTTAAATATTTAATTCATTCATTCATTTTTTAATTAGAAAAACTTTTCAGTTTTTTATTTCTTACGGTTATTAGTAATTGATATAATAATTTTGGTGAGAGGTACGATATTAAACAATTTTTAATTGAATGAATTTATTTGGTAATTGGTGACTTTTATCTGTGTACCAAAAAAAAAAAAATTTTTATGACTCAAAATATAAAATTATTTATAGGTCATTTTTGGTTTATTTCTAAAAAATGTAGGAAATATGTGCCTAAATGAAAATCTATGTAATTAAAAAGAATCTCACATTTTAATACCAAATCTACTTTTTAAATTTTTTTGCGAAGAAATTCTAAAAAAATGCACATATCAATATACATCTAATGTAATTTCTTACAAATCTTTCATTAACTTAGCTTTAAGTGTATAAAAGCGTAGTTTAAATGTTTCTGAATCAATAAAATAGGGCATCTACGTATTGAGTTTTATATGTGTAAAACGTAGAAATCTAAAATATTAAAATAAAAATATATAATAAGGGGGTACTCTTTAAACGTTTAAGTTTCCCATATGTGCAATTATGCATATTTGTGCGAAATGTTTCGTGAACCACTTTCTCAAATATTGTACAATATTAAGGATAAGAAAATAAAAAAGTCATTGTAAATAATTGAATAATTTAGTTGAAATCAAATATACATGCAATTATTTTATTTTAATTAATATAACTATAATTTTTTACATCGCAGTATTTAGAATTTTTAAAAATAATTAAAAGACAGTTGATTTAAAAATGCCCAATTAAACAGTGCAAGTTTGCGAGACTAAACAGTCCTCAAACTTATAAGTGTTGTGCAAATTAATTTCCATACAATTTTTGGCAGTTCATTTGAAAGTGGGGAAACTTGCAGACATTGCACAGTTAGCGAGGGTTTTGTGCGTTTTCATGAGGACTTAATATTTTGTATGGGAAAAAGTGATGGTATTTTCTACAAAAAATGTTTAAAAATAGTATACATTTCCATCACAAAAAACCTAAATTGAATTGTTGAACCAATAAATAACCTCTTAAGATGAAATGAAACAATTTAAAATCGAAGGGGAAAACCTTTTCAAAAGTGAATCTGAAGGTTAATTTTTGCATTATAAAGCACATTTTTAAACAGAATTATTTTCGAGTTACGAGATTTAAGGAGGAATATAATTCCTTTCCGTTCGCTTTTTATTTCAGTGAAATCGGACAGCAACGTAAAAAGTTATGAATATTTAAACTCTGATACTTCGTATACTTTTCGTCATTTTCTATGAAAAAATCATAAATAAAATCGCGAATTTTCCGAAATTTAAAAAGTAAAAATGTATGTAAAGTATTAATTATATACGTAAATATCTCATTAATTTCAAGAAAATCGGAGGACAAATGGTCAAAAACTGAAATTCTTAATCGATTTCTCCTGGAATTCATAATATTTAGAAGTCACAAAACTGCCATAGAAGAATTACTACCGAAAATCATCTTTACCCTAATAATCTCTTATATGTTGGTATGGGAATAAAAAGTTAATTTAATTGGTTAAATTAACTTTTAACAAAATTTCTTTTTTTCAGATATTTTTATTTTGTTTTTTTTTTATAAAAGAGGTATTTGAAAGGTCTTTCAAACGTGTACATGTAGAAAAAAATATAGCTGTAATGACCATAAACTAAGAGCAGCATTTTATCGAAATGATTATAAGTAATAATTATTATGATTTCATTTTGTCATATTATGTCCAGTTTCTTGGTTTGGTTTTTCATGTTATGATTCTAGTACTATATATAATTCTACAATCTCACTACATCATTATCCCATTCTATCAGGTTATGATTTGATGATATTATATTATTATTCTATCTTATTATATTATTATATCACATTGTCATATTATGATTCCATTTTATAATATTATTATGCTATTCTTCATATTGTTATCCCGTGTCATTATATGGCTATGCAATCTTATCATATTATTATTTAAATTTGTCAAATTATTATTCCATCTTTTCGTATATTAAAATAAAACATATTAACAAAACATTATTTTTAGATTTTTTTATTGAAAATAATAGAGAAAAATGTTCGTTAGCACAAAAAAAAATATTTATATAATATTTGTACATCATTGCAAATGGTGGTGTACATTTGTGGTTCAAATGCAGGATATATTTTTTCAACTGAATTCTTTAATGGTAGTTAATTAATATTTTATATTGCTTGAATCATACCGTGTATAACCAAACCTGGTCTATTTATATTTATTCATATATAAACTAAATGAGAATTCCAATGAAGTTAAAAACAAACATTAAAACAAATTATATTTAAAAATAAACAAATATTATATTTATTTGAAACATTTTATAGTCATGGGAATAATACTATCAATATGGTTTAAAAACAGAATATGGTTTAAGAACAAGGAAAAAGGCTGTAAATATTTAATGGCTGTCGAAGTAATGATATTTTTCATTTTAATAAAATTTTGTTTCTGGTATTAAAATTTTTATTGAGTGTAAATATTAAATGACAAAACTTAAACAAAAACATTGTTATTATGGACACAGAGTTATTGAAGTAAGAGAAGATAACCATGTTTTTCCCTGCGTGTATATAATGGTAAAATGAAAATTTCGGAAAAAAATAAATTCATATTAAGCTGAAGTACCACTGAGTGAGAACTCTAAAGAAAATTACTATAAATCAACATTTCAAGTTAAGTAAATTTCATGAGTTAAATAAATGGAAATATGATACATATTGAATGTAATTTAATCATAGAGGGTTATATCCCAGCAAAACCTTTGCTTTTCTGGTAAGCTAGCAGGTAATATTGAAGTCAATAAAGACTATTTACTTTTTGCTTGAATAACTACTTATTCTTGTTCGAATTATCCAAATTCATGTAGTTATTTTTCTAATTTAGAAGTACTCAAAAATATGTACCTTTGGTTTGATATTGCAAGCAAAATATAAGTAAGCTTTTTAAATTTAAGTAAAGATTTATAACAAGATTTTAGATAAAATTATTAAAGCTAATTTGTAGTTTTTTAATCCTTTTTATTTTTTAATTAAAACCGTTAATTTTATATAATTGACGACAACATTCTTTCAATCGTCTTATGTCTTTTTATAGGAATAATTGAAGATTACTTATTATTCTATAATCTGTTTGAACTTCTTTTTCCTCCGGTATCCAAATAAGTCAATTATACAGCTCTCCAGCAGACTTTGGAGATAATGATAGGAACGCCGGTTAGTGAAAAAGCTCTCGTAAGTTCTGAAACAGTACTGTACTCTGCTTGGCAAATTTTCGATTGTCAACAGAAAACAGTTCACGACAACTAGATACGACAGCAACCCTAACTTTGCAAATTTGGGTGATTGAATTTGTGCTTTTAAATCAGGCTTGTATTATTTAGACCTTTCGGAATTTCTGTCCAATGCTCATTTATGTAGAGAACGTTGATAAAGGCCTTGAAAATAATGAATTGTTATACATATTTTATTTATTTTGTTTAAGTTATTTTTGACCAAAGTGAACCCTTTGATGTCATAATAGAAGGCTTTCAAACATACCATTATCGAAAACTTTTTTGAACTCTAAGAAAACTATCATTATCTTTGAGTATAATAATGGTTTCTTTTATAAACATAGTGTGACTCGAATTCATAAAAACCCAATTTGAAATTTCTTTCAGATATCCTAACGTAGTTATTTATGAATTGTCAGATTCGCTGCTGATATTTTCCCTTGTTCCCATATAAGAAACATCATGACACCTTATAAAATTTTCTTATATTTTGTTAAAATTCTTCAACATAAACTCGGCAGGTTGTCAACAGTACTGAAAATTGTGACTTATCTCAAGTATGCATTTCAAACAGGATTTGAATGATTTTCGGTGATATTATGATGTATTTGATTGAATTATTTTTATTTGCTAATCACTGATATATTTTTAAAATGTCTAAGAAAATTTTTGACAAATTTCCAGCTAGGATCGATCTGCATATTATATATCAAGATATTAACTTTAATCATGTGTCAGATCTTATCAGAATTACTAACTAGGCAAATAAGTTAAAACTTATATAAAAGAAATTTTGATGATTCTTAGAATAAAATTATGACTTTTCTACATTCAATTGCTTATTTTTTGCTTTCCGTAGACTAAAATATAATACTTACATAATATCGCAACTCAAAAACTAACAAAAACCAGAAAATATATTTCACATTATTTTCAAAAACTTTAAAAATTGTTAGTTTCTTCGATCTTGATGAGTTCTTCAATGAGGAAAAAATACTCTGTTTGTACGGAGCACTGATGTGATTCGGATCCAATTAAAAATTTGTTTACTTAACAAAAGGGTTTGTAGTATTCCATAAGTAGTAGTTCTATCGCTACCAGCAAGTACTTATTTGGCTTTTAAAAATAATGGCATTTGAAATGAACACCACTACTAAATAACGGGTGAAGTGAGTATCACTCATGATCCAAATTAAATTTTTTTTCTGTGATATATATTCTTAATTAATCCCCTGCAAACTATAATATATTTAGAAATGTAATTATTAAAATAATAAGATCCTTATTTTTTAAGAAAAACATAAATTAAATCTTTTAGTAATTTTCTCCCTAAATAACATGAATTTTAACCTTTTGAACCTTTTAGAGACATATTTCTCCCGATTTACATAGAAACATGTGTACAAATAAATATTTCCTTTAATAATACATAAAATAATTGAATACAACTATACATATTGTATATATTTATGTGTATTTAAAATATACATTTTAAATTGATACTAATGTTAATATAATTGTGTTAAAAAATATATATTTTTATTTACAATATTTAAAATGTAGACTGTATACATTCTCCACTCATGTTACATATTTACGACTAAATAGAAGTGTTGAATTTTTTTTATGATTTGGTTTTCAAATTTGGTTTTTTCTCGATATAAAAAATAAAAATCTTTATGTTTCGTATTTGTAGGCTTATCATAAATATATTATCTATTTATTATTATTATTCTTTATTTTCTTTTAATAAACAGAAATAAATACCCTGCTTACTATTACGTTTCTTAAGAATTTCTAAGCTAAACAAAAAAATTAAATTCCCATAAAATAATTTTTAAATAGTTTGGCGCTTTTACAATAAAAGAGTGTTTTAAACATAAATACAAGAAAATTAAAAATTCATATGAAAATAAACTGTCCAGGGGGAATAATTTATTAGAACTATGGAAAATTTAAATTAAAAAAGAAATCAATATCACATGATCTTGAAATTTAAGTTTATGGCTTCTTTCTTTTTATTTAAAAGTATTTCTTTGTAAAAAATTAAAAAACTATTAAAATGTTTATAGCTTTAAGATTGTGTTGAATATTAAAAAGAAAATCTATGTATTAAAACTTTGAAAGAAAAACTATAAAATTTATGGTATTTTCATATTTTTTTAAACATATTTTGCAAACCCCTTATGTTTTCTATAATGTAGAAGATTATTTTCCCACGTTAAAAACAAAATATATCTTTTTTCCACTATTAGCCATTAAAGGTCAATCTTCAGTCTTTATAATCGCTACAATTATTATTTATTTTGTATTGTATTTTTTGCACAAAATCCATATGGGACTTTTGTGTTTAGCTACTTATTCCAGAACATTTGCTGTTGATGTTATTGAATGAGATGATTTTGCGGCAACACCTACCAGCAACTAAATATACACTCAAATGTTATTTGTAAAGATTACATGAAATTTTATGTTCAATATATTTACACAGATATTGAGTATCAAAATACATATGTAAGTATAGCCTTGAAATTGAAAATATATTTTATACATCTATTGTTATAGTTTAATGACAAATGTAAATAATTTTGCTTTGTGAGAATAATTTAAGGGTTGCACATGTCAAAGATATTTTTTGCGAAGTTTCTGAGAAAATGAAAATGGTATGAATTGCTAACTATAGCAAAAAATACTAAAATAATAAAAACATTACATTTTGTTTTAAAATCCCATCTTTTGGTAAAAATTTAATTTATGAAAAGAAACTTTAACTAGTTCAAGGATTAACTCGAATGTACTAAATTGGAGAGAGTAGCAGGAACAATTTGGGTTCCAATTCCTGTATTTTTGCTAAAGTGAATAATCACATTTGCAATCGAACATTTACTTCTTGGCCAAATGCGAACGTTTAATTTTGTTTAAATAATTAATTTACGGGGGTATTGTTTTAAATTGGTAAATAGTAAAGAGCATTTGGTTTCACTAGGTAAAGGTACCTGTTGTTATGGCGTTTATAAGGTCCTTTTATGACTTATGTATATATAGGTATATGATATTATCATCAAAATGTCGGGAAATTAAAATGAAATTTGTTACTAAAAATCATATTTTTTATACATTTTGATTTTTTAAGCTATGGACTTCATTCTCATAGAAATTTCTTTATTGCTGAAAAAATCAATCAAAGGGAGATATCAACAAAAAATTGTTCAACATTAACACGTTCTTATTTTTGTTGATTATAATAATAATAATAATAATAATAATAATAATAATAATAACAATAATAATAATAATAATAATAATAATAATAATAATAATAATAATAATAATAATAGTAATAATAATAATAGTAATAATAATAATAATAATAATAATAATAATAATAATAGTAATAATAATAATAATAATAATAATAATAATAATAATAATAATAATAATAATAATAATAATAATTAAACAAGTTTGCAATCGTGAATTGCCTTGCTGTCTCTGTTTGGCAGTACCAACGCAGTTTGTGCAGCTACACACTTCATCAGCATTCGTGGTGTCTTACCCATTTTAGTTTCGTTGAAACCTAAACATGGCGGCCGCCATGGACTGGGTGCAATTTTGAGGGTCTCAATTATCAGCGCCAGGCATTTGGGGCAAGTAAAAGAGAGATTGAATCTAGCGTCGCAAACGCTGTTATAGATGTGGTTCCAATAATCGGGTTCGAAGGATCATGAACAAATTTAGGGATCTTGTGTAAGGTTTTCTTAAAGATGATGGCAGAGACGGGGGGATGTAATTAATAAAAGGGTAATCTATAAGAAAATGTAGCTGGCTGTTGCGGCATAAAAAAAACTCACCTTTCTTTGGGTTACCTTTATGAAATGAAGTTTTAGGTATTCAGTTGATTTCAATTCAAGTATATGTAGGTTTATTGTACTTAACAAGTTGAGTTGACTTCAGAAGGTAAGTATATATAAATAATAAGAGATAAGTTAACAATCTTTCAGATTGCGGTAAATATAGTTTGTACATTAAGGTAAGTATAAGTTTTAGGTTAAGTTAAGTATGAGTACAAATTTAGCCGTAAGTAATTTAGATGATGTGATCTTCTCGATGGACTGGTAACAAGACTTCTTTCTTTCTGACAGCTGTAATAGTTATTAAGTAATGTAATCCAATAAATTTTGGTTTTTTAATGAAACCCAGTTGTAAATCAATAACATTTTCGTTTACAAAGTGTATTAAAAGTGCTGCCAATTTATAAAAATTACTTAAAAAAAGTAAATGTCTTATATTAATTGATATAATAATTAATATAAAAATTATAATTCAAAATTATAATTTAACTGTCCAACTAGTTTGGACAATAATAATAATAATATGAAACTGTTATTATTGCTATTATTTTTATATTGAGGTGATTCACAATGAACCGTTCAGAATAGAAAAAGTATTTTAGTATTTTTTGCCTTAAGATATTTTTGTCAAATATATATCGATGGAAAACTAAGAGTTTGCATATTTCAAATATATATTTTTGTTTTCAATACCTTTCCAGTTGTAGTAATTATAAATTTGCGAACTTGAAACTTTTAAAACAAAATTTTTATTGTTTTACTTATTGTACAAATGGGACTAAGAAAAAATCCCAAAACTAAGTTATTGCTCGTTTATTGATGAAATATCATCTAGGTGTATGCCCAATTTAAAACATTTAAAATATTAACAAACATCAATCAAGAATAACAAGTAAAAATTAGGGTATAAAAATAGATTTTTCTTAAAAATTTTGTAGAATTTTACAGTCGCGCAAAAAAAGTGTATTATTGGATTTAAATTTTGTTGGAATATATTATCCTTGAATGTCATCACTATCCATATTAACTTGCATTGAAAGACTTATTTTTTCATAACAAATTTTACATTTTTAAAAGAATCCATTGCTATATATTTTTTCCAAATTTATGTGAAAAAATAACGATTTATTTAAATTTTATTAAAATTAGTAGGCTTTAGATAAAAATATGATAAAATGAGTTCGGTAATTTTATTATATCATATGTATTAAAGTTTTAATTTTTATCACCATAAAAAATAGTCATATTTTTTTAAATTTTCCAAGGTTATTCCTTGTAATTCTCTAGCATTATTTGCCGAGAAATTTGCTTCCACATTTTCAACCATTATTTATTAACTAGGCAGTCAAACAATGCACAATGGGGTAGTCCTGATCAAAACACGTCTTTAGCTAAACTAGCTAGTTTTAAGATGAGTTTTTGGTATCGTTGAAAAGAAAAAGTCTTTAAATGTGAAATTAAGAAAAATAAGTTTGCGATTAATGCCAATTTTTATTGCAAATTTGAAAAGCAATATATTTTATATTGTATGAATTTTAATAACTTCCTACACCATAGAAACTTGGAATAATATGTGTTATGCTCATGTTTATAATGCACAAATAAATTAGCTAGTTCATGTAAATCTTGTATATGTTAAAATTTTAAAGATATAGTAAACAAGTTTGGCACGTATATTTACTTTGGAATAATGACGAAGTGAACTGAAATTTGTTAGGATCGTTCCATTATTTCACCTATCTACCATACAAATGTCCTTCGAAATTTGAATCTAAGATCTCAAATACCTTAAGTTTAATAAAAACAAAAGCCAGAAATGTAAATGTATTAAATGAATTTGATTCAATAAGTGCTTTTGTATACAAAATTTATTTATGGAAAAACATCTTTAATACGCTCTACCAAAATATTCCTCATTTCCTAATATATCTTGAGTTCATCTGATGTTGAAAAAGAACATGTCGAAATTATAATATACTTGGATTTACTTCACGATGAATTTTCCCAATATTACCAGGAGTTCAAAATTAATTTTTACGAAATAAATTTACTTCGTAATCCATTCAACATTGCCATTTATGACATAATCGATCATTTTTTTTAGTATAAGCAATAGAATTAAAAAATAATAATAAAGCTGACTTAAACTTTTTGCTACAGTTGCATCTACATATATGTGCGAAAGTGTTTATGTCCTACAGTTCATAAAATCTAAACTTATATTATGTTTGGATGTGGAAAATGAAGTTAGTAAAAACAAAGACATTTTATTACATTTAATATTTTTTAATAGTTTATGAGCTATAAAAGGTTCATCGTTTTTATATTTAATAAACAAATGAATGTTGGTAAGGCAATTTTATTTAAAATAAATACCTTTTAAGTTTCAACTATTTTTCATTTCTACTATACTAAAAATCAAGATGTGATAAGTGGTCCGCGAAAAAATATCTAAAAGGATACGCAAAGCATGAAGAAGTGGAAACTCCTGTATTAGATGATACCATATGGTCTCGATTGATGTATTGACCCTCTCCTCTAAGCGTTAATTTCATATTAATTCTCGGTTCAAAATAAAACCTAAATGTCTTCCTGGTTAGATATTTTAATTTCCTTATCAATAAACCGTGGGCGATTATAGTTTTTCATGTGAAGAGACAAATTTTTACTTTATACAGTTTTATATTATTACGTCTTCTTCGACAAGTCAGTTTTATATTTGCCACCTCTTCCGCTGTTCTGTATAACTGACTAGATTCTTTCCCCTTGGAAGTATAACGACGTCTTCCTCATAGCAGATTTAGGAGACTGTGATTTGTGTAACCCATAGAAGTGGGGATATTATTCCCCTTCCTGCGTACCACGTTTTACCCTATATCTGTAGTTTATGTCATATAAATCGCAATTAACTCCAAAAATAAATAAATAATAAAAATTCGCTAAAAAGGTAAAACAAAAAATCACGTCCTAGGTAAAATTTTTTATTAAATATAAATAATTTAGATATTTTGTGCGAATAAATTCACAAAAATGCTTAAAAGGATATTTCTGTGAAAATAAAATTTGTAGTAGTAAATAAGAAATTAGTTCCTTCGTTGTTAAAATACTAATATTTTAACCTTTTAAGGCAATTTTAAGCATCGAAAAAGGCTAGAAAAAATCTAAAAGCTAAAACGAAAATTTTGAGGCTAAAAAGCTCGATTTAAACTTAAAATGGTTAAACTGGTAACACTGCAGCTGAATATAATACTGCTAACTGTAAACATTCAATATTTATTTTTCAGATTGCCATATTTTGTGGACTAACTTTCTGTAAGGTTTTTGTATTAGAATAAATTTCAAATGAAAACGGGATTTAAAAGTAAGAAATAAAAAAGGCCCACTAAACAATTTTATAATGAATAAAATCGTATGTTATGCTAATCTAAGAAAAATATTGGTAAAATCAGATAATGGTCCATTTTGATATATGCAAATACTGGTGTTATTATTAAAGCTATTTTTTTTTACCTTCCGTATAAACTCATTGCGAAAGGTATATTAGATACCGGTTTTGCTTAGTAAAAGTTTTCTATATATTTCACACTAAATACTATTATACGTACAACGAACAGTTATGTGTCAAATTCCACAAAATATTTACCAGTAAAACTAATATTCAAATTATTTCAAAAGTTAAAAAAATAAAGTTTCAGATAATTCTAAATTAAACTTTTAACAAAAATTTTAATTAGTACGTTTGTAGATTTGATTAAGATGAAGTGTATTTCGAAAAAAATTTTTATTGGTCGTAATTTCATATAAAATTTAAAAACCATATTATTCTTATCTTCTTTTTTGACACAAATTGTTCATCGTCTTAAAATTAATTTTTATTATTTATTAAATTTTTTCATAAATAAATTTAATTTTCTATTTTATTTATTTATATTCTATATGTGTTAATTTAATTAATCTATATATGTGTGAAAAAAGTTAAAACAAATTCTTACCACGTGTTTGGGCAATTTAACTATTTGCAACATTGTGCCTTAAAATGGATTAATAGTTTTAACTGCAAACAATTTAAGGGTAAGTGCAGAAAATGCAACACACTTTGCATACTTACAAATTTTTATAACGCAAAGTTATTTGCCAAAGATTAAGTATGATTTAATTTGACTTCAAACAAATACGTACAGGAAATTAATACATGGTGGGAAATTTTATAAAGGATTAAGGACATATGAGTATATCTTTGAGTGTTAAATAATTTACATTTTAGGCTAAAAACTTTTATAATAAACTTTGGAACTCGTAATATATTATGGAAAAAAAGCTATTTTATATTTTTTTATATTAATCGTATATAAAACCATGTTTAATTTTTAATTAAAAACGCAATTAACTATAATTTATGGCATGTCATACAATTGAGCACAAAAAAAAACTATTGCTGATTAGTTCAGCCTTTCATTTTTTTTTAATAGAAAAAAAAAAACAAAAATTACAAACAATGGAAATTTGTAAAATAATGGCTAGAAACAAAGAAACTGTAACAAAAATTTTTGTTAAAAAAGAGCCTGCAATTGTATGAAGTTGAATAAAAAATTGTAACAACCCACTTCCGCTGTGTTTACAGCAGGCTAATCATCATTTATGGATTTTTATTTTATTTTTTTGCCTTGTTCTATTAACAACCCCTCCCTAAGTTTTTCTAATGTGTATTGAAGAAAGGAACTAGAATGTAAAAAATAAACTATAGAAATTGCAAAAATGTTTATTGTTGTTTTTAAAGAGACTTTTGTACACTTAAAAAAATGATTAAAGATCATGGTACTTTTCCTTAGCTTAAAGAAATTATTTCAAAATTTTTGTTGTCGTTAAATTTATATTATTTTTAGGAGAAATAGGAAACTTAAAAGCAGAAGGATCTTTATACACATTTTTTTAGGTCCCAAAAACGAATGTCATGCTAAAGATTTTGAGATACACAATTATAATTAAGTGCATTGGGAACTAATTTTAAATCCCTACAAATAGCGGAAAAATTAAATATGATGAAAAAAATCAAATAAAAAAATTAAATAATTCGATTTAAAATATTTCTCCCTGTGTACATATTTTTAATACTCGTGCCATTATGTATGTACATATATATTTAGAGTTCTCTTTAAAGAAATATTTTTATTTGTTCAAGCGATCATTTATTGTGTGTGTATATATCTCTCTTTTCCTTCATTTAACTGACACAGTAAAAATTTAAAAGTTTGTAATCCCTGTTGTAAATTTCCTGCTGATCCTTTAACGTTGATCCTTGACACACTATTAAATCATGTTTTTATTTATGTTGTCACAAGAGATTTGCGTTTTTTCTGTTTATGATTTTTTTTTAACTACAACTTTTGAAGGCTCAGTGTCCTTTTGTAGAAAATGAAAAAAAAGAGTATTAAACAAGATAAAGGTAAATATTTTGATAGGGTTCATAAATGTTACAGAAATTTAAATAACAAACACAAACAGCATGTGCCACAAATCATTGAGTTTGAAAAAAGAAACATAAAATGTCATTTTAAAGAAAAAGGGTCATGATGAAAATAGTTTATTAAAGGTTTATTAATGTAACATTTTTCTTTGTCTTTTAAATTTTAAATTTATTAAAAAAAAAGAAGAATAGTTTTCTTCAAATTTCTCTAAAATCTAAAGCAACAAAATAGCAATTAATATAATCTCTAGGATATTTTGTAATTCTTTCTATCCCTAAAAAATCTAAAACTAAATTTTTCTCTTGCCTGCCTTAAAATAAAAACGAAACACAAATAATCCCTTGCAATACACACCAATAATTTCTCATATTTTTTTTTTATGATAAATAAACAAAACTTTATTTCTCATGTTACATCATCACTACCAACCTCTCCTTGCATATTTTTCAAAAACCTATAATGATCATTTTAACTATTTTTGTTTGCTTTTTTGTTATCGTTTTACTCTCTAAACCATTGTTTGGACATATGCAAATCGAATATTTCCAACAAACCGATCATTTATTTTAATTGCTGCTACTTATCCGTTATGGTCATGGTCTGTCCGTATTGATTGAGTGTATGGCATGATTTTTACTTACATGGGCAGCATGCAAATGTGATCAATAATATTGAGAGAATAACATAGATTTTCATAGGCAGCTGTTTGTAAATAAGTAAATATACCGTATATACATATTTTATAATCTGTGGTTTTCGCATAAGGGATACAGTGAAAATTTTATTTATTGCAGTTTATGTTATTTACCTAAAGAATAAGTGACCTAGAAAATGAAAATAAATTTAGGTAAAATGTTAAATATAAATTAAAGGAATAAAATTACCTTAAATTAGAACATTTGTTACTTTTCCAAACGTTATCATTGATGTTATATATAAATTTAACTAGAACATTTTATATCTCTAAAATTTTAAACCCTTTTTTAAAGACAGGATTTAAATATTTGAAATAAAAAATATCATTTTTTATTTAAGCTGAAACGATCTAAATTTTGAAGCAATTAAAATTTTACGAGAGTTGCCTTATATTCTAGGAATGGCAAAATTACGTAATTTACGTATGAGAGAAATATCCCTTATATAGAAAGTTTTACTATATAAGGGATATTTCCGTTTTTCTAAAGTTATTTAAAAATTAAATTTTATAGCATAACAGTTCATGCAATTATTTTCTATAAATTTCGATGTAAGTTAATTGAAAAACTACATAAGTTTTTATCTTTAATTATCTCTTTTTCACCTTATGTCGCTGATGTGAGGAATTCAGTCGTGACTAGAGTATCCAAAAAACCGACTTTTTTAGAAATTTTATTTTAGGAAAAACCGGTTGGCTGGTTTTGTACTCTTGAGAAAACCGGTTAATGGGTTTTCAACTATTTAAATTTTTTATCAAGAAAATATTATTTGTTGTAATTTTTTGAAACGAAAACCTAAGTTTATACGTGTTTATAAGTTTTACTCAGAAAAGTAATAAATTTTGGTGAGCATAGTTTCAAAATTTAAGTTTTTTATTTCAAGTTTTTTTTCTTTAATTTAAAATGTCTATTTTTTTATTTATTATATTTAATTACCTGTCTTTAATATTTTATTCCTAATCGTGGTATTTGAAAATATGTCTTTCCGAAATAAACTAAAATTTATTTTGTTATTGAAGTAATAAGAATTGAGTACAGAAAAACTAGTGCATAAAATTCTGCTTATAAAAGTTATGTTTTCTGAAAAAGAAAGTCTTAAATTTGAAATAATAATTTATTCCTTATTGAGCAGAAAAGCTTAGAATAGTTTTGTTAAACTTTTCTAAGCTTTTATGCAAAAGTTTTACTGTATATTCGCCAACTTTTTGTTGGAATGTGTAAACCTATAAGATTTAAGTATCCTTTAAATATTTGTTGAATTAGGCCCAACATATTGATCGAAGTTTGGGCAATTTGGTTGGGCTCCTTTGGTATATATACAATATCATGGTTAATAATGATAATGTAGTTCATTTTCAAATATTATAAAGTAAAAATTTTTCGGCACTAAATGCGTGCGTAATCAATAGTTCGATTTTTTCAAAGGTAACATTGGTCAGCAAAAAAATAATCGTCCTTCTTAAAAAATATGTAGACACGAATCTGCTTTCATTTTTTTTATCAGGTCCTGTTTTTTTATGAGCAGACATATTTTACCATAACTCGAGGACGAAAATTATCTTTGTCACTTTAACATTATTTTTATATCTTTTTTTATTTAACATTCGGAGTTATTCAAAAATGAGTGTCGGAAAAAACATTTTTTTGTGAAAAATTTAAGAATATTTTTTCTTGAAAATTTCTTTTAAGAAATGAAACCAGCAAAATTGTGCAATTTTTAATATTATGTCATAAAACTGGTAATATTGTGAATAAAATAAGTCATATATCATTAAAATTTATGAAGAAATCTTGATTTTATTTAGAGTTGAGTGAAAATACCGATGTGTACCTACAATAAGTGTAGGCACAATGGTGGGTAAAGTCCGCAAAGAAGAAAGGGTATTATGCGTTTGTGCTGACGTTTATAACGCGCAGAAGGAATTATCCAACATTCACCTTAAGGTATACCAATCAACTGAGAAAATACTTTTTAAGTTGATGCAACGATCTCCGTCCGTCCGTCTGGATGGCTGAACGGCTGCACATTGGATTCAATGGCATGAAAAATGGAGCTTAATTTAGGAAATGATAAAAATAATTTACTTTATATCTTGTTTCGTTAAGTTAGGCATAAACAAGTAAAAAAAATAATAACCTTAGCAATTTTACGATTTTTTTTTAAGCTAGCGTCCGTATTTAATTGACATTTTTTGTTAAAGTACAGATTGCAGATTTAAAGTTAACATAACCAAATTTTGCATATATTTATATTGATCTAGTTATATATCGCCATAAAGTTGATTGAAATCGGTTAATAATTTTATATAGCTCCCATTCAAAAAATCTTCATGAAATATGGTATTAATTACTTTTCCATATAGATAGATGTAGATATTGACAAAAAAATAAATTTTCAAATGTTTTATGTGCACAAATATTTTTATTATTGCAAAAAATATAAAAATGCTTAGTACACTATAGGCCGTAGCACCCATATAAGACACACACAAGAGGACCACTTTTCAGCTTTTAAATTTCTTAAATATGTGAATGTAAATTAAAAAGTGAAATCTTTCAAATAAAAATTTTTATTTCAATAACTATAAATGAAATTTAAATTAAAGTATCATTTTATTTAAATATTTCAAACTATTTTTTCGGGGGAATTGTTATGTTTTCTGATATTATGTATTGATTACATTTTTGCTATAATAATATGTAAAATAATATTTAATAAATGGAAATTTTTAAGATAATTTGCTGAAATTTGGTGATACAAGGATGAAGCCCAATGAAATTAGTCAAGATCGGTCCACTATTTCAGTTAGCTCCCATACAAATGTCCTCACGAAATAGAAATTTAACGATCATAAATGCCTTAAATATAAGAATACTTTTATGAAATTATTCGCCAATAATTTATACATTATTATAAATTTATGAGCCAAAATTCATGCAGATCCATCAATAATTAACCGTAGCTCTCACACAAGTTTCACTTCCGGGAATCACCTTAAAATTCATAAATAACACAATACCCCTGTCAAATAATTACATATGTGCAATATTTATTTTCTGATTATTTTATATTCAAAAAGCGATATTTTTTTTTTTGTCTATAATTTTTCTAATTTTTATCTATTGTCCCTATTTCCTCTTTAACATTTTATTTGTAGCACCGTTATAATAGACAAATCATTGGTTAAATTTTAACAGAAAATAATTATATGTTCAAGTTTATTTTTTTACTCAATGGACTGTTATAAAGTCCTCAGTTTAAACTGTTTACCAATTAAAGTGAACATTACAATTAATTGGGGAGTATTTCAGACGTTTAAATCTTAAAAAGGATAATTTTTTATTTTATAGTCAAATTAACAGCCAAAACATATCACCAGGCACTGAAATTTCGGAAGAAGTGCTAGAATCATTAAAGTATGACACATTATTTATGTAAAAGTTTGCAAATTAGTGTTTACGGAAAAGGCATATCATAATACTATTCCAAATTAAAAAAAAAAAAATCTGAGAAATAGTTATGTTTCTTAGAGAGACAAATTTAGAATTTGTTTACCAAACACAACGTGAGTTATAGAAAAATAATGGAGAAGTTATGATTTTTTAATAACTGGACGCATATAACAAATAATAAAAGAGGTTTTAGATCAAAACTGTCACTTAGGGTTGGCAAAGCCATAACTTATAAAGCGGTACAAAAATGCATGCCAGGGATTTTATGATTAATATATATTTTTGGTTAAAGACTTCAATAATATCATGAGTTGAAGGGCATAGGCGATGAAAAATATTATTTTTAAATCTTCTAAATTTTCATCACAAATATTGCTTGGGTATTCGATGTCCACAAATGGCATGCTTGAAGCGCAATCATAGTGGCAAATGGGTCATGAATGAAGATGAATTTAGCTATAGAAAAATGCTGCAAATATTTATTGGACCTAGCAAAATTAATTCATAGGACTACGTAAATTTATTAGGCAGTGGATCCATAAGCTTTTCTAATGAATTTCATGCTAAAATTAGATTTTCTAGCAAAATAATTCGTCGATGCGCCCTAAGAGCGTTTTTAGAGTCGCAAAATAGTCCACTGTTGCAGGGACCGATATTGATTTTCAGACCTTTATGACATATAGGATTTCCAGAGAATATTGACTGCTTTGTATAATTATAGTTCAATTTTGATATATGATTTGATTTTAGGCCTTGCAAAAATTATTATTATATAATTATATATATATATATATATATATATATTTCTTTTTTACGGCACATTAAAATCCATTTGTATAAATATAGTGACTCGAATACATGCAGAATCAGTTCGCGTTAATCATTTCGTGCAGTGAGCGTGAAAGTTATAGCGGTTTGAAGTTGAACATATACAAATTTTTATAAACTAGAGTTTATGTATAATTCTGGTAAAAATTACGCGTAATATCAAAACCTACTCAAATGAAATTTATGATATTTTCAATGTTTGATGTTATTAACTTAGCATATTTTAGGGTTTCCTAGTAAAATTTAAAAAATTTTCTTTACACTAAAAATCGCGATTTTTAAAAATTTTGCAAAAAAAGAAATATATTTTATGAGAGTTTATTACAAAGAAACGATATTTAATATTGTGATTCTTTTTAAAAGCAAGTAAATTTTGTTTGATCCTTAAAATGATTATCCTTTGAAATATTTTGATGCGCTTCCGAATTTTTGTTAAGCATTACAAACACCACTTACTTGTTACAGTTAATTTATAGTTAATTTAATGCTATCCACACTATGTGCTTTAGCAAAATCTGTTTTTACAAATTTGTCTCGTTTTAAACTAACTGCGGCATTTTACTTAAATTTATGGTTCCAATCAATTATATTTACCACCGCTTTACCATGGATATATAGATATAAATTTTGCATTTTTTTACATAAAAATACGATTATTAAATTTATTTTTAATATTCCTTCAATTTTATTGTGAGCAATAACAGAAAAATAAGTTCTATATGAAACTGTGAATGTGCCTCAAGGAAAACTGACTTTTTGAAAAATTTTCGCTCTTGCTTTGCACACTTTGAGACTACCAACTACGTTAACTATTTCAAGCACATCAATGAGATATAGCGGACAATACACATAATTACAATAGGTGTTGACCCATATTTCAATATTTGTATTTCGTTGAGGAGCGTAAAGTTCCTCTATTAGTTTCAGGTCAGGTGAGTTAAAATATGTAACCCATTTGTTTAAAGTGGTTTTACAACAAAACTTATCAACAATTAAAATCAGTTTCAGTCAGCTTAAACATTTTTGATAATGGCACGTATATATTTTAAGAAAATGGGTCGAATCTGTGCCACGACAGGTCCATTTGGAAACAATAAATTAGGACAACACAATTCTTTAATAACAATGTTGAATATTGAAAATTAACGTCATTTAAATTATTAATTTTAATAAAATATAATAAACATATTATTTGCTATGAAAAAGTTGGTCACGGATTCCATATAAGACCCCTCCCCAAATTTTGATTCATATTCACAATAGTATAGGGTATGATATGATCGGGCTTGATCGACTATATCTCTCTTACTTGTTTTCTCCTGCGATAATTCAAGATTTTATATATATATATATATATTTTTTTTGAACCGTCAATATTATCAGTGCAAGAATTTTATTGTTGGTTTATTCGATACACGAATTGCATTACTCTAAATCGAAATAAATTGCATGGCGAGCTTGTTTCGATAGCTGAAAATTCGGTTACTGTAATAAAAATAGGTGTTTTTGAGTGACTCAAGCCCAAGTGAAAAACTTCCTTAATGTTTGGTTCAAACGTATCGAAATATGACCAGTGTTGCCAATACTAGCACTAAAAGTGCTAGATCTAGCACTTTTTAAACTTATTTACCACGAAAAAAATAATATAGGACCTGCACTTTTTCTAGCATTTTTCCTATTATTTTTGTCATTTTTTAGCACCTTTTGCACATGTTTTCATTAGTTTGTAGTTTTGTATGCAAAGAAAAGTAAAAAATTATTTTAACTACCAAAATGGTACATTCTATCAAAAAAATATTTAAATTTGCACCTCTCACCAAAATTATTATATCAATTACTAGTAATCGTAGAAGCTGGAAAAACAAAATTTTTCCAATTAAATAATTTAAACATTTTTATAAAATATATATATATATATATATATATTTGAAAAAATACAAAATTTAAATAATCTGTAAATTGTATGAATTAAACTGTTATGGAAAATAAAATTTAGATATATTTTTTTTTATTATATATTTTTATTTCAAAAAGGTTATAGCTAATGTTTACAATTCAATAGATTTATATTTTATAATAATCTTTTTTAAAATTTAAAAAAAATACAATTTAAAATTTTAAAATAAGTTGAGTTGTACTCGGCATATGTTGAAATTATTTTATGACTGAAAAATTTAATTTATAGTTCCAGGTGCTGAGGTTTTAATATACGGATTTTAACATATTTTTATTTTCATTTATTTGGTTTATTTTAATTTAATTTATTTACTATTAGATTTTTAATTTTATGACATTTAAGCTTTTTTAGTTCAATGAATTTTTATAATATTATCCCGCAAAGCTCGTAAGCTTGTCTGCAGGAAATTTTAATAATAATTTACTTCATATTAAATTTAACGAGTGTTCATTGCGATTTTACTCGTATTAGATAGCTTTTAATTTCTTTAAGTTTTTTTATTTATTTTTAGTATTTAGGATATTTTATTTAGAACAGTGGGCAATACAACGGGCATTATGTTTCGGCCATACTCATTTGTGAAACGTTGGACTTTTATCGTTGAAAATTGTTGTGTATATATGTTTTTTACATTCATAATGTTTAGATTTTTTGCCAAGCTGTTTGTTTTAGGAACATTGGTGAAGTCGGTTGTGGTGTTGGGATTGTTTCGGTAGTAATGATGATGTTTTTTCCATAAGGTTCTAACTAGGCTGTCTTGAGTTTTTTGTAATGTGGTGTTATATCTGACATTCCCTCAAGCTGTTATTCCGTGTCCCAAATACTTATATTAATTGACTTTTTCTATGATGGAACAACAAGTGTCATTAGCGCGTGTATTATTGAGGATATGTCTGTATAGGCAGTCTGTGTTGTGAAATTTGGTTTCTATATTTGAATCTACTATGTGTGGTGGTTTAATATGCATAATTTTGGATTTATTTGCATTGATGATAAGGTCGTGGCTCCATCTGGTTGCTATGTCCAGTTGCTGTTGCATTATGTCTCTTGCGTTTGCTATATTGTTGTCAGCTACAATAATGGCGGTATCGTCAATTAAGTAGATGATTGAACGAATGAATATGTTAATTGAAAAATATTTGTTTTTTTAAGCTTTGCCAGTGCACCAATGCAAGAAATATTTTTGAATAGCAGTTTTTTGAAAGCTCTGGTACAGTGCAGTATTGCTAAAAATGAAATACTTACTTTAATATTCATAACGATTTATACTTTACGGACAATACATACCACGTAAACTTCGACTTCGATCTGCAAATTGTTATAACTCAATATTAATATTATCCAAGTCTCTTGCTTCTTATTTACTCATTTATCTTCTCGACGAGAGATCTTGAAAATCTCAGAAAAATTTCGTAATTAATATAGGCAATATTATTATGTATTTATTCATATATAAACCCTTTTTAAGAAGTTTCCTCCTTACTGCATTTGGACCACGAAAAAAACAATTAAACAAGATATTTTACAAAATGTATACATACGTTTCTAATGTTTATTTTTTTAAATTTATTTTAAAATATCTAATCAGACTTCAAATTGTAACAAAGTTTAATAGCATAAACATCTAGCACTTTTTCCAAGCATCTTTTTATTATTTTTGCGCTTTTCTTTGAAAATTCTAGCACTGATTATGATGAATACTTCTTGCATTTATGTTTAGTTAAAATAAGACTAATATAAAGCAAGTCCTGCAAATTAGTTAAAATATATTGATAAATATTACTAATATTACCGTCCATTTTAGATTATATTTACTTTCAATATTGCTTCATACCTCCTGCTGAAATCGGTATGAGAAATAAAATTTTTGAAAAAAACTTGTGAGAAGTTACAGAACAAGGTAGATATTTTAAAAATACTGTTTCAAGTATAATAGAAGCACTTACTTCACGTAAGTATAAATAAATATAAATAATAAATGAATAATTCGTTGTTTTTAAAGTTGTATTCTTAAGTGCTAAAATTTATTTCATGTTTACTTAAATTCAAGTCTTAATGTGCATTTATTTATTTTTTTCAAATATTCATTTTTAATGGTGTAAACCTGATTGCTTTACATATATATTGCTATTTATGTGACTAAAAAGTAATTCATTTTCATCTTTTTAAACGCTTTTAAAATAATTTTCAGAATTATTGAGCACATTCAATGTTATTCAAAATAAATTTTGATTTTTTATAATTTCGAAGTCTTCAATCTAAATTTTCTCGCACATTTATTTGACTGTAATTTATCGATTAATAGAGCAAACATTATTTGAGTGAATACCCTATATAGAACACGTGGTCAATTGTGTTAAGCGTAATGTATATTTCTTTAAACATATGTATAAATTACAGTGTGTTATTTATGCACTTTAGGGGGATTTCCAAAAGTGAGCTTTATATGGATATTATATTCAATTATATACTATCCTAATAAAATTTGGTTCTGTGGTTTCCGTTTATGTAACACTAATTTGTGTCAAATGTTGCTTATATGAGATTTATGCCCATTAAAGAGGGGTTTATATAGGAGATATGGTCAATTATGAACCGATTGCTTGGTTGGTTGGTTTACGTGGTAGCCCGTAACCTTATGGGCAATCAATTACACTCGTTAGAATCCGTTTTGATGGAACCACACTACTCGCCAGGAGAATGAGTTGTGTTGAGTCTGTAATGAGATAGAAGTGTAGGGAAGAATAATGAGAACATAAATTAATTAGATCCAGCCTGTAGCATTGAGATATTTAATGATGCCACTGAGTCTAGTGTCAGATATCTCAAAGAGGTTGTCTAATTGGTACTCTCCCAGAAATTTATGTCTGCTTGCGTTCAAGGCTGGACATTCACATAGAATATGAAAAACTGTCTCCTCCTTCCCGCGATTGCCACAACTACGACAATATTCATTGTAAGGGAGACCAAGTCTGCTTGCATGTTTTCCGATCGTCCAGTGACCTGTAAACAATGCTATTAGTCTAGAGATGTCTTTGCGTTTGTAGCCAATGAGTTGTATTGAGCGTTTTTCGTTGTAGGTAGGCCACGTTTCTTTCGCGACTCTACATTTTTCCAGATTTCGCCATCTATTTTTTGCCTTTTCTAGAAAGTGTTTTTGGATTCTGATTTTGACTATTCCTAACGGCATTGCGACAGAAACCGAAAAGGAGGCATTCATAGCAGAGCCTGCCCGGGCTAATTCGTCTGCCTGTTCATTACCATAGTAGTCCCTATGCGCAGGAACCCAGACTATAGTAATGTCATACAGTCGACTTAGTCCAAGCAGTTCCTCTTTACACTGTCTGACTAGAATAGAGGTAGTTTTCGGTGATTTGAGCTATAGTATTCCCGCCTGACTGTCGACAAACAAACCAATATTCCCTTGAATATTTCTTTCGCGAATTAGTTTAAACGCTTCCCTTACCGCTAGTATTTCCGCTTAGAATACGCTTGTCTCGTCAGGGAGTCTACATGAGTGTCTAATTCCAAGATCATTAGAGAAGACACCAGAGCCGACACCGCAGTTCATCTTTGAGCCGTCAGTGTATATCCTAGTTCCAAATTGTTCAAGAAGATTTCCCCTACTCCATTCACTCCTGGTGGGGAATAGGACTTTAATAGTATTTCCGAAGTAAATTGATTGAATTGCGGGGGTATTAAATCCGTTGCAGATAATCTTATCGCACTATTAACTGATGATTCAATTATGTATAGGTCTATAGGTGTAAGGTGCAATATAGTGATCAGAGCTTCTGATGGACTAGTACGTAATGCACCTGCAATGCCTATGGATGCGGATCTTTGTATCCTGTAAAGTTAATCCACCACATATCTCTTACTAGTAGCGGTCCACCACACAAGAGGTTCATATACAAGAATGGGCCGTACTAATGCAGTGTATAGCCATTTTGTCAATTTTGGACTCAAACCCCATTTCACACTGAACATCTTTCTACAGGTGTAGTATGCTACCGTAGCCTTACTAACCCTATGTTGAATGTTCAGCTTCCATGAAAGCTTGGAGTTCAAAATAATGCCCAAGTACTTTGCATTGTCCGACAAAGTGATTTCACAGTTTTCTAACCGTGGTAGTCTAACCCTATGTTGAATGTTCAGCTTCCATGAAAGCTTGGAGTCCAATATAATGCTCGGAAACTTGGTCTTTGTGGTGAAAAGTACCAGATCTGTCTTGCCCGGATTCACTCCTAGTCCACATTCTTTGGCCCAGTCACTGAGTGTAGTCAGAGCAGTTGACATGATATCACTTATCACGTTCAGAAATATTCCTGATACTAGTATCACCACATCGTTCGCGTAAGCCACGACTTTCACTCCCTTGTCTTCCAATTCGCACAGGTATTAATGACAATAAGCCACAACAGCGGAGAAATTACACTTCCTTGTGGAGTTCCACGCATAACTTGTTTGGTCTTAACACTGTTGCCTAAATTCGCAATGACGATTCTTGTCTCTAGCATTGACACCAGCCAGTTGGTGATATAATCCTCAACTCCTAGTTCGTGCAGAGCTCTCTGTATCGCCATAGTCGTGACATTGTTAAAGGCGCCTTCTATGTCCAGAAAGGCAGCCATAGCGTATTGTCTCCGTGGAGCGACCTTTAATGTAGGCATGTTGACTTCCTGAGAGTCGAGTTGTACCCTCTAGGCGCTCCCTTATATGTAAATCAACGAGTCTCTCCAGAGTTTTCAACTGAAAAGATGAGAGACTAATCGGACGGAAGTCCTTTGCATTCTCATGACTTCTTTTTCCATTTTTTGGAATGAACACTACCTTCACTCTCCTCCAATTCCGGGGAACATAGTTGAGGGTTAGGCAGAGTTTAAAGATTCTATGTAGCCAGGGTATGATGTATACCTTTGCACTTTGTAGCATCCGTGGTATAATACCATCAGGCCCTGCATATTTGTACGGAGAGAAGCTATCCATTGCCCATGAAATTTTCTCAACGGATATTATGTCATCCTCGATTCCTTGCGAAGATTTAATATGCCCCATCTCGTGGTCTGTAACATCTGTACAGCCAGGAAATGAGTATTAAGTAAAATGTCCAAAGATTCCGCCGACGATTCTGACCATGAGCCATCCATCCTTTTAATATAGAATGGATTATTATGACCATTTGCCAAAACCTTACTGAGTCTAGCAGATTCCTTGGTATTGTCGATAGATTCGCAGAAGCCTTTCCATGAATCTCTTTTTGCGATCTTTATTGCTTTCTTATATTCCCTACGCTTATCGTGATACAACTGCCACGATTTTGTTCTGTAGTCAATATTGAAAGCATTGCGTGCCTCCTTGCGTATCTTCGAGAGTTCCTTGTTCCACCAGGGAGGGAAACTCTTTTTTGCCTTCGTCATTGGACAGGATATATTAAAAGCTTTAACAATTTCCTTGCTTAATTACTCTCAATTTGGTCAAGACTTTCAGTCGTTGCTTCGACTGGAGGTATTTTTTTCAGTTTGTGCATGAGAATTCCATTGAACTTAGTCCAGTTCGTTCGTCTTTGGTTTCTGAAAGTTGACGCTGTTTCTTTGCAGACGAGTCCAATGTCGAAAAGTATCCAGCAATGATCCGAAAAGGATTTCTCTTTGGATACTCTCCACCTATCAACTGATAAATTAGATCTGTCTTTCGAAAGTGTAATGTTTAGCACCTTTTCCCATCCATTACGGTTCACCGAGCTCAGAAAAACGAATGTGGGGTCGTTGCCAAATTTGCATATGGTCAGGTGGTTAGTATTAATAGACACTGATCTCTGTCGTTGATTTCAGTGCTACCCCATATTGTATGCTTTGAGTTTGCATCACAGTCAAGAATAATGTCGTCTTGAGCCTCTATAGAGGCCAGAAACTCCTTCACTTTGTCTGGCGGGGCTGGATTGTCATGTGCCATATAGCTGGAGGCGATCAGGAAACTCTGTTTCGCACTAATTCGACCCTTGCGACTGTCAGGTCTGCTGAGCTATACTGTGAGCAGAGAAATATATTTATGTGTTTTTTAGCAATAAGACAAGATCTTAGCTTACCTTTATCTTTTACATATAGTGTTTTATATGTTGAAGTCGGGAACCCTTTGGCTTGGGAGTTTGAAACCCAGGGTTCCTGCACTATAGCAATGTCGAGGTCCTTTTCCGCTAAAAGAAGACTCAGATTGTCTGTAGCACATTTTGAATGCTACAGATTAATTTGCACGATTTTCATCGTCGGTTGTGGGGTTTTTTGCAGGTTCGTTTAGCTGCATGCCTGTCAGCAGATTATTGGCTACCTGTGGGACTGAACACCTTAACCTTGGCGGCCCTAATCCCAAAGTACAGTTTTAGCCCCGCCTTCTCTAGCTCAACTGCGCTATTTTCTGAGACGGCGAAGATAATACACTTGTTGTTGTCTCCATGATCTTCTGAACAGATGACTGTTCAGTCACCAATGTGGATACTGGGATTCTGCAGCTTCAGACACTCCAGTATTGGTAACCAAACCTTTGCCAGCGGTCTCATAGGGATTTCCCCCGCTGGGATAAGCTTAAAACTTAAGCCTTCCCATGCATCGCTAATCTTTGCGTATATCCCCCCCCCGGTGTATCTCAACAGAGTCAAAACGAGGAACTGTAGAGTCTTTATTGGTGAGTACGAGTTCCATCACGAGTTCAGCCAATTTAGACTCTTTTTTGGCTTTTATTTTTCTTTCGTTTCTCCTTCGACTGGTCGTCAGACTTGACATCCTGTCAAGGAGCCATTGTGTTTTGTGACATCGGGGTGTTATGACTTTCTCCCCTGCTGCCATGTTGTTCGACCAAGGAATCTTGACTACAGGCCAAAAAGGTCGTCTTCCGAGGAGATACCTATCTCCACTTTTTTGTTGTTGTTTTTGTTTTTTCTTTGTTATTTAAATTTTCCATTTGGTTCCCACGTGTAGGCACGTAAGGGGATGGACAAGCCATGCAGGGACGGCGTACATGGACTAGACATAGAAAATTTACAACTGGCCCGTGTCCTGGCGCCAGAGGAGAGCAGTTAGCGACTAGTCTTCTTTAACCACTGACTAGCAATTAAGGTTCTCGGCACTGCTACCAACCACCTTAACCTTACAAGTGGGGGAAAGAGGATGTGGAATAAGAGGGGAGAAAAGAGGGTAATTGGGTAAAGAGGATAGGGGATGGATAACCTTTGGTCATGAAGGCCTTTAGAGTCTAGACCTTTATTACTCAGTATCCTCCAGGAGGACAACTGAGGCTTCAAGAAAGAGACCACAGCCTGCATTTAAGCCGCTACATCGCGTCAAGATTGTTATCCAGGTGGGGATTATGAGCCGGTCTTTATGAAATAATAATAATAATAATTGTTAATAATAATAATAATAATAATAATAATAATTATTATTATTATTATTATTATTATTATTATTATTATTATTATTATTATTATTATAATTATTATTATAATTATAATTATTATTATTATTATTATTATTATTATTATTATTATTATGAATTTATGCTTATATAGAATCTATGTGTGCTTCGTTGTAAGATCATAATTCAATAAATTACTTCCAAATTTCGATCTTTAGTTTGATTAAAAGGTTTACATGACAGACAGACGGACGGGGTGTTACAAACACCAGCAGAAACGCATAATAAAAAACAATCCGCCGATGTTACCATATTGTATTATACTTATAATTATAATTATAATTATAATTATAATTATAATTATAATTATAATTATAATTATAATTATAAATAAACATAGTACATATTTAAGTTTAATTGTATACCATATAGTTGTACCATATAGTTTTAACAACTTTCAACTACCTTTAATAATATACACATGTACCGATTTTCTAATTTTGACCTTAATTCAGAACAATTAACTTGATTGTGTTCCAATTGCAATTTAGTACGTAAAACTATAATTTTATTAGTGTAAGCAGGTCAATTTGTATCAAAAAGTCTCGAAAATGACAAACAATTTTCTAAACATTATTCTCGATAAGTTGCACTATCTATAGAACGGTTCTAAAAAAAACTTTAGACAGCTTCTTTCTTATAGTAAAATTACCACCTAATAAATAAATCTCATTAACTAAAAATTAGTATCAAAATAAAACATTAACTTAAACATTTGCAATTTGTATACAAAATAAAAATAACTTAAATAAAAGTAAATTCCCTCAAAACATGACAAATAATACAATTCTCAATTTCAAATATAAACAAATAAATAAAACCAAAGAACTGAAAAGTATACCCCAACGGAAAAACATGCCACATTTACAACACACTGACAACAATAGCAATAACAACATCAACAACAATAGCAGAAACAGTGGCAACAAAATATAAACAATGCAACATCAACACCATAGTCATCATACTCGAACCACGTACGATATGCACAATTAAAAATTTAACTTCAAATTTTTTAGAACCAAATACTTAAGAAGGGTAGGTAGTATGAGCACAAAGGGGGGAAACAAATGTGTTTGTGGCAATTCAAGTGTAAAAATATCGAGCAGTTGTTGTGTCATATCTTTTAATTGCCATTTTCAATTAACACTTTATGCTTTAGACGCACACAAGTACAGAAAACGAGAGAAAGGCGGCATAAAGTTTTATTAAAATACCTACACAAACTCATAGATTCATACATGAAGTAGACTAAAAGCACACACAAACTTACACAGATGATTTTCAAAATTATATAAAATAATTTTTTTTTTTTTTTTTTTTATTTGATTAATAGTCTCGAACATTTAAAAACTGTGTATATTAGCTAAAAATAATTATTTTAGCACCCTCTATTTTTAATTTCATTTCGTGAATGTAGAAGCGTAAAAGTCAAATGCAGCCAATAAAAAAATAAAATAGAAGAATGAAATTGATATAAAAGAACAAACATTTTTAAATTAATGAGTTAATTTGTTATTAATTCAAATGAGGGGGAGTCAATCATAAATTTATTTTATCAAACACTTTATGAAAATGTAAAATATGTGTTTTTTATGTGAAAAATCTTTTGCATAAAGGGGTCATAGATCAATGCATATGTAAACATATATTTAAAATACTTGCAATATATTTAATCTAATATTTTAAAGGAGTGAATTCTTTTGAATTAGAAAGAAATATTTTTGACATAGAAAACAAGTAGAAGTTTACTCATTTATTCAAAACAAAAAAAAAAAAAAAAAATATATGTAACTACATGTATTTTTTGTCGCATGGATTAGGTTTTTGACAACTGAATTAGGTTTCTGTCTCTCACATAAACTTCTAGTTGTATTCTGTGGTTTTTGACTTAAATGCATTCTTGAGTAACGAACTGAACTATAACCGAACTAGGAGTGCAACCGACACAAAAACTAACTAGAATTTACTTAAGTTAAATTTGAGCTTAATTAGAACTGAACTATAAATGAAACAGAACTGAACTAGAACTGAACTAGAACTGAACTGGATCTGAACTAGAACTGAACTAGAGCTGAATTACAACTGAACTAGAACTCAACTGGATCCGAACTAGAACTGAACTAGAGCTAAACTAGAACTGAGTTAATACTGAACAAGAACTGAAGTAGAACTGGACTAGAATTGAACTAGAACTGAACTAGAGCTGAACTAGAACTGAACAAGAACTGAAGTATAACTGAAATAGAACTGAAGTAGAATTGAACTAGAATTGAACTAGAACTAGATTAGAACTAGATATGTACTGCAACTGAAATAAAACTGAACTGAAACTAAATCTAGAACTGAACCTGAATTAAATATAACTTAAATAAATCTCCACTAGAACTTTACTAATTCTACACAAATTCAGTTGATATGAAACTCATTACAACTTAATGCTCTTTCAAATGACTGACCTTCCTAAAATATTTCCTGTCTCCTTCCTTTTGACATAAAAAGTTATTTAGTGAATTTCTTGCATGTAAAATGTAAAACAAACAAATTGTTATTAAATGAATTGATGTAAAAAAAAAAAAAAATAGAAATTACATTTTTTTCTTCGTTTGATATGAAAACAAGACAATCTCGAGGGGCTTTTAACAAAATATGGGTCATTCTGTTAAGAGCTTTTCTAGCATCTTTAAGATCTATTCAGACTGTTTTTTTGGTACTTCATCTACCATTTAATTTACATCTAAGACAAAATAAAGTGCGTGTGGTCGTTTAGTAATATTGAGAATCTGAAAACAAAAGGAAAATTATTCAAAAAAAGACAACGACCAGTTTGTTGTTTTATCGATGCTTTTTATTTTTTTATTTTTTTGATCTTATTTACAATGTAATTTATTCTCTTTAAAGACAATATTTTGTTAGTTTTAAGAGTCTCGTTAGTATTTTTTTTTTTTTTTTTTTTTTTTTGGAATTTTAACTTTAAAAGCTTTTAAGATTATTTATGTTTAAAATTAGCACTTTTATCAATTCTAAATACCCACAATCTAATTCTTCCTATTAAGAATGTAAACACTTTTATGGTTATATATTCTGTTAGATTTTTTTATTTTTTGGGTGGAGGAGGTTAAGTGCTGATGACAATGTCGTTATTATGTGGCAACCACTTAAGGTAGAAATATTTTAAGAAATTTTTAAATTTTAATTTGACAATAAGGTGAAATTAGGTCGTGGAAAATGGTTTGCTGAATTATATATATATATATATATATATATAAATATACATTTTAAAAATGGCAAATCTAAACGCTCTTATGTAAAAATATCTTGAGGCTTTAAGTAGCTCTACCAGCTAAACAAATTTATTTTTTCTATTTTCTTTTCTTCAACTTTAGAGTGTATGAAATATATGTTTCAATA
The DNA here is from genome assembly GCA_932274085.1 of Protocalliphora azurea. NCBI lineage: Eukaryota > Metazoa > Arthropoda > Insecta > Diptera > Calliphoridae > Protocalliphora > Protocalliphora azurea. The sequence goes on from OW026520.1 coordinate 113,351,298, forward strand.
GTATAACAAACGTATTTGTGAGGCAGAAAATATTTTGGAATTAGTTGTATATAGAAAAGAATTCTTTTTTCAAAATCTATACTTAATTATTTTTCCAGTAATATATAATATGTGGTACATTATTTATCATGACAATACAATTATATTCCCACCATCGCTTGATTTTGGTTTTTCGTCTGATGGTACTTACTAGACATCCGCAAACAGAGAAAACAGATTTGTTATGGCAATCGAATTTGTTGCAAATCGAATCTAGTCGGTTGCATCTGTCACATGATTCGATGAATAGAATTAAATATATTAATGATTATTGTGGATGATACACATGAAAAAAATTTTGAATAATATATATTAAAAAAAATTTTTTTAAATTAATTTTATTAAACATTATAAAATACAATAAATATCTTTAAAATATGTGATATAATTTATGTGAAGTTAAACTCATAGTTCATTTGCATTGACAAAAACAACAAATTTTAAATCTTCAATTTCAGTCTAAATTTTAATAATTGTAATATTAATAAAATAATTGGAAAATGTTACCAGGACTATATAAATATTCTGTTTCATATTAATTTATAGGCAAAAATACTTAAATTTACCTGCAAAATAAACTGTGGTAAACACAATGTATAGTATATAGCTTAAAGTGCATTAATTTGTATGGAGATAAAAAATGTTGCAAATATACTCACCTAAGATTAAAGGTTGATATGTTTGAAATTCCCAAAATATTTCGGTTTAAATAGTCCGTTCACGTGAGCTGTACCATTTTAAAATACCTCCAAAAAATATGGGTTTCGATTAACTTTTAACTTTTTATCAAAAAAAAAAAAAAAAAAAAAAAAAAATACAACATATGACAGACAAATGGTATTTAAGACATAATGAGTAAAAAAAATTATAATTATTTTCATTCTTGAGAAATTAAAATTTTAGTAAATTTTTTTTGTGATTTTATTTTAAATACTATTTTATCAAAGTCTGATTATTTTGGACATTTTCCATCGTAATTTATACTTTAGGGCATCATAGGAAAGGTCTTACTCAGTACTATTGATATATGTATTCATTTAATCCCTTAGTTGCACTAGTAATATTTTGGGATTTCCGCTCCATAATTGGTTAAGTTAATTTTTATGTCAAATAAATGGCTAGTTAAGAAAATAAATGCCATGGAAACTATAATTTCTTGTAAAACAGTGACTAAATTTCAAAAATCTCTTTAATTCGATTATTATTGCGGTTTTGAAGGGACTTATTATAATATTCAATAGTATCAAGATAGAAAATTCCAATGGTACATTAAAACCCAATATATGTTGAAAAATGTCCGAAATGTATAAACATGTATGTTTGAATAAAGAAAATATGATAAAAAAATTTAGCAAATTCTTAATATTTCACTACTGAAGAGAGACATAACAATTATTTAAATGAATATTTCAGGCCTTCTATTACAATTTGAAATTAATTTTCTTTTAACGAAAATTTTGATAATGATATTGAACGAAATGATTATATTTAGAAATGTTTTGAAAATGGCCCACCTCACGTAAAGTCAAAAATTCAGATGTAAAATTTTGGAAATCATATAACAGCAGACCAATCTTCATTTCTAGAGAGAAGAGAACAATATTCACTTTTATAGTCATATGGCGCTGGTCAATATCTATAAGTAATTTTGACAGTTAATACCAAAAAATGTTTTAGATATTGGATTATACTTACCATAGCTTAGACATCCGTTGACGCTTTATTTCCTTGTAGCTCTCACTTAAATAACTGAATCATGAACTTGATCAAGGTAAATGATGATTATATATAAGAAACATACAATACACTTACAATTGAATACCATAAACATTTACATTTACTTTACTCCAGCCTTTATATCAAC